>JAJHZJ010000197.1:7863197-9063197 GCA_023548195.1 Bettongia penicillata ogilbyi
CCAACGCCTGAGAAGGGTCCAAATCATTGAGATGTTATATAATACAATGGAAAGCGTCCCTGGGCTAGGACTCCAGAGACTTGGTTTTAGCTCTGGCTAGTCAGTGACAGAGATGTGAGATTTTGGGCAATTCTATGTTAGCTCCTGGACCTCAAGTTTTTCATGTATAGAATGAGGTGTTTAACCTAGTTATCTTTAGGGTCCCTCCCAGCTGTAAAATTTAAGAGCTTTCCTTTCCTTCCTAGTGTCTTTTCCTCCTCTTTTCTCCTTTTTCCCTTCCCCCTTTCCTTTTCTCCTCTTGGCCTTTTTGCTCCTCTTTTATTTCTTTTTCTTCTTTCCCCTTTCCCCTCTCTTCCCCCTTTACCTTCTTCCCTTTTCCTCTTTCTCTTTCGTTCATTCTTTCCCTCTTTCCCCTACTTCTTTGTCTTTCTCTCTTTTTCTTCCTTTCTCTCTTCCCCCTTTCTCCCTCTTTCCTCCTTTCTCTCTCTTTCTTCTCTTTCCTCCTTTCTCTCTCCTCTTTCCCCTTTTTTTCTTTTCCTCTTTTCCCTCTTTCCCTTTTCTTCCTTTTTCTCTTTTTCTGTTTTTCTCTTTCTCCTGTTTCTTCTTTCTCTTGTTTCTTCCATTTCTTCTTTCTCTCCTTTTCTTTTCCCTTTTCTCCCTCCATCCCTTCTTCTTCTCCTTTATTCTTCAGATCTGTGATTTAATTGATATAGAGAACTCTATCAATGCAAATAGGTAACTCTTTTCTAGCTTGAAATTTTGAAGAGCTGTCTAGGGGCATTGAGATGTTAAATAATTTATCCAAGGTTACACAATTAAAGTCTTCTTGACTTCAAGGCTGGTTCTTTCTGCTATGCCAGGATGTGCTTTTCAAAGCCCAGTCTTTCTTAGAGTTTTCAAAATTCTCTTTGAATTTCAGGCATACTGTCAGGCTGCTAGGAGAGATAATATCACACTTTTTAGTTTATAGACCTCCAGGCACTACAGAGTTTTTAAGTTCTAGTTCCTTACCTCTGAGTATGTATTCTAAAGCTCTGGGTAATCAGAAACATCACACAAAAGATGCTGTATGGCCTGAAAGCAGTTTTACACATGTGTCATGTGATTTTTAGGAATGAGAAAAGTGAGTGAAAGTTCCTTACTGGACTGGAGAAATGGTTGGTAGATGCTGGCGTGTAAGTACTTTATTTAGGTCATAGCTTTCACTGCCATATTGGAATGCATTATGTTCATTTTGACCATGGTCAATGTTTAGAAGGTAAATTGGAATGCTGTGGAGACCTTTTGGGATCTTAGCATGGTATACTGAGACTAACTAAAAGATTTTTTTGTTGTGTTAATTGGAGGGACTAACCCTCAAAAATTCTTATGATATAAGTAGTTTTAGGTCAAGGATAAGAAAAAAGATAGATTAAAAAAACTGAAGAGGAATAATATCTGAATCTACAGAGGATCCACACATGTAATGCTCAAGCTGCGGCCACAGGAACCTTTTGTTCTGAATCTTGTAGATTTTCCCTAATGGAGTGGATGGGACTGGGTGGGAGTGAAATAAAGAATTTTAAAAATGGATTGATTTAATAATGAAAATTTAGACTATATCATGAGAAAAAAAAAAACAATTGCAACAGCAAAAAACTTTGTAACAGAGCATTCAAAAGTGGAATGGACTACTGTGGAAGATAATGGATTCCCCTCATTGTAGGTCTTGAAACACAGCTGGATGATGGCTTTCTCAGTATGTTATAGTAGGAATTTCCTTTCTGTTTTAGATTGGACTAAATGGCTGCTGAGGTTCCTTCCAGCTCCAAAATTCTGTGATTCCAGAATTTATCAAAATTCTTGGCATTAGTAGAAACTTAATAAGTCTTTTAATGATTTATTATTTTACTACGTATTTTAGATGATTTATTATTAACAAACTCAATAAATAAATGCTTAACTTAGTTTCTGAGAAAATAAAAATCCCATTCTGCCTGACTGGCCTTGACACCACATGCCTCAGCCACGGGGAAGTTAAAAGACAAGGTTGGGGAATTTTAGAGGAACTCCAAGGTCCCTGAAATAACCCTTGCTAAAGTGTTCCTTGTTGATTTTGATGCAGTGCTGGGATGTCCTTGAGAGAATAAACAGCTGTGGTTTTACCTTGGTGGTGAGTTATTCTAGCAGGCTCCATGTCTCACGTAAATGGTAACCTTTGCTGAGTGTAATCTGAGCTCTTTGTAAAGGGGACAGAATTAGACTGCACCACACGGAGAATCCAAGACCTTTGCCACCTTACTCTGGAAAGATTACAAGATACATACAGATCGTGCATGCCCTGTACACAAACAACAATGCCGACATTCTAATATTGCATGGAGAGCCAGGATGGCTAAAGGGTTATGTTAGCCCTGCTTTTGGGTCAGCTATAAGACAAGGGCTAGAAAATATTAAATTGGATATCCATGTCAGAAAAATTAAATGTGAAACTTATTTCAGAGAAAAAAGGAACATTTGAAAGATCTGAAATACTTTTATTAAAAAAAAAGTGGAAGGGGAAGGAGAAACCTATATTTAAGAATAGTATTAGAGGTAGGCTTAGCTCTGTGTGATACTTTACATGTGTTAATGTGTCAGAGTCTGAAGGATCACAGAATCTCAGAACTGAAAAGGACCTCAGAGGTCAGCTACTCCAATCAGTACCTAAACTAGAATCCTGGCCACAACATTCTCTACAAGTGGTCATCCAGTCTTTGCTGGCAGACCTGTGATGAGCTAGAACCCACTACATTCTAAGACAGCTGGTGCAATTTTTGAATGACCCTAATTTTAGGAAGGTTTTTTCTTCCCTGCATCAACCTTGAATCTGTTGTTCTGCTACCTCCACCCACTGCTCTTTGAAGTAGAGTAGAACAAGATTTAATCCTTCTACATGACAGTCTTCAAATGCTTTTGACAGCTATAATGACCCCAGATCTTCTCTTCTTCAGATTAAATGTCCCTGGTTCCTTCAAATAGTCATCATAATGGTGATGTCTCAAATCCCCTTACTAACCTGATTGCTGTCCTCTAAATAAATCCTTTGGCTTGTCAATACCCATTCTAAAATGTGAACCCAGGACTGAACAGAATGCTCCAACTGATCTTCATCAGGGTAGAGTACAAATGGCTATCTCTTCTCCCTTGCTTTGTAGTGGACACTGGCCTCCCATAGCATGGCTTAAAGTTGTGGTAGTTCTTTTGGTGACATGCTCATGCACTGCTGATTCATGTTGAACATCCCCACATCTTTTTCACATGAATTATGGCCCAAACTTACCTCTCTTATCTTATGCCTATGATTTTTTTTTAACCCAAGACTACTCCTTCACATTTATCTCTATTAAATCTCATCTTATTAGAGTCAACCCGTAATTCTAGTTGGTCAAGATCTTTTTGTATCCTGATTTGGTTCATCCAATGTATCAATTATTCTTTGAAGGTTGGTGTGATTTGTAAAATTGATAATGTGTCATTGATCTTTCTGCCTCACTGTTATACACTCAACTACCAAAGTAATTTTTCTTATGTATTTGCATATTTAACCAACTCCAATGACTTCCTTTTGCCTCTAGGATAAGATGGGAACCCCTCCACTTATATTCAGCCTGTCCCCAATCTATCTAAGCCTGATAGCTTTCTTAAGCCTTTCAAAATTTTCATGTGACCATTACACCTTCTTCTGCTCTCTGCCAATTGAACTGACCTTTTCTTTCTCCTCACACATCCATCCTTTCTTCACACACTCTGTCTACTGTCTCCATGGCTTTGCACTACCCATCCCACCTGCCTAGAAGGTACTACCACCTCAATTTGACTCACCGAGTCCTCTTCCTTTAAGATATAACTCAATCATCCCCTTCTCTCTGAAGCCTTTCCTGATTCTCTTCAACTGCTAGTGCCTGTCCTTCCAGGTTATCTTGCGTTTAACTACTTTGCATATCTTTGTATTTATTAACCTTATTTTTATGTGATATATATTATTAATTATACTTTCTCCCTCATTAAAATGTAAGGTCCTTATGAGTTGGGGTTATTTCATTCTTTTTATACTCTTTTTTATACTCTTAGTGTTTAGCATTGATAAATTCTTGTTGATTGGTTAATCTGAAAAACAAGACTGTGGTATAGAGTAAGGAGTCCTTGGCTTGAAGTTAAGAGGGACCTCAGTCCACCTCCCAGCCCTTACATTGTGAATCTTGGGAAAATCACTTAAAATCTGAGCCTCAGATTTCTCACATATAAAATGTGCCTAATAATACCTGTTGTGCCTACCTCGTAGGGTTATTATGAAGCTCAAATGAAATATTGTCTATTAAAGTACTTGGTATAACATTAAGCATGATGTAAACATTAGCTACCAAAGTGATTATTGCTATTTTTATTATTAGCATTACTGGTATAATCTGAGCCCCAAAGTCAATTGGTATGGGACTCTCCTCAGTGGGGATCATTGTACCCTTGTGACAGGGGAGGGATAGGTGATATTAGGAGAGAAGAGAAATTTACTTTCTTCAGTCTCTTTAATCTCTTGCCAGGAGCATCCCTCATGAAGGTATGAGTGGGCTTTGGGGCTCTGGTTATATTATTTATAGTTATAATAGTTATTAATTTGAACATTTATCCAGTTTTGATAAAAGAATTGAATGAAACAAGGCTAAGAACAGATGCCTTGGACACCGCTAGAAAACCTCTCTCTAAGTGAGGGTTCTTAACTTGTTTTCTATTTCCTTGGTCTTTTTAAAACAGTTTGATAACAGTATTTCCATATAATTGATTTTCTTTGTAATCCTCTGTATTTTACATTCCGAAAAGGGGTCTATAGGCTTCACTAGAGTGCTAGAGCTGTCTGTGACACACAAAAAGATTAAAAACCCATGGTCTAAGTTGACATTGAGCCATTCATGATTATTTTGAGAATTTGGTCATTCCATTAGTCCCAGATCTATCTAAATGTGTTATCTATTTTACCTAAATTGTACCTGTGTTTTCATTTACTTTAATCAACTTCTCTCCATCTTGTACGTAAGTGTTGTATGAGATGTTTCCTCTGATTTCCTGAACTCTATGTAAACCATCTCTACCACATTCTCTTGATTTACCAGTCAAAAAGGGAAATGAGGCTATTCTGACACTACCTATACTTGATGAAGTCATGCTAGTTTTTAGAGATTATGACATCTTTTTAAAAAAAGCTTTATTGTTATGCTTTATTTTTACATTATAAACATTTATACATTACTTCCATTTCCTAAAATGTGTAAACAAAGTAAAGTAAAACAGTTAAACAAAGTAAAACAGTTAAGGAAAACTAATAATATAATATCCTCATCTAAAAGTGTATGCAACATTTCACATTGGCAGCACCTCTGACCTTTCTATTTTATAAAAAATAGAAATCTATTTTCTCTTCTCCCACCCACACTCCATTAAAAAAGAGACAAAAACAATCACTTTTTGTACTAAATATGCATAGACATGCAGAACCAATTTCTTCAATGACTGAGATTAACAAGAAAAAAAATAAACGTATACATGGCTGTGTCTTTATCTATGCACTCAGACACATATATCTCATTTGATACCTTAAATCTATCACTTCTCTTTCATGGATAGTGTGTTTCATCATCACTCCTCTGAAATTAAGAATTAGTTATTGTATTATAGAAAGTGATAATCATTATATCCTATAAGAAGGGATTAGTCCTCCCTTAAACAGGGGGTAGTTGCTATAATTTTTGAGTTCCTTTGGAAATTAAGTCATCATTCATACCTTCAGAATTTCTCTTAGCAGAAATTGTGACGATCATAGCTCCTTCAGCTTTCAAAGTTGTTTTTCAGTGTTGTTTTTATTGTATAAATTGTTCTCCTGGTTCTGCTTGGTTCACTATGTATCAGTTCATATAAGTTTTTAGGTAAGTCTTTCTATATCTTTCCAGCTTTTTTGAAATCTCAGCAATCATAGGAGAATTATATTCAGATTTGAAGTTAAGCTCAGGACTCTATATAGTTCCATGAAGATGTAAACCTCCCACCCAGGGGAGATAATTGGTTAAAATCTTTTAAGCTCATTCTCAAGCAGTAGAGTAACTGATTCACCATTGATTTTTTTTTTGTTATCTACATTGATTTAACATTTTTTAGAAGCTTCAGGGAGAAGTTTGTGTGCTAAGCCAACTTAGCTTAGTTAATTCTGAGTATCTATAATATTCTGGACATTTTAAAGAAAGTCTCTAGTATACACTGAAACTGTTATATATTTTTAACAAATGTTTTATGAACATTATGAATATGTGAAGGGAGGCGGTTAATAGGACAAAAGAAGGAAGTTTGAATGAGGAGACAGACATATAAGGGGAGAAGAGAAATTGTGAAGGTATGAATGATGACTTAGTTTCCAAAGGAGCCCAAATATTGTAGTTACTATCCCCTGTCTGTGGAAAGACTAATCCCTTCTAATAGCATCATAGGGTCATAGACTTAGGGACCTTGGAGACTTTTGAGTTCAATCCTCTCTTTTTATAGATGAGGAAATTGAGGTCCACAGAAATTAAGTGACTTGTCCAGGGTCTTAGAGGTGGTATGTGACTGAATCAAGGTCTCACTCCACTTCCTCTGACTCTAAACCACAAACTTTTCCATTCTACCAAAATACATTATCTAAGTCGCAGGAGGTAGAGATTGTATCTCACTGTCAAGATAAAATCTCAACAATAACCCCATTTCATTATTGGAGGAGATCACAATATTTGACATCAGCTTTTTGTTTGAACAGATGCTGCTCTAAGCAAAAAGTCTATAGCCTGGCATTTCCTAAACCTCTTTATTCCTCCTAAAAAAGCAGTGTGTTGAGATTTTTTTTATTTTCTTGAATAACAATGCTTCTTAGAAACTATTTTATTTATTTTTCTTCTTTTAATTAAAGATATCCCTTAAAAAGAACAATTCATTGTACCTCTTAAAATTATTAGACAATTGTTTCTATACAGACAGAATAAATTAGAGGTGTCATTATCTAGATAATTTAGACCCTTCAACTAACCTGGGCATTTCAACACTATATAGCAAAAGTTGAATTGAAGCAAAAGTTCATTCGTTCCTTCATTCATTCATCTATTTGTTTATTTTTGTCATATTATAGCTGTTTTCCTTTATTTTCCCTGAGGTAAGCTTATCTAAGAATGAGTTTCTTTTATTTCCTTGAAATTGAGATTTGGAATTATTTTCGTAGCCCTGTGGGGTAATGGTTGAGGAACAAATATACTATATTTTTATGGGCCTCTATCTATACACTTCTACTAGAATCCTAACAATGCACTTGGGGCAAGAACACTTGAGGTGGGGGAGAGGAGAAGGCATAGAGAGCACAGTAGAATGTGAAGACCACTGCACCTGGAGAGCGAGTGATCATTATAACCCTTATTCCTGTGGAAATGGGGGGAAATGGTGAGCCCCAGAGAGATGTGCCACAGTGCCAAGGTCCTGGGAGAGGGTAGTTCTGCTACAGCAGCGAGGGTTAGCACAGACCATTGCTGATGGTGATTGTGGGAAGAAAGTGTCCTCCTGGGGAAGAAGTAGACCCTTCCCCCTTCCATGTTAGTACCTGGGCCAAAGTTCCATTTGCCCTACCCTAGTGATGACTTCGGCTCCTACTGAGACTTTGCTCTACTGAATTAACAAGGACTCCCAGGGACTGCAGAGTCAGACGAGCTCTTGAATAATAATGATAAAACCATTCCAACAAGTGTCTTCTAGCCTCTCCTCAAAGGCCTTCAGTGTTTATGTAGTACCTATTATGTGCCAGGCGCTGTGCTGAGTGCTTTTTACAAATGGCATCTCATTTAATCCTCACAACAGTCTAAGTTCTTTTTATCCCCATTTCATAGTTGAGGAAACTGAGGCAAAGAGGTGAAGTGATTTATCCAGGGTCCCACAGCTAGTAAGTGTCTGAGATCAGATGTGGACTAGATTTTCCTGACTCTAGACCCAGTGTTCTGTCTATTGTGCCAACTGGCTGAAACGCTTGCTGCTTCCCAAGGCAGCTCGTTTTGCTTTGAAATAGCTCTAATTGTTAGGAAGGTCCTCTTTTATATCAAACTTAAAACTTTTTTTCTCTGCAGATTCCACCAGGGCAGTGAGACTGTCCCCTCAATCTTCCCAAGTACCATTCTTCTATTTATGCCAAGCTAAAGGGACCTGTAGTTTTTACATTGTTTTAAACTGATGTTTAAGCTGGTTGTGGAGGGCAGGACCTTGATAAAACCCTATATGTGAAGTACCCTATATGTGAAGTAGATGAAGTTTGGTGATTCGACTGAGGTGCTTGGTGTTTTTCTACAGTTTCTTTCAAGTCCCCATATCTGCCTAGACCATGACCATGACCGTTACTAGGCTTCACACTCCAAGACTTTTCTTCCTTTCCTTTCCTACATCAAAATGTATGGTTATAGCCACTAGAATGTTCTAGCTGGAAGGAACTTTAGTGGCAGTCTAGTTCAGATGTAACCAGATTAAAATGAAATTGTGAAATATTTAGCAACATAAATAAAAATGTATTGGAACATAAGTAATATGAATATGCAGTTTTCTAAGTCACACAAGTGGCCCCACAAATGTCCTCTGTTTCTAATTGAGTTTGATACCACTGTAGTCAAACCCCTTATTTTAAAGATGAAGATACTGAGGACAGTGAGGGAACGGGTCACACAACCAATCAGTGATTTATCTGATAGAGGCAGTACTAAGTCTTCCTTCTTGGAACCTGGGGTTCTGAGTTTATTGATAACTAGTAAATAAACGAATAATGGTTTAACGTGTTACTCCTTCTATAGGTCACAGAGGAGGTTCATTCCTATTGTACAAAGGAATGAATCTCTAAAGGTAGGATTATTTTGAATACAAATTAATAGTGATATTTTGGGAGTAGAGGTGGGTTTGGCACATTTCCTTACCTCCAAAATTCTGTCTTATTCCCTCTATACCTAGTGTTGGTTCTATGTAGATGAGTGGGTTGGAAGAAGTTTTGGAGTTAGGTCTCCAAATGAAAGCCTTTGAGGGAGATATCTATACCTTTCAATTTCATTCCCTTTAGATGAGGTCTTGAGTTTTAAGATCACTCTGAATTTTGATTGACTCCATTGTTTCCATCTCTCTTCCATGAACAGGCAGTTATTCCTCTTGGAAGGAGTAAATGTGTACAGGGGACAGCTAAGATTTTACCACCTTGTTAGCTGGGAATCAGGTTACTACCTCTACAGCCACATGTGCTGGTGGAGCCCTGAGTAATGAGAAGAGTCCCCAAGAGGATACTGGGTAGCATTAAGCCAGCTTTGCAAATTAAAAACAAGATGCCCCTGGCCAACTTCCCTGTCAGCATCATTCTTGGCAGTGGATGGTAAGCAGGGTAGCACTCCCCTCAAGGGCAACTGGGTCTTTGCCCAGTGACCTATACAAATAAATTCTACTTTCCCTACTTTTCCAGGGACTTGGGAAGCAGGGCCAACAGGTGACCATGAGAAGTCTACATTTAGAATCCTAGAGTTGGAAGGACGCTTAGAGGTCATCTAGTCTAGACCTCTAGTCTATGCAAGAATCCCTTCTAGGATAGGTAGTCATCTTGTCTCAACTCTATCAGTTTCAATGATGAAAAGCTGACTACTTCCCAAATCTAGTTTATAGACAGCTGTCATTGTTAGAAACTTTGTCTTTATATGAAGCTAATCTCAGCTTCCTGGTAACTTTTACCTAGCTCTCACTTCTGTAGATACACAAAATACTCCAATCCCTCTCTCATATGATAGCCCTTCAGATAAAGAGCACTCTTATCATGCCCTCCCCCTGCTACTTTGAGGCTAAACAATTTTACTTCCTTCAATATTTTATTATGTGACATAGGAGAGGCAGCAAGGAAATG
The DNA here is from genome assembly GCA_023548195.1 of Bettongia penicillata ogilbyi. Classification (NCBI taxonomy): domain Eukaryota; kingdom Metazoa; phylum Chordata; class Mammalia; order Diprotodontia; family Potoroidae; genus Bettongia; species Bettongia penicillata. Next base: position 7,873,132 of record JAJHZJ010000197.1, read on the forward strand.
TGGAAAAAGCAGAAGATCTAGGTTAGAATCCAGATTCTGTTACCAACTGAATGACCTTGGAAATCATTTAACTTCCTTGGAACTCATTTCCTCACTGTAAAATGGAAAGAATATATACTATATCACTATCTTGTTATGAGAAGAATGCCTTGTAAAATTTAAAGATCTTTAGAAATGTAAACTAGCATTACTATGGCTTTGAGTTCCCTCGCTGCTTTGTTCATCCTCCTTTGGGTATAGAACATACAAGATTTTACTTAATAATTAACCCCTACTGTTGTGAAAGGAACTTAAAGGAATGCTGAACTATTCTCCACAGCTCCCACAAGCCCCTCCCCTTAACAGAGAGCTGGCTGGTAGTAGTAGCTATACAACACTTCCTTAGGCATCTTGTATAAGGTTCAACATTGGAAACTACTCACAGGAAAACAATTTATGTGATAAACAGAATAAAATAAAGAAAAATACTTTTGAAAAACTCCAGATTTCTGATCAATGCAGTGATCAGCAAGAGTTCCAGGAGACTAATGATGTTGCATTTCAGCAGAGAGGTTACATAATAGAGATGCAGAATGAGACACATTTTATTTATTATTTACAAAAAATTTTTTGAATGAATAAATATATATTTTTTCTCTCTCCTACCTCTCCTCATTAAAAAAAGATAAAACTCATGACAAATATTCACTGTCAAGCCAAATTCTTGCATTTATAGTGTCCAAAAAAGAACACATTCAAATTAATATTTTTATTTAAAATTTTATTCTATTTTCAGATTCATATGATGTCCTTCTAACTTCTCTCTTCTCCCACTCAACTGAGAAAGGAAGAAAACCAAAACCCCTGTTACAAACATGTATAATCAAGTAAAACAAATTACTGCATTGGACATGTTAAACAAAACAACCACCAAAGAGAGATGTACATTCTAAAATATAGCTAAGGTGTCGATTAGTTATTTTTGACTACACTTGTTATAAGGAAGGACTTCTATATGGTATGTGTTTTAGTGGGAAATAGTAGATGCAAAAAATAAAAGAAATATTAAAATAAAAGAAGAAAAAAGAATTCAGAAGGAGACACAAACAAGGCACTTTTGTTGACTACCTTGTCAAGTTTAATATGCTCTTAAAAACACCAAATTGCAAAGAACTTAATGTTTTCATATACAATTCTCTTTTTTGATCTTTTTATGTTGAAATGTTTGCCTTTTTTTTGTTAAGTTCACAATATAAAGGGAAATTAAAAAAAAATATTTCATGCAGTGCTCAACCTGCTTCCATCCTTCTCAAGTGAAAGCTTCCTTCTTCCTTTCCCCCATCCAAAAGGAAAAAGTTGATGCACTGTATATATGGGTTGAAGGACAAGTAATAAGGACAGTAAGGAAAAGAGTTCAAAGACTCCCAAGTAACTGCGCCTGCAGATGCTGCCTTCCTTTCCTGTTGTTCCTTGTTCCTGTTCCTATCAGTAATCACCAGTAATGCATGGGGGCCTGCTATCGCAGGTTCTTAGATCTACATTCATAAAAAGAAAGGCAGCTTTTGAGGGGTTAACAATCACTTTAATCATGCTCATGTATCATTCCTTTAACCAAGCACATACTAAGAAAATACAGAGAAATTAAGTCAACAGACATGGCCTCCTCTGCCTGGCCATAATTCAACAGGCAGGTACAACTATCTGACCGTACCAGAAAGGGAAGCATGACATATGGGTTCTCAAAGCCAGGGGACTCCTTAGCAGCTTCCCAGAGTCCTCATCTGGCCAAACAAACACTCTTACAAAAACTAAGCCCCAAAATAAAACCCACAGCTCAGAGTCTTTATACACTTTTTAGACCCAGAGGGCATCACATCCCTTGAGAACCATTGCCTCATTAGCAAAAGGTATAGACCTTCTTACAAATCTTCCTAGGCTGACAATGGGTGGGAAAGATCTTTCTTAGTCACATTCAAGTAGAGGCATTATACTTCTTGATTATACTAAAACAGAAACAGCAAAAGATCCCACTTTACTTGCCATTACACCTGTGTGGGTAGAAGATCATCTCCCTAGCTATCTATGGTGAGGTATTGAAAGTAATGCTTATTATGCTACTATGTGTCTTAAAGCTGGTTGAGAGGAGGGGATCTATTAATCTGGGGATGGAGGTAAGCTTTACTTGGGAAAGAAGAAATAGGGGAGACTCATAGAAGAGATAGCCTAACATCCTGATGTCAACTAGCCTAAACTCTGAATATTTAGCTTTGTTATATTAATTTACTACCTCCCTCCCTCCACTTTTGTATGTTCTTGACCTTAAGTAATAAAAAAAAAAGTTTCTTTGGTCTGCTTCTGGCAGAGAGAGATGACTTTATTGTGCCAAGGAAGTGTCAGGTAGAAATTGATGGGATACTTTAGTTTGTAGAACTCTTGATTCTTGGAAGTGGTGTCTTGGCAATCTCCGTAAAATATTAAGTCCAGATGTGGGTGGGTCTGGAAACCCAGGGCCAGATGAAGCTGTGGGCTATCTCTTAATAGGGCACATCTCAGACTCCTGGAAAAGTCCATGGTTGATTTTAAGTTGTTGAATTGACAACTCTGGAGCAAAGTTCATCATTTAAGGATTGGAGGATGATGAGTACCTCTAACATACATCACCCCTCCATAATCAGCCAGGCCCCAGAACTCTACTTGCTACTGCATTGATGGATTAGGCAGGATGAGGGACTCACTATCTTCCTTACTGCTTCCACATGTACATATCTTCCTTTTTTCCTTTCCACCTTTTTCATTACCACTGCTACTCTGAAGTAATCTGCCTTCCAATGGCTCCATTCACAATCACTGTGATTCTAAATTGAAGACTTCCTAAGCTGAAGCACCCTTCTCTGACCACTCCTTCCTGCTTTCTCATACCTATCCATGTCAGCCTTAGCCTGCCCTGGTCCTTATCACCTTCCACTTCTCCATTGTGCCCTCCAGAATTCCAGTTCTGTGGTTAACAACCTGCCTTTCATATTATATTCATGCCTTCCTCCTGGAAACTATTTTGTATTTTTTTAAAGTGTATAATTAGTTTCTCCCAATATAAGCTCCTTGAGAGCGGAGACTGTTTTGTTTTTAATTTTGTATTCTTAGTGCCTAGAACAGTGTCTGTCACATAGTAGGCGGTTAATAAATGCTTATTGAATGGAATTGACTGTTTATCTTCACCACTTGCATCCCTTGCTCATTTTTTCCATTAGGGATTGGATGGTGCCTTTGTATATTTTAAACAGTTCCTAATAAATTTTGATGTCAAGTTTTTATCTGTACTGTAAAAGTATTTCTCACTCTCTTATTTTTCTTTTTGTTGTATTGTTTTAATCTAAATATAGGAACTACAGAATTTTTTTATTTCTATGTCGTATAAAAGTTTCATGTAAATCTATTGTTCACCCTTCATTTTCAGAGGACCAGTGACATCACAGGGTGATATCTTGACATGTTTGTGAAGTGAGGCAGAGCTGTCCAAAGTCATCAGCCTCACTCTCTTTTCCAGACACCACACTGGGAGGTCCTGTGGGTAGGAGGTTGTATAAGGGCACTGGGAGTGGGCATGTGTGAGGAAGTAGAAAGAAAGCAGATTAAGAGATGGCAGTTATCAAATATAGACTTTGTATACTAAAGCATCAGGCTTTAGTTGGATAGTGGTTCTAAAGCAGACTGGGAGAAAGGGTTGAGATGTATGGAAAGTGTCATCAGTAAGATTAGTTTGCTTCCTAGACTAGATCCAACCTTAAGACTAGGGAGCTTGTTATGTTATGCTTTTCCTGTATCTTCTTAGCTTCCAAGACACCAGTTAGGCTGGTTACTAGGGGATACTGCTGTATCCTCTGAATGTAAGCTTCTCTGATAAATTGCTCCATGAGAGTAGGAGCTGGGTTCTATTCACTTCTGTATTTCTCTTAGTGCCTTCGGAAGAGCTCAGTAATTGCTCGTTGAAAGAATGAACTCCTTCATTCAAGGGCTGCTTCTACACTGGGCCTTTCCTGATTCTCCTACCTTCAGTTGTTAGGGTTCTCTCCCAATTTTGAGAGGTAGGGCAGCCTAGTGATTAGAGTGCTGAGCTTGGAGTCAAGAAGACTTGAGTCTTAATCCTTAATCCTGCCTCAGATATTGGCTGTGACCTAAGATGCTAATCTTTTTGAGGTTTAGTTTCCGTAATAGGAGGATGATAATAAGCTCCTAAGTCACAGGATTGTTGTGAAACTCAAATGAGATACTGTATGTAAAACACTTTGAAAACCTTAAAGTTATCTAAAAATACAAGTCATCATTATTGATTTTATATTCATTTGTGCACTTGTACATATATACACATTTAATTACGTATACATTGCGTACTTTTAGATCAATTTATATTTGTGGTTATTCAGTCTTGTCTGACTCTTTATTGACCCATATGGGGTTTTCTTGGTAAAAATATTAAAGCGGTTTGCCATTTCCTTCTCCAGGAAAACAGAGATTAAGTGACTTGCCCAGGGTCACATAGCTAGTGAGTGTCTGAAGCCAGATTTGAATTCAGGAAGATGAGTCTTTCTGACTCATGGCCTGATACTCTCCGCACCGAGCCATTTAGCTTCCAATGGTACTTAACACAGTTTATATTCATTTATGTTGTTGTTTTATGTCTCTAAATGAATGTAAGCTCCTTGGGGACAGGGATTATTTTAGTTTTTGTATGCCCAATGCCTAGCGCACAGTAGATGCTTAATAAATGCTTGTTGAATGGACATATTCAGCCCAATTCTCCTGCTCAAAGCTCAAGGTGAAAATCTACATTTTCACCAAGAAACCCCCTCTATATTTCTAGACTTCATTCATACTCACTAAATTCTGTGCTCCAGATAAATAAGATTGTCATCTCTATGCAGGTGACTCCAAAATCGACATATCCAATCTTCACTTCTATTTTCAGATCCATTCCTGTTTCTCCAATGGTGAGCTAGACATCTCTACCTGGATGTATCATAGACATCCCAAACTTAACATGTTCAAAACAGAATTCACATTATCTTCCCTCCTCAATCCACCCCCTTTCCTAACATCATTATTTCTAAGGAGGAAACAACCATTTTTACAGATCATCAGGTTCACAGTTTTGCCAATTCTACCACCTTAATTTCTCTGATCTGTTTCCTTCTCTCTATTTACGGCACAATCATCCTAATTTATGTTCTCATTGCCTTTCAGTTGGGCTATTGCAATAATCCCTTAATTGGTTTCCTGACTTCAGGTTGCTCCAATCTTTAAACCCTTCTCTACACAGCTGCCAAATTAACATTCCAAAAACTCAAGTTCAAGATTATGCCACTCTCTTGGCCAAGAAGATTCTGCATCTCTCCATTGTCATTAGGGTAAAATAGAATCTCCTTTGTTTGCCATTTAAAGCCCTTTGTAGTCTGCATTCAGCCTATCTTTTCAGGCTGCTCACGTTCCTCCCCAACACATTTTGTGTTCTAGACAAACTAGCTTGATTTCTCTTCTCTAAATATGACATTCCATGACAAGTGAATTCATGGTAGCTAATAAGATCGCCAAGAAAAATAGTATAGAGGGAAAAGAGGAGAGGTTCCTGGAATATATCCCCCAGCAAGTGTTAGGACATGGACAATTCTGCAAGGGAGTCTGTCATGTAGGAAGACAATCAGATAGCATTGTCTCAAAAATCTAGGGAGAGAAAGTATCTGGATGAAAGTATTTGGTCAGTAGTTTCATATTACAAAGAGATCAAAGAGGATGAAGATTGAGAAGAGGGCGTTGGATTTAGAAATAAAAGGATCTTTGGTCATCTGAGAGAGAGCAGGTTGAGTCAGTATTAGGATCTGAAGCCAGACTGTAAGGGCGTGAGAAGCTAATAAGTGAGAAAGTGGAGGCAATCATTGTAGACAGCTTTTTCTAGAGTTTGATTGTGAAAAGGAGTAGAAATATAGAGAACAGCAGCTCAGAGGGTTAGTTAATTGAGTTCAGGTCAAATAAGACTGTTTAAAGATGGGGGAAGATTTGGGAGTGTATGAAAGTATCAAGAATGGAGTCAGTAGATAAGGAGAAGTTAAAATTAACTACGGGAAGGAGAGAGACACACAGAGACAGAGAGACACACAGAAACAGAGTTAGAGACACAGAAAGACAGAGAAAATCAAAGGATCAAGCAGTAGGGAATGGAATTGAGGGTAGTGGGGTTAGCATTGGCAAGAAGGGCCACCTCATTAACTAACTCATTATCAAACCAGCTAGATTCACTTGATAGGATTTCACTTTGGAGAATTCTTAGGATTGTGTGTTAGGTCCTCTCTTGTTTACAGTACAATAAGCTCGCTAACTTTGTGTCATTGAGATGAATAGTTTATCCTAATCTGTGGCAGATAAACACTAAATTAATTATGTGTTGAATTGAATTGAGAGGTGTCATGATCTATAATAGGCTGTTTATGTAGTCAGAAGTCTGTAATCTGCTAGATTATCTACTTTCCTGTGTGACTTTGGGAAATGGTCTTAATTTCTTCCTCTGTAAAATGAGGGATTTTAGGTTGTCCCTAATGATTTAGATGTCCCTAAGAGGGCTTTAGATGGTCCCTAAGATCCTTTACAGTTTACAATGATCACTTCATGGTAAATATTCAGCAATCAATGTTTTTGAAAAGAAGTACTTTTGTAATCAAGAAGAATTTTTATTAGAATTATCTTCACTTATCCGATAAGTCATCTCACTCATTAACCATGAGCAGTTCGATGACATTTGGAGCCACTTGCTTGATTCCACAAACAGTTGTACCTTCTTCTGAGCCTGAGTCTAATTTAAGCCATTGATGCAAGTTGGAAAATTCTTGAAACAGTAAGCCGGTAGGTGATAGGGTTTGTGATGATGGACTACATTCACCTTCTGCTCTGGCAACATTTCCCCACTATCCCATAAAATATATCTCTGGGCTCAAATTTATATGCATGAAATGCAAAATCTTCTAGTTGGGGACTTTCTAATCTTTTTTAAGATATATATTGCCTCCTCTGTGGCATGACTCCTTAGTCAGTTTCCAAGAAAAGCAACAACGATGCTGAGAAGCGGTGGAGCTGGGAAGGAGAAGCCCTTGCTCTGAGTCCTGGCCTTGACACCAACTTTATGTTTGACCTTGGACTCTTGGGGAACCAGTTTCCTCCTCTGTAAAATGAGAAGGGTGAACTAGATGATCTCTAAATTTCCTTCCAGCTCCGACATTATATGTCCTGAGGTTCCTTCCAGTTCTGACATTTTATGCTCTATGTTCTAAGGTCCTTTTTATACCTGACATTCTATACTCTAAGGTCCCTACCAACTCAGAAATTCCTATATTCCATGATAATACTGTTTGGAACAACGGGTAATAAATAACTCAGGGAATCTGTGGGATGCATGGTGGAATTCTTTGTAAGCAACATGATCTTCACTTGCTTCTAATTTTACCTCTGTTGTATAGTTTTAAAATATGGGACAGCTGGTGCTGGATAAATCTCTCCTGTCAAGCTGTACAAGATTGCAGTCAAATGAAATGTGCAGGGTTAAACCCAAATGGAATAAAGTGGAAACTACTGCTTAAGGGTTGTCTTTTCACTATTCATGATCTCAGTACATGGTTAGGACCACCTGGGCTAGATATTCTAGTTGCAGCTGAACACATGGATGAACTACATGTTCTTATTCAAGGACTAGGATTTTACTCTTCTCCAGGGAAATGGTTGCTGTCAAGGAAACACTAATTCCTCATAACACTGCCCTGGTTGGGAAATCCCTTTAGCAATATCCAATGGAAACTGTGGGTGGTCCTTGAAAGTGTTGCTGAAGAATGGAAGACAAAGCTGCTGGCTAATTTCATAGGGGTAACTGTATTCCTTGCAAATCATGAAGGGACAAATGAAGGTGGTGAATTCAGATTGTTGGCTTTTTGTCAGCGGACTAGAATGCTAAGTAGAAAAGCACTAAAAATATAGTGGAGCCAAACTTGGCTTGCCAGGGGCTGAACATTTAGATAACTTGTCTATCAAACTGGCCTTGACATCATCTCACCAAATGTAGTCTGCAATTGAGAATGAGTCTGAGAAATGGTTTATGCCACAAATTACTGCCAGTAATAGGCCTTAGCACCTGTTGTGATGTACTCTTGCCAGTATCAGCTAATTAGTCAACCTAGCTCCTCTGGGAGATGAGTAAGAACATCAAGGTGAGAACTGAGAGCCAGGTATGCAATTATTCTCAGGAGAGATAACTGGTTCTATTTTTGTTTCAAACAGAAAGTTGGCTTGATTTGTTCTTGGCTTACCTAGGGGACTGCATGGTGTAATGGGACAGCAATAGAATATGGAGTCCAAGGATCTTGGTTTATGTCCCAGATCTGCAAGTTGGTACATAACTGACCTTGGGCAAGTCACCTGACTTCTCATCTAGAGATTGGTCTCTTCATTTATAAAATGAGAGGTTTCAACTAGATGACCTCTAAGGTCCTTCCTAGTTCTAAATGTAGGATCCTATGACACTTTCATTTGGAGGGTAGTAGTTTATCCTAGAAGTCATATTCTGCTAGGGCTGGAAGTGAATTACCCACAGGATAGCAATTTTAGGACCTCAGGTCTTCACTCATGTCTTGTCAACCAAATGGCAAAATGTGCACAGAGCCAGAATTCCTGTTGATAATAATCTTCATTCCCATTGCTGTTTCAGAAACCACTTTAGTCAGTTCCCAGTTTAGCCCAACAGATGAATGGCAGAGGAGAGGCAGTGTGCCTTAGTGGACAGAATGCAGGATTTGGAGTTAGGGAAAATTGGGTTCGAATCCTACGTCAGGTACTATCTGTGTGATATGGTGCAAGCCCCTTAGCTAGTCTTAGTTTTCTCATCTGTAAAATGGGGACATTACCTTATAGAGTCATTGTGAGGACCAGAAGAGATAATGTATATAAAATACTTTTCAATTCTTATATGCACTATATAAATGTGAACTATTATTAATATTTCTTTTTGTTTGGGTTAGAGAAACAATGCAAGTTACTGCCTTCCACACCTGTTTTGCCCACCTCCTTCTGTATTTGCAGAATGTTGGCCATGATTGAAATAATTCCGGTTGTGTCTTCCCTGACAGCCAGAAAAGAGAAAAACCTTTGGACTTCAAAAACCTTGGCAGTGGTTACTGCTAAGTACTAAGACTTAGCCTGTTAGATATCATCCATCCGGACAACCAGACTCCAGTGCTATTTTTTCCTCCAAGGTCCAGGAATGATTTTTGATCTTAGAATAGTTGACAGAATCCTAGCACTAGAAGGGAAGGGCAAAGGTTACAACCTCTAGCTCCTTTCCCTAGGCAAGAAGTCATCCCACTAAGGTAGATATTTACCGTATTCTCTCTCTCTCTTTCCATACATACATACATACACATACACACACACACACAGATACCATCCCCCCATATTATAAAGTGATTCCACAGCTTCCCTCTGCCTCCCAGGGCTCAAAGATTTCTCCTTCCTTCTCCAAGAGAAATAAACTGCTCATTACCTTTCAATAAACAACTAATTCTTTTAATTTTTTATTGTGAGCTTGGCAAATATCAGCAAACACGAACATTTTCATATTCAAAGAACAGAAAAAGAAACTTGCATATGAAACCACAAATCTGTTTTAAACAATTTGGTTTTTAAAAAAGTATATATTAAATTTAACATAGTAATACCAACATTGCCCTACTTGTCTTGTCCCTTTCTGAACTTCTGCTCTCTTCTGCATACTTTTAAAAAATAGTTCATTGAGACTTCTTTTTCTTCTCTTTCTCCTTTTCCTCTTCCTCCTCCTCTTTTGATATGCCTATCACTCCTTCCTGCTTATAACTAAAAAAATTCTCCCTTGTAGCAAATAATTACAATGAAGCAAAACAAACCCAAATGTCTAAAAGGCTTGTCTCATTTTGGACCTCCATTCAAGAGATGGGAAGACAAGTAGTTATTTAAATTGAATTCCAGTGCTAGAAGTGATTTTGGAAGTGATCAATGAATGAGGATTTATTAAAAAGTTATTTTTATTCATTTGTCAATCAATATAAAGTTATTATTTAAGTAAATTTCAATTTATTAACTTATTAATAAATAAACATCTATTAAGTATCTACTATGTTCCAGATACTGAGAATACAGATATAAAAACTAGAAACCTACTAGTCCAATGCCCTCATTTCACAGAGGGGGAAAATGAGGCCCAGAGGCAGAACGTGACTTGCTTAAGATCACATATCAATGAGATAGACTAGAACGATATCATCAAGTTGCAAGGGTTCTTAACCTTTCCTTGGGCCAGGAACCCCTTCTCAGAATCATGGTTTTAAATGCATAAAATAAACTGTGTATGATTACAAAGGAAGCCACTTATATTGAAATACAGATGTCAAAGTATTTTTTACAGAAGTTTACAGGTTAAGAAGCCTTGATCTAGTTCAATCCTTTTTATTTTAGAAAAGGGTAAAACTGAGGCCAAAAAATTAAGTTTTTTCCTGTGGTGATAGAGGTAGTATGTAGCAGAGCCAGGCCTCAAATCTTGCTACTTAGTGGCAAAGATAGAGCTACGGTAAATGTCTCTTGACTTACAGCCAAGATCCTCTTAATCTGTCCCCCTAGGTTGTATTTAGGATTTTGGTTGCCCAGATCACTGTCCTTTTGAATTTTCCCCAAATTTCCTACCTTCCCTCTGTGAGAATGTGTCTAGTGCAGAGTTAAAGGCTCAGAAAGGGCCCTGAATGTTGTTGGCTTAAGTGAGTCATTCACTCAATTATTCATTCATTCATTCATTCATTCAGTCCACAAAATATTTATGAAGCACCTATGTTCCAGGCATTATGCTAAGCGTGCTAGATGGCTAAGGCTACTAACCCCAGTCTTGACTTGGTTCCACAAATCAGAGCTTCATGGTCTGTGACTCTCACAGATATTTGAGACCCAGAGATACTCTGAGGTCCACTGCATTTTTGTATCCTTTATATCATCTAACAGTGCTTTGTGCATAGTAGATATTCAAAGAAAAATAGAGTAAAGAGAAGGGGGTGGAAAAGAGGAAGGGGGAGAAGAAGTAAGGAATCTTAGATGTAGATATAGATCTGGAAACTGAGGACCAGAGTGTTTATATGATTTGCCTGGGGTCACACAGCTAGGAAATATCTGAGGAGACATTTGAATACAGGTGTTCCTGTTTCCAACTGTAGGACTTTATCATGTACCATACTGTGTCATCAAAAACGATGAGAGTTCTCACAAGCGCAAATGTTTAGATGTAGGCAGCCTACCACTGAAAGTTGAATCAAAAGGAATTACTGGAAAAAAAAACAAAGTTTGAACTGCTGAGCCAAGATAGAGCAGGAAGGAAGGAAAGAAAGAAGGAAAGAAGGAAGGGAAAGAAGGGAAGGAAGGAGGGACGGAGGAAGGGAGAGAGGGAGGGAGGGGGAGGGACTAAGGAAGGAAGGAGGGAAGGAAAGAATTTGACTCCAAAAGTAAAGGCAGGATACTAACATCTTACATCAAGATAGTCTCTGAAAACAATCACAAACCTCAAGAGTTGGGCCCTTCTCCACCCACCTTTGGGGCCCAAGGAGAGCTCTGAGATTCCCTCTTCTGTCCAGTAGAGAGAATGAACTGGACAAATGTGGCATGAGAAAACCCAACCATTCAAACAACCAGAAAACATCACTAAAGGTACTCACAGCCTCAGTGTCTTCCACTCTGTGTCTGACTCTAGATGCTGCCTTTTTGAAACAGTGATGGAGATTTGTTCAAAGACAGTCCTATGTGTGCCCACTGAGAAGTCCCTTCAATATTGGGTTTGTCTGATGCATATTCCCACTCCCCAGTAAGGAGGGGCATAGCTGGAATGTCAGCTGTGTGCACAGAAACTAAAGCATTTTCCAGCCCCGACAGGGAAGGGTCCCCATGGGTCCACCCCTACAATGCAGCCATTGCTTCCCCATCCTTCTGGGAATGCCAGCCCTCCCTTTGGAGGGTCTAAAAGTATGTGACCTTGGGTTAACCATTAAGAATTACACCTCAAATCTAAATAGGAACAAGGCAGATAAAAGAAAAGGCAGAAGTCAAAGGTTCATGGTGAGCAAAGGCATTTTTAGCTGGAATGTGGAGAATTTTGATCTTGGCATTTAAAGGAAATACAAGCTGTGTGTCTTGACCCACAAGGCAGGAGATATCATCCATAGCTACTTTGGTTGGGACCACAAGCTCACTGAATACAGAAATTTAAGCTTCAGATGTGTGGAAGGCTGTAGGATGAGAGAAATATTTTTAGATGTGTGAAAGGCATTCTTTATTGGAAGCTCAAGACTTGTAGAATCATAGACTTTGAGAACTGAAAAGGAAAGTATCTAATCCAATCCCCCAATTTTTAAAAGGATGAATTGGAGGCCTTAAGAAAGTGGTGCAGTTAGTGGTTGACCTTGGCATGTTTAAAGCAAAAATATACATTTATTGTACGTCCAATTGAGGCCAGGAAAAGTGGGAGACAAGTGAGGATTAGATGGAGAGGCACAATGGGAAGAGGGATGGATTTGCAGACGGAGGACCCAGGTTCAAGTCCTAGCTCCATCATTTACTACCTAAGTAACCCTGAGCAAGCCCTTTAACTTCATTGAACTTTATTTTCTTGATCCTCTAAAATGAGGAGGTTGGATGAAATGACCGATGGGGCCATTAGAGGCTGTAGCTCTAAATCTAAGTTCCTACCTAGACTTTGGTTTCCAAAATCTACCTGTAGGCCAATGACCCTCTTCCCAGACTTTTAAAATTGCAAATATCAGGATATTTTGCAAATAACGCTGTGTTCAATGAACATGTCCCTGAAATGTGTGCTTATTAAATTTTTGTAAATCAGAGCATAGTTTTAAAAAATCAAGTAAGGAAGCTGTTTTTTTTTTTAAAGCAACCCCACTGTAATGTGAACAGTAACCCCTTGTTTAGGTTTTCTAAGTTTAGGTTTCTGTATCTTGAATTTTATTAGAGCAAGATGTATTCCCCAAAGAGATATTTAGTGTAGAGGGACTCCCTTTTCTGTTCTATCCCTACCTTAGCAGTTTAGTTCTTTACTGGGAATTTATGTGAACAACTAGATGTTATGAAAGGCAGCAGGGTGTAATGAATAGTGCTTCATCTGGAAGCAGGAAGAACTAGGTCCAGATCCCATTTTTGACCCTTTCTAGTTGTCTGACCATCAGAGGTCACTCTCTGAACCTCAGTTTTTAAAAAAAGATTATGCATTTTGAATTTAAATACATAAAGACAAAATAATAAAGAACATTTCCATGTACACAGTACAACCTAAAAAGAAGATTCACTGATACAACCATGACTTTACATTTTATACTGTTTGGGAAGGAAGGGAAACAAAGGAAATTTACATGATAATTTTGTTGTATTTGGAGAAAATAGCAAGTTGCGCTTGGTAGATTTGCAGTTTCATCTGCAAATCATCTTTTTATCGTATAATGTTATAGAAACGCTTGCTTTGTTTTGTGAATTGAAAATAAAATAAATTATTAAAAAAGAAAAAACTGTGTATTTCTTGTCATTTTCAAAGTTTGAGCCTCAGTTTCTTCATATGTAAAATGGGAGTGATAACACATGTAGTAATTACCATTCAGACATTGTCAGACTCAAATGAGTTATTTATAAAGTTCTTTGCAAACTTCAAAGCACCATGTACATGTCTGTTATTATTACTGATAGTAATACCATCAAAATGATGTCCTTTGGGAGCAAAGTAAAATGTCAATATACTGATGATGATACAAATCCCTGTGAAATACTATTGTTAGCAACAGTCTGATGCTCCAAAGTCTTTTGTGTTGCTTTTCCCAGTTGTTTTTAATGTATTTACATATGATGTTGCTTTCAAATATTCCTCTTTAATGTTCTGTAGGTATCTTCATGAGACACAGAAAGTAGAAAAGAATAAGTATTAAGCTGGAAATCAGGAAGTTCCCATGAAGAAGGAAATTAGTGGACAGACAACTAGAAACAGGAATCAGTAAGCTAAAGTTTCAGTCCTAACTGTGCCCCTCACTTTGGGCAAATTCTTACCCCCTTCTGAGCCTCAGCTTTCATAACTGAAAGGTAATCTCCTATTTAGAGAGAATTTTAAAGTTGAAAAGGGTTATAGAGATAATCTGTGCCAACCCATTACCCCACTTGAGAATCTCCTTTCCCATCTACTCTCTGCTAGAAGAATTTTTGGGATGGGAAACTTACTACTTCATGGAACAGTCCATTTTGTTGTTGGCTAGTTTCTAATTGCTAGAAGGTTCTTCCTCATGTTAAGGTGAAATTTGCCTCCTGTAGTGCTAGACTTGGAGTCAGGAAGACCCAAGTTTAAATCCTGTTTCAGATACTTCCTGCCTATGTGACTCTGAGTCTCTCCCAGTCTCATTCTCATCTATAAAATGGGGATAATAACAGCAACTACCTTATAGGTTTGTTGTAAAGATCCAATGAGATAGTGTACAGAAAGGACTTTGTAAACCTTAAAGCACTATATAAATACTATATTATTATTATTACCCTTTGGTCTATCCATTGCAGTCAAGCAAAATGAGTTTAATTTCTCTTCCATATGAATATTTGAAGACTGGTCATGTCCCCTCCAAGGTTTCTCTTCTCTTTATCTGAACATCTTTAAGTCCTTCAAGGAATCCTTATAGGGCATGATCTCTATTCTTCTTACTATCCTGATCACCTCACCTTTGTACAGTCTTCATTTTATCAGTGTTCCATTTAAGATGTGGCATCAAGAATTGGACATAATATATTAAATGTATTTTGACCAGAGTAGCAGATGGTAGAACTGTTATCTCTCATGCTCTGGACAAAATACTTCCACCAATGCAGCCTAAGATTGCATTAAAGAGAGTGTGGTGGTGTAGTGGATAGAACACTAGCCTTGGAGTTAGGAAGACTTGGGTTGAAATCTGGCCTTAGACACTTACTAGCTGGGCAACCTTGAGCAAATCACTTAGCTTCTGTCTGCCTCAGTTTCTTCAGCTGTAAAATGGACATAATAATAGTACCTACTGCCCAGGAGTATTTTGAGGATTAAATGAGATTGCATTTGTAAAGCATTTAGCACAGTGGCTAGCACACATTGGGTGTTATATAAATGCTTATCCTCTTCTCCCATTATTTTTGTTTTTGTTTGTTTTTGTCATCTGTGTTACCTTGTTGGCTCACATTGAGGTTGGAGTCAATTAAAGCAAACCCTTGGTGCATACTGACTGCTGTCTAGCCACATATCCTCCATCTCATAATTTTGAGGTTAATATTTTGAACCCAAGTGCAAAACATTGTATTTATCACTGTTAAAATAATCCCATTAGATTCGGCCCATCATTCCCACTTGTTTGGATATTTTCAGGATCCTGATTCCATTGTCCACTCTATTAAAACTATCCTCTTAGCTGCACTTCTTTTGTAAACTTGATAGTACCCTTTTGTATATCTTTATCCAAATAATTGACTAAAAAATTCAATAGAATATTGTTGATATGGTGGGTGCATAGGACACTCTATTAGAGATGTTTTTCTACCAGTTGATATTGATTCTTTTCCTAAAATTCTTTGGGTATAGTCATTCAGTACACTTACTTTGCTTTTATCCATATCACATCTCTATATCTTCTCTAATAAAGCATACCAAGAGACTTTTGTCTTACTAAATGTCTTAGTAAAATCCAGCTATAGCAATGACTCCAGGACTAAGCTGATCTACTAATCTAGTTTTTCCCAGCTACAAAATTCTATGATTCACCCACCACTGGGCTCTCTTTGGGATATGAGTTATGATCCTACCCCAAAAAAAGATAGAAAAAAAGGAGAGAAATTTATGTAAATGGTAGGACTGAGAGGGACCAAAAAAATATTGCCAAGCGAGTCACAGGCACCCCTGATTTCAAAAGGGTTGAGCCTTGGGATTTGACCTCAATCTCTGTCCAGCATCTGCAACAATAATAAAAAAAATAGTCCATGATAGTACAACTTGTACTTTTAAAATGCAGGCTGGAATTTTCAATGTTCTTTTATAGCTATTTTCTCATATGTTCTTCCAACAATCATGTGAAGTTCCTAGAGTATTTTATCAATAGAGACACTGAGTCCAACCATAAATGAAATTGAACCATTGTCCCCTTCTCCCCCAACCTCACCCCCAAAAGTTAGTGGCAATAGGCCTTGTCGCCACTGGGGTTCCGTTTTTAACTTGTGGGAGCTGCCTTGGGATGCCCAGCATAACAACAGAACAGCTGCGTGCTATACACAGATGATGACTAAAGCCTCCCTCCTTCTTCAGGCCTGTAATATCAACCCCCACTCAGAAGGAGAGCCAAGATTTCAAAACCAGTTCTTTTCTTCTGGGCAAGTTACTCTGTAGAATATTAGTGGGGAAAGTTTCAGATTTTCCTATTTTAGGCATAAAAAATATATTGGAGAGCAATATAAATGCTGTAGTATCAAGGAACACAAGCAGACAATTTTCAAAGGAAAATTATTAACATTTTAACAGAATATTATATAAAATTATTAATCAACTTAATAGGAGAATGAACAAACCTAAATATTATTAGTAATTTATTTAAAATATCATCAAATTATTATTAAGATATTGTATCACGCCCCCTAAATTGGCAAAAAGAGTAAACAAAAAGTGAAAATTAAATCTTGGCAGAGGTACAGGGAAACAGACTTACTACATTGTCAGTGGAACTGCAGATTGGTGCCAACTTTTTGTTAAATAGCATGACAGAACATTGTAGGAATCCCAAGACAGATTATTCTAACACTAGAGCTGTTGATTCTATTGTTAGGACTTGATCCTAATAATAAACATTACGTTTGTATAAAATATTTACAAAGAATTAATTTTAATAATAAAAATTATAGATAACCTACATAATGATAATAATGGTTGACATGTACTGCTTTAAAGTTTATAAAGCACTTCACGTATATTATCTTATTTGAACCTCACAATTTCTCTGTGATGTAGGTACTACAGATACCATGGTCCTCATTAGGATGGTTATTTACTTCCTTTACCACAAAGAAAGGTTTAAAATACAAGACTCAGAAGGGAAAATTGACAAAGATTTAAAAGAGAAACAGTGACCTATCCTTCCTACCATACCCTCTTGGGAAACTGTTACTTAAACATTAAAATGTGAAACACTTTGTGGGACTGCTCAACAGTTATTTCACTTTCACAGGCAGCCAAGTGATACAATGGAGAGAGGACAGGAAGATTTGAGTTCAGATGTGATGCTAGATACTTAGCTGTATAACCTTGGTCAAGTTGCTTATGCTTTGTCTGTCTCAGTTTCCTTAACTGTAAAATGGGGATAATAATAGTACCTATTTCTCAGGGTTATTGTGAGAATCAAATGAGATACTTTTTATAAACTACTTAGCACATTTGACTGGCACATAGTAGGAACTACATAAATGCTAGTTACTGTAATTACTATTATTATTTATTATTTTTGTTATTATTAGTATTATCTGAGCTCAGAACTCTCTGAAAAATTTGCTCAAGGTGCATCTCTTCTAACAAGCCAGGGCATGGTTTGGGCTCTTCCTGTTGGTAGCCATCTTCTCCTCGGAGAAATATTGTAGTAGCTGTAGGAGGCATCTCTTGATGGGCAATTGGCACCATATGAGGAACCCAGGAATGCCTGATCTCCCAATGTAGTCCACCAGCCTCTCAGGATCACTGTTTGATCACCTACGTTCAGAGAAAAAAGCGTAAAGCTGAAAAGGCAACCAGTGCTTTGAGATCTAGTTTCAGGTTCACCTAGACAAATACATATCTCTTTGCTCCATTCCCAGGAAGTCAAGGGGATGGTTGTTGGAGTACCAAGACACATGTTCATAAGAGAAGGAGAAGAAAGTGAATGAAAACAGGAGTTGTCCCTTGCTTCAAACTCTCAGTGGTCAGCTCTTGCTGTTTAGTGACCACTCCTTTTCTGATATAGATACTCTGTCATGGGGGAAGATGGTAGGAGAGGTGGCACATGATACCAGTCAGAAGCCTCTGGTTGTGCAAGAGGCCAAAGCCTATGTCTTGCTGGAAGTGGCCAGGGCACAGGCCTGCTTCATAGGATGGCCCATCCTCAAGCATGCTCCTTGGGAGTAAACTCCAACCCAAGCCCTCTGTTGTACTGGAACAAAAGCCATTCTTCTTGGTAGAGAAGGCAGAACCAAAATAGGATTTAAACAACTTTTCTTTCTTTCAGTTGTCAGTTGTTATCATTCTATTTACCCTGAACAACAGACTTATTATCATCTGTGATCTTCCTTTTTTTTCCCCAAATATATATAGGAACCTTTTTTTTTGTCATTAGCTTTTAAAGCCCTTCTCAATTTTTAAAGCCCAACTCTCAATCTTGTTCTACCTTTGCTGCCTTATTATACATTGTTCTCCTTCCTACACTCTATAGTCCAGTCAAACTGGCTTCCTTGCTGTCCTTCATACATGTTAGTCAATCTCTTGGCTGTTCCTCACACGTGGAATGTACTCCCTCTCACAAGTGACTTTCGTTACCTTTAAAACCCTTCTCAAGTGACAATTTACCTTGCATTTATGTTGTACATACTCACGTACACTTGAAAGACTGGAATTTTCTTTAGGGCAGAAATTGTTTAACTTTTGTCCATGTCCCCAGGGCCTAGTGCAGTGCTTGACTTATAATTGTTCAGTCACATATGACTCTTCATGACCCCATTTAGAGTTTTCTTGCTAAAGATACTGGAGTGGTTTGCCATTTCCTTTTCCAGATCATTTTAGAAATAAGGAAACTGAGGCAAAGAGAGTTAAGTGACTTGCCCTGAATTACACAGCTAGTAAGTGTCTGAGTTCAGATTTGAACTCAAGAAAAAGAATCTTCTTGATTCCAGGCCCTGCACGTTAGCCACTATGCCATCTAGCTCCTTTTGGCTCATAATTGATAAATATATGTTGATGAAATTGATTAGCTTCCTCACTAGCTTCAACTTACTATGAAAATCCTGCAGGGAATTCCTAGGCACCTCTAGGCATCCCCTGACTCCTCAGGATTAATTAATTAATTGTTATTAGGACAGAATTCATGTTTTCTTGGTGATGTAGAAGCCAGGCAGAAGAAGGCGAAAATTCCCTTCAAATAATATAGTACGATTTCATCTTTAGGTCTAGACCTCATCTTTGACATTTCTGTTCACAAGCCTCCTCAACCTTCCCTAGCTCCGACTTTCTCTCACCTCACATATCCTGTGACTGCCTTTCCTTACCCCCTTCTCTCATCTGATATCACCTTGGTGCAGGCTCTTATCACCTTAGGTTTGGACTGTTAGTCTGCCTCTCCACACACTCCAAAGTGATTTTCCTAAATTGCAGGTCAAACCACATCAGTCTCCTATTTAATCAACTCGAGTGACTCCCCGTCACCTCCGGGATCAAATACAAAATCTTCTGTTTGGCCTTCACCTATTCATAACTGAGTTTATTTCAGTCTTCTGATGAAAGATAAAAGTATCCGGATGGGACAGGATTCACATGAATTTCCAAGTACTGTACCAGTAGTTATCTTTGTTTTCTTTTCTAGTTATATATAAGCATCTGAGATGGGACACTTTGGATTTTGAAACACATTATCATGTCTTCTACATTAAAAAAACTCCCTACAATGTTGTTTCTTCTTCAATTCCATAATTATTAACCTTGGAGACAGAGTTTTTATTTGCATTTTTTTCTTTAGAAGGCTTAAGAAAAAAGTAAATAGTTCCTTTGTGTATTGAGAATGCCTGTGTGAGAGAAATAATATTTGAGAAAGTAAAACTAAACTTGAAATAGTTTTCTTTAAAAAAAAATCATAATTTCTCATAGTCTTTTTACTTCTCACACTTTTTACTTGCCACCATCCATATGCTCTTTGATTCAGTGACACTGACCTCCTTACCATTCTGTGAACAAGACATTCCATTTCTCAGGTCTAGATATTTTCTCTGTTTGCTCATGCCTAGAATGCTATCACTCCACACTCTGCCTCCAGGCCTCCTTGGTTTCGCTAGCTTCCTTTAAGTGCCAGCTAAAACCCACATTCTACAGGAAGCCTTTCTCAATTTTTCTTAATTCTAGTGCTTTCCCTCTGTTATTTCCTATTCATCCTATAAATAGCATGTTTGCACCCTCTTATTTGCAAGTTGTCTCCCCCATTATATTGTGAGCTCCTCAAGAGATTGAGCTGTCTTTTGTCTTTCTTTGTATCCCTAGTGCTTAGCCTGATATATGGTAAGTGCTTAATAAATTCTTATTGACTGACTGTCCACTTTGGGTGGACTCATTTTTTTGAGCTAATGGGTACCTTGTACCTTGGTGGAAGGAGTACATACACACTGACAAAATCACAGATCTTTGAAGTACTTAAATAAATAAATAAATAGATAAATTAACATTATTTGCATTTTTAAAAGGTCTTCTAGAGATAACGCCTTAATTTAAAAGATCAAATTTTGTGGATGTTGTTCAGTCATTTTACTTCCATATACTCTTTGTGGTACTTTTTGGAGAAAGATACTGGAGTGGTTTGTCATTTCCATGTCCAGCTTATTTTACAGATGAGGAAACTGAGGCAAACAGGGTTAAGTGACTTGTCCACACAGCTAGTAAGTGTCTGAGGTTAAATTTGACTTCCCAAAGATGAGTCTTCCTGATTCTGTTCACTGTGCCACCTAGCTGTCCCCAAAGGATTGAATAGAGCAGTGGAAATTTTAGAAATTATGACAGGGCAATGGAGCATTTGGGTCCATTTAAAAATATTAAATATTCAATGAACATTTAGAACATATGTAGGTAGCACCTCATGTGTAGATCTCCTTTAAGGTTATTACATATGTTGTTTTGTGGAGAGAGTGTTGGGGTCAGGTGGAGAATGGTTTCAAAGGCTGCTTAAGGTTCCTTCAAGATATAGAACTCTGTGTTGAGCAAATTAAGGTTATTCTAGGAACAAAGGCATCTAGGAAGCATGGGGAATACATGTTTAAGTCTTAGGTATTCCTATCTCTCATGTGGTCAGTAATGTTGTCCATCCCAGTGTCTCTGACAGGCTTCTGTGCTTGTGATATTAATATGAGACAAGTTGGCTGGTTCTTGAGCTGAAACTGATAAGAAAGCTTGAGTGTGAGTCACACATATTTTTGAGACCCACCTAGAGCAGGAACCCCCCCCCCCCCAACAGCAGTATTTCTCTCGGTCTCCTTGATTTCTTCTTTAGTGTTGAACCACAAGTTTAAAAATAGATTCTAAGGCCCCTGTAGGGAGTCTGGGGGAGGAGAAAGGACAGCTGGATAAGTCAACAGGCTTAGCTAAGTATGTATAAATCAGGAAGGAAGAAGTCTACACTGGAGGAGGTGAGCCAGGCACACAAAGAACACTGTTCCCTCTTGGTAACTGGATGTGTGCCAATGTACCATGGTCCTACTGAGCTCTGTAGGAGGGGCAGATTTCCAAGGATCCAGGTGGAAAGGACTCTGACACCAGAGTCCTGGTGTCCCTGGAGAGTCCCTGATTTTTTCCACGCTGTTGAGCATGTGGATCAGATAAAAGCGTGGAATCTGCTTTAGAGGTGCTGTTTACCCTCAATAGAGTAGAACTGACCTTACTGGAAGATCCCACAAGTGAATCTGCCTCCCAGGATCCTAGAAGTCAGAGATTTATAAAACCAGGAGTGTGCTTCTATCACTGCTAATATTGCCCTCGGCAAAATAGTGAAGTTGAAGAGATTTGTTTTCAGTTTTTCAACTTTAGTTTCATAGGTGCTCAGGATCTGCAGGGTCTGAGCCAAGCTCTAGATACTTATCTTCCTACTTCTTTCTCTTCTTCCTTGTCTGATTTCTTTGAGTCCCTGACCACTTCCAGATGATGACAAATCTTAGATTGGCAGGCAATAGGTAATTTGTTTATTGCCTGTATTCTAGGCATGGTGCAAAACACTGAAGATACAAATATAATAAAAAAAGACAGATAATCCCTACTCTCAAGGAGCTTATATTTTAATGGGGGAAAATAGTACATAGAAAAGAGATGAAAAGGAGGCAGTATAGAGAAGGTATTTGCATAGGAGTATGATCATGAAGTCTGGACAATTAGAAGCATAGACAAGAGGAGAATAAATCATGGTTAGACTTCATGGTTGACTCCAAAATGGAGATTGAAAGGGACTCACCAATGGGAGAAGATTGATGTGGTGTAGGATGAGAAGGCAGCTGAGTTATGGTAGTACTGAGATGAAAGGATCATAGGCAGAAGGAGGAGAGATCTTCTGTCTCTTTTTGCTTAGGAGTCACTTCAGGTATATCTTGCTTCCAGCTTTTAGAGAGAAGATGGATGTCCACCTCACTTGCTAAAGTGAGACTAAATCTCTGGAAAGAGGCTGACATGAAAGAAGCTAGCAGTCTCCATTGTGTCCCTATCCTCAGCTTCCTATATTAGAGATTGAAATATTTGGGGAATTTTTTGTAAGGTGAAATCTGGGACTCTCTTGGTGGAGTTATCTCCCTCCCAGTGGGGGAGTTCCTTTACTCTATAGTTTGGTATATATTTTCCTATATATATTCCCTCTGATTTCTATTGACATGGAGTAATGGGTCCCTCTGCTGTTTGCTATATGTGTGTCCATCGTGGAACTGGTATTGGGTGGGAAGAAAATCAAGTCTTGCATATAGAGCTTGAGGTCTTCCCTTCCTCATTAATAAATAGTAATTAGAAATTTAGCTTGAACCTGGAAAATATATCCCTTAAACTAACAATACTTAGAGGAGCAGATAGATCTAATTCTAGCCCAGCAAAGGGGAGAAAAGGGGAGCAAAGAGGCCACACTTCTGTCCCTTCCCTCCTACTTCTACTCCTTATAGAAATTAAAGCCTCCTTTGGAGAAGTATGGAGAAGGGAGAAGGGGCTGGAGAGGACTATTCTGCTTCCCTTTCGGTCACAAGAGAATGAGCTCAGGGATACCCTGCTCTACATATACATATCAAATGATTAAGAAATACATAAATACTACAATAGTGGCCAAGTATGTAGCCTTGGGCTTCCAAGACAGAAGGGAATGGGGGTGTGTATGGGGGTAGAGATGATTTGGCCCGGTGTTTTCTGTTCACAGGTCCCACTGTGCCAGAAGATATGCAATAAAAGTGGCACTATATCTTAACAAAGATCTGAATTTTGCTTGTGGAAGTGAGCATTGATTGGAAGGGTGGCAGATTGTGAGTTATTGTGAAGTAGTACATTCTTGATTTTTCAGAAGAAATTGAGAAGCAGACTCAAAATTTACATTATACTAAAATTGACCCTTACTATATCAATTTCACAGGAACAAATTTTCATTTTTGAAACTCAGGTTATAGCAGAACTGACTATACTGTGTGCAACCCTGAGCAAGTCAGTTAGCATCTGGATGCCCCAGGAAACTTTCTAAGCTAGAAGGTTACATAACTATTGTCATTCTACATTGGTAGAGGGATCCCCACCCCCCAGAGAGAATGGTCTTACAAGCTACAAGAAAGTGGAACTGACCATGTGTTCTCTAAATGTTCATCTCCCTAAAACAGCAAGTAATCAAAACATTATATATTTAAAAAATGCCTGTTGAGTTGAATTGAATTAAAAATGACTTTGACCATGGTGATCATGAAATCACAATGTCAGACCTGGAAGAGGACTTTCAGATAATATAGTTCCGATTTTATTTTTTTATTTAATCAATCAGCAAAATTTGCCTTTCTCTCTCCTCAGTAACCGAGAACAACAAAAAAACCCCTCTGTAACAAATATAATCCAGTAAAGCGGATTTCTGCATGGCCTAGTCCAAAAGAAATATAAGCAAACATGTTTTATATATGAATATACATATATATTTATATATATGTGTATATCTATATCTGAATATAATTTTGCACTCTGGATCTTTCACCTTTCTCTCAGGAAATGTATAACATTTCATCACTAGTCCTCTGAAATCAAGGTTGTATTATTATCTGATCACAGTTCCTAAGGCTTTTAAAGTTGTTTATCTTTACAATATTGTTGTCGTTGTATAAATTGTTCTCTTGCTTCTATTTACTTCACTCTTCATCACTCCATACGAGTCTTTCCAGATTTCCCTAAAACCATCCCTTTCTCTGTTTCTTACAGCTCAATGGGAGACCATCTTCAGCCATCTTCATCTATATCTGGCCATTGAACCCAGATGGCTCTGGAGGAGATAGTGAGGCTCATGACCTTGCACAGTAACTCACAATCTGCCACCCTTCCAATCAATGCTCACTTCCACAAGCAAAATTCAGATCTTTGTTAAGAGACAGTGCCACTTTTATTGTATATCTTCTGGCACAGTAGGACCTGTGAATAGAAAACACCTGGCCAAATCATCTCTACCCCCATACACACCCCCATTCCCTTCTGTCTTGGAAGCCCAAGGCTACATACTTGGCCACTAATTCACTTGAGAGTCATGAAATCATCTTCCTGTTGTCATGGTCCTCTGTGAGAACTAAGGACTCTCAACATCAACAACAGCACAATAGTTTTCCATCACATTTATATACCATAATTGTTGAGCCATTCCCTGATTGGTATGCACTCCCTCAAATTCCCATTCTTTGCCTCTTCAAAAAGAGCTGCTATAAATATTTTTGAACATCTCTAATTAGAATCTGTTTTGCTTAAGACTAATCCCCTCGTTAACCTACTCTCCTTCTAATTTCCTTCCCCTGTTTCCCCTTTCCCTTCTATTTCCCTGGTGAATGAAATATATTTCTGCAACTAACTCTATATGTGTGAGTATTCTTTCTTATTTTGGACATTCAAATGAGAATGAGGTTCAAGTGTTAGCTTCTACCTCTTTGTTTTCATAAACTACTACTTTTGAACCCATCCCCAGTGTATTCCTCTTTCCTTTTCTTTCCTTTCTTTTTCTTCCATTAAGCTCTTCAAGATGTAATAGAACTACTGCCAAGCCTTCTGTCTCATTAGAGTCGCTCTTTGACCCCTAATGATGATAGGATTCAGAGGAGCTACCTCTCCCCATATTAGAATTTTAGTAGTGTATTCTTGTTTAGTCCTTTATGATTGTTTATGTTTATCTTTTTGTTTCTCTTAATCATTGTGTTTGACTTCTGTTTCTATGTAACCTTTTCATCAGGAATACTTGGAGTTCTCTAGTCCATCAAAGAACCATCCTGGATTCTCTCCCCCTGAAAAAACAAACAAATAAATTATACTCAGCTTTGCCAAGTGATTTATTCTTTCTTGTAAGCCTTTATCCTTTGTGTGAAAGAATATTGTACTCCTTTCCTGGAGGTTAAATCATGTGTGATCCTGACTATAGTTCCTCAGTACTTGAAGTCTTTCTTTTTTCTTACTCATGCTCCTTCTCGTTGTCCTCCTCATCCTCCCCTTCTTCCTTCCTTGTCCTCCTCCTCCTTCAACTTTGTTTTAAGTATTGTCTTATGTAGTCATTGGCTTCTCTTTGGTCTATTTTAATTTTCGGGGAGTTTTGCTTGGGCAAGTTCTTGTAACTCGTATGCCAAGCTGTTAATCCCCTTTCTAATCTCTCTTCCCCCACATTTGTCACATTTCTTTTCCAAATTTTTCATCTGGTGCTCTCATTTCATTTATAAATACACCTTTAAACTCTCTCTCTCTTTTTAAAGTTCTTGTTTCATCTCTTCAGGAATTCTAGTTGAATTTGTGCCCAAGGTGTGTGTGTGTGTGTGTGTGTGTGTGTGTGTGTGTGTGTGTGTGTGTGTGTGTGTGTGTGTGTGTGTGTTTAGGGCTTTGCTTGTAGATGTTTTGGAACCATTCTTTTCTTCTGGATTTCTGTTTTGAGAGTCCCTATCACCATAATAGCTTTTTATGGTGGAATTCTTTTCTGTTTCTCGTTTTTTCAGACAATTTCTTGACTTCAGACTTGATGTTAGGGCTATTCTGAAGGGAGGGTTTGGGCTATTCCTACTGCTGTTTCCCTGGGTGTTGAATGTTGTGTTATTCTAAGTTCTCAGGGACTGCTTTGGCTGGAAACCTCAGAGGTTTCCAAGCTTATTTGGCTTATCTTTCCCTTTTCAAAAAAAATTTCTCAGCACACCTCTAGAAATCTACTTTCTTTAACTAATGGTCTTTGAAATTTACATCGTATCAAACTACTACTGCCTCTTTTCCCATTCCCCCATCATTCCATTGCCCCCCAGGGGGTAGTGTCATCCACTTTGGGAACCTATGTTGGCATTCCCAAAGTGGTCTGATCCAGGGCAAAGTCTGATAACTTCCCTGCTGCTTTGAAGTTGTGCAAGTTGTTGAGCTGGAATTGGGTCTGAGCTGCTGATGGATTCAACCATTACCAGTCATCTGGGAACCTCTGCTGGTTCAGTGACAAAACTGCAAGCTTTTCTTTTGTCTTGTGATTCCGGCTGTGATTATTGTATTTATTTATTTTGTAGCAAACTTCAGATCAGTGTAGAAATTGGAACTTCAACCCTGTCCTACTCCTAAAGTTTGAGTCACACCGCTGCTTGCTTCTGAACTTACTTCTCTTTCACCACAGGGTTTACCTCGGAATGTCACCCTACATCTTCTCAGTCTACCCTAGATCTGTGACCCAGAACTGGGAAGTGTGTGACAGAGCTGTCAGTCAGCATACATTTCTGGGGAGGTTGTTTATTAGCATACCAAGAGGACACAGGCAATTTGTGATTTCTGATTTAAACAAATTATTCTTGATAACTAGGGGGGTTAGGATCAGTTTGTTTGTTCACACTTGAAGACTGATTCCTGGGTGGAGGGTGAAATGCCAACTCTTAGAGAAATAGATGCTTTTGGAGAAGGGACTTAAAGATGTTTTGGAGCTATCCTCACTTTACCCTTACAAAAAAAAAATCCCCCAAAGAACTACATCTAGAAATATGTTAGAACTGGAAGGAACCTTGGGGGATTATTTAGTCCAACTCCTTGATTTTACAGAGGAGCAAACTGAGACCCCAGAGAGGCAAAGTGATTTACATAAAGTCACTGAGAAGATTAATAATTAACTTTTATTAAAACTGAGACTAAACTGAGGTAGAGTAACATGAAGACAGATGTCAGATAGTAACAAACTATTGGAGTTGGAAAGGATCTTAGAGACTCCCTTGTTTTATAGTAGAGTAAAAGGATACCCAATATTATCTATCTGAAGACATTTTGATCCACTAATTGATAAGCAAATATCTTCCCATTTTGTATTGCAAGTGGATAAATCAACGGATATAAAGATACCCATTTGATTATATGTAATGATAATAGCTAACATTTATATAGCACTAAGGTTTGCAGAGCATTTTGCAAATGTTATTTTAACTTCATATATATATATATGAAACTGTTATTGAAACTGTTACTTTGTTTTTGTTACTTTCACACCTATTGATAGCAATGACACATTAAGAGAAAATTTCAATATGACTAAAGGATTTTTAAAAATAAAAATAACATGGGAAATCAGATTGAACTCAGCACTGATACAGCTCAATATCAGGATAAAATACAGGTCTACTACTAGGTAAAAAGTGGGACCTTAGTGCAACTTGGACACATTTTATATTTTGGAGACAATCACTTGTATTGAGAAATATGATTGAGGAGCTACATAAAAGTTTTAGAGCTGTAATGACAGAACAAAATGGTTATCAAGAGTTGATACCCAACTCTTGACTTTCCTGTACAGTTAAGGGAATAATTAAGGAAACCAAATGATCATAAAGGAGATAGTAAGAGTACTTAGGTGCCCTCAATGGATCTGAGTCATCAAGCTTGGATGAAATCCATCAGAGGTTACTGAAAGAACTGTTAAGTGTGATTGCTGAGATGCTGTCAGTGATCTTTGAGAAATCATGAAGAACTGGTAAAGCACTACAGTCTTAGAGAGAGAGAGAGATCTGTTGTGCCAATTAAAAAAAAAAGTTAAATGAATAGAGTTGGCAAACTATAGACTCTTCACCAATGAGCTTGACTTTGATTCCTGGAAAAATTCCAAAAGGTATTGTCAAAAGGAGGATTTTTGAACATTTAGAAAAGGTGAACACTAAGATCCAGTGTGGTTTGATCAGAAGCCAGTCATGCTAGACTAACTGCATTTCCTCATTTATTGACAAGGTAATTAGATTGGCAGATTAGGGGAATTTTGCAGACCTAGTTGACTTAGATTTCAGAAGAACATTTAACAAAGCTTTTGCTGCCATCACTTCATCCCTGTTTGTCATTTGAATGTGATGGAGAGATGTGGTCCAGATGATGGACCAGCTAAGGGGATTTAAAACTGGTTGGATAACTGAAAGCCTATATCAATAGCTCAATGTCAACTTTGAAGGAAATTTCTACTGGAGTGATCTGAAGAGCTGTCCTTTGCCCTGTCTTGTTTAGTGTGTGGTGAGTATATCCAGACATTATCTAAGTTCCTTAATGACAATTGGGAACTTTCTAAATTTGAATTTGGGAATGAACTTAGAGTAGGTCTAAAATAAATTAAGTGATGCTAGGGTCATGGAAGAAGTATTAAATCTAGATAAATATCAGGTACTTAATAAATTATTGTTAAATGAATGAACAAATGAATAACTTAGTTTCCTGAGAGATTCAGCTCATATACCACCTTCTACTTGAAACTTTTCCTGACACTCCTAGCTGCTCATATACTCCTTCTCCAAACTGACTCTTGTTTATCTTTTATATATTATGTACATACTTATATGTAACTTGTTTAATGTCTGTTGTTAAAATGTGAGTTCCCTGATGATCGGTATTGTTCCACTTTTGATTTGCATCCTCAGCACCTAGCACAATGCCTGGCACATAGTCGGTGACTAATAAATGCTTGCTGTTTGATTGGATGAAAACTGAACCTTCAGTCCAAGCTCTCTAACTCTGCAAATGAACAATGCCTCTGCTTGGGGAAGGCACCTTGGAACCAAGAATATTGCACAAATAGTGGTGGAGTAGAGGGAAACAGATCTCTGATGGGGACAAACATTCTTTTTGCACCCTTCTTTTGGGCTATCTGGTGCTGTGTTTGCCTAGCCTGTAACTGAACCACCACAAGGTGGCAGCAAAATTCTATCTTGGCCTCTCCAGCTAAGCCAGGAAGACTTCATTTCTGAAAAGAGAAACTAGTGGTGTCATAATATAGTTCTACAAAGTTGAAGAAACGTCACCTTCTGCACTCCTTCTCCAACCCCCCACCAATCTCACTTCCTCACCTTCTAGGCCTTCTGAATATCTTGTAACTGGCTCCTTTGGGACTCAGTGACTGTTGAGTTCTGCATCTCAAAACCAAGGTTATCAGATGTCAGATTCACCTGCAACATGACTCACATTTGCCCAAACTCAGAGAGTCTCTCCAAAAATGCAAGAATCTACCTCATTTTCTCTCTCCCCTACATGCCTTTATTTTGACCAAGCCTGTCAAGATGTTTGAACATAGATCCAATTTATTATAAGACATGCTGAGGGAATAGAACAAGGGACTTACACCCTAGTATGATGAACAAAAGAACAGTTACAGCCCAAATCCTGGAGACTGTCTTTTCCTACCCTCTTTTCCCTAGAATGGTTTGGTCTCACATTCCAGAAAGCCTCAGGACACCAGTAGGGGGAAGTCCCAGCAACCTGAGGGAACTTTTATTGCAGATCCCAGGTACATTTCATTGTGACCTATTTTCTATCCTGTTTTTTCTCTGTGATGTATCAGTCCACTCTTACGTGTTCTGCCATCAGCCTCTTGCCATGGCTCTCATCTTCCAGTCAGAGGCCAGTAGCTTTTGGTTTGACATGTATTTCTTGCAGCAGACTTAGCAGCCATTGACTCTACTGACTCTTTGCTTACAATAGGCATCATGCTGCCGCAGACATCACCATACTATCTTTCTCATGGTTCTTTCTTCTACCCATATTTTGTTCCTTCTCTTTGCTGTGTAAACTCTACTAGCTCATAACAAGGGGAAGCAAGTTCTTTCCTGTGTATGTACATACTATATCCTTTCCTTGTCCCTCATGGGGTGGAGCAGGAGAAGAAGAAAAGTTGTTTACTAACCCTTGTGCATATTTACTACAGTTGTATGTTCTATATTTCTTGGTTTCCAAATATTTAATATGAAACAATTTGATATAGTGGATAGAATGCTGGCCTTGGAATCACTAGGGCCTCCATTCAAGTTATGTCTCTGATATTATCTCTGTTACCATAAACCAATCACTTAATTTCTCAGAGCCTCTTGTAACTCTCTAAAACTTGGGAACTTTTACACATTAGTTGCTGATCTGCATTGATGGAGGGAGTCTCTCTACATGGATGAAATCACAGAGTTGGATAAAAAAATTGTTTCATCGTTATTTTACACGGTAATTACCTTTCTATTATAGTCAGTCCTGCTATCACAAGACATATATTCCCCCAAAGCACATCAATATGCAAAATTAAGCAACAAACACCAGAAGGCTAATGGGGAAGACAGGATTAAGGAAACAACGCTCAAAAACTTTGTCATTCATACATAAACAAGCTAATAATAATAGCAAAAATGATTTTGTTTTTACTGTTGTGTACTTGTTTCAGTTATGTCTGATTCTTCATGACCCCACCGGATGTTTTCTTTGAAAAGATACTGGAATAGTTTCCCATTTCCTTCTCCAGCTCATTTTACAGATGAGGAAAATGGTAGCATAGTTTTTACATGTGTTAAATGGTTAAGAAATACATTAATAGCACAAGAAAAAGTGGCATCATTTGTGGCCTTGGGCTGCTATTCAACCTATGCTTGGTGCCCATGGGATCCAGGCTAGCAAAGCCTAGAATGAATTGGGCAGGTTTACACTTGGGGCCTCAAGTCTGGAAGTGTTCAGACTAGTTCTCCTCCATTCACAGCTCCAGTGGTACGAGACAATATACAAGAAATGTGGCACTTTACCTTAACAAAGACCTGAAATTTTCCTAGGGAAGTGGGCATCAGAAGAGTTGAAGCTTGTGAATTATTGTGAAATATTACAGTTTTCTGTATTCTCAAAATTTTTCTCAGAAAAAATCATGAATCAGCAACTTGAAATTGGATATACTCAAAATATTCCCTAATATAGCAATCATATTGGAACAAATTCACATTTTCAAAAAAAGCTTTACATAGCAGGTCTGACTTCTTTTATTTTATTATTTTTTACATTCGTACTGCTAATGATTTTTGTGGGTTCATCTTATATCCTCTTATTTTGCTGGTTTAAAAAAATTATTTTGGCTAATGTTTTTGTTGGTTGTCCTACTGTCCTAGGTTGGTACAGTTTTGGTTTTCTAAATAAGTCATCATATGATCTTTATTTGTAGATTTTTAAACTTCATTTTTACCAATGCTTATTCCCTTAGTTTCTTTTTTTGGTTCTTATTTCTATACCTAGTTGTTCCCAAGAGGACTTTGGTTAAGATTAACCAGTCTGTCTTCTGAGATCCAGCAAGCTAATACCATATAACCAACTGTGTATTGGGCAGTTCAAATTGTATGTTTTATAGACATCTCAAGCTCAACTTGTCAAAAATGGAACTCATTATCTCTCTCCATTCCCCACAAACCTCTTTTCAGAACTTCCCTATTACTAATGAGGGCAGTATCATTTTTCTGATCACTCAGTTTTGCAATCTTGATGTTATCTTTGGCTCCTGACTCTTAGACTTAGTTTTAAATTCTGGACCAGATACTTACTGTCTATGTGACCTAGTGTTTTGTTTAAACATTTTTCAGAGGTGTCTGACTCTTCATGACTCCTTTTATTTTTTTCTTGGCAAAGATACTGGGGTGGTTTGCCTTTTCCTTTTCTAGCTCATTTTACAGATAAGAAAGTGACACAGGGTCAAATGGTTTGTCCAGGGCCACACACCTGTCGGAGGCGGGATTTGAACTCAGGAAGATGAATTTTCCTGACTCCAGGACCAGTACTAAGATGCATCAAAGACAAATAAGACACAATGAAGAAAGGTAGCTCCAGAACTCTGTAAGTATCAGAGACCAGCAACAAACACTTCCCCATAAAGGAAATTTATAAGGACTCCACAAAGAGAAAAATGGGATTTCAATAATCATGAGCTATGAATTCACCCTTTGGCAACTTTAAGCCCAGTGTCTCCAGGGACTTTGTGTGTACAAGAGGAGAGGGTACTCCTGGTTTGTGGAGACAGTTCTTTAATATCTACTTAGGAAATAAACTTTTTAAAAGCTGATAAAGTTCTATTGGTTGGTTGATAATGGGGAGCACAGTGCATGGGGGTTTATGAATGACAGTACCAGAAACCCTCAGACCTAAAGGGTTGCTCTAGAATTATGAGGGGAGTAGTTAGTCATCCTCTGGGGACCTGCCCAACCAACATGAGTGTGAACTGGGGAAGTGACCCCAGATGGGATACTGTATATAAAATGAGAGAATTGGACTAGAGGTCCTTTGAGACCTTCTAGTTCTGAATCTATGAACCCATCAGTTGCCGATATTGTCACGCCTGTCTTCATAACATGGAGTTTGCATCCTCTTTTTTTGTAGTCGCACAATTGCCCATTAGTTCAGGCCCTTGTCTTTTGCTTAGACCAGGTATCTGTATATTATAGCCTGAAGGTCAAGTTTGACCCACTTGTTTTTGAACTCTCCTCAACCAAGAATGTTGTTGTTTTCACATCTTAAAATACAAAATATAAAAACCATTATTAGTTTATGGAGTATACAAAGGCAGATGACTCCTGCCAAAACCTGATTGATTTTCTTGTCCTAAGTTAATCTATTAATTCTTTTTTCTAAATTTTTTTTTCTAGTGGGCAAGTTTTATTTTGGTAAAATGAAAGTACAACTTCTTACACACAAACCAAACCTCAGACTACCAAACTTTTACTCTATCTCTCTATCTGTCTGTCTATCCATCCATCCATCCATCCATCCATCCATCCATCCATCCATCCATCCATCCATCCATCCATCCATCTATCTATCTATCTATCTATCTATCTATCTATCTATCTATCTATCTATCTAAAGACAAGGCATTCTGGCTCCCAAGTTTTTAGGCATAAGACACAATAAAAAGGTATCAAAATTTCAAATTATATAAGTTAGCTGCAGGACACATACCTTAAAAAGTTAGCATAATTAATACATATTCAGTAGTTTCAAGTGTACCTGTAACATCCACACATGTTCATTTTTTGCATCAGGTTTTGAATAAACACCTTTTAAATTATCCAGTATGCATATATCCATGAATAAGCACAACTTGATGAATTTCAGGTGAATACAAATAATTTAATTTCATATTCTTTTGATCTGGAATTTTAAAAAATAGCTAAGAGGAAATGTAAAATGTCAAAAAGTGAAATAAATGCTACAAATTTCATAGCACAGGCACATTATGATTAGGCAGATTTAAAAGTAGCTCCTAACTGGAATGGTGTTTGAAAATAATACTAATGTATTTTGATATGTAAGCTAAAATAAATACTTTGGTATGAGGGGAAGGTAAAAGCAAAATATATGCAATTTACTAGATCTAAAAACAGCTGGAATATTAAAACCACAAAATTCTTCGAAATAAAATATTCTGTTCAACTACATAGGTGCTCTGTAGGTACCACTTCTATTTTGCTTGTTCAATGTTTCATTCAAATATGTTTGTATTCTAATCAAAATGTTACTGAATTACATTTTTTCCAAAATAGGAATGCCTAGAAAAGACTATGCCAATCTTTACATTAGTAATTAGAAAGTTGTTGAGGGTCAGGGTGGAGTGCGGTTGACGAGATCAGGATAGACCTTGGGGAAACTGATCTTTGAGACTGTGCTTATTATCATCCGGAATGGCTCTCCATGCCCCCCAGATGTTGTTGTCTCTGTGAGACAAACAAGAGAATTACAGAAAACAAGGGATATGTAAAATAGATGCTCCTAGGCTTGTGGTCTGATTTAATCAGAAGACTGATTTAATCATCCTGATTGATTTAATCACTGGGACGGAATAGCAGAATGTCACATAGACTTGCAGTACCTTGTCTATATAAACCCGAACCCCCAGATCAATAAACAGAACTGGTCTTCTTTTCTCGCCTCCCGTGACTCTTTTCTTTCAACCACTTCACCAAGCCATGTAGGGACGTGGTCCGTCCGCTATAGAAAGTTAAAATTTTCAGTGAAGATAAATCTTGTACCTTAGCTTATAGTTTTAATGCTAATTAGGGGCTGGGAATTTACACTTCCTTCTGCATTAATTAGACATTTTAAGCTTTGTTTAATTGATGTTTGCCGTAGAAGCTATACAGATGGCACAGAACAAGTTAGTTTTCTTTGCACTAACTTATTAATTCTTTTACTTCAGCTTCCCTTTCAGAAAAGATATTTCTGTTTTACTGTCTGTTGTCATTGTTCTACTACCCAGGAGCACGTGTTCATCAGTGAGTTTAAGTGACTTGTCCAAGGTCACATAAGTGGTAACTATGAGGGATGGGATTTGAACCTAGACTTTCTCTAAAACTAAAAACAAAATAAAACAAAACTCAACTCAACTGAGACTTTATAATAATAATGCCAGATGGCAAGTAAGCAAAACCTATGGATTCAACATTTTTCTACCCATTGCTTCCTTACCTTCCCCTCTCTATGTGCCCCCTGTACCCCTTTTGGCTGCTGGACTTGAAAAGAGACTCAGTTTCTGTGGATGGAGGAGTGTCCAGTCAAGTTCATCTAGTTCTTCCGGCTCAGGGGATTTCTGACAGTCCATGCTGTCTTATTTTCTAGTGCCATCGTGTGTGCCATATGTGTATATTTTTCAGAATATGTGATCAGATTCTAAACTCAGTTTCCATATTTTTTGCTTGTTGGCCAGTTTGGTGCTCAATAAATACTCATTGATTAATTGGCTGATTACTTGCTTCTCAGATGACTTTTTAGGAAATGTTTAGATTTCCAACATTTTATCAGACTATTGGACATTTTGAACTGGATGTTTTGTAGGAATCTCAAATTCACCATGTCCAAAACAGAATTCATTATCTTTCTTCAAGAGTCACCATTTTTCCAAACTTGCCTATCCTTCCAGTCACCCAGTGGGTCACAGCCTTGGAAAGTCATGACTTTCCTCCATCTTTCGTATCCAATCAGTTGTTAAGATTTGTCGACTCTAGCTCCGCTACATCTCTTGCATCTATCCCCATTCTTTTCACTCAAACAGCCTTCATTTCCTCTTGCTGGTACTATTGTGGTAGTCTCTTAATTGATTTCTCTGCCTCATCTCTCTTTTTTCTTCATTTCAGATGCCAAAATAATATTAGCAAGGCATGGATCTGACCACATCTACCTCCCTGGCCAAAAAACTTCCTGTTGCTTCTAGGATGAAATACCTTATTTATCATTTAAATCTCTTTCTAATCTGGCTCCAACTTACTTTTTCCAAGATTTTTTCAATTCAGTAATTTCAATATTGTTCTATATTCATGCACCCTACAGACAAGTCAGATTACCCATTGTGTTATTCTTCACGTATAGCATTCTCTCTCTTATTATAATCTTTGTGTGAGTTCTCCCTTAAATCTTGAAGGTATAGACTCCTTGCCCCCTTCCCTTGGAATTCTTAATTCTATTAAAGGTTCATCTTGAATACCACATCCTACCCGAGTACCTTATAATACATTATTTTATGTTTGTTCTCTCAACTTTCTCTTACATTAATTCTTATGGCTATTTTATTATTCTTATCCTTAAAGAATTTCCAGAATTCTGTTATATAATACTAGAAATAATAATAGAAGCTCTTACCTTGCCTTTGATTTTATTGGAAAGGCTCATAGCATTTTTCCATTGTATGTAATACTGGCCCTGTGTTTTAAATGGGCAGCTAGGGCACACAGTAGACAGAATGCTGGACCTGCAGTCAAAGACTCATGTTCGTGAGTTTAAATCCAGCCTCAAATATGTACTAACTTTAGGACCCAGGGCAAATTATTTAACCCTGTTTGCCTCAGTTTCTGCATCTGTAAAATGAGCTGGAGAGTAAATGGCAATCCACTCTAGTATATTTGCCAAGAAAACCCCAAAGGGGTCCTGAAGAGTTAGACACAATTAAAACACTAAACAACAGCACATATTTTAAGTGAATACTATTTATCATATTAAAGAAAAGTATTTCTATAATTTTTAATGTTTTTGATGAAAATGAGTGTTGTATTTTATCAAAAGCTTTATCTATTTCTATTGATAACCCATATGACTTTCATTGTTTTTGTTGGCATAGTTAATTTTATTTGTAGTATTCTTAATATTAAAAGTCCTGTACCCCTAGTATTAATGCAGCCTGATCAAAGTGTAGAATCTCTTTAATGTTACTGTAACCTTGGTGCTAATATTTTTATGCAATATTTTTGTGTTCCTTTTAATTCATTATTCCCATTTTATTTTCCAAAGGTGAATTAGGCCTATGAAAGATTTAGCTCCTTGCTTATTAATTAGTAGGTTCTTTTAGTGGTCTGCTTTATCAAGGAGTTGCTTTTCTGGTCCATGACAAAGAATACCAGTGAATCATACCTCTTGAACCAGCTCCTATGCTTTTTCAATATTTACAATCCACTGTTGATCTCTCATATGGACTAGCAACCATAAAACAGTCAATGGCAGTCTTTGATTTTCCCAGAAATCATTACATCATAAATATATTGGAACAAGGATATATTATCTTCCTTGGGAAGAGCTTCCAGGTTCTTGGGCCACTATGCCATGAGTTATGGTGGATCCTGAAAGCACATTGGGGCAAACTGACCTTGACCCTTAGAGCTAATGGGAATAGAAGAGAAAACATTAGCTAAATCAATGACTTCATGTCAGTCCTCCAGGCAGTCAAGCTATTGGCTGAATTATTGGTGATTCTGTCAGGCTGCAGTCAATGTGCATGACCCCTTATTCAAACTCTTCTAGTCTATTGTTATCTGCAAATCCCATCTGGTTTCCCTCCCAGCCATAGTAGTTTATTAAAGGTGCTATTCAATGGTCAGATTATACCTACAACCTTTGTGATCTCTTGTTTACTCCTTCCTCCTTCATGTTCCCCCTGCCAAGGAAACTTTATAAGGTGCTTCAGATTGAGGATACATATAGAGAGCCATATACGTGGCTGTGATCATTTAGGGATTTGGGTTCCTTTCACTGATTCCTCCTTTCAAATTACTCCAAAACACAATCTGGTCTTTGTGTAGGAGTTCCTACAATCCTGTTCATGATACTAAGTACTGACTTTACAGGATATAGATTAGGGATTGTAGGAATGCCAAGACAAGGAGAACCATAAAGTGGTAGAAAAATGATTATAAGGTAGAAAAGAATAAATTGGGAATGGGAAAAAGCCTATACTTGCAATGGCAGGGTGAAACTCCTACAAAAGCCCTGTGAAGTAGCCAACTATATGTGGAACTCAGCATCATGAGTTCCCTCATCTGGCTCAAAATACTCCTTTTTATTTGAATCTGAGTTCTTTGTTTAGGATCAGAGTAGTGCTGGCTTAGACCTCTCTTAGGAATGCAGCCCAGAGAGTCATGTGGGTTGCTGGTCAATGGCTCAGGAATTGAATCCTGCACAACTTCCACTTGGGTGCTATATATTACATAAAGACAAAGAAGAACATTATACTTTTCTGATTTAAGCTGTGGTCACTACATTCCTAGAACTGAGAGCTCTTTTGTTTAACCTGCCTTTATGTAAAAATTCTTCCAGTAATTCTTAGTTTTTATACCATCCTTTTAATAATGGTACAACATTTTGCCAAGAATTAAAGTTAAACTGTTCATTGTATAGTTTGCAGACTCCATTCTCTTTATTTTGAAAATCAGGGCAAATGTGTCCTTCATTTTTGTAGCACTTTCCTCATCCTTCAACAATTTCTTAATTGACAAATCTGATGATCTTATCTGATGCATTCAACTCTGTTGATCACTTTCTGCTCTCTGGGTTGTCATAATACTACTTGGTTTTGGTCTTCTTCGTGCCTCTCTGATCACTCCTCAGTTTTTTCATTATCCATAACATGCCCTTTAACCAAATGTTCCCCAAGACTGTTGTAGCCCCTCTTCTCTTTTCTTTTTTACACCCACTCTCATCACAACATTATCAAGTTCCTAATTATCATCACCATGTTAATGAAACACAGAATTTTATAGCCAGTCCTAGTGTTTCCCCTAGGGGTCAATCCGGTACCAATAATTGCTTATTGATCATTTTAAATGATCTGGAGATATCTTAAACTCAACATGTACAAAAGGGAACTCTCTCTCTCTCTCTGTCTCCTTCTCTCTCTTTCTTTGTCTCTCTCTGTCATTGCCTCTCTCTCTTCTATCCCTTTTTCTCCCCCAACCACCCTTTTCTAAACTCCCTCAGTTCTGCAGAAGAAACCACCATCCTTCCATCTCTTGAGTTTTTAAGCAGCTTCTCACCTTTTCTCTCCCCACATACTGAGTCAGTTGTCAAATCTCATTATTTCTCCGTCTACATCTCCCATCCATCCCCTTCTCTTTGCTCACGCAGCTTTGTTCAAGTCCTAATCACATCTTGCCTAGACTATTGTAATGGCCTTCCAATTGATTGCCTTGCCTCAAATTTCTTCCCGTTCCAGTCTAGCCTCCACACTGCTGCCAAAGTGGTTTTTTAGTAACAGATCTGACCTTGTCATTCTCCTGCACAATAAAGTCCAGTGTCTCCTTATTGTCTTTTAGATAAAAATATCTGTTTCAGTTTTAAATTCCTTCTAAAACTGTCTATGACCTACCTTTCCAGACTCATAGTACATTATGGCATTCCAGTTCGTAACTATTTGTCTTAATATTGGCTCTCTCCTATGCCTGGAATAGACTCCATCTATACTTCCCCTTATAGAATCCTCCTCTTCCTTTATTATGCATTTAGCCATTCCCCAGGGCCATTTTCAATCATCTGACCTATATCTTGCCACTGGACCCAGATGACTCCAGAGGAGAAAGTGAGACTGATGACTTTGCACAGCCCTGCCTCACTTAAATCCAATTCACTTGCTAGTCATGGCATCATCTTCCTGATGTCATGGTCCTCTTTGAGAATGAGGAACAAACAAAAAAACATGTACAATTCCCCAATCAATGAACACTTAATTTGTTTCATTTTTTTTTGCTACCACCACATAGCGTTGCTATGAATATTTCATAGAACTTTTTCTAGTAGTGGTGATCTTCTCAATAATATTTATTCACTGTATTAGAGCCTGTTTTACTTAATCAAGATGTACTTTAAGCATTACCTTTTACATGAAGTTTTTCCTAATTTCTCTAACTACTAGTGTTTTCCCTCCCAGATGCCCTTGTATTCATTTGCATTAACTCTTTTATGTTTATTTTGCATATACTGGTTGTCTTCTCCATTAGAATGTAAGTTTTTTTTAGAACAGATGTTGTTTCTTTTTTTGTTTTTCCAGCACTTGACAGTAACTGGCACCTTGTATGCACTTAATAAACGCTTGTTGATATATTGTTTGAAGGGACTTGTAATGCAGCTTCTATCTTCTATTACAAAATGACCAGACTCTGTAGTCCTGGATTTATTTTTGCTCAGTTCTTGTACAGGTCACAGTTCTTGAGATCTCCTCCCCTTAAAGGCCTCTGGAACTTGTTGCCCAAGCTTTTCCCCTATTTGGCGGAGCTTCAGAGAGTTGTAGTTTTTCTTAATCAACAGCAAGCATTTATTAAATACCTATTATGTGCCAGGTACTATTTTAAATACTGGGGACAAAAAGATAAAAACAAAATTAAAAGGCATTGCTCTCCAAGAACTTACACTGTCTTGCAGGGAGAAAACTGGAACATGTGTAATGTATTCAAAATAGCTAAAATCTTTTTTTGGGGGGAGGGGGAAAGGTCTGGGAGAGGGAAGCACTAGTGCCTGGGCTGAGAGGGTGGAGTATCAGGAGAGACTTCACATAGGGAATGAAAAGAGATGAACTTTGAAGGGAAAAAAGGACGATGTAAAAAGGTAGAGGTGAGGGAGGAGCAAATTATAGATATGAGGGGCAGCCTGTGAAAAGGTACAGAGATGGGAAATGAATTGTTCCATGTGAGGAACAGTATATATGACAGTTTATATTGATTGCAGTATTTGTGAAAGTGAGTAGCATGTAATAAACTGTAAAATGTAGCCCTCAACCACTTATCAATTGGGGACTGGTTTTGGTTTTTATAAATTAGAATTAGTTTCTTGTGTATCTTGGAAATGAGGCCTTTATCAGAGAAACAGGGCAAATATTTTTCCCAGTCACTTACTTCTTTTTTAATTTTAGCTGAATTAGTTTTGTTTTTGAAATTTTTGTTAATCGTAAGTAGCCAAAATCATCCATTTATCTTTTGGGATCCTCTCTTTCCTTTGGTCATGAGTTCTTTATCTGTCAATATATTTGAAAAAAGTAATTTCTTTCTTGTTCCTCTAATTTGTTTATGATGACATCCTGTATATCTAAGTCATGTACCCATTTAGAACTTAAAACTTATCTTTGTATATGGTTTGAGATGTTAGCCTATTTCTAATTTGGCCAGACAGCTTTCCAGTTTTCCCAGCCATCATGTTCATTTTTAAGTACATCCCTCCTTCTCCTGCTGGTAATGATTTAAAATGAAAAAGAAAAACAAGTTTAGCAAAATTCACCAACATATCCACTATTTCTTGACCATGTATATGACATCCTCTTCCCCTCCTTGCCACTGCTCCCCCCAAATCCTCTACTTTGGCTGTAAAGGAAGCAAAATGCTTTTTATTTTTCAAGTTCAAGATTGATCATTAATAATTACACAGATTTCAGATTCATTTTATTGTTCTTTCAACTTGATCATCGTCATCATCTATTTTGTTTTCCTGGCTCTGTTTACTTCACACTTCTTTTATTAGTACATCTAAGAATTTCCACATTTCTTTGAATTCTTTAAATCTGTCATTTCTTTTGGGTCAGTATTGTTCTATAGCACTAATGTTGCACAATTTGTTTATTTCCCAGTTTGTGGAAATCTAATTTGCTTATTTCTTTTTTTCCTTTTTTTTTTTTGGTACTATAAGAAGTAGTTAGTACCAAGAGAAATGATTATTAATAACCAATGAATTGAAGAGATCCAAAGTTCCCCCGATTTTCTAAAATCCTCTATTCAAAACTCAGTCTCTGAAGTTTGAATTCTCCTCAGTTGTGGTCAGACCCTATCCAACCTTACAAGGAATTTAATTTAAGGTGGAGAAGCCCTTTGTTTTCTATGCAGGTTTGGGTGAGAATAAATTCTTTAATTAGATTTCCCAAGGCTGGGGGTAATTTATAAGTAAATACCATATTAAAGTTCATTAGAATTGGTCAAGCCACTCATTGTAATATTCATTTTCTTGCATTACTTGTTAACCAATCAGAATTGATAGCCACCCTCTGGAACACCTACTTTTCCAAGGATGCATAAGCAGTGAGTCTGCCACCATGATGGTCTTTGGCATTCTAGAGTGCCACTGACCTCTTTTATTAAAATACCTCCTGCTTTTCTCCTCCATTGATAAAGCTTCTTCTTGCCTTATTTATGAGAGATAATTTTGCCCCATTCCATTTCTCCCTTTTTCCTCTCAATATATTCCTCTCTCATTCCTTAATTTTATCTTTTTACATATCATTCCTTCCTATTCAACTCAACCTGTGCTCTCTCTCTCTGTCTCTCTCTCTCTCTGTATGTGTATGTGTGTATGTATGTATGTTTCCATAATCCCTCCAACTACCCAAATACTGAGAAAATTTTCAAGAGTTACAAATATTATCTTTCCATGTAGGAATGTAAACAGTTCAACTTTAGTAAGTCCCTTATGATTTCTCTTTCCTGTTTAGCCTTTCATGCTTCTCTTGATTCTTGTGTTTGAAAGTCAAATTTTCTATTCAGCTCTGGTCTTTTCATCAAGAATTCTTGAAAGCCTTCTATTTTGTTGAGTGACCATTTTTCCCTTGAAGTATTATACTTAATTTTGCTGGGTAGGTGATTCTTGGTTTGAGTCCTAGTTCCTTTGACTTCTGGAATATCATATTCCAAGCCCTTTGATCCCTTAATGTAGAAGCTGCCAGATCCTGTGTTATCCTGATTATAGTTCCACAATACTCGAATTGTTTCTGTCTGCTTGCAATATTTTCTC
Source organism: Bettongia penicillata ogilbyi (assembly GCA_023548195.1). Lineage (NCBI taxonomy): Eukaryota > Metazoa > Chordata > Mammalia > Diprotodontia > Potoroidae > Bettongia > Bettongia penicillata. Next base: position 7,915,424 of record JAJHZJ010000197.1, read on the forward strand.
CTTGACCTGGGAACTCTGGAATTTGGCTACAATATTCCTAGGAGTTTCTGTTTTCAGATTTCTTTCAGGAGGTGGTTGATGAATTCTTTCAATATTTATTTTGTCCTCTGGTTCTGGAATATCAGGGCAGTTTTCCTTGATAATTTCATGAAAAATGATGTCTAGGCTATTGTTTTTGATCGTGGCTTTCAGGTAGTCCCATAATTTTTAAATTGTCTCTCCTAGATCTATTTCCTAGGTCAGTTGTTTTTTCAATGAGATATTTCACATTGTCTTCTATTTTTTCCTTTTTTTGGTTTTGTTTGGTGATTTTTTGGTTTCTCATAAAGTCATTAGCTTCCATCTGCTCCATTCTAATTTTTAAAGAACTATTTTCTTCAGTGAGCTTTTAAACCTCCTTTTCCATTTGGCTAATTCTGCTTTTTAAAGCATTCTTCTCCTCATTGGCTTTTTGGGTCTCTTTTGCCTTTTGAGTTAGTCTATTTTTAAAGGTGTTAATTTCTTTTGCAATTTTTTGGGTCTCCTTTAGCAAGCTGTGGACTTGCTTTTCATGATTTTCTTCCAGTGCTCTCATTTCTCGTCACAATATTTCCTCCACTTGTCTTCCTTGATTTTCAGTATCCTTTCTGAGCTCTTCCATGGCCTGAGACCAATGCATATTTATTTTGGAGTTTTTGTATGCAGAAGCCTTGACTCTTAGGTCTTCCTCTGATGGTATGCATTATTTTTCCTCATCTGAAAGGATGGAAGAAAATACCTGCTCACCAAGTAAATAACCTTCTATTGTCTTATGCTTCTTCCCTTTTTTTTTTTTTTGGCATTTTCCCAGTCAGTTACTTGACTTTTGAGGTCTTTGTCAAGAGGAGGGTATACTCTGGGGACATGTAAATTCTCAGTTCCTCCAATATGGCACAGTCAAGGGAGAGAAATTTATTCCTCTCCTGGCCTGTGTTCTGGTCTATGAGCAGGATTCCCTCTCCAGAGCCTCCACCAGCTCCACCATACCAGGTAGCACTCCTCCTTACCCCAGGGCCACCACTGAGGATAGAGATCCAAATCAGCCACTTGATTCACCCAGGGTCTTTAGTCCAGGCCTCCAACAATGGAAGCGGCTACAGTAGTGGCTGCTGCAGCCTGGGGCCAGGGCTAGATCACTGTGTTCCATTCTCACCCAGATGAAAGAGCTGACCTTTGAAGCTGTCTTTGCTGTTTGTGAGTTGAGGAATCTAGGAACCACAGCTGCTGCTGGTAGTGCCTTGAAGCCTGTTCCAGTCCTATTCTTGCTGCAGCATAGCCAGGGCTGTACTGTGTTCTGCTCTGCACCTGGTGTGATATACCTTTCCTGTTGGGCTTCCAGGCTGCCTTGGGCTAGAAATCTCTTTCACTCTGTCATTTTGTTGCTTCTGCTGCTCTAGAATTTGTTTAGAGTCATTTTTTACAGGTATTTTATGGGGTTTGCGGGGAAAGTTTCTAGAGGTGTATCCTTCTATTCCACTATCTTGTCTCTACACCTCACCCCCCACAACCCCATTATTAGGTTATATAATTCTTGAAAGCAGGGTCTATGGCACATATGTCTTTGCAACTTCATGCTCAAACAGGTGCCACAAGGTGGTGAATTATGCAGAATGAGAAGACCTGAGTTTGAATTCTGAGTCAGATGCTTACTAGCCATGTGACCCTCAGCAAGTCATTTTTCACACTCAGTTTCTTGACTTGTAAAATGTGGATAAAAGTAGCACTTATAGAATTGATATAAGGATCAAATGTGATAATATTTGTATTGTTTGTAGTACTTTACAAATCTTAATGCACTATATAAATACTAGCAACTGCTTTATTAGAATCATCATTTTGACAGCCTGGGATTCCCAGTATGGAATGTCTTTTACCATTATAGATTGCAATAGATTGGCAATGAGGCAAAGATCTAGTAGACAAGAACCAAAGAATTTCCTGAGGTACAGAAACTGTGGCCTGTCATGTAATTAGGAAGTATCAGAGGTGGGATTGGAAGCCCTTTCTTCTCAGCACCTAGCCCTGCATTCTGGCCATAGTGCCACACTCTCTCTTTGCACATTGTAAATACTTGAAAAATATTGAGTGAATTGAATTGCCAAAGGCATGTGATTGAAATGACTAGGGTCTTGAGGACCATATGTTGTTCTTTTTTAGATGAAGGAACCAGGAATTTCAGCCTGGAGAAGAGAAGATTTAAGAGGGAGAGCATCCTAACTGTTTTCTAATATTTTTAGAATGAAGCATGGAAGACTTGTATTTGACATCAGAGGGCAGAACTAGCAGAAATGGGTGGAAGGTCAAGAATGGGAGACTGAGACCAATGTTGCCTTTTTTTTCATTGTCATCCTGCTTGAACTTTCTGCATCCTTTGACATTGTGGTCAACTCTTACCTTCTTGACCCCAATCCTGGGTTGTGTGGCACTTTACTTTCATGGTTTTATTGATTGTGATAAAGTAGAAAGGGGCCTGGATTTGGAGTTAGTGGACCTGTGGGAATCCTAGACCTGCTATTACTGGTGTAACCTTCATCTTGCTATACTCTGGTCATCTTCACTCCATACTTTCTTGTTCCAACCTCTCCTTCCCAACTGTCCTTCCAGCTTCTACCCTATGTTCCAGATGTATCTGTGATATGCTACCTCACACAGCCCCTTCTCCTCCTCTCCTCCCTCCCACTGCCTTCCACCTCTACCTCTGGATAAATAATCAAATCAATACTTGTACCCATGGAAAAGATGAAGCTATCAACCCCCTTGTGACTCCATTCACCCTCCCTGTGACTTCATATCCATATTATTGTCTTCCCCTTTGATAGAATATAGGCTTCTTGAGGTAAGGCTGTCTTGATTTAAGCAGTTCTTTTGTATTTCCAGAGCATAGTACAGGAGGTTGTCACACAGTAAGCACTCAACAAATGTTTTTTTTCATTCTTTTGTTCATTTACCTACCTCTGTGGACCTTAATTTCCTCCTTTACAAAATGAGGTGTTCTGAGGAAAGGATCCTGAGGATCCTTTTTAAGGTTCCTTATAACTTTTGTCTTGTCAGTGAACTTCAGTGACTCTGAAAGAGAGAGTGAGGCCCATGCCTCTGTCTCACTTAAGTCCAACTCAAGACAAGGTATGACTCTCCTGATGTCATTGATTCTCTTTGTAAAGGAAGGATGAACAACATATCTCATGACATTATCACAAATCTGTTATGTGCTTCCTGCCTTCCTTTCTGTTCCTCCCCTGATTCAACAAACTCCCAGTGAGGAAAAAACAAAAGAAAACCTGAATTTCCCATGGATTTCAGACTTAGTGATTCTATATTTTCTTGTATTTGAAGCTGGCAGACTGTGGCCCTTTCAGAGGAAGCTACTCCTATCACTTTGCCCCTTCTAAAGCAGATTCTGTGGCTAGACCTTGTTTAGTAATTGAATTTTTAAAATGATCTCTCTAGCCTGTCATCCCAAGTAAGCCAAATAATCTCCCCTGGGCCCATCCTTCCATATCCTTATTGCACAGCCAACATGAACCTGTGTCCCAGGTAGATCTGCCTTTAGCTATTAAACCACAATGGGCCAAGCCAACAGATACACTAAGGCTCTCTAGATAAAATCCCTTCATTGCCCTCATCATAAAGGAAGATCTTGAGAGTGTCAGCCTAGGAATTAATGCTAATAATTATATAGATAAAAATAAAAAAAAATTATTTGTTGTTGGAATTTTTTAGATCATTTTCAGTGCCTTTCTCCTGTACCTGTAATGCCCTCCCTTCTCATCTCCAGCTTCCCTTGTCTTCTTTGGAATCTCAGCTAAAATCTTCCCTTTTTAAGAAGTCTTTCCTTATTCCCCTTCATGAGAGTTAGTGCCTTTTCTCTGTGATTATCTCTATTGTATTATTTTGTTTGTACTTGGTTCTTTGCATATATTGTTTAGATTTGAACTCTTTGAAGGCCAGAGATTGTTTCTGGGCTTTCTATTTAGGCACAGTGTCTGGCACAGAACAGATGCTTAACAAATGATTGTTGCTTTGACTTGATCAATTCAATTAAATGTACAACTTTTACACTGCCTACTGTGTATAGAGTTTATTACTAGGCCACTGAGTGGACTACAAAGATAGATAAACCCCACTGAAATCAGGTCACTTTTACTTTTTTTCACAGAGGTCTATACATGAATTCTATTCTGATGTTTCCAAGGGAACCCCTGGATTGGGTGAAAATCAGTTAATTTCTGATGGACCCAGAAGAAATCTGTATGGGATATGGTACAGAGAATTTTTGTGAGTATAAGACTGAATCTATTTCAATCCATTTCTGGGCCACAAAAGTCTGTGTTCTAAGGTCTACCATAGCATCATCATTTCATATTATTAAGGTCTTTTTAGCTCTAAATTGCTAAGGTCTGAATTCTCTTATACCTTTTATGTCCTATGTTTATGATTTTACTTGTCATGAGTAGCTTTCCTTTCTATTTGCCCTAATTATTTGTAGACATCCCTATGAATCATTAAAATGAATTGGTATGGAAGATATTGAGAATTCACACTGAGGGGACAGGTGTGAGCAGGATGCTGATGCTTTATTCTGTAAAAGAGGAGCAAACACTGAGATCTTGGGGGACTGAGACTGCTGAAGTTAATTTCCAGAAGGATTCACAACTTTCCCTAAGAAAAGTGTGCTCCTTGTATTTGTTTCATAAAGGACCATCAGAAAAGGTCTGTTGAAGTTAATGACAGGAGGAATGGACATAGGTATCGCTTCTACGAAAGTTGCCCCTGAAGCCTCAGTTCCTTTCTCATCAATTTTCAAAACAGCCTTGTGCAGAGCCTAGAAGGAAAAGGAACAGCACAGTTCAGGGCCAAAGGAAAGAGTGATAGGAATTCCTAGACATCTTCACATCCCCTGGTGTTAGTAAAGCCTAGAAAGTACGGTAATTTGATAGGGTGGGGTCCAGATAGTAAGTTGTTTTGAAAACACACAAATACCTAGTTGTTTAAATTTACTTGATTAATTCAATTCAACACACATTTCTTGACTTCATAACTCAATGTTGGGCCATAAAGGAGAATTCAAGATGAATAAAACAAAGTCCTTTCCTCAGGGAATTAATAATCTAGATTGCTAAAATATCAGGTGGAGGATGATAAGAGGAGATACCAACAAAGGGCCATGGAATTTCTCAGTTAGGGACATTTAATTCTGGCTAACTAGATCAGAGAACATTTCACAGAGAAGGTTTCATATGTATTTATTGTTTAGTTATCCATAAATCTGATAAGTAATGTGTTCCATGTTCTCCTGATTTTCTTGAAGTTCCTTATGTCTCAGTCATGAATCCATTTTGACCTCATCTTGGTAAAGGTGCAAGATATTGGTCTATGCCCAATTTATGCCTGACTGTTTTCCAGTTTTCCCAACAAATTTTACCAAATATTGAATTCTTATCCCAAATACTTAAGTCTTTACACTTGTCAAATATTATATTTATTGACTGTGAGGTGATAGATGTGTTGACCCAAACTCCCCTCCACCCAGAATGATTGAAACGTATATACTGCTCCTAACATGACAGCCAGTTCATTTTGGGGAGTTCAGCTAAATAATCTTTTGATTCATTTCTCTGTTCAAACTAATGATAACACCTTACATCTCTGAACCTCAATTTCCCTTGTAAAATAGGAAAAATAGTCCTTGCTCTGTCTAGCTCCCAGGATTATTATAAAGGAAATGCTTTTCAATCTTAGAGCAAAATGCAAATGTGAATTATTCTTGCTGTAATCACACTAGTGAGTGAGATGAGGAGATTGTGAAGACTTTTCATAATAAAAATATGGGGAATATTGAACTTTCTAAGTAAAATTTCTCTTCTGAAAGGCCTCTGTTGTTGGATACGTGACTTTCAGGTATGCAGGGCTTGTGGACGTCTGCTGGTCAGCCCCCCCTTCCCCCACCAGCTGCCAGCTTTCTTTGTGAAAGTGCTGTGGGCTCTAGCCAAAACATCAACACTACCAGCTCCTGCTTCTCCCCCTCCCCTCTTTTCTAAAGCCACGTTAGCAGTTAAGTTAGATACTAGATGAGGTAATTGTGTTGGGATAGGGGAAGATTTCCCCGGGTTTGTCTAGTATTTCCTGCTTAGGTTGTGAGCCCACCTCCCAGCCAATGAAGAGGCGGGATAGTGGGGAGGTGGGGTTCTCTGCGTTAGGGTATAAAAATTGTGCTTCAATTTCTGTAAGTTGCCTCCCTCCACCAGATTCCCCAGCCTGGTGGAAGGACATCCCTTTCTCTAGAATTGTAATAAAGCTTTTTCTTTCTGTTCTTATTGAGAAGCCTCTTCCTTATTTAAGATTTTGAGTAAGGGTCTTTTTGTCCCACACATTTGGTGCATGGGCCGGGAATGCCCTCTAGTGGCAACTCCTTCCCATTTGGATCAGGGGCAAGAGCCTGTCAGAAGGCTTTCTCTGATAGTCCCTGACCAAAGAGGGAGGAATTCCTGCCCTGAGGTGTCAAAAACCCTGGAGACAAAGAGGTACTCAAAGGAACAGACAGAAAACAAAAAGAAAAAGAAAACAGATAATTAAATGGTAAATTGTAAGAAAAAGGGTAAAGGCTCCAAATCAGTGAGGTGAAGAGGTGAAAGCAAACTCAGGCGGCAGGTGGAGGAGACAGTAGTTGAAAGTTGTGCATGCATATCCCGGAGGTAAGCACTCAGGGGTCTGGAGGTTTATTCCTTGAGTTTCAGACTTGGGAAGTTTGGTGCCGACTTCTACCTAAATTTTTGGAATCTAGGGAAAGGATTCAGGAAAACCTCAATGAAAGGATGCTGCTGAGGGGCTTCACCGGGACTGTTGGGAATTAGGGGACCTCTCCTGGAAAGTTTTTGTCTTGAGGGAAAGAAAAACCTTCCTAGTGTAGCTCTTGTTGAGGGACTTGGTTAAGTCCAATGGGAAAAGAGCAGTCTAAGCCTGTCACTTTGGAGCAAAAATTGAATGATATTCATATGCTGGTAAAGAGCCCCTTGGGGAATAGACTTTAGAACTGGAATGAAGTAACCAAAATATAGAGGAAAAGATTAAAAAAAAGATAAGATAGTGTTGTTTTATCTGGGGTGAAGCAGATGTAGGAGGAGTAGTATGGCCCAAATATGAGTCTTTAGAGGATTGGGTATGCTAAAAGTTGAATCTGTGTGTAAACGCTAAAAACCCCCTTTAATTCAGAGGAAGGCACTTATGCTGCCCTTTGGATTGCAGAAGCCCAGCAGATGGTATTGAAAGGGAAAAAGGAAGTGGAAGAGGAGAAAGGATCCGTTCCTCTCACTCCCTCCTCCCTATGAAGCAGGCTTGGTGGCTTCACTTCTCCCCCGCCACCCCCACTCTGAACCTAAAGAAAAAGGGGAAGAGGACTTATGTAGTTCTAGTGAGCTACATGGTCCTCTGTTTAGAGAATTGGGACAACTTTTAAAAGATCAGGAAAATTTACCCTTGAAAATGAAACCAAAAAAACCCAAACCCATTCACTGAGTTATTTTCTTTAAGAGAGGTCTGGTCAGCTCAAGGAGGCTTGATTTATGTCAATGAACCTCTTAGTGCAGTCGAGGTGAGAAATTTTAATAAAGAAATAAAAGCTCTAATGACAGACCTATAGGGCTTATCAGAGCAATTTGGTGAGTTTTTGGGGACCTAATAAATATATACTAGGAGTCAATTAATGAATGTTTTAAATATCTTATTTTCTCAAGAAGAAAGGGACATGATAAGAAGGGCTGCTATATTAGAATGGGAACGCTGGTACCCACCCATCGCTGGGGTGGTACCAGCTGACCAAAAATACCCTACTCAGGACCCTTGGTGGGACCATAATGATGAAGCCCATAGAATCCATACGCAGGACTTGAGAGAGTTAATTATAGTTGGCATTAGGAATGCTGTCCCTAAACCCAAGAACATTAAACTACAATTTGTTACCAATGCCTGGCCAGTTTTTGAAGTTGAAAAGGAAGATTTATGGTACTTTGCAGAGTACTTGCATAGTGGGTTTATTAGTTAAATTGTGGAGTTAAATTACATGGCTAGATTTTTAACCTCTAAGTTTCTTTTTAAGGAAGAGGTGGTGAGTATTGGGTTCCTTTAAAATACAAAAGGAAGGGAGGAATATGGGTGGGATGTGTGTAGACTTTGTGTCCCTCCTTCCTTTTCCCCAGTTAAGAAAATGCTTAGCTTGATTAGGAAACCAACAGACAAAAGTTATGGAAGATTATTGGATTTAAAAATTGCTTGCTGTGATTTGTAAGTATTATTAAATTATTTAGTCCCTTTTGCCTGGGTAAGGAGGTTTTTTTTAATTATACAGGAGTGGCAGGCAATTCTCTACCTTACCTGAAGAAAGATCAGTAATGGAAGTTAGCAGAGTAAAAGACAGGCAGTCTGGAGTGAAAAGTTGAGTTTTGATTTAATGAGATCTAAAATCTAAAATTCGTAGTTTATCTTTAATTTAGATAAATATATTTGATACCAAAAGGCTATGTGTGTAAAAATTGCAAATACACTTTAGAATTTTGATGAGATTTCTTTCAGAAGTATTAACTCTGTCCATGTGCTTAGGATAAGTGGACAATGTGACTTAAAGGTTGGAGGGAGACCCTGAGACTGCTGGACTTGAGAGGGGAGGGAGATGGAAGAGGGCTCTTTAAAGGAGTAGAGTAAAAAGAAGAGGAGGGTTAAAATGTTGTTTTTTTTTAATATAAGTCTAGATTTGATATGGTTTCAAGTTAAAATCTGTCCTGAAGGAATAATAGGCAGTATCTGAGAATACTTTTCCTATCAGGATCAAGAAAAAAGATACTGTTATTTGGCATTTAGAAATTGCATTGTTAAGTTAATGATGAATTAGTTTGTGATTCTTAAGCCTGTTCCATCTAAAGATGTATAAAGTAGATTAAAAAGTTAATTTCTGTTGTTAAGAAAGAAGTTTAAACTAAAATCGGTTTTTGCTCTGAATAAAGCATTTACAAAGTATTTGAAAGGAAACTTATGGCTAAATGTGAAAAGACCTTGGGTTTTAGGTCTTGTAATTTTTGTCAGTTAGGTTGTTGAGGGTTTTGTGATAAATTGTAAACTGTTCTTAAAAGAGGAAAATATTTGTTGTATTAAGAAATGCTTTATAAAATTTTTTGTATGATTTTTGAAAGGTTTACCTATCAAATTTATATTTGTAAGCTAATCTGTTTTAAGAAGGGAGACCAGGAATTTTATGGTTCCAGGTAGCTCTCTGGAAAATTTTAGGAAATTCCTGGTCCCATCCCCCTCCCACCTTTTATTTGGGAGTTCAGTCATTACAGAAGGATTTCTTAAGATCTAATTTGAACTGGAGATACTCAGAGGAGAGATGTTAACTATTTCTTATAGTGAAGGAAAGGAGTGGCCCCAGTCTCTTCTAGGGGTCTCTAAGATACGAAGAGTCTAAAATGATTACTTAAAAGGTGTGGCCCTTCACTTCGTTAAATTTGGAATCTGTATGTGAAGTGTAAGCTGTATATGAAATTCCTAAACTAGGAATTTGTTTTGGTGATAAGTAATTTCTAATGATTGACTTTTAGGACAAATTTAAAATTTAGGATGTGAGTCCTGGTAAAATTTTTGATTAAGTGAAATTTATTATCTAATGGACAAACCTCACGGGAAAATTGAGTCCTCAGCCTGGGATGGGATCCTTCTGGCTCAGTTCCCCATTGTGATAGAGGGACTGAGGAAGGAGTCCAGGGTGGTTCCAGACGGTTTAGGGGTTTCCAGCATGGTCTTGATGGGAGTGGCCAGTAACCTGGAGAATTGGATTAACAGGGCATAGCTATATGCCTCTGTAGGCTGCTAGAGAGTTAGTGTACGTGGCACAAGGTGAGGTTTTCCAGGGCTCTTTTAGATAAATGGGACTAGAACTCTTTGGGAGTAATGGACAAAGGTCCCAATTTGGGATAAGGATTTTACTTGTTACAGAGTGATGTAAGGCAATTAGCATTAAAACAATTGACTGAACTAATTACTGAGACTAAAATCAGAGACATTTTTAGTTTAGGGAAAAGAAATTTAGTTTAAGTTTCTTGGAGACAGGTAATCTGTGGCAAAATCTGGCATTTATGGAAAAGTTAAATGTTTCTGTTTTGATTTGAATTCATTTCATAAAATTAGTGCTTGAGTTTGTCATATGTATGGCTCATTCTCTTAGACTGAGCAGGGTTATAAAGGTATAGAGAAGCTTGGGAAGCAGATGTAAATGTGTAAGGAACAAGAACATGTATAGAAAGATATGCAAGCCTTCAGACTTAAGATGTTCCTTAGCCAATGTGAAATTATAGTCATATCTGAAACCTGATTATTGAAACTTGCTATTCTAAGATTTTATGGGATTATTAAGTGACTGTTCTTCAGAGTCTAATTCCAGATATGGATAGCAAGGAGGCAGTCTGAGCTTCTGACCCATGATGCCAGTAAGCCTGTGAGATGCTGGCCATGAAATGCAAAACGTGATCTCATGGTAAAGTTGGGAGAGTGGCTATTCAGCCTGGGCTGAGATAGGATTCTCCTGACTCAATTTCCCCAATGACACCTGGCAGACTTTAAGCCTGGCTGGATGCCAGCTGACAATCTGCTCCTGCCTGGAACTGACATGAAGTTAGGGAGATATTGTTTCCCTACAATGTCCCTACTCTTAGTGGCAATTTCCTATAGTCAAAAGTTTTGTAAACTTAATATTAATTAAATTTATTAAATAATAGATTGTTTGTAGGGAACATCTGAGGTTAAATCTAAAATTAAGCTATTAGATTTGGGAGTTCAGACTTAACAACAATACTTTAGGATTTTTTAATGTCTAGTAATAGCGTGGAGACCATCAGGTTAACAAGGCTTGTGAGGTCAGCATACGTAGTTAATCATTATTTTGTCTCAGTTGGTTAAAAGAAAAATGGTTTGTGGCCTATGTGGTAAATGCTTTAAAAGATCTGAATGTAAGATGTAAATATTGCATTCTAATGTGGATTTCTTAAATATGACAGTTGGCCAAAGTTCCAATTTTGAATTTGTAGAGTGATGAGTGTGTAAAGCTTAAGAATGGTCATCTAAAATGATATTAAGGTCAGTTCTGTAGGAGAGTGGACATCTGGATTTCTACAAGAAGACAAAGAACATGCAGAGATGTGCTGAAGATGGCCTGAAGGAGCATCTAGATCATCAGATGATGTCCCTCCCCAGGTGAGATGGAAACTCTGAATGGATAATTCACTGATCTACCTTTGTATCTTAAATCTCTGTATCTGTACTTATAACATGGGGATAGTCCCCTTGTAATTTGTCAATGTATTGATTAACTGTGCTTTCTACCTATATTCATATAAAAGGGGATGGATGAAGGGAAGACTATATAGGGAAAAGAATGTGAGGATTATATTTAATTTTAGAGATTGCCCATGTTTTTGTCCAAATTTGGTCTTCTTCTTTAAAAGCATGAAGGAGAAGAAGGAGTGGTATAAGAGTATGAAAAATGAAGGAGATCAATGAACAGATAATGTGTATTAGTAGTGGTGTGAAAAGTCTTCAGATGATAGAGAAGAGGAGGGATTGAGTGAGATGAGGAGATTGTGAAGACTTTTCATAGTAAAAATATGGGGAATATTGAACTTTCTAAATAAAATTTCTCTTCCATAAGGCCTTTGTCCTTGGCTACTTGAGTTTCAGGTATCCAGAGCTTGTGCACAGTCAGTTGGTTCCCCCCACCCCCCACCCCATGCTTACCAGCTACCAGCTACCAGCTTTCTTTGTGAATGTGCTGTTGGCTGTAGCTGAAACTTGGAAGTTACTCAAATCTCCCCATTGTTTGTTGTACTGTTGCCACATCAACACTGTCAGCTCCTGCTTCTCCCCCTTCCCTCTTTTCTAAAGCCACATCAGCAGTTAAGTTAGGTATTAGATGAGGTAATTGTGTTGGGATAGGTGAAGATTTCCCAGGGTTTGCCTAGTATTTCGCGCTTAGATTATGAGCCCACCTCCCAGCCAATGGAGAGGTGGGATAGTGGGGAGGTGGGATTCTCTGTGTTAGGGTATAAAAATTGTGCTTCAGTTTCTGTAAGTTGCCTTCCTCCACCAGATTCCCCAACCTGATGGAAGGACATCCCTTTCTCTAGAGTTGTAATATATCTTTTTCTTTCTGTTCTTGTTGAGAAGCCCCTTTATTTAAAATTTTGAGTAAGGGTCTTTTTATCCCACAAATTAGTAACATTTGAGGGAATGGGAAACAAAGACAAAACTCAGCATTCTTAGACTTACCTGGGAAAGCTTAAGCTTTGCTTGCTCTGTGATTCCCGAGAGATCTGCCTTTTCTCCAAATACATCAGTGATGCCCATATCATGTAGAACCTTCAGATCATAGCTTCCTGAGATGGAAACTTTTGGAAAATATAAATTAACTGCCCTGTTAATAAAGGAAGATAAACGAAAAAATAAATGCTCTTAAAAATAAATACATATATATATAAATTAATTAAATAGTAAAAAAGAAATGTTAAAAATAGCTTACATGAGAATTTCCAGTATTATTTTTTCTTAAAATAAATATTTATTGGTAGTTTCTATTTTTTTTTATATTGTAGGTCCTAATGTGTTCCTCCCTCTTCCCCTCCCAGGGAACCATCTCCATAGGAAGAATAAAAAAAGGAGGCAATAAATTGTCCCAGGAAAGCAGTCAACATCAAAAAGGACTGAAATTACTTGTAGTGTTCCACATTCATTGTCCTTGGCTTCTGCCAAGATGATGGGGAAGTACCTACTTCTTAAATGTTTTCCTTGAGAGCCATTCAATTCAAAATGTTTTGTTTTTCTGTCTTTCTATTCGTGTTGTAGTCCTGTATATAGTTTCCTGATTCTACTTGCTTCATTTTACTTGAGTTCATATCAGCCCTCTCATGAGTCTCTGTTTCATCATAAAATTCATTGCTTCTTATTTCTTATTCCCCAGAAGCAAGATGATTTTTTAATTTAGATATCCTTCTTGGTTATGACAGGAATCTCCCCCTTAGGTCCTCAGAAACTGAATTATCCAACTTCAGCTTAAATATTTCTAGTACCAGGGAAATCCCTCTCTCTTCAGGTGAAAAATGAAGGGGTTTTAAATTGTATGAATCTTATTTCTCTTAACTCCCCCCAGCCCTGTTGAATGTAATCTCCTTTAAGCAGGAGCTTTTTGCTTTTCTCTTTTCCCCCCTTTCTTCCCAGTGCCTGGCTCAGTGATTTCTATACAGTAGGGTTGGATAAAAACTCTTTGAATTGAATTGAATGGATGCTCTCTGAGATGTACTTTAATTCAATAGAATCGAAATTTCTGGTCAGCCCTTAGGCATGAAGAGATACATGGAAAGGCTATAGCAAGAAAAGTTACTCCATTGTTTACACCTTTTGAGTCAGAGAAAGCACTACTGAGACCACATCCTGAGGTTTATGGTGACATTATTGATGATAACAAAAACTGGAAGTCCTATGATTGGAGGATTGATTTACAAATTATGGTCTGAGGAATGATAAACATGAAGAATTGAGAAAAAATGTGGGGAGACTTTTAGGAGTTTATGCAGAGCAGAGAAAGCAGAGGCAAAGAACAATGTATAGTTCTACAGTAAATAAATAAACAGCAGTTAGGTGGCACTGAGTGGATAGAGTGCTGGGCTTGGAGTCAGGAAAACACAGACACTTACTGGTTGTGTGACCTTGGGCAAGTCTCTGTTTACCTCAGTTTGTTCATCTGTAGAATGGGGATAATAATAGCACCTATCTCCCAGGATGGTTGTGGGGATCAAGTCAAATAGTAATTATAAAGTATTTAGCATACTGCCTGGCATGTCTTAAGTCCAATGTAAATGTAAGTGATTATTATTATTACTGTTATCTGTGTGACTGTGGACAAGTCACTTACCCTCTTTCTGCCTCAGTTTTCTCTTCTGTAAAATGGGGATCATAACAGCACCTACCTTCCAGATTTATTGTGAGGATAAAATGAGATAACATTGCTAAAACACTTTGCAAACCATGAAGAACTACTATTGTCTTGTCAGGATTATAGAGAGAAAGTTGAGGGTGACCCAGGACTGGGGGTTGGCCAGATTTTCTTACAAAAGACAAAGGATTCATTAAAACCTGGTCATAATGCTTAGGCTCTCTGGCATAGGACCAGTTGCTTCATAGAGAAGGAGTAAAATGAAGCAAGAGCCATGCAATAGGTGGGAAGACTGGGAAGGAGTAGAGATACTAGGAGCAGTGAGGTCACACAGTGGATAGAGTGCTGGCCCTAGAATCAGGAAGTTCTGAGTTCAAATCCAATCTCAGACATTTACCAGATGTGTGACCCTGGGCAAGTCATTTAACTCTAATTACCTCAGTTTTCTCATCTGTAAAATCAATTGGAGAAGGAAATGGAAAAGTCCTTTAAACCCCAAAGGAAATTATAAAAAATTGGAAATGACTGAAAAAATTAAGCAGAGGTACTAGAAGTCACAGTAAGGATGAAGAAGAGGTTTAGAATGAGTGAAGTAAAGGTAGAGGTGAAATTCTATGACAGAGGAAGAATTTTAGATTTCTGGATGATGGAGATAGCTCAGTTATGGGTGATGGGGGGATTAAACGTATGATATATATTCCATACACAAACACCAAGCAAAACTTTTAGCAAATTTAGGAAATTTCCCTGATATTTTTAGTGGAACACATATTAATACATATTGCATTAAATTATATTGTGAATAAAACTTATCTTATTTCTTCCTCCTATAAAAGGCTGAAGTATCAGAAATTATGTAAACAAATTCCATTATTTTCTCATGATTATTGAGAATTGATCAACAAAGCAGATTTATTTTAACTTGTTTGCCATCAGAGATGGATGAATAGAGTAGAAGGTAATTCCTTGTGTGCAGTAAAAGATAGATAGACTGTGGTAGTTGCTGACAGCATATTGGTACTGATAATATGTAATATAAATTTTGGACTTTAATAAGGGCCAGAGGTTGAATGAAGAAGAGCCTGGACCTAATAATCTCATTGTTCTCTGAAGTAAACTCAGAGAATACTTCTTCCTATGTCAACAAAGCCAGATGGGGCTGATTTAGCATTCCTTAAGAGACCCTTAACCCAAGACACTATCTTGAAAAATGGGAAGTTTTCCATATCTTATGGCATATTAATGGTAAAGAAAGCACAACTATCTTGAGTTGTAATTTCAATTGAAACTTTGTCAACTGTATTAAAGATGCCCTTTCCTGTGTCAGCAATTTCACAGACCTGTTTATGGTAGGATGCTTGCCTCCAAAGTTGTGGGATTTTCTCCTTATCATGTGTCACAGAGACACATGCTACACAGAGGAAATTGAGACATCCCGGAATCATAAATTGCAACTGACATTACTTTGTTAATTGTCTTGTCTCACTAAATTTACAATTTGTTCAACTAAGAAAGTTCCTTTCTCTTGATAAAATGTATTTAAACCTGATCATTCTTGTACCAGGCAGTCAGAAATTCATCCTGGCTCTGTGGGTCCATGTAATCATTTACTTTAAAGGGAATAATAAAAATGTATGCATTTAGCCTGTTGCCTTTTCTTAACCAAACTTTGAGGTTGACAGTAGCAATTGGTAATGTGAAGAGACCTAAAGGAATGGTTCCACTATGTTAGGTGGATCCCTGGGAAGAATTGATGGGAGGACCTGAACAAGGGTGGCACAAGATTATAAGGCTGAGATGGGCTATGTGAACTGTTGGAGGGAGTACCCACATCCTGCCAGATTGCAGAGCCATGCAAATATGAACATTGAATTGTTATGATTTCTAATTATTATTGTCACATCCTCACCATTACTTTGATACAGGCCAGTTTATGAGAAATACTTTTCTGATAGCACAGATTCAGAGGGTTACCTGCGGTCCAAGTTTCTTGACCATTTCTGAAACTGCTCTCTGCTTAAGGCATGCTCCACCTTTTCTAGCTTCCCTGTGTCTGGCAGTATAAAAAAGGCACTTGCATTTCCTAGATAGTCCATTGTCACAACCCAGCAGGCCAGATCATCATCATGAGTCACTTGAAACATGCCTAGGCGTCTCATTGTTTGAACAGGCACAGTTGTTTTGGCATCCACGTGGAAGGGGCGTTCCTCAGTTAACTCTGCATCAAAGGGTTTCTCCCATTTACCTAACAAAAGAATTTGTACAAGGGAATGAATTTGTGTGGGCTGTGAAGATAGAAAAATCAGTGTCAGGAAAATTAGGGTCTCCTATTATCTTAGTAATCAGCTGTTACTTAGAGGTAGTGTAGTGGAGAGAGTGCTGGAGCTGGAATCAGGAAGATCATCTTCATGAGTTCAAATCTGGCCTTAGACACTTCCTTAGTAGCTGTGTGACCCTGGGCAAGTCACTTAATTCTATTTGCCTCAGTTTCCTCCTCTTTGAAGTGAGCTGAAGAGGGAAATGGCAAACCACTTCAATATCTTTGCCAAGAAAGCCCCTAATGGGGTCATGAAGAGTTGGTCATGTTTGTAAAATGACTGAAATTACTTTAGTATTTCCCATGACCTTTCACTGGAAATAGAGAGGGTGAAACATATAAAGGAAAATTTGGCCATAGAGATAGAAGACTTGAGATCAGGTGTTGAGTCTGCCAACAAATAATTATGGCCATGGGCAAAGCCTTTACTTTTACCTCTCTAATGCTTTGGCTGTTGCATCTGTTACTTCAGTGGTAATAATACCTGTATTACCTACCTCACAGAACTTTGGAGAGGAATTAATAGGGTAATGTGCTTAAAGTACATTGTAACTGTTATATATACCTACTGAGTTTAAGAAGCAGTACATTTTTTTTCTGTCTGGTGGCCACACCACGCAAAGGTAGAACTTTAGATCCAGAAAGGACCCTGAAAATCATCTATTCCAGCTATTTCATTTTATAGATCATCTGAAATTGAGAGGTACAGTGGCTTGCAAAATGTGAATTAAATGTGAATTAAATTAAGAGGTGGACCGTAGGACCCAAGAAGCCAGTTTCTTTTTGCCAAGTAGCTCATCTTCTCCTTTCTGTCTCCCTCTCCCCATCCTTTAGGATTTACTGGCTAGGTATCCTTTTGCTTCCTTCCTCCCTCCCTCCCCTCTTCCCCCTCCCTCCCTCCCTCCCTCCCTTCCTTCCTCCCTCCCTCCAAACCCGGCCAACAAGAGGTCCCTGCTCAAGCTCCACTTAACAATGGTCTTACAGTGTTTAGCAATATTAACAGTTTCTCTGACTCTCCCATTTTGATTTAGTTTTTTTTTCTTTTACTCATTAAAAGGTTCATTCCTTGTCTACTTCTTAAAGAGACCCCTTCACTCAATGGGCATTACCTCCCTCAAAGTGAGTATCTGAAAAGACCTAACCTAAAAATGCTAAGGTCTTCCATTGCATACTGGATCATCTCCAGTAATCCTGATGGACATCTGGTCACTGGATGCAGATGGCTCAGGAAGAGAAAGTGAGGTTAGTGACCTTTCACTGCCTTCCCACACTCAAAACAAAGTCAAGGTCAAGTCATGTCAATATTTCTCTGATATCATGGTCTTCTAGAATAACAAAGGATGAAGAAAACAAACTGTGTATGAGTATAAGCCCAATACCAGTTCCAGTTTATCCAGATTCTCTTCAGGGATCAGTTGCCAGGCTTGTCATTTCACAAACCTTTCAAGAGTTGCTTAGAAATCAAAATGGGTTTTTATATTTTATCATCACTTTCTATTTCTAGCTTAAGCCTTGGTGGAAATGCAGAGAATTCAAAGACTTGGAAGCATGGATAATCTTCTGATGACAGGCACAAGACTCATTCTTTATGGTCAAAGATTACTCCTATGAGATACTATATGTGGTTAACATCTGGCAAAAGGGGATATTGTGGTTTCTATTCATGTCGTAGATGCTCAACATACATAGCCCAATGGGAATCATATGATACTAGACCTAAGAGAGGCCCTAGAACGTACAGCATTATAATAGCACCGATTGAGTTAAACCTAACAAAGTGTGGGCTTCCTAACAGCACTGTGAGCTGGAGAGTACAAATACTGTCTCTCCACAGACATCCTTGAGAACTCTGTATCTTTGTACTACCCCTCTCTCACCCCAGTCCCTCAGGTGTAAACTGAGTATCAGTGAAGTTAAATGAGTAAGCCCTTCATCAAACAGCATGTGAGTGCCACATGTCTAATCCACATAGGTCAGTCCAACATTCTTTCAACATTCCATATGAATATTAGTGCTACAAAGGAAATTAAAACAACACAACACACTATAGCATAGATCATAGAATATTAGAACTGGAAAAAACTTGAGAACATGAAAGTTAGACCTATAAGAGAGCTCAGAGATCCCCTAAATTCAATCATTTCTTTTTATAGATAAAACAGGAGCCCTGAGAATTTAAATGGTAGATTATGAGGAAAAAACAGAGTATTTCCTCCATCACCATTCCCTTTAAGAAAACTGTTAACTTTCATTTCATTGCTATTGACTCTCCATCTATTCAGATTGGAATGAATACTGTCTCAGGGACTGATCTTACCTTTAAAGAAAATGCAATTTACCAGAACAAAGACAGCATCAGGGTGAAGGTCCTGAATCAGGTTCACTATTTTTCCTTGGGTCTCCTTCTCCACATAGTCATTGATCTGTTTCTTGGCAGCCTCCTTGTCTTCAAAATTAGTAGAGAAGGTATCTGAAGCATAGAGTTTCTTGCTGTCTTCCAAAAACTTCTCTACAATTTCTAGCTTTTTGTCTATGAAAAGGCCATTGCTTGTGGTCAGTTGAAGCTCATTTCCAGGTAGGTTGAGTGTATGGAGAAGCTGCTGGAAGCCCTCAGAAATTTCTTGCTCTGAAATCTCTGTGAGATTGAATCCCAATCCCTGCAGGATCTGATCACGAGTGGTTGATTTGGCCCCAAGAGCCAACAGGGTTAAGGCAGTGGTAATGCTCACTGGAGAGAAGAATATATTGGTGGTGTTGGACTTAGAAACCAGCTTCCTGTACAGACTGAAGCTAAAATCAGCCACATAGGGGGAAATTCTGTGACTAGCAGAGAGTGGGTGTGCAGTGTCTTTACTGTCTGGTAACTCCTCAGCTAGGTGACCTGGAACCAGGCTGCATAGGCCAGCCAAAATCAGGCAAAATTTCAGAGTGAACGCCATCATTCTAAAAGAGAACAAGGCCACACAGTTGGAATAACTCTGCATTTAAATATCACTTAGACTTCTTTCTAGTTTCCCAAATGCCTTCCTTAGAATTGCCTCCATGCTCTCCCTGGGGTATTATTTGAGTAACTAGAGCTATCCCTTCCATGCCTCCTTCCCCCTTGCTAGGAATGCTTTAATGTTTCCTATCTAACAACCCAATAATTTGTTGTTCAGTTGGGTCAGTCGTGTCCAACTCTTTGTGACCCCATTTAGGGTTTCCTTGACAGATACTGAAGTGGTTTGCCATTTCCTTCTTCAGCATATTTTACAGAGGAGGAATTGAGGTGAACAGAGTTAAGTGACTCGCCCAGGATCCCACAATCAGTAAAGTGTCTGAGATCAGATTTGAATTCAGGAAGATGAGTCTTCCTGACTGCAGGCCTGGGTTTCTATCCACTAGTTGCCCAGTTGAAGTCATACTTCAATTCAATTTTACATTTTATTAAATTTACTAAAATAAAATATTTGAATATTTAATAATTTATTAAAATAAAAGGTAATTAAAATGCTATTAAATATTTTCATAGACGCTTTGTATTCTGTAACAATCTACCACGTGACTGTAAGGAGACGTTAATGTGCCTGGCACACAGTAGGTGCTTAATTAATACAAGCTTATTAATTGCTTAATTGAACTTAGAGTAAGTAAAGGAAAATTGAGTGAATAAGGTTGGAAAGGGAGATTGAAACCTTTAAAAGCCAGTTGAAGGGAAGTACAGCTTTGGTGCAGTGGAGAGAGTACTGTAATTAGAGTCTCAGGATTGGGGTTCTAATCCTGCCACTGATAGTTATTATCAGACTTCTCATTAATTCTCTGTGTCTCTGGGGAAATTACTTAGCCTCTCTGGGCTTCATTCTCCTCATTTGCAAATTGAGAAAGTTATAATGTATGACCTCCCAGGCCCCTTATCATAGCTACAATTCAAGTTTGTATATTCTGTAGGTCACACTGAGTCACTGTGTATTTTCTTTGAGTGAAGAATGAAACTTCCAGATTTATGCATTAATAATAATACATATATGAAGGATTCTATTTTTCCTGCTCTGCCCCAGAGGGAAGAACCATGAGGAACATTGGAAAAAGGCCAATTTATTCTTGAGATAAGGAAACACCCTTCAAAACTTTCCTATCCAGAAGAGGAATGGGCTGGCTTTGGAGAAAATGGTCTCCCTTCACCAGAGGCCTTGAAAAAGAGACTGGTTGATGACTTATTAGTATATTATATTGGGGACCTTGGCATTGAGGAGGATTATGAATTAGATTAATCCCTCTGAAAACTCTTCTGATTCTAAAAGATGTAAATCCTGTGACTCAAATTGACCCTCTACCTGGAAGGTCTTCTCTTTTTATCTCTGCCAGGTCAAATCATGCTACCTTAGATCCTACTTCATCCATGTTGTTGAAACCATAGTGATGACCTCTCCTCTTGTGTTTGCTTTATCTGAGAAGATAGAGCAGGCAATGCCATCTAATGGTAAGTCATGTATATCCTGTTTCTACAACTTGTTTGTCTCAAGGATAGAGGAAGGTAGTGGAAAGAATGTTGGAACCAGCAGATCTATTTTCTAGTCATGGGGGCTGCCAATCCTTCTTTCATAGAGAAAATGAGGAGGTTGAGTCCCTTTCATTGATAAAAGTAACAGAACCAGAATCACAGATTCTCAGCTTCAGAAGACACTTCAGAGCATGGCACTAAGTGACAATTATTCTTGTCCCCATTTTGTAGACTTAAGAACCCATGATTGTAGAGACAGTAAGTGTTTGAGGCTGGATTCTTTCTAAGACATTTTGTAGAGAAGGTGGCAACCCACATTGGTAGGAGAAGTTTTCTCGTCTGGGAAACCCCTACAACATTGAAATCACAATAATATGAGTGTCTAATAATGCCATGGGCAGCTAGATGGCTCAGTGGTTAGGATCCTGAGCTTGGAGGACTCCTCTTCTTGAGTTTAAATCTATCTTCAGACACTCACTAAGTTGTGTGATACTGAGTAAGTCAGTGTTTGCCTTAGTTTTCCCATCTGTAAAATGAACTGGAGAGGGAAATGGCAAACCACTCCAGTATCTTTGACAAGGACATTTCAAAAGGGGTCCTGAAGAGTTCTGCATGCCTGAAATGACAGGACCACAACAACCAATAATGCCTGCAGTACCTACCTAACAGAGCTGTTGTGAAACTTAATGACATACTCTATATAAAACACTATATCAATTTTAGTTGATGTATTTGATTTATCTATTTGATTTATTCTTTGATGAGTTTTTACAACAACCTTTTAAGGTATATTGTGTCTATATTGTTATCATCATTTATAGGTAAGGAAACAGACTTCACTACAGAGGTCAGGCAAATGATCCAAGGGCACATGGCAAATGTCAAGGCAAAGATTTGAAGTATACCTTCTGACCAGAAGCTCAGCATTCCTTTCCTCATGGTAGACTGCCAAATAGAAGCAAGCTGTTCATAATCCGTTATTTTTTAAAAAGCTGCCTCAAGACGTTCTTGACAAAGGCTAAAACCTAGTTTGATTAGCTGATTGTCACAAAGCCATGGATATGATTATTCCTTCCGAGGGACCATTAACATAGGTCTTCCTCTTCCCCCTTCCTTTGAGAAGGTCTAATTTTCTTTCAAAGAACTGAAATTCAGTCACTCCACATTCCATCCTCCCTCCCTGCTCTGAGGATTCCAAGCCCACCAGCTCTAGTGCAGACCACAGAGATTGAGGTTTTTTACAGGGAAATACATTACTCACCTCTACCTCTCCAGAGTCCTGCAGTAACTCACCAGGAAGTTGACCCACAACCTCTTGTTTCCTAGTGTGTTATTTAAACAGCTAAGTAGTTATGGAAAGGGGTGGATGAGGCTCTTCTTCCAGTGAACATTAACTAGTATAACTGATTATTTGTACAGAACAAACAATGACTAAGTCTGTTTGTCCATTTGTAATCTTGTTCCTTTCCATGCTCTTGCCTTTCTCTCACAGTATCTGTTGAGGTGTAAGATGTTTCTTCTTCTCATTGCCCAAGGGGAATCTTTGACATTAAGTTTGTTATCTTTTAAACTTATATTCTTCGAACACGAGATCTTCTTAAAGTTCTAACATGTGTATCTAAATCCACTTTTAAGTGAATGGAGTGGGAAGATTCATATCCACTCTGGAAGAATTCCTACTTTTATCTTGCCTGTCTCCAAATCAAAAACTTCCAGTGACTTCATTGCCCATTGCAGAATGCCTCAGTAACATGTGGCACTCAAAGTCTTTATAATCTGACCCCAATCTATGTAGATAGCGGTGTAGACACACTTTTTCTTTTTTCTTTTTGGATAGAACAATCACTTCCCCTTCCCCATATTCCTGTCACTAGAAAACCCACAAAAGCAAAAATGTAGTGAAATGAAAATATCTAATATAATGATTAGGAGTGATATCACGTTTAACATTAAGGTCTAATAATTGCTCATTTTTTTTCACAGAAAGAAAAGACATTTTTTTTTTCAAAATCAACCAGTTAGAATTAACACTAGTCCTTATGTTCAGCCTGAATTTTGTTCTTTTATCTTTATTCACACCTTTGTGGTCTAACCTATCCCTTTTGCATAATCAAAGCAAATTTTCTCTCCTAAAAGGCAGGTGGACCTACCTAAGCCAGGGATATCACCTGCAAGTAGAGTAGAGTGGGACTCTGTCAACAAAACTGCATTGGGTGTGAAGAATGGTTACTAAGTTTGGGTTCTTGTCTCTCTGAGATGCAGCCACAGATGCTGAGATAACTGAGCTGGGCTACTATAAAGTCTTTCCTGGTGGTAACTGCCTGTCCAGACTGCATACAAGCTCCTCATCAGAGATCTGGTAATCTGCTTTTAGTCTGGACATGGGATCACAAGGTTTTTCAGTCTTGTGTCATGAATGTTAACTCAAACCTTAACAGGAACTTGAGGTCTTCAAAATTTTGAAGAGCTGTAAGGTAGAAAAAAATAGATATTTTTTTTCCTGAGTAATTCCTTATTGCAATTGGGAATAGTGGTGGTGAGAAATTATGAGTGCAAATTTTGCTTGAAAAGAACTTCCTAATAGACAGAGGTGTTCCACAGTAAATAGCTTGACAGAACTGATATACAGAGAAATCTTGAAAGGGTAGAAAGACGTGTCATATCTAAAGATGATATCTAATTGATGTGAACATAAAATATTACACTTAGGTTTTTTTTAAAAACCAATTGCAGAAAGAGAAGACAAAGAAAGATATTTTTGGGAAAAATGGGACACCTGGGTGAGCTACAAGCTTAATATGAAGTAGCAGTGGAACATGAAAGCCCCTAAAGGCAGTGTAATTTAGGCTGCTTTAAAAGAGGCTTAATATCCAGAACAAAGGAATTGATATTTCAGTTGTTGTACCCTGCCCTGATCAAAATTCTGGAGGATTGGTCTGGACACCACATTTTAGGAAGCTAAGAGTAAAACTGGAAAACAGCCAGATAGTCAGTCAATGAAAATGTTTATTAATCTCTTCCTATGGGCCAGGCACTGTCATAATACAGTCACTGCCCTCAACGAGTTCACAGTCAAATGGGAAGACAACTTAAAAAAACAATGTACAAACACACTATATACGGGATAGTTTGGAGATAATTGTTGGGAGACATTTAATAGGCTTGGGGGGAATTGGAAGAAGTTCCCTTTAGAAGGTGGGATTACCTTTATTTATTTATTTTTTTAAAAAATTAAATTATTTTGTTTTCAGTGTTTGACAATCACTTCCATATATCTTAGATCTTTTTCTCCTCCCTCCCTCTCCTTCTCTGAGATGGCATACAATCTTATATAGGTTCTACAAATACATTCCTATTAAATGTATATTGCATAGAAGAATTAAAATGAATGGGAGAAATCAAAAACAAAACAAAACAAAATACAAAAGGAAATAGTCTCCTATCTGTGATCCAATTCCATAGTTCTTTCTCTGTGTGTGGAAGGTGTTTTGCCTCAAGAGTTCTTTGGAAATTTTTCAAGTCCTTGCATTGCAATGAAGTACTAAGTCTTTCAGAAAAATTCTTCACACACTGTGGTTGTTGCTGTGTACAAAGTTCTCCTGGTTCTGCTCCTTTGACTCAGCATCAGGTCATATAAGTCCTTTCAGGCTTCTTTGAAGTCTTCCTGTTTATTGTTTCTCATAGCACAATAGTATTCCATTACATTCATATACCATAACTTGTTCAACCATTCCCCAATTGATGGGCACCCCCTTGATTTCCAGTTGTGGGCCACCACAAAGAGAACTGCTATAAATATTTTTGTACATGTGGGACACTTTCCCATTTCTGTGATTTCTTTGTGATAGAGTCCCAGAAGCGATATTGCTGGGTCAAAGGGTATGCACATTTTTGTAACTTTTGGCATATTTCCAAATTGTTCTCCAGAATGGTTGGATCAGATCACAGTTCCATGAACAATGAATTAGTGTTCCAACTCTCCCACATCTTCTCCAACATTTATCATCTTCCTGATTTGTCATGTTAGCCAATCTAATAGGTGATGTGGTACCTCAGAATTGTTTTAATTTCCATCTCTCTAATCAATAGTAATTTACAACATTTTTTTATATGATTATAGATAGCTTCAATTTCTTCTTCTGAAAACTACCTGTTCGTATCTTTTGGCCATTTATCAATTGGGGAATGACTTGTATTCTTGTACATTTGACTCAATTCTCTATCTATTTTTGAAATGAGGCCTTTGTCACAGACACTAGTTGCAAAAATTCTTTCCTAGTTTTCTGCTTCCCTCCTAATCTTGGTTGCATTGAGTTTGTTTGTGCAAAAACTTCAATTTAATGTAATCAAAATTATCCATTTTGTACTTCATATGTTCTCTATCTCTTGTTGGGTCCTAAATTTCTCCATTCTTCATAAATCTGACAAATACACTATTCCTTGCTCCTCTGTATTTGTTTATAGTATCAATCTTTATACCTAGATCATATATCCATTTGGATTTTATTCTTGTATATGGTATCAGACATTGGTTTATGCCCAGTTTCCACCACACTGTTATCCAGTTTTCCTAGCAATTTTTGTCAAACAGTGAGTTCTTATACCAGAAACTGGGGTCCTTGGGTTTATCAACAGTAGATTGCTGTATTCATTGACTACTGTGTCTTGAGTATCTAACCTATTCCACTGGTCTACCCCTCTATTTCTTAGCCAGTACCAAGTGGTTTTGATGATTGCTGCTTTATAATACACTTTGAGATCCGGTAGGGCTAGGCCAAAGAGTGTAGGATTTTATCTGGTACTTGAAGGAAGTCAGGGAAGTGAGGAGGTGGAGAGGAGGAAAAAAAGCAGATTGGTGAGGGCACTGGAAGCCTCACCATAAGAGGAGGAGGAACGGAAGTGTCCTGTCCTGCAGATGACTTTAGAGAGAAACAGAAGCTAATTTCAGTAGTTGCTTGTGGCTTAATGGCCATCAGAGGGTAGCTATTGGACTACAGTAGAAGAGATTCCCCTTCTTCTCTCTCCCTTCCCTCCCTTCCCCTTCATGGGATGAAAACTTTGCTTTGCAGCAGGATGGGGAAAGGAGCAGAGGGGAAAGGAAAGCATATAAGACTTACGGGCAAAGGCCTATCTTGTCAGATTATAGGTTGGGAAGCTGGAATAACCGTATTGATCCAAGGTAAACATTGACTGTAAGTTGAAATGAGAAGAAAGGATAGAGGTTGTGATCCCAAGGGGGAAAACCTTATAGAAGGTAGAGGAACAATTTAGATTTCATCAGTTAAAAATATTATTAGACATGATCTGCTTTTGAAATCCTACTTTCTGCAAGAAGCCTTTTCATTTCTAGCTCTAGTGCTATTGTCTCTAATTTATCCTGCAAATATCTTGTTTGTACATAGTTGTTGCATGTTTTCTCTCCCATTAGACTGAGTGCCTTGAGGGCAGGGACTGTCTTTTTGTTTTTCTTTATACTCCCAGGTCTTAGCACAATGCCTGGTATATAGTAAGCGCTTAATAAATACTACTGACCAATTGACTCTGCTTGCTCCAAAGGGTAGACCTAATAAAATCTGGTGAAAGTTCCAGGGTTCAGTTTAAGAAAGATTCTCCATTTTTGGAGGGAATTCCTACCCTAAAGCTTCATTGTGATATGACAGGTATCTAGATTCTTGAAGGCTATGCCAACAGAATATTATTTCTGGCAAGTTCTACCATAATGGAAGGACTGGTGAATTTTTTGTCTGTGGTAACTCATAAAACAAAGCAAAATACAAAGTGGCCCGCAGCTCTCTGCCTCATCCTTCCCACACTGTTTCATTGCTACGGTGGGGATGACTGAGTGTTGAATGGCAGAAATTGGACAAGAGCTGCTAAGAGTCATTCCATTTTTTGAATAACTATAAACTTTAATAGGCTGCAGGTACTCTGAATGTCAGATGTCTGTAATTTCCAAAAATCAGTCAGGAGGAACTGATTCACATCAATCTCAACATTATTGCTACAAATAAAAATGGATGAAGGAAGTTGCAGTTAAATGGACCAATAATTTTCTCAGGGTTTCCTTGGAGAAGTAAGAAAAGGAGTTGGGAGATTTGCTTTTATCGTATACCCCAAAGAAAGAAGAGGCCTCTTTTCATGGGATATTTAGTTGTCTCCTCTAAAATGAAAATCATCCCAGTGAATATACCAACATTTGTTGCAGAGGACAAAGTGGTAGAGAAATTCTCCAAAATACAAAAAGTCTTTAAGAACTTCCAAACTAATATCAAGGTATATTTTGGTTGGAATCAGAGAGTTAGATTCTTGTAGTTGGAAAGACCTTAGGGCCATCTAATCTAACCCACATTTAACTGAGAATGCCATGTATAGCATCTTCTACAAGTAGTTATCCAGTCTTCCTTCCCCTAACTCTTGGGAGGAAGCCAATCTTCTCTTGGGTAGCTCTAGCTGGTAAGAAGTTTTTCCTTATTTCAGGTTTGAATCTCTGTGCTATTCTCCTTTTTCTTCCCTTTGGAACCAACTTGAACAAGTCTAATCTATTTTTCAGGTAACAGAAAGTGAATGAGTCAATAAACATTTATTTAACACAGTCTACGTGCCAGGCACTGTGCTAAGTGCTAGGATGCAAAGAAAATAAAATAGTCTCTGCCCTCAAGGAGTTTGCTAATGGAGAGAGGGACAATATAAATAACTTGGTAGATACAATACACACAGAGTAAATTGCACACACACACACAGACACACACACACACACACACACAACTGTAAGTAATAGATGGAAGGCAGCCTGAGAGAGGGAAGGAATTAGCATCTGGGGGACTGGGTAAGTCATAGAAACCAAAGGGGAAAGGTGAAGGGGAAGCGTATTCCAGGTGTTGGAGATGCACAGTACAAAGGCACAGGGATGGAAAATAGAGTATTTGTGACACTTTAAATAGAGTAGGACTATGGATTTTAGAGATTAAGAGGAAAGTAAGGTGTACAAAGAATAGAAAGGTACAAAGGGGTGAGATTATGAAAAACTTTAAATGCCAAAGAAGATTATATTTAATCCTGGAAGTAATATAGAGCCACTACAGATCATAGAAAAAGGGTGTGTGTGTGTGTGTGTGTGTGTGTGTGTTTGTGTGTGTGTGTGATAGAAAGAAATACACTTTAGGTAATCATCTTGGCAGACTTCCTGTTCATGTGATCAACAAACAGAGGACTAAACATTTTCTCCCATCCCTACTAAATCTTGGAATATCCCCCCAAGGAGAATTATTCATCAGATGTAGAGCAAATAAAGCTATTTCTACAAGATTAAGATGCAAGAAGCTCAACAAAGCAATGGCCTTATGAATTTTGGAGTGGAGAATACTTATCCCTAATGTTCTCCCTTAGTACCAGTTTCAGTGTTCTGGCAGGGTGTTTTGTGATGTGCTGTGCTTTGGGATATACTCAGGTTTCTGCTATTGTAATCTCTACTAGCACATCACCGCATGTCCTCACAGCATTCTATTTCTTTATTTTGTTTATGTGTTCATTTATTTTTAACATACATCTACAAAATTTTGAGTTCCAAATTCTTTCCCTCTCTCTCTTCCCTTCCTTGCCCGTTGAGAAAGTAAGTAATTTGATATCAATTATACATGTTAAGTCATACAAAACATATATCCGTATGGGTGATGTTGCATGAAAAAATAACCGATTAAAACAAGAAACATGAAGAAAGTAGAAAAATTCATTCTTCAAACTGAATTCAGTTTTCTCTGTGGAGGTGGATAGCATTTTCCACCAATGGGTCCTTTGGAATCATCTGAAATCATTGGATTGATCAGAATAGTTAAGCCTTTCACAGTTGATCATCCTTACCGTGTTGTTGTTACTGTTTACAGTGTTTTTCAGGTTCTACTCACTTCGTTTTGTATCAATTAATTTACATCAATAATTTGCATCAAGATATGTCTTCCCAGGTTTTTCTGAAATCATTTTACCTATCATTTATGCAAAATAGTATTCCATCACAATCATATACTATAACCATTTCCCAATCAATAGACATCTCTTCAGTTTTCAGTTATTTGCCACCACAAAAAGAGCTGCTGTAAATATTTTTGTGTGTATACACACACACACACATGTCCTTTTCCCTTTTCTTTGATCTCTTTGGGATACAAATCTAGCAATGCTATCACTACTCCGTTTCAACCATCAGCAGATCACAATCTTGTCCAGTCAAGTATGGAGAAAGGTGAGGCAAAATAGGAGAGAGATCACATTGCCTTCCTTCCTGAGTTAAAATAAATGTAAGAGAGCCATAAGATAATAGAAACTGTCCCTGGAAAATCCACTTTCTCCTACAAAATGTGGCAGACACTGAATCACCTCAATCAGAGAAATGAATATTTACAGGACAGAAGTCTGGATACACCCTACAGGAATGGGAATTTGAAGTTATCTGTAGCCAATCCTGTCTCCCCAGAAGATACTTGGAGAAGGGAGAAAGGAGAAAATTCACTAGGAGAATGTGAATTCCCCAAGATGGGAGGAGCCTGAGGCAACTTGGGGATCTAGCAGTAGAGGTAAATTCACTATCAAAAGGGACAAATCAGAAAGTGAGTGACAAGGGAATCTAAGAGAGAAGTCAGCATCTTAAGGGAGTTCAAAAGGATCAGATTTTTGCATGCTGTAATGTCAAAGAAATTTGAAAATCTTCCTTGCCCTTTAATAGACCCATGTGACCTACTTTGATCTTTGGCCCAGCCCACAGTGGGTCACATGGAGACCATAGTGTGTGGAGCTTTCCAAATGGGTAGAACTTAGAGAAAGAAGCAGAGCTTGGAGAGAGTGAGGCAGAGTGGAGGCAGATCAGCTTGTGTGAGTGAGAGGGAGGAATTTTGCCTAGGAGAGCTTGTTTGAGGGGAGGCCTAATGGAGGGAAGGCTTGGGAATGTCAGTGCTCCCTAGATTGGTGATGTGTAAAAACTTCTTTATTGCTATGGTGGTTTTGGCCTTCTGATATCTGAATAAATATCTTGGTTTCATCTTTGAGGAAGAGAGTTATTTCTATTTGGTGAATTTACCCTGGAAATATGCATTCATATTTATAGTGGCTGCTATAGATATCTCATTGATGTCATGCCTGCACAACACAAAAGTTTAGGAGAATAGAAAAGCATTAAACTATAGTGGTGAGAGTATCCAAAGAAGTAAACTATTTAATTGGTAATGCAAATATATTGAAGAGAAAGATAATCTGTAAGAAGAGAAGCCAAAAGTAATAACATTAAAAGAGAACGTATATATTTACAAGCAAAACACATTCGTCTTGGATAGAAAACTTGTAGAGAGAACAAAGATCATAGGTCATGTAAGAAGAAAAGTTTAAAAAATCTGAGTACCGTAATGCCATAAATAATACAAGAAAACCATTCAGAAATTCTGAATAGGAGAAAAATAATCAAAGAATTCGTAGATCACCTCCAGAAAAACTATTCTATGTTACAAATTCCAAGACACACAGTGGTTAAACCTAAGAATTCCAATGACAACAAATTCTGCAAGTAATCAGGAGAAAGATCTTCAAATATAAAGGAAATGAAATTCAAGGAAAACCAGACATTTCTGCACCCACAGAAGCTACAGAAGGGGAAGGAACTATATACTCTGAAAAGTAAAAGAGTTCAGGATGAAACCCAAAATGACAATCTTAGCCTAATCATCTGATTATCAATAAGAAAAGATGGTCATCAGAAAGAGGTAATAAAAGAGAGAAACATTCTTACAAAAATTAGACTCTGTCGTGTAGATTATTAGATTTGCTAACATTTCAACCAATATGAAACACAAAAGGGAGAGAAATGCAACTGCCAAGGAAAACACAAATAACAACATAAAATAATTCATATATATAGTATGTTTTAAACATTCATGTAAAAATTTTGTTTCCAATTCTCTCCCTCCAACTTCCTTTTTATCCATAGAGAAGGCAAACAATCTGATACCCACTATTCATGTGAAGTCATGCAAAACATTTCCATATTAGCCATGCTATGAAAAAGCAAGGAAAAATTGAAAATTGAAATTGAAAAAATTGATGAAAAAATGCACCTTACTTTCCACTCAGAGTTCATCAGTTCTTTTTCTGGAGATGGATAGCATCTAGATAATGATAAAAAAAAACACTAGAATTTAGAAGATATTTATATTGTAAAAAACAAGTTGCAGAGGGATTAATAAGAGATTTCTTTCTAAAGGTACACAAACAGGATGAAAACAAAAATGAAACTTTAGCAAATAAGAGATGTGGTTGTGGAGGCACGAGCCTGAGAATCAATGGAGTAAAACTAATGTTCTTCCTCCCTCATTGATGAATTAATGTGTTTTGTTAGATTAAAGTGTACCATGGGATGGGCATAAAAGGGAAGAGAAGATAGAGGAGAATTGTGATGTAACTTAATCAAGTCAATGGTAAATGAACAATGAAGGGAAATATTTTCTTTGGTTTCAATGAAAAAGAGGAAGCTTCATATGAGGGTGGTTAAAAAAAGGAGGAAAAAGAGGGAAATCTCAATTCATTGATGGAAGAGGATCCCACTGAAGAAAACTTCCATGGGAAAGAAATATATCCTGTAATAGGAGATTGGTGCCTTAAAATATGTATACTTTGAAGGGATTTAGTGCTACCACAGAGAGTGTTGTGCCTCTATGTTGAACCTTCTTTTTCAAGAAAAGGGGAATCAGAACTCATGGTGTAACTGGCATCCAAAAGAACGGGAGAGCATGGAGCCAGAGAGGCGATTCAATGGCCAATAGGAAAGACAATGATCCTGGGCACACCAGGAAGTAGAATTGGATCACACTGTCAGGGAAAGAGGAAAATTTCTACCATAGGGCAATAGTTTTTTTTCCTTACTACTGCCAATTAGAATGGATATTTCTAAGATTTAGGCATGATAGATACAGGTGGAATGAGCTAGAACTGCTAGGAAATAACAAAGAACTTGTTTGGAAGAGGAAATGAAAAACAAGTAGTCCATGAAGAATTTAAAGAGACTGAAAAAGGAATAAATAAATATGAAAACCATTAATCTAAGAATAAATGTTTTGGATAGAAAAAATTAAAAAATATCGATGAAGAAATTTTTCTTTTTTTTTTCCAAAAAGGTACAGATTATGAAAAAAGAACCTTAGCAAAAAAAGTTTGAAGGAGAGGAGTGGAAGGATGATTTTAATTAACTACTTAATGGAGAGAAAAAGAGGGGCAGAATTAGGTGACTAAATAAAATAAAAAATGGAAGTTAAAAAGTCTAAAAGTAGGAAAAAGAACTGACAAATGAAAGATTGAAAATGAAGGGAAGGAAGCCTGTGAGAATGATGTTGTCTTAAGATTAAGCAGAAATAAGGGGAGTTTCAATATAGTCTTAAAAGAGGAAGAGGACAAAACCAAGTATAATTCAGAAAAAAGCAATATTAGAAACAAATGGAGTGAAATATGAATCCAATTCATAACTTTAAATATGAATCAACAATCTAATAAAACAAGAGTGGCAAATTGGAAACCAAAAACCTGTAATATGAAGCTTACAACATGGAACTAAGAAGCAAAGACAAATCCAGAAAAAAAATGAAGGCCTGGAAGAGAATTTACTATACATGACATGCAAAAATAAAAAAAAATACTACTAATTGCAATCATGCTATGAGATAAGGGAAAAGCAACATTCAAAATATAAATAGAGCTAAACAAAGAGAATACATCATACTTGAGAGAACCATAGATAACAAACCAATATCAGTATTGAAGTTATATTTCCTCAATACCATATTAACAGAAAAAATAAAATGAATTATGAGAAGATGTAGCTAGTAACACGATAACAGTAGGAGGCATAATGCCTCCCTCTCTCAGAAATGGATAAATTTCACAAGTATTAACAAAATGAAAAAAATGTAGATTTGAAAAAAACATGCTGGAAAAACTAGATCTAAAGGGTTTAAGGTGTCTTCTAAGTGGATGCCCTAAAGCATTTGCATGTTTCTTAGCATCTTATAGAATTTTTGTAAAAATTGACCATGTGTTGGCACAGGGTGCAAGTAGGTGGTGCAGAGGATAGAGTGCAGCCCCTGGAGCCAGGAGAACCAGAATTCAAATCTGGTCACAGACACTAGCTTGTTCTTTGAGAAGACCAATAAAATGGAGAAACTTTTAGCCAAACTGATTAAAAAAGAGAGGGCCTAAAAAAAAATGTAAAAATAACAATGCAAATGGTGGTCACAGCAAAACCAGAACAGAATAAAAAGAATTTTTAGTACTTACTATGCAGAATTCTATCCCAGCAAAACTGAGAACACAAAAACAATAGAAGATTGAAAAATATACATACCCAAACTATAAGGACACTTAAAAGAGATCTTACATAGTCAGGAAAGGATCACTCATCCTATCCTTCATCCTCACAAGTTGCTCCAGACCAACTTGATATTGATAGGCTTAAAGAGGTATTCTATCAAACTGTGAAAGAACAATTTATACAAATATTAGTCAAGTCAATGATATTTTAAGGTGGTATGTGGTAGGCACTGTTGGTGTGTATTTGTCCTTCATTCTCTGAGGACCTTGACAGCAAGGAGATGATGCAGTTGACTCTGATTTGAGTGAAGGAGGGCTGTGCAACATCACCAGCCTCACTTTCTCCTCCTGGGCCATCTGGGTCCAGTGGCCAGGTATTTATGAGGAAGACTGAATATGGCTCAGGATATACAGGGAGACCCTGGCCTTTTTAGGCTAAGGTTTTTTCAGGCTAGAAAAGGTACTAAGTGTTGCTAATACAAATCTAAGTACAAAGGAAGTCTCTGGCCTGAAGGAATTTACATTACATTCTAATGGGGGATTCAATTTGGGGATTAAATGAGGCATTCACACTTCAATGAACATTTAACAGGTTTACTTTGCCCTAACAGAGCAAGGATATGTGCAGTGAGTTTATCTTCTTTGGAAATGGGCTCCCTTGTGTCCATATGGAAACTGGTATTTTCAGTCAGTCCTCAGGGTATAGGAACTCACATGGTCTCAGGCACCAGTCCAGTCTGAGAGACACTGACTACAGATAGCATCTGGGATGTTTTATGTCCTCAGACCAAGAAGTTGAATGAGGAAGCTGGGGCCCATGAAGTTGAGTGGGAAGAGGAAGCTGTGTAAGGAAAATTAGGGAATCTTCATCAGGAAAGTGCTGGTTCTCTTACAGGGGCCACTGCCCAGAACACATGGCATCATGGTCTCCATGTCAGACTGTGTTGCTTTGATAAAGTTGTCCACTTGAGTGTCTCTTTAAGCAAAAGGATATATATCTTTGATAGGTGATTTGACATGGTCCACCAACAACCATAAATAAGAGGATATATCAGCAAGATTCTTCAATGGTCAGCGAACTGGGAGGAAATATTAATCCCCAGGGGGATGGAACCTGTAATAGCCAACACCAGGACCTCAGATGTGCCTCAACACAGCCAGGGGGATCAGGAAGACATTAGTACAGAGGGACCTTGCAGCTTCTGCATTTAAAGATCAGAGGGATTGGAATATGATTTTCCATAAGGCAAAGGAGCTTGGAACTACAAGCAAGGATCAATTACCCAGCAAAACTGAGCATAATATTTCAAGCAAAGAGATGGACATTCAATGAAATAAGGGATTTCCAAAGCTTCTTGATGAAAAGGCAAGAGCTCAGTAAAAAATTTGATCTTCAAACACAAGTCTCAAGAGAGGCATAAAAAGGTAAACAGGGGAAAAAACTTGTTATTAAATATGGGCAAACTGTTTACATCCCTATAAAGGAAGATGATATTTGCTAATCTTGAGAATTATATACTCTTTTGATATTTAAAATTTGATATCTACACCTAGATAGAGGAGTGAGTATAAATTAAATGATATAATGATAAAAATGTGATTTAAGGGTATGAAGGGATTGTAATAGGAGATAGGAAAAGGAGAAGGCAGAAAAAGGTAAATTATATCACAGGAAGAGGCACAAAAACATATTACAGTAGAGGGAAAGAGTGGAGGGAGATGAGCATGATTTGAGACTTACTCTCCTCTGATTTGTTTCAAGTAGGGAACAACAAACTCAATTAAGTATAGAAATCTAACTAGCTCTATAGGCAGTAGAAGGGGAAAGGGGAAAGAAAAGGGATGGGAGGCTAAAAAGGAGGGAAGAAGTAGTAAGGGAAAAGGGGAGTAAAAGGGAGGGGGGCTGAAAGAAGGGAGGGAAGACTGAGGGAGAGAGTGGTTAAAAGTTAATACTGTATTGTGGAGGAAAATGGAGAAGGGAGAACTAAAAGTATAAACAGGGGGAAAGAGGATGGAGGGAAAGACACAGATAGTAATCACAAACTCTAAATGTGAATGGAATGAACTCTCCAATAAAATGGAGGCAGATAGCTGAATGGATTAAAAAACATAATCCAATAATAGGTTGTTTACAAGAAACACATTTGAAACAGGGGGATGCACACAGGTTAAAGGTAAAAGGTTGGAGCAGAATATACTGTGCTTCAGCTGATGTATAGGGGTAGCAATCCTAATTTCAGACAAAGCAAAAGCAAAAATAGATCTAATCACAAGAGATAAGGAAGGAAACTATATCCTACTAAAAGGCACCATAGATAACAAAACAATATCATTAATAAACATATATGATCCAGGTGGTATAGCATCCAAACTCTTAGAGGAGAAGTTAAGAGAGTTATAGGAAGAAATAGACAGCAAAACTATACTAGTGGGGGACCTCAACCTCCCCCTCTTTGAACTTGATAAATATAACCTCAAAATAAACAAGAAAGAAGTTAAGGAAAAAAAGAAGTTAAGGAGGTGAATAAAATCCTGGATAAGGTAGATATGATAGATCTCTGGAGAAAATTGAATAGGGATAGAAAGGAATATACCTTTTTCTCAGCAGTATATAGCACATATACAAAAACTGACCATATTTTAGGGCATAAAAACCTCAAAATCCAGTGCAGAAAGACAGAGATAGTCAATGCATCCTTCTCAGATCATAATGCAATAAAAATTATATGAATAAAAGGTCGTGGAAAGATAGACCAAAAATTAATTGGCAACTAAGTAATCTAATCCTAAAGAAGAAGTGGGTTAAACAACAAATCATAGAAATAATCAACAACTTCATTCAGTAGAATGACAATAATGAGACAACCTACCAAATCTTATGGGATGCTGCAAAAGAAATTCTTAGGGAAAGTTTTATATCTTTGAATGCCTACATGAATAAAATAGAGAGAGAGGAGATCAATGACTTGGTCATGCAGCTGAAAAAGTTAAAAAAAGAACAAATTGAAAATCCCCAAGTAAATACCAAATCAGAAATACTGAAAATCAAAGGAGAGATAAATAAAATTGAAATTAAGAAAACTATTGAACTAATAAATAAAACTAATAGTTGGTTTTATGAAAAAAGCTAATAAAATTGATAAACTTTTGGTCAATTTAATTAAAAACAAGAAAGAAGAAAACCAAATTACCAATATCAAAAATGAAAGGGGTGAACTCACCTCCAATAAGG
Organism: Bettongia penicillata ogilbyi; assembly: GCA_023548195.1. Classification (NCBI taxonomy): domain Eukaryota; kingdom Metazoa; phylum Chordata; class Mammalia; order Diprotodontia; family Potoroidae; genus Bettongia; species Bettongia penicillata. Next base: position 7,951,773 of record JAJHZJ010000197.1, read on the forward strand.
AAGAAATTAAAATAATAATTAGAAATTACTTTGCCCAACTTCATGCCCAGATATTGACAATCTAAATGAAATGGATGAGTATTTTAAAAAACATAAATTGCTCAAATTAACAGAAGAGCAAGTTGAATACTTAAACAACCCCATCTCAGAAAAAGAAATTGAGCAAGCCATCAATGAACTCCCTAGGAAAAAATCTCCAGGGCCAGATAGATTTATAAGTGAATTCTATTAAACATTTAAGGAACAGTTAATTCCAATACTATATAGACTATTTGCAAAAATTGGGGAAGAAGGAGCCCTACTAAATTCTTTTTATGATACAAATATGGTTTTGATACTTAAGCCAGGAAGAGACAAAATAGAGAAAGAAAATTATAGACCAATTTTTCTTTTTCTTTTTTTGTCATCTAATTTCTTTTTTCTTTTTCTTTTTGTTTTAATAAAAATTTATTTAACTTTTTACATTCATTTTCACAGAATTTTGGGTTCCAAAGTTTCTCCCTTTTTATCCCCTCCCCCCACCCCAATACACTGAGCAATCTAATTTTCTCTATCACCAATCTGCCCTCTCTTCTATCATCCCTCCCTTCTCTTGTCCCCATCTTCTCTTTTGTCCCGTAGGGCCAGATGACTTTCTATTCCCCATTAACTGTATTTCTTATTTCCTAGTAGCAAGAACAATACTCAACAGTTGTTCCTAAAACTTTGAGCTCCAAATTCTCCCCATCCCTCCCTCCCCACCCATTCCCTTTGGGAAGGCAGGCAATTCAATATAGGCCATATCTGTGTAATTTTGCAAATGACTTCCCTGATAGTCGTGTTGTGTAAGACTAATTGAATTACCCTCCATCCTACCCTGCCCCTCATTGTTTCTCTTCTGTCTTTTGATCCTGTCCCTCCCCAAGTGTTGACTTCAAATTGCTCCCTCCTCCCTTTGCCCTCCCTTCCATCATCCCCCCCCCTTGCTTATCTCCTTCTCCCCCACTTTCCTGTATTGTAAGATAGGTTTTCATACCAAAATGAGTGTGCATTTTATTCCTTTCTTTAGTCAAATGTGATGAGGGTAAACTTCTTGTTTTTTTTTTCTCAGCTCTCCTCTTTTCCCCTCCACTAAAAAGTCTCCTGTTTGCCTCTTGAATGACATAAAATTTACCCCATTCCGTTTCACCCTCTTTCCTCCCACTACATTTCTCTCTCACCATTTACCTTAATTTCTTTTAAGATATGGTCCCATCCTATTCAATTCACTCTGTGCTCTCTGTCTATGTATGTGCGTGCATGTGTGTATGTGTGTGTGCATGCACGTGTGTACATGTGTGTGTGTGATCCCACCAACTACCCAGATACTGAAAAGTTTTAAGAGTTAGAAATATTGTCTTTCCATGTAGGAATGTAAACAGTTCACTTCTGGTAAGTCCCTTATGACTTCTCTTTGCTGTTTACTTTTTCATGCTTCTTCTCATTCTTGTGTTTGAAAGTCAAATTTTCTTTTCAGCTCTGGTCTTTTCATCAAGAATGCTTGAAAGTCCTCTGTTTCATTGAAAGACCATATTTTCCCCTGAAGTATTATACTCAGTTTAGCTGGGTAGGTGATTCTTGGTTTGAGTCCTAGCTCCTTTGACTTCTGGAATATCCTGTTCCACGCCCTTCGATCCCTTAATGTAGAAGCTGTTAGATCTTGTGTTATCCTCATTGTATTTCCACAATACTGGAATTGTTTCTTTCTAGCTGCTTGCAATATTTTTTCCTTGACCTGGAATTCTGGAATTTGGCCACAATGTTCCTAGGAGTTTCTCTTTTTGGATCTCTTTCAGACGGTGATCAATGAATTCTTTCAATACTTATTTTGCCCTCTGGTTGTAGAATGTCAGGGCAGTTTTCCTTGATAATTTCATGGAAGATGATGTCTAGGCTCTTTTTTTGATCATGAGTTTCAGGTAGTCCCATAATTTTTAAATTGTCTCTCCTGGATCTATTTTCCAGGTGAGTTGTTTTTCCCATGAGATATTTCACATTCTCTTCCATTTTTTCATTCTTTTGGTTTTGTTTTGTGATTTCTTGGTTTCTCAGAAAGTCATTAGACTCCATCTGTTCCATTCTAATTTTGAGAGAACTGTTCTCTTCAGTGAGCTTTTGAACCTCTTTTTCCATTTGGCTAATTGTGCTTTTGAAAGCATTCTTCTCCTCATTGGCTTTTTGAACCTCTTTTGCCAATTGAGTGAGCCTATTTTTCAAGGTGTTATTTTCTTCAGCATTTTTTTGGGTCTCTTTTAGCAAGGTATTGACCCATTTTTCATGCTTTTCTTGCATCTCTCTTATTTCTCTTCCCAGTTTTTCCTCCACCTGTCTAACTTGATTTTGAAAATTCTTTTTGAGCTCTTCCATAGCCTGAGCCCACCAGACATCCACCTCGGATGTCTGGGATAGAGAGGCCCCGACCTCCACGTCTTTCCCTGATGGTAAGAATTGTTCTTCGTCATCAGAAATGAAAGGTGGGAACATCTGTCCCCCAAGAAAGTAGCTCTCTATTGTCTTATTTTTCTTCCCTTTTCTAGGCATTTTCCCAGCCAGTTACTTGAGTTCTGAGATTCCTCTCCACCCCTGCCTAGATCTGCCCAGGTAGTGCTTGGGGTCTGAGATTGAAATGGGCTTTCCTTGGCAGGCGTGGCTGCTATTCAATGTGAGCTTAATTCTGGTGCTTGGGTGTGGGCAGGGCCGCCTCCCAGGCTCAGTTCCCTCAGGGGCTTTATGCAGAGACCTTCAGTAATGGCCTTGAACTTCTGCCTGCTGCTCGGGGAGTCCCGGGCTGCCACCGCTGCCTCTGCTGCTGCCTCTGCTGCTCCCTCCGCTGCTTCCTCCCGAGGGGGCCCGAGCCACGGAGACACCCCGCTCCCTTCTCGGCCAGCCTAGATGTCTCTCTCACTGACCTGGAGCGTCTGTGGGTGGAGGGACCTTCGCAGCAGCTGGAGATTCCATCCTTGAAGCCTGCTCAGATCTGCTCCTCTGGGGCCACACGGCCAGGGCAGCTCAGGGGAGGACTCCTCTGTCCGGAGCATGACGGATGCCTGGGAGCGGCTCTCCAGGGCCCTCTGGAATGGAAATCTTTTCCACTGTGTTTCTGTGCACCTTGCAGTGCTGCAGAATTTGTGGGGCGTTCTTCTTGCAAAAAATATATGAGAAATATGTGGGTTCGGAGCTAGTATACGCGAGTCTTTCTACACCGCCATCTTCTAGACCAATTTTTCTAATGAATATTGATGCAAAAATTTTGAATAAGATTTTAGCAAAAAGAATACAGCAACTTATCACAAGAATATTATACATTTTGATCAGTCAGGATTCATACCAGGAATGCAGAGCTTGTTCAATATTAGGAAAACTATTAGCATTATCGATCATATCAACAACAAAACTAACAGAAACTACATGATTATCTCAATAGATGCAGAATAAGCTTTTGACATAATACAACACCCATTCCTATTGAAAACACTGGAGAGCATAGGAATAAATGGAAATTTCCATAAAATAATAAGCAGTATCTACCTAAAACCTTCCACAAGCATTATATGCAATGGGGATAAACTAGATGCATTTCCATAAAGATCAGGGGTGGAACAAGGATGTCCATTATCACCACTGTTTTTCAGTATGGTACTAGAAATGTTAGCTGTAGAAATAAGAGAAGAAAAAGAAATTGAAAGAACTAGAATAGGCAAAGAAAAAACTAAGTTATCACTCTTTGCAGATGATATGGTGATATACTTAGAGAAACTCAGAGAAACAAGTAAAAAACTACTTGAAATAATAAACAACTTTGGCAAAGTCACAGGTTATAAAATAACCCTACATATATCATCTGCATTTCTATATATTACTAACAAAGCCCAACAGCAAAAGATAGAAAAATAAATCCCAGTTAAAGCTACAGTAGACACTATAAAATATCTGGGAGTCTATTTGCCAAAACAAACTCAGGGACTATATGAACACAATTACAAAACACTTTTCGCACAAATGAAGTAAGATCTAAGTAAGTGGAAAATCATCAGATGACAATTCTATCTAAATTAATTTACTTATTCAGTGCCATACCGATCAAACAGCCAGATAATTATTTTCTAGAGCTAGAAAAAATAGTATCAGAATTCATCTGGAAGAACAAAAGGTCCAGAATATCAAGGGAACTAATGACAGAATTGCTAGGGAAGGTAGCCTGGTCCTATCAGGTATCAAATTATACTATAAAGCAGCAATCATCAAAAGCACTTGGTACTGGCTAAGAAGTAGAGGGGAGACCAGTGGAATAGGTTAAGTACTCAAGACACCGTAGTCAATGAATATAGCAATATACTGTTTGATAAACCCAAGGACCTCAGCTTCTGGGACAAGAACTCATTGTTTGACAAAAATTGCTGGGAAAACTGGATAACAGTGTGGTGGAAACTGGGAATAGACCAGTGCCTGACATCATACACAAGAGTAAAGTCCAAATGGATACTTGATCTAGGTATAAAGACTGATACTATAAACAAATCAGGAGAGCAAGGAATAGTGTATTTGTCAGCTTTATGGAGGATGGAGAAATTTATGACCAAGCAAGAGATAGAGAACATTATGAAATTCAAAATGGATAATTTTGATTACATTAAACTGAAAAGTTTTTGCACAAATAAACCCAATGCAACCAAGATTAGCAGGGAAGCAAAAAAGTGAGGAAGAAGTTTTGCAACTATTGTCTGTGATAAAGGCCTCATTTTGAGAATATATAGAGAACTGAGTCAAATATACAATAATACAAGTCATTCCCCAACTGATAAATGGTCAAAGGATGTGAACAGGTAATTTTCAGAGGAAGAAATTAAAACTATCTATAGTCATATAAAAAATGCTCTAAATCACTACTGATTAGAGAGATGCAAATCAAATCAACTCTCATGTACCACATCATACCTATCATATTGACTAACATGACAAAACAGGAAGATAATAAATGTTGGAGAACATGTGGGAGAGTTGGAACACTAATTCATTGTTGGTGGAACTGTGAGCTGATCCAGCCATTCTGGAGAGCAATTTGGAACTATGCCCAAAGGGGTACAAAAATGTGCACACCCTTTGGCCCAGCAATATTGTTTCTAGGACTATATCCCCAATAGATCATAAAAATGGGAAAGGGTTCCACATGTACAAAAATATTTGTAGCAGCTGTCTTTGTGGTGTCTAAGAACTGGAAATCAGGGGGATGCCCATCAATTGGGGAATGGTTGATCAAGTAGTAGCATATGAATTTAATAGAATACCATTGTGGTATGAGAAATGATGGACAGGAAGACTTCAGAGAGTCCTGGAAATCTTATGTGAACTAATGCTGAGTGAAAGCAGCAGAACCAGGAGCATACAGCATACAAGATATTTTTCTGGTAGACATAGTCCTTCACAGAAATGCAAGGACCTAAAAAATTCCTAATGGACTCAAGGCAAAATGCCTTCCATATCCAGAGAAAGAACTGTGGAATTAGATCACAGAATTAAGCAGACCATTTTCTCTTGTGTTATGCTTTGTTTTGGCAGCTACATGGTGCAGTGAATATAGCACCAGTGCAGGAGTCAGGAGGACCTGAGTTCAAATCTCACCTCAGACACTTGACACTCACTAGCTATGTGACCTTGGGCAAGTCACTTAACCCTAATTGCCTCATCCTGGATCATCCTCAGTCATTCTGATGAATATCTGGTCACTGAATTCAGATGGCTCTGGAGGAGAAGTGAGACTGGTGACCTGCACAGCCTTCCCTCACTCAAAAACAAAGTCAAGTGCAAGTCATGTCATCATTTATCCACTGGCATGGTGTTCTTTGACAACAAAGGATGAACACACACACTTTGTTTTGTTTTATGATTTCTCCCATTCATTTTAATTCTTCCATGCAGCATGACTACAGTGAAAATTTATTCAATAAGAATGTATGTGTAGAATCTATATAAGATTGCATGCCATCTTGGGGAGGAAGGGGTAAGGGAAGAAAGAAGGAGGGGGAGGGAGGGGGAAAAATCTAAGATATATGAAAGTGATTGTAGAAAACTGAAAACAAATAAAATAATTAAAAAAAGGAAAATATGGTCTCAGGCCATGGAAGAGCTCAAAAGGATTTTGAAAATCAGGTAAGATAAGTACAGCAAAAATTGGGAAATGAGAGTGATGCAAGAAAATGATGAAAAATGAGTCAACTGCTTGCTAAATGCTGAAGAAAATAACACTGTAAAAAAGAGACTAGCCCACATGACAGAAGAGATTCAAAAAGTCAATGAAGAGAAGAATGCCCTAAAAAGCAGAATTGGTCAGATGGAAAAGAAGGTACAAAAGCTCACTGAAGAAAATAATTCCTTAAAGATTAGAATCCAGCATATAGAAGCTAATAGCATTATGAAAAACCAAGAAATCATAAAACAAAACTAAAGGATTGAAAAAAATATCAGTCAATGTGAAACATCTCATTGGAAAATCAACTGACCTAGAAAATAGATCCAGGAGGGACTATCTGAATGCCATGATAAAAAGAAGCCTAGACATCTCTTTCTAGAAATTATCAAGGAAAACTGCCCTGATATTCTAGAACCAGAGGATAAAATCAATATTGAAAGAATCCTCTAATTACCTCCTGAAAGAGATCCCAAAAGGAAAGCTCCTAGGAATATTGTGCCTATTTCCACAGCTCCCAGATGAAAGAGAAAATATTGCAAGCAGCTAGAAAGAAACAATTTGAATACTGTGGAAATATAATCAGGATAACACAAGATCTAGAAACTTCTACATTAAGGGATCAAAGGGCTTGGAATATGATATTGCAGAAGACAAAGGAACTAGGATTGAAACCAAGAATCACCTATCCAGTAAAACTGATACAATACTTCAGGGGGAAAAAGGTCATTCAATGAAATATAGGACTTTCAAGTATTCTTGATGAAAAGACCAGAATTGAATAGAAAATTCGACTTTCAAACACAAGAATCAAGAGAAGCATGAAAAGGTAAACAAGAAAGAGATATCATAAAGGACTTACTAAAGTTGAACTGTTTACATTCCTATGTGGAAAGATGATATTTGTAACTTGATTCTTTTCTCAGTATTTGGGTAGTTGGAAAGATTATATACATATAGATAGAGGGTACAGGGTGAGTTGAATAGGAAGGTATGATAACTCAAAAACAAAATTGAGGGGTGAGAGAGGAATATATTGGGAGGAGAAAGGAAAAATAGAATGGTGTAAATGATTTCTCACATAAAAGAGGCAAGAAAAAGTTTTTTGAATGGAAGGGAAGAGAGGGGAGGTGAGAGGGAAAAAGTGAACCTTTCTCTCATCACATTTGGCTTAAGGAGGGAATAACATGCATACTCAATTTGCTATGAAACTCTATCTTACACTACAGGAAAGTGGGGAGAAGGGGATAAGCAGAGGTTAAGGGGATGATAGAAAGGAGAGCAAATGAGATGAGGACATAATTTGAGGTTAATACTTTTTAGGAGGGAAAGGGCCAAAACAGACAGTAGAATAAATGTGGGGCAAGAGAGGATGGAGGAAAATATAGTCTTCCACACCATGACTTTTATGGAATTCTTTTTTATTTTATTTATTTATTTATTTAATTTTTTACATTCATTTTCACAAATTTTTGGGTTCCAAAATTTTCTCCCCTTTTATCCCCTCCCCCCACCCCAATACCCCAAGCAATCTAATTTTCCCTATCTCCAATCTGCCCTCTCTTCTGTCATCCCTCCCTTCTCTTGTCTTCATCTTCTCTTTTCTCCTGTAGGGCCAGATGACTTTCTATTCCTCATTAACTGTATGTCTTCTTTCCTAGTTGCAACAACAATCCTAAATATTTGTTCCTAAAACTTTGAGTTTCAAATTCTTCCCATCCCTACCTCCCCACCCATTCCCTTTTGGATGGCAGGCAATTCAATATAGGCCATATCTGTGTGGTTTTGCAAATGACCTCCCTGATAGTCGTGTTGTGTAAGACTAACTGGATTACCATCCCTCCTAACCTGCCCCTCATTGTTTCTCTTCTGTCTCTTGATCCTGTCCCTCTCCAAGTGTTGACTTCAAATTGCTCCCTCCTCCCTTTGCCCTCCCCTCCATCATCCCCCTCTTGCAATATCTCCTTCTCCCACACTTTCTTATACTGTAAGATAGGTTTTCATACCAAAATGAGTGTGCATTTCACTCCTTCGTTTAGTCAAATGTGATGAGCGTAAACTTCTTGTTTTTTTTTTCTCAGCTCTCCTCTTTATCCCTCCACTAAGAAAAACTCCTACCTGCCTCTTAAATGACATATAGTTACTCCCTTCCCTTTCCCTCTCTTTCCTCCCCCTACATTTCTCTCTCACCATTTACCTTAGTTTCTTTTAAGGTATGGTCCCATCCTATTCAGTTCAATCTGTGCTCTCTATCTCTGTATGTGTGTGCATGTGTGTATGTGTGTGCATGCGTGTACATGTGTATGTGTGGTCCCACCAACTACCCAGATACTGAAAAGTTTTAAGAGTTAGAAATATTGTCTTTCCCTGCATGAATGTAAACAGTTCACTTCTGGTAAGTCCCTTAAGACTTCTCTTTGCTGTTTCCTTTTTCATGCTTCTTCTCATTCTTGTGTTTGAAAGTCAAATTTTCTTTTCAGCTCTGGTCTTTTCATTAAGAATGATTGAAAGTCCTCTGTTTCATTGAAAGACCATATTTTCCCTTGAAGTATTATACTCAGTTTAGCTGGGTAGGTGATTCTTGGTTTGAGTCCTAGTTCTTTTGCCTTCTGGAATATCCTATTCCATGCCCTTCGATCCCTTAATGTAGAAGCTGCTAAATCTTGGGTTATCCTGATTGTATTTCCACAGTACTGGAATTGTTTCTTTCTAGCTGCTTGCAAGATTTTTTCCTTGAGCTGGGAGTTCTGGAATTTGGCCACAATGTTCCTAGGAGTTTCTCTTTTTGGATCTCTTTCAGGTGGTGATTGATGGATTCTTTCAATACTTATTTTGCCCTCTGGTTCTAGAATGTCAGGGCAGTTTTCCTTGATAATTTCATGGAAGATGATGTCTAGGCTCTTTTTTTGATCATGAGTTTCAGGTAGTCCCATAATTTTTAAATTATCTCTCCTGGATCTATTTTCCAGGTCAGTTGTTTTTCCCATGAGATATTTCACATTCTCTTCCATTTTTTCATTCTTTTGGTTTTGTTTTGTGATTTCTTGGTTTCTCATAAAGTCATTAGACTCCATCTGTTCCATTCTAATTTTGAGAGAACTATTAAATTCAGTGAGCTTTTGAGCCTCTTTTTCCATTTGGCTCATTCTGCTTTTGAAAGCATTCTTCTCCTCATTGGCTTTTTGAACCTCCTTTGCCAATTGAGTGAGCCTATTTTTTAAGGTGTTATTTTCTTCAGCATTTTTTTGGGTCTCCTTTAGCAAGGTATTGACCTATTTTTCATACTTTTCTTGCATCTCTGACATTTCTCTTCCCAGTTTTTCCTCCACCTGTCTAACTTCCTTTTCAAAATCCTTTTTGAGCTGTTCCAGGGCCTGAGCCCACCTGCCACCCCCCTGGGGTGTCTGGGGTACTGAGGCCCCACCCTCCACGTCTTTCCCTGATGGCAAGGATACGTCCTCGTCATCAGATCCGAAGGTCGGGATCATTTGCTTTTGTTGGAAAAAACTCTCTAAAGTCTTATTTTTCTTCCCTTTTCTAGGCATTTTCCCAGCCAGTTACTTGACTTCTGAGATTCCTTTCCACCCCCGCCTGGATCCGCCCAGCTAGTGCTTGGCCTCTGAGATTTAAATGGGCTTTCCTCCTGCTGGCTGTCAATCAATGAGCTTTAGTTCAGGTGCTGGGGTGGGGGCAGGGCTGCCTCCCAGGCTCGTTTCCCTCAGGGGTTTTATGTAGAGACTTTCAGGAATGGAGCGGGTGGTGCCGGGGTTGGGGGCCTGCCTCCCAAGCTCATTTCCCTCAGGGGCTTTAAGCAGAAGCCTTCAGTAATAGAGTGGGGTGGGGGCAGGGCCGTCTCCCAGGCTCAGCTCCCTCAGGTTTTATGCAGGCATCTTTCGTAATGAAGATCCTGACTGCTGCTGGGGGATTCCTGAGTCCCGGTCCGCTGCCTGCCACCTCAGCCTCCGCCCACACCTCTGCCTCCGCCGCTTCCTGCCCTTGTCTCTGCCGCCGCCACTTCCTCCCGAGGGGGCCCGAGTCACGGAGACGCCCTGCTCCCCCTCTCCTGCAGCCTGGCTTTCTCTCTCACTGACCTGTAGCTTCTGTGGGTGGAGGGACTTTCCCGGCTGCCAGAGCTTCCGTCTCTGAAGCCTGCTCGGATCAGCTTCTCTGGGGCCGTGGCCAGGGCAGCGTTGGGGGTGGGGTCCACTTTCCGGGGCGTGCCGGACCCTGGGGACGGGTCTCCAGGGCTCCATGGAACGGAAATCTCTTCCACTCCGTTTCTGCACACCTTGTATTGACCCAGAAGTTATGGGGGACTCCTTTTTACATTAATTCTATGGGCTTTCGTTTCGGAGCTTGTAAACGTGCGTCCTTCTACTCCACCATCTTGGCTCCGCCCCCCCTTTTATGGAATTCTTTTGTGTAACTACCCATGTGTAACATATATCGAATTGCTTGCCTTCTCAATGGGGATAGGTGGGGTGGGAAGAAGAGAAAGAAGTTGGAACTCAAAGTTTTAGGAACGAATGTTGAGAATTGTTTTTTCATACAATTGGAAAATAAGAAATATGGTAATAGGGTATAGAAATTTATCTTGTCCTCCCAGAGAATTGAGGGGATGGGGATAAGATTAGGGAGGGGTGTGATAGAAAGGAGGGCAGATTGGGGGAAGGGGTAATCAGAATGTACACTGTCTTGGGGTGGGTGGAGGGGAGAGATGAAGAGAAAATTTGGAACTCAAAATCTTGTGAAAATGAATGTTGAAAACTAAAAATGAATGAATAAGTTAGGTTTAAAAAAAATTAGAAAACACCATCAGGTGCTCATATATTTTCTGCTCAAAATTCAACTTACAGCCTCTTTTCCAATTTCAACAGTATATCACTCATAGATTCCTGCTGAGCTGCTACAAGTTCCTCAGGTAAGGAATAGCAGTGAGTGTAATGCACCTTCTTTCCAGATATTCTCAATACCGGCAGTAGACTGGATCTGTGAGACAGAAGACTGACTAGAGCCCCTGTACCTTATGCTTCCTTGTAAGGGTAGGGGGGGGGAGGGCCTCACTTTTTGGCAGACATTAGTACATGAGAGTGAGCGGGGTTATAAACCTGCAGAGAGGTGAGCAGCTCTCATGCTTACAGCCTCTTCTTTCTCTTGTTTCATGGATTCAGTTTACCAAAGCAGTTTTAGAAAACATTCATCCACAAAGCATCTAATAGTAAAGCTAAATCAAAGGAAGACTGAACTTTTGCTTCTCTTAAAATGAGGTGGCTTTTCTGTTCCCACAGTTGTTTGTATAGCTCTGCAAGCATAATAACAATTGGCAATAATTTTGTCTTTAAGTACCACTCCAGGGGTGGGGAACCTGCAGCCTCGAGGTCACATGTGGCCCTCTAGGACCTCAAGTGAGACCCTTTGACTGAATCAGTTCTGTGAAGTTTGGATTCAGTCAAAGGGCTGCACTTGAAGACCTAGAGGGCCACATGTGGCCTTGATGCTGCAGATTCCCCACCCCTGTACTGGCTTGTTAGAAACACTTTTAATTTAATTTGATGTTACTCTATATGCAAGACATTTTGAACTTGGAAAGAGATATATTCAAACTGCTATAGTTTCTCATGCCTCCCAACATAACTCTGCCCTAAGAAAATTTCAGGTAATGTGTATAGTAATCTCAAACGAGGAAAAGATATCTGAAAATACATTCTCTTAATATTACAGAATTGAGCAATCAAGTCACCATTCCATTCTTCTAGAACTCTTCCCTTGTGGAGTCAGTGGGTTCACTCTCATAAATTTATATCAAAATTCTAAATTGGGTAGTGAGAAGGCCTCTTTTTGTGTGTAAAAGGGCTCTTCTCATGGGGATGGATCCCTAATCTAATTCCTTCAGAAGATAAAAGAGGTTACCTTTCAATCTATTCAACTAATGTAAGGTCTTTTTGTCTTCATTCTATAGACACCTTTCCAAGGTTCCTTACCCAGGGAATATGGAAAGGATGTTAGGGAAAAATATTTTTCTCAATATTTCTGGAGAAAATAAAAACATGCTTCCACAAACTCAATATGGAATTTACTGGAATGGATAAATATAGACTGAAGTTTCCTTCATTTTATTTTTGTGAATAAAGGTAAATTTTATATTTTTCTTTTTTTAAAAATATGAATATAACAAATATCAGCAAATACAAACATTTCAATATACAAAGAATAAAAAAAGATTGTATATTAAACTGTAAGCTTCTATTACCTATAGTTTTTTTCCTTAAAATAGCTTTGTATATAATTTAACCCATTAGTAACAAAGTTGTCCCATTTGTATCCCCTTCTGAATTTACTTTTGCATTCACTTCTGTGAATTTCTAACATTTGATTGAGGCTTTTTTATGTCACTGTTATCCACCAACACCCCTCCCCTGCAAAAGTCAATAACAAAACACAACTTCTAATAGAAGCCATCCCTTTTAACAGATAATTATAGTGAAGAAAAACACTGGCTGTGTCTAAAATGTATGTCTCACTTTGCTACTACAGTTTGGAAAACTGTGTGTTAGGAGTTAGCACTGCATCATTGAGTCTTCTGAGGTTATTGTCACCAATAAGACTTTTAAACTCTTTTAAAGTAATTTTCATTTAAATTATTGTAGTCATACTAAATAAATTGTTTTTTCTTGTCTATTCATTTTAGTCTTCATCAGTTAGTATGTCTTCTTAGATTTCTTTAAAATCAACTTTTTCCACTCAGTCAATCAAATAACCTTTATTAAGAGTTCAACCATGTTTTTATTCAACCATGACCCAATTGATGGACACCTACTTTATTTCCAGTTTTTTTCTATAACAAATAATGCTGCTATGAAAACTTAAGTATATATGCACCTTTTCCCTTTATCCTTGACTTCTTTGAGAGAATACACCTAATAGTGGTATTATTGGGTCAAAGACTATGCTGCTTTTGGGCAAAGTTCCAAATATTTTTTTCTAAAATGTTTGTTAGAGCAATCTATAGTTCTTCCAATAGAATATTTATGTGATCATCCTCCAACCACTGAAATTTTCCTCTTTTGCCATATTTGCCAATTTAACAGGTATAAGATCAAACCTCATAGTTATTTTAATATATATATATATTTCTCTTATTATTCATAATTTGGAATATTTTTCATATGTTTGTTATTAGCTTGCATTTTTTCTCTTGAAAATTGCTCATTTGTATTTTTTGACCATTAATTTATTGCATAATGACTCTTGTTCTTATATATTGGTAGCAATTCCTTATATATCTTCAATTGTATGCTTTTACTGGAGAAGTTTGCTGCAAGAATTTGTTCCCTAGTTAACTATCTACTTTCTAATTCTAACTGTATTGGTTTTTCTTATCAGAAAGTTGTTCAATTTTATGCTGTTAAAATTGCTCATTATATGTTTTATGATCATCTCTATCCCCCTTTTCTTTGTCAAGAGTCCTCTTCACCTGTTAGTGTTTATTACCCCAGTAGTTGGTGTCTTTGGATCTTTTCAATGCTTTGCTACTTTATTTGATTGCTTCTGGATTTTGTTGACCTAATCCGTTACCTTGGTTTATTCCTTAATTTCGTCACAAAGGATGGTGTGGCTAGACCTTGATTTATTCCCCTTTGCAGATTGTATGTTGATGCTGTGATCTTGACACAATTCTTAATGGGGTGACTAGGTCCTGGTCCCTCCTCCTGTCCTCACTGGCAACTCTGGCCTTGGATAGGAAGTTTGGACTGACCCAACCTCAGTGCTGGCTTTGGTCCTATCTCCATTTCCCCCTCTGCCTCCATCTCCATCTCTTTCACCATGTGCAGCCACCAACTACAAGTTACCTTTGTCCCTTTACACCACTGACCAGATGTCAGTTTGTACGTTGACTTAACGCTTCCTGGAAGACCTCAAAACATGACCACCTTTGCCCTGTCTCTGTCTCCTCTCCTCTCACTCTTTTTTTAAAACTCTCTATAGTCTGGCTTCTGATGTCATTACTCAATTGAACCTGACCTCCACAAAGTTACCAGTGATCTCCTAATTGCCAAATCTAATGACCTGTTTTCAGGCCTCTTACTTCTTGACCACTTTGTTGTGTTTGATATTGCAATTATCTTCCCCTACTAGTCACTCTCTTTTTTGGATTTTTATGATCAATTTTCTTTGATGGTTCTTCATCCTTGTCATACCCTCCAACTATAAGAATCCCTGTGGTTTTTGTCCTAGTTCTTCTCTTTGCTCTCTGTACTATATCCCTTGGGGATCTTATCATCTCCATTGGGTCAATTATAATTTCTGTGCAGATTTCTCTTCTGAGCTCCAAGTTCACATCTCTATCTGCTTATTGGATATTTTTGAACTGGATATCTTAATAGCATCTCAAAATGAATGTGTCCAAAATAGAGCCACTTATCTTTTCCCCCAAAATCTTTGCACTTCTGAGCCCCTCCTATTATTGTTGAAGAAATGGATGCTGTCCCAGTTTTCTAGGTTTGCAAACTTGGTATCATCATCAACTCATAACTCTCACTCATTCTACCTATGTAAGCAGTTAACAAATCTTGTCATTCACAATATTTCTCATATATATCACAATATTTCTCATGTATCTATATATCTATATCCTCTTGTTTCCATTCATACAGCCACTACTTTAGTTCAGGTCCCCTTCATTTCTCACCTGGATTATTGCAAAAAAAAAAAAAACAAAAAAAACCCTTCCAATTAGTTTCTAGAAGGCAGGAGTTTTGAGCCCAAGTGATTGGGGCCTCAATAGAAATAAGGAAGTTTGGAGAAGGGGTGGGTTTAGGAGTAACATAAAGAGGTGAGAATTAAGAGCATTTCAGACTTAAAAGATGGCACAGTTTGCTTGCTGGACCTTAGCTCTAGAAAACAAGGTGTCTCCTAATAGTGTGTTGGCATTTCCTCTTTTTGGACAAAGGGAGAGGATCTGAAAGAACCTCTACCCTTCTGACCAATAAAAAAGAGGAAGGTATAAGCCAAGAGGCCACAGAAGCCAGTTGGGCCAAGATAAGATGCTCCCTGGGGGGTTAGTTCCTTGAGGGAACCTGTCAGGGAAATGTTTCCTAGGTATCATTGCTAGCCATTGTTTGCTTGCAAACGGAAAAGAGAGAGGGGGCCAAGAGTGTAGAGAGAGAAAATACCAACACATGCTTGAATCACAGTCTTGGTGGTTGGGCACATAACAAAAGGGAAGAAAAAACTAGGATAGTATACTCAGCTCTTGTCTGGAATGTTGGAGTTTGACTTGCTTGTGGACCTGCTATGATTTTGAAGAATACAAAGAGTGCTAACTTGTGCTGGTATTGGTGGGTATGTTCTATTGTTTCTTGGGGCCCTGAAACTATATGTAACTTAGGTTCTGGTAATGCCAGTATTTAGAGAGCAGTCAGAGATAATAGATAACAATATCTTATTAACAGACTTCTGAGCTCCTAGAAAACTGCTTAGGAAAGGACAGTGCTTATGAAAAAGCCAATAGACCCAGAGTCTGAATCTGAGTATGCTTAGTGGCAAATGGGGAGTGTTTGTGAGTGGGTCTACGGGCATGTGTGTAGGTGTATGAGTTGATGTCACTGTGTAGAAAGAGTAAGTAGACCCTTGACCTTGAATTTCTGCAAATGCGACTAGTGAAAGTCCTATGAAAACAGTAAGTAGATCTTTGAACTTGAGCTTCTGCAAACAGACTAGTGAATTTCCTATAAAAACAGATTATAGCTGTCCATTGCCCAAAGGCCAGTATTGATCTTGGACCTGGAGGGTGTCCTGTATATAGCTACCATTCTAATTTAGTGGATTCATTTGTTGGATACCAAGGTCAGTGGTTCTGTCCAGAGTAAGTAGTTTAGTAAACCTGTTGAATTGAATTGTTTTTTCCCTGAGTATGCATTAGAGTTGTAGTCAGAGAGAGTAAACATTTATTAAGCTCCAGCTATTGGCCAGGTACTGTGTGTTAAGCCCTAGGAAGACAGAGAAAGGCATAAAAGAGTCCCTGCCCCCAAGGAACCCACAGACTAATGGGGAAGAGGGCACATAAAAAGAAGCTCAAAATAGGGTGGGGGTAGGTTACCTGGTGGGGTGGGAAATGATCTAAGGAGATTTGAGTCTCCAAGTTGATTTCATCTTATAGAATGATGAGTCTCTGGAGATGAAGAAGTCAGGAAAGTAGTTAGGTGGAAAATGCAGAAATTTTCTTTCTGTATGAAACAAGGTGAGATCTTTCTATTATGAGACCGCTGATGGGTAGGGTGGATAGAGTGCTGAACCTGAAGTCAGGAAACCTGCCTTCAAATCAACCTCCCAGGATTGTTATGAAGGTTAAGTGAGATCATATTTGTGAAGTGCCTTGCAAGCATTAAAATTAAAATGCTAGTTCAATGTTAGCTGTTCCTAATTATTTCCTTCCTTTCTTTAAAAAACAAGTTGAGTTAAGCTGAAGTGAAGCTCTCTTACTGCAGTGTGAAATACTCAATAAGGCAATGGCATCCATTAAGAGTTATCTCCATTTTACTCTGTGGTACCCCCAGTGACTTACTCAAAAGCTGTGCTGGTTTAATGGTATGAAGCTTTCTTTGGCAGAAATAGAGCCAGAAAACCTGAGTTCACGTACTAGCTCTGTTATTTATTATCATATATATATGCTATTTATTATCTGTTATTTATCATATATATATTTTATATATAATATCTAATATGTCTATGTATAGAGAAAAAAAGCATGTATTAAATAAACTACCATGTGCCAGGCATTATGTTAAATGCTTTACAAGTATTATTTCATTTGATCATGAGAAAGTAGGGGTTACTTGTCCTCATTTTACAGATAAGGAAACTGAGGCAGATAGCACTTAAGTAACTTTATAGATGAGGAAACTAGAACACAGAGGGTTGAAGTGATTTTTTCCAGAATCACATTGCTAATAAGTATCTAAGTGGGATTTGAACTCAGATCATCCTGACTCTAAGTTCAGTTCTTTATCTATTATGCTTTACTGCTTCTGGTTGAAACCAGTCTTTCCTCCCTTAGACCTTGCATAGTAATTGCATACTTCTCTAATACTTTTATTATATTCTGTTAGTTGTAACAGCTATTATGAACTTATGACATAGCTACGTCAAGTGAAGTGAACCAGCCTCTAACCTATTCAACAAGAGCTGAACAGAGCGGCTAGAGACAGAAGAGTCAGGAATCAAATAGAAGTTTAGTTTCAAAGTGAGGGAAATGGTTTACAAGCAAGGACAGAACAAGACACATGTGCCAGGGCTCCACCCCTATTGGGAGCAATCTTCTTTAGTGTGGTTGAACCTTGATTTGTATACTGTTAACTAGACAAAGAGTCAAACAGTGTGGTGTGGCAACAGTAGTGAGTTAACAACAGCAAGAGTGAGGCAAAGTTGTCTAGGGACAAAAAGTCCCTTCACAGCAGGGTTTCATGTCTGGGTCTGCTGGTGTTTGCCCAAGCTCAGGGACCATCAGTTCCACAACAGGAGCACAAAGGATTGTTGTTATGCTGAGCTCAGGGCAGTTTGCTTGCTGGATCTTATCTTTGGAAAACAAGGTGTCTCCTAATAGTGTGTTGACATTTCCCCTTTTTGGACAAAAGGAAGAGATCTGAAAGAACCCCTACCCTTCTGACCAATAAAAAAGAGGAAAGTATAAGCCAAAAGGCACAGAAGCCAGTTGGGTCAAGATAAGATGCTCCCTGGGGGGTTAGTTCCTTGAGGGAACCTGTCAGGGAAGTGTTTCCTAGGTATCATTGCTAGCCATTGTTTGCTTGCAAACGGAAAAGAGAGAGGGGGCCAGGATTGTAGAGAGAGAAAATGCCAACACATGCTTGAATCATGGCATTGGTGGTTGGGCACATAACAAAAGGGAAGAAGAAAAAAAACTAGGATAGTATACTCAGTTCTTTTCTAGAATCTTAGGACAGCCCTCTCATCTGGATGTTGGCTGCTTCTGGGTCTGTACTATGCAAACTTTGAAGTCCCTGGAGGGTCCTACTGTTCACTCAGGAGCAGGGGCTTTCTTCAGATGATCCAGGAATCCACACCCATAAGTTTGGCAGCTGTGGGGAGTAATCATAAGGACCTGGTGTGGGCCTTCAGCTTGTACCATTGAGAGAAAACTCCCTGCATCAATCTTTGGATCTGAGTTTCTGGTCAGCTTGACATAGGTCCTTGGTTAAGAGTCTCACATAGAGATAATCCAGTTTCCTAGTCACACTGGGCTGGGTTCAAACAATGCAATCACATTTTCTCACAATTCTCTTAGTTACATAATTACATTAAGTTAGGTGCAGATCAAGCTACTTAGAGGGTTTACAATGGACTAATTTTGGGAAGAGAAATTTACATGTCACCAAGGTAACCATGAAAACTTAAACATCACCAATATTAACTAACATCAAGTCTCCTTTTAAACCTAGGAACCCATTCTCAACGTACATTTAGTCAGAAAATTTTGAGTCCCAGATGTCTCATGTAGTTATCTGGCCCCTAGATATATTTTCTTAGACAATAGGCTTTATTCTCAGAATAGTTCTAAAAGGGGTTCTACTTCTTTGGTCCAACTCTAGAGACTCCTAGATAGTTCTGAATCCTTTAAAAATTTATGAGGGCCCAACTATAAAGTGAAATCTTATGCCTTCTAAATTATCAAACATATAGCTTAAAAATGGGAAAATAATTTCACATTTTTTTTATCACTATCAACACAATTTATGTGTAAAATTTTAGAGAACTTATTACTAAAACATACTCAAAACCTGAGTTTCCATGGTAGATAAGTTTGGAAGCCAATCATATAAATCTGTTGCCTTCTCAAAATTTACTATTCCATTTATTTAGAAAACTTTTACACTATATAGTTGTTGTTTTACTTTGTCTAATCATTTCCCCCTTAGGATGATATCATCTTGATATTATAATTTGACCACAGTTAAAATAGTAAGATATTCATACTTGCATCCTATTACAGTAACTCAGAGATGTATCGATGTCAATCTATTATTTAATAGCTTTAGTATTATACTTACAAAACTTCTTAGTTATAAAAATTTGCTACAGAAGGAAAAGGAGGGGCATAGTTATAACAATTGTATCGTAAGAGAGGGAAAAACTCTCTTAGCTCTGTTTGATTCAAGGCATGAGTCATATCTGACAACCAATTATGTAGTCACAGGGTATTAAAAGCATGGCTCAGGATTAACAAGGTGGGAATTTTCCTTTTCAGAAAGGAAATAGTACAATGGGTGCTAGAGTCATCAGAATCCTACCTAAGCTATGTCAAGGTCATCCCCCAAATTTTCCCAGGCACAGGACATCCACCTTAACCAGTTCCCAGACTTCAGCACATGACATTTTCTACTATTGACTTCATGACAATTCAGCCAACTATCCTTGTAATCAAAGTGCAAAACACTAGTAAATTGAAGTACCAGAAATTTTTACTTTAAATAGCAAAATGTCAGTAACCACAATTTGGGCTTATTCAGATGGCTGTGGAGGAGAAGTGAGACTAGTGACCTGCACAGCCCTCCCTCACTCAAAATGAAGTCAAGTTCAAGGTATGTCATCATTTCTCTGATGGCAAGGTCCTCTTTGACAACAAAGGACGAACACGATTATGTTGAAACTGCATCTTTAAAGCACCATATACACTTTCATAATGGCCAAAAATGTCCAAATGAAAATTTACTATTATGTAATATAATCTGTTTTATAGCAAAATATACCTCATTGAAAATTTAACAGTTTTCAAATATATTTTTATGACATCCTTTTAAAAACCCTATTCATGTGTAACAGCATCCAGATTAAAAAGTTGTTTTGTCTAACAGCATTTCTGTTACAATGCTCTCTCAAATTTCATAACATAAGAGAATTTAGAAATATAATGATAATACAAACAACATCATATATCTAAAACATGAAACAAAATTTCAGATGACATCAATTCAGTTAATTGCATTTCCAAATTATCATATATAAAAATCACTAAGCTTATTACTTTGGGTATTTTAAAACCACTTTAGAGTTATCAGGTATGGAACAATTACATTCAGTTTAAAGAAATAATGTAGTGCTTAGCACATACCAGTCGCTGTGTTAAGCGATTTACAATCATTATATCATTTTGATCCTCACAACAGCTCTGAGGAGGGTACCATTGTTATTTTTCTCTTTTATGGATCAGGAAACTGGAGCAAACAGATAAAATAAGTTGCCTAAGATGACACAGCTAATACATTTCTGCAACCAAAATGTAATTCACTTTCTCTACATTTTTTAGCACTTTTTAAAAACACCTGTATTTGGGAATCTGATGTGAGATGAGAGGGGTTAACAGGGTGAGGGAAAGGGTCTTTGACCTGGGGGAGTAACAAGAGATCTTTGCTTTAAACAATCTTTTTCTTTTCATGGTCAGAAATGTCAAGGAAGGGCTAATAAGAAGAGGCTATAAGGTGCTATCCTTTTACCTAATTTTTTTCTTCACTCTGAGATTACTTCTAAACTAGATGCTTTCCTTCACTGACCTAGAACAAGGGTAGGCAATTTATGGCCTCAAGGCCACATGTGGTCTTGCTGGTCCTTAGGTGTGGACTTTTGAATGAATCCAAGTTTTATGGTACAAATCCTTTTATTAAGGGTATTTGTTTTGTGAAGTATGAATTCAGTCAAAGGGCTGCACTTCAGGACCTAGAGGGCCACATGTGGCCTCAAGGCTGCAGGTTCCCTGCCCCTGCCCTAGAACAATGAAGCTATCAATCTTGCCATTTACTTTTAAAACTTTTATAAAATCTAATCTTTATTTTTCCTCAAAACAAATTCTAGTAGTACCTCAAAACTTATTAAGATATTTCAGAAGGGAGTGACTTACTGGAAATACCCCAAAGTCTCAGGAGTTCTTCCCTGCTATCTTAAAATGAGTAATTTACAAATCCTTAATCTACCAAGATGTTTTTAGTGGTTCTACAAACTTTAATTATCTGGCTTTTTTTCTTATTATCTAATCTCCTGTGGAAAGCCGAAAGTGGGAATTAGTCCTGTTTACTGGGACAATTGCTTCAACTATAAAAGTTGATTAAACTTTAACATTAATTTCTGGCTATAGCCCTTGGAATCTTTTCCGGCTGGCTGCATTTTAAATCTTGCAAAGTAACAAAACCTATCTCACAACACAGACACAATACAGGCATTTTACATTTTGCAAAGACACTAACACAAGACAAAATTACAAGACAGATACAAACAGATACAGATAGTTTTAACAAAGTGCATAGTTACAGTTCATACAGAGGCACGTGGTTACTGAGGCATACAGTTTCAACTTTGCAGAGGTATGTAGTTTTGAAAATGACAGAGGCACTCACAGGGACAAGAGGCACATAGTTACAATTCTGTAGAGGCAAGCAATTAAAAAAATTAGCAGAGGCACACAGAGAGACAATTAATAGAGGTGTGCAGCTTAAGAAAGTACATTTGTACCAGAGTGTTCCAAGATAAACCAGGTCACTGGAAGGGCACTGGAGTTCCCCAACCCCCCACAATGGTAAGCTCAACCAAGGTAGGAGCTTGGAGGATTGGAGCAGGGATGAGGGCAGATGACTCATCAAGTAAATGGGGGTTGGACTCTGGAGAAATAAATTTCCAGTGGGGCCTAGCCTGTTCGCACTGGTACCAGAGAGTTCAATGGCTCAGTTCCATATCTAATCCTACTTGTGACACCTACTAATGTCAGCTGGACTGGATTGGCCTCTAATCTGTGGATGATCAGAGCTGAACAAAGCAAGCTAGAGGCAGGAGAGTCAGGAATCAAAAAAAAGTTTAATTTCAAAGTGAGGGAAATGACTTGTAAACAAGGAGGGAACAAGATACATGTTCTGGGGCTGCACCCTTAGTGAGGGGAACCCTCTTTAGTATGGTTGAATCTTGATTTATATATGTGTGACAAGACAAAGTGTCAAATAGTGTATTGTAGTGATAGTAGTAAGGCACAACAGAAACCGTGAGGTAAGGTTGTCTAGTGACAAAAAGTCCACTGACAACTGTGCTTCATGTCTTGATCTGCTTGTACTTGCCCAAGCTCAGACCATCAGTTCCAGAAAATGAGCACAAAGGATTGTTGTTAGGCTCAGCTCAGGGCACAGCTTGCTTGCTGGACCTTAGCTCTGGAAAATGTAATATCCTGAAAGTTATAATCTATCGTTTATGTATCATTTTAGGTTGAAATGTCCAACTATGGTCTTGGGCCTTATTGCGTTGATTTCTTTTTTTTTTTTTTATTAATTTATTTATTTAGCTTTTTACTTTCATTTTCACAAATTTTTGGGTTCCAAATTTTCTCCCCTTTTCTCCCCTCCCCCCACCCCAATACCCCAAGCAATCTAATTTTCCCTATCTTCAATCTGTCCTCTCTTCTGTCATCCCTCCCTTCCCTTGTCTCTATCTTCTCTTTTCTCCTGTAGGGCCAGATGACTTTCTATTCCTCATTAACTGTATGTCTTCTTTCCTAGTTGCAACAACAATACTAAACAATTGTTCCTGAAACTTTGAGTTCCAAATCTCCCCATCCCTCCCTCCCCATCCAGTCCCTTTGGTACGGCAGGCAATTCATTATAGGCCATATCTGTGTAGCTTTGCAAGTGACCTTCCTGATAGTCGTGTTGTGTAAGACTAACTGAATTGCCATCCCTCTTAACCTGCCCCTCATTGTTTCTCTTCTGTCCTTTGATCCTGTCCCTCCCCAAGTGTTGACTTTCAATTACTCCCTCCTCCCTTTGCCCTCCCTTCCATCATCCCCCCCCCAATATCTCCTTCTCCCCCGCTTTCTTATACTGTAAGATAGGTTTTCATAGCAAAATGAGTGTGCATTTCACTCCTTCATTTAGTCAAATGTGATGAGGGTAAACTTTTGTTTGTTTGTTTGTTTTTTTTTCCCTCAGCTCTCCTCTTTTTCCCTCCACTAAAAACATCTCCTACTTGCCTCTTAAATGACATATAGTTACCCCCTTCCATTTCCCCCTCTTTCCTCTCACTACATTTCTCTCTCACCATTTACCTTAATTTCTTTTAAGGTATGGTCCCATCCTATTCAGTTCAATCTGTGCTCTCTGTCTCTGTATGTGTGTGCATGTGTGTATGTGTGTGCATGCGTGTACATGTGTATGTGTGATCCCACCAACCACCCAGATACTGAAAAGTTTTAAGAGTTAGAAATATTGTCCTTCCCTGTATGAATGCAAACAGTTCATTTCTGGTAAGTCCCTTAATACTTCTCCTTGCTGTTTACTTTTGCATGCTTCCTCTCATTCTTGTGTTTGAAAGTCAAATTTTCTTTTCAGCTCTGGTCTTTTCATTAAGAATGATTGAAAGTCCTCTGTTTCATTGAAAGACCATATTTTCCCTTGAAGTATTATACTCAGTTTAGCTGGGTAGGTGATTCTTGGTTTGAGTCCTAGTTCCTTTGCCTTCTGGAATATCCTATTCCACGCCCTTCGATCCCTTAATGTAGAAGCTGCTAGATCTTGGGTTATCCTGATTGTATTTCCACAGTACTGGAATTGTTTGTTTCTGGCTGCTTGCAAGATTTTTTCCTTGAGCTGGGAGTTCTGGAATTTGGCCACAATGTTCCTAGGAGTTTCTCTTTTTGGATCTCTTTCAGGTGGTGATCGATGGATTCTTTCAATACTTATTTTGCCCTCTGGTCCTAGAATGTCAGGGCAGTTTTCCTTGATAATTTCATGCAAGACGATGTCTAGGCTCTTTTTTTGATCATGGCTTTCAGGTAGTCCCATAATTTTTAAGTTGTCTCTCCTTGATCTATTTTCCAGGTCAGTTGTTTTTCCCATGAGATATTTCACATTCTCTTCCATTTTATCGTTCTTTTGGTTTTGTTTGGTGATTTCTTGGTTTCTCATAAAGTCATTAGACTCCATCTGTTCCATTCTAATTTTGAGAGAACTATTAAATTCAGTGAGCTTTTGAGCCTCTTTTTCCATTTGGCTCATTCTGCTTTTGAATGCATTCTTCTCCTCATTGGCTTTTTGAACCTCTTTTGCCAATTGAGTGAGCCTATTTTTCAAGGTGTTAATTTCCTCAGCATTTTTTTGGGACTCCTTTACCAAGATATTGACCTTTTTTTCATACTCTTCTTGCATCTTTGTCATTTCTCTTCCCAGTCTTTCCTCCACCTGTCTAACTTGCTTTTCAAAATCCTTTTTAAGCTCTTCCAAGGCCTGAGCCCACCCAACACCCCCCTGGGGTGTCTGGGGTACTGAGGCCCCACCCTCCACATCTTTCCCTGATGGGAAAAATACGTCCTCGTCCTCCCCATCAGATCCGAAGGTCGGGATCATTTGCATTTGTTGGAAAAAACTCTCTAAAGTCTTATTTTTCTTTCCCTTTCTAGGCATTTTCCCAGCCAGTTACTTGACTTCTGAGATTCCTTTCCACCTCCGCCCGGATCCGCCCAGCTAGTACTTGACCTCTGAGATTCAAATGCGCTTTCCCGCGGCAAGCTTTAGTTCTGGTGCAGGGTGGGGGCAGGGCCGCTTCCTAGCTTGGGCCCTCAGGGGCTTTCTGAAGAGACTTTCAGGAACAGAGCCGATGGGGGCGGGGTGGGGGACCCCGCCTGCTGTGCTCAGCTCCCTTGGGGGTTTTATTCAGAGGCGTTCAGCAGTAGAGCAGGGTGGGGGCAGAGCCGTCTCCCCTGCTCGGCTCCCTCAGGTTGGAAAGACCTTCAGTATTGAAGATCCTACCTGCTGCTGGGGGATTCCTGAGTCCCGGGCCGTTGCCGCCTCAGCCGCCCGCCCACGCCTCTGCCTCCGCCGCTTCCTGCCCCCGTCTCTGCCGCCGCTGCTTCCTCCCGAGGGGGCCCGCTCCCCTCCCCTAGCGCAGGCTTCTTTTTAACTGACCTTTAGCTTCTGTGGGCAGAGGGACTTTCCCGGCTGCCGGAGATTCTCCCGGAGCTTTCCTCTCTGAAGTCTGCTCAGGTCAGCTTCTCTGGGTCGCGGCCAGGGGTGGGGGTGGGGTCCGCTTTCCTGGCTGCGATGGACCCCGGGGACGGCTCTCCGGGGTTCAGTGGAACGGAAATCTCTTCCCCTATGTTTGTGCACCCCCTGCAGAGATTCAGAATTTATGGGGCTCTCCTTTTACCTCAATTCCATGGGTTGTGGGCTCGGAGCTCGTGAATGTGCGTCCTTCTACTCCGCCATCTTGGCTCCGCCCCTATTGCATTGATTTCTTACAGAATTCTCAGCATCTAGCACAAAGCATTGTAGGTATTTAGTAAATGTTTGTTGAATTGAATTGTATTCCTCTCCTTCACTAATAGCTGTAAGATGATAGGCTCAATAAAATGATGAAAATTCAGTTTTCATTGATTGTGTTTTTGTTTGTCTGGTTGCCTGCTGTAACTCAGTGCTTTGCATCTACTTCAGTGCAATGAATCCTCCATTGAAGAGCCTCTCTGAACTTAGCAAGGCTGGTCCTGCCCAGGCTCTTTTTCTGGAAGACCAAGTTGCAAAACCATCTACCTTGATTCTACCCACCCAACCTGGAAGAACTAAGGCTCTGTGCCTCTCACCCTTACTCTGCAATTACACACCCTCAAGACTAGGGGCCTTATATTTCACCTGTACCCATTACTATCTCATGGCTACCCCCACCATCTGATACTTTCCTAATTATTATATTAATCATCAGCTGTCTAGGAACAGACTAACTCCAACCCCCTACCTCCCATCCTTTCATCCCCATTCTCCTCAATCTTAACCTATCCATTTTCTTGTTGTGCCCTCAGAGGTGTGCTGGAGTCAGTTCAGACCTATTAGCAGATTATTAAATTTTCACTGTGAGCATTTACATCTTAGAAATCTGCAAACATTAAAAATCAGTGATTGATTTTGTTTTGTTGATTGTTTAAATTAAAGAAAGTGATGAAGAAAATGTTAATATGCAGATTAAACTTAAAAGTTTTTTATGAGTATAACCACCCTAGAGAGCTTAGTGTTAAACATTTGCCAGCACACTGCTGCCTCTGGAATTCCTATTCCACAGTGAATAAAATTCCTTTCATTTTGTATCTCTTCCCTTCATAGTCCTATTTCCTTTCTCTTACAGAGATCTGGTTTCCTCCAGATGATGTTACATCTTTTGTCATTCTGTCCGGTACCACCAGTTGCCCCTTTACTCACATCTCTAAACATGGTGGTCCTGGAGAAGAATTTTGAAAGATCCTTGCTCCCTACCTCCATTTCTAGACTTTATCTTTGCTTCTGTTTCTCAACAACCTCTTCTCCTTTGAAATCTGCTATTCTTCTGTGTGACTAGAACCTCTTATAATTCCGTCTCTCACCGGGCTTCACCCTTCCTAACCCTATTCTCACCTGTGTTGATAATGCATTTTTGCTTATTGTCAATGTAATTTTTCTTCTTAATGGGAAGATATTTCTTATCCATTAATAGGCCTATGTGACCTGCTTAAGTCACATGAAAGCCTGAGTCACATCAGTCAGGTCACATGGAGCAGGAAGGGTGGAACAGGAAGAGGCAGAGCTGGAACAGAGCTGAGAGAAAGCTGATCAGGGAGCAATCAGAGCTGGGAAAGGCAGCAACTAGCATGAGTGGGAGAGCCTGTCTGTGAACTGGTTAAGGAAGCCTCTTTGTGATTTGTTTAAGGGAGCTGGTTTGTGGGAAACCTAAAGGATGATGTTGCCCTCTGCATTGTTGTTGTGTATAGATTTTTTTGGTACTATGATGGATTCGACCTTCTGGTGTTTGAGTAAATGTTTTGGTTCTGTCTTCCATGTGGAGAGTCTATTGTATTTCTTGATTCAGAATTGCACTGGGATATTCATGGCTGCTGTAGGCGCTGTGAATATTGCACTAGTGCTAAATCACCCTCATTGTGAGCTCCAGTTGCTTCTCCTCTCTTTAGGTAGTTACAGCTGCTTTGACTTTCCCTCCAAATTTAGATGTTAAAATTCACCAGTTGAACACCAAAGAGTCTTCTGCTCTCAAATCTCTTAGCCCCCTTTTTCTTGAAAAATTCCAGCCCTGAATTACTCACACCTTTTGCCTCCTCTGCTCCTACTCACATACTTCTGGGAGCCTATGGAAGTCACACAACAATGTTGAATGAATACATTACAAACTTATACACTCCAACTTCAACTGGGCCTTTACTACAGGCCTTGCTACTTTCCTGCCCTCCCCCAGTTGATTTCCTATTTAACTCTCCACAGAAGCTATTCTGAGCCTTGTCTTTCCCCCTTAAGCTTTTCACATCTCCACCCTGCTTAAGTTTTTCACATCTCCACCTCCCTTTACCCTCTCCCTGAGGACTTGGATTCTCACTTTACTGAGAAAACTGAGGCTATTCACCAGGAGCTCCAATGTCTCCCAATCATCTCATAAGCCCTGGGCCAATTAAGCTCTTGAGATAGCTTCTTTGCCTTTTAGGGAGAAAAGTATCTTAAAAAAACACCAGATGTAGGTTGAAGGTGGAGGTGGAATGCTAGTAAATATTGATCTTGTCACATCACATCCCATCCCTTGGTGGTAAGGTTCTAGGACAGAAGTGTGTAACTCACAGTCATAAACAGGCCATAAAACTCCTTAGTACAGCCTAAATCAGATTAAAATGTAATTAGGGAAATGGTTTAGAAAAACAAAAAATACAGTATAATGTTAATTTGTGATTTTCTATGTAAATATATGACTCATAGGGATTTGTTTCTACTTGAGTTTGATTCCAGTGTTCTGGAAGACCTTCTATCATTTAAATGGCTGTAGGATTGTTATTGCATAACCCTAATCTTGGAGATGCAAGGAGCCTGGCATAGGTGGTACTGGAGGAAAAAAATCCATAAACTACAAATAGAGCAAAAACAAAACAAAAAAAAATGTTTAATGTCTCCCTGGAGTGATCCAAAATGGAGGACAATTAAGACTAGAAATTGGAGGCTTTGCCTTGCCTGTTCCAAAGGACCTAGTCCCAGATCTCAGCAATCTGGTCCATGTGGTGATTGATACTAAATCTTTACATTTTGCAATGGGTCACTTGGTGCTAGATGGTGATAATGAGCAGGAGCAGCACCAGAAGCATCAAAGAACAGGACAAGCTTTCAGGTGAGGTCCTGCTGAGAATTATCTCTGGTGCTTGCCTTCATATCCTCTGCTGTGCTATTACACCTGCTTTGTCCTATGGGATAGGGTCACTTGTCATAAATTAGCTAAGGCTGTATTAGCCTCTTGTATATAACCCAGTCCTAAATATAAATTGATACCAAAACTCTCCCCATTCACTCAATATTCTTTGTCCTGCTCACCAAAACCTGCTGTTTCACAGGAACCCCCAAATCCTCTGTGGAAAGGAGCTGTCCAAATTACCCTCAGGGAAGCAAGACCTATATCTTGGGGAGCAATTGAGCTATTTCCTAAGGGTATATGAAACTCCCTGAAGGAGCAGAAATCTTGACACCCAGGTGACTCCATGCAGGCAGTGAAACCATTAATGACCTAAAAAGCTCACCTGGAACCATATTTAAAAGCAGTTCATCTTTATCAAGTAGATCTTCCTACAGGCTGGAACTGAGGCATTGTTGGAATGGAGAACTTTTTTTTGTTACTAGGTATTTATTTGTTGAAGACCCAGTCTCTAGGAGGTAGGGCAAGCAATCATACTAACAATGCTGTTGTTTTAGGAGCCCATTTTAGTGTTTAATAAGGCTAGTAGTCAGAGTATGGTATATGAAGGGAAAGAAAGAAGCAGATTTGTTGGTGATAAACCCAATCTCAGACCTTCCTCATAATGTATTCAAGGTGATCTGATCAGGGGCAGTGATGAAAGATGGGTCCTTAAGGAAGGAGGATTTACTCTGTGAGAACTTTGATAGTGACTACCATGGTGACAGACTTGCCTGGATATCAACCACGTTATGGGTAAACCTCTTCTATGAGGTAAAGGAAAAGACCAATACAATAAATTTGCCAGAGGTGGGTCAGGAACAACATGCAAGTGCACCTCACTAGTCCTTCACAGGTCAGTACTCTGACTGATATGAGGAATATCATAGCTGCCTTGTGCTTAGGAAGATCATATGTTCTACATCCAATACAAAATGGCATCATGGCCTTTACGCCCAGAGTGTTGATGGAGCCACTCCCTAATATATATCATTCTTATAAAGCCACCGATTTAGTTAGTAAATTTGGTGAAAGGTGTATGTGATCTTCTGGTGGGTGCTAACATGCCCCAGAAACAACTGTATATGGTGAGAGACACCAGAAAAGTTCTTCTATTGGACTTAACCCCAAAGGGAGAGCATTTGACTGTCTAGCCCACTTTTCCCCATGGTTTAAATCAATGAGTAAAGACCCAGGAAAGATTTCTCAGGATTCAATGTAGATAAAGATCCTCTCTTTCCATTCTCCTCGTGCCAAGGGCTCTTTCACCACTCCAAACCACTCCAGTTTCTTTGCTAAGAAAACCCCAAATGGGGACACAAAGAGTCAAATGTGGCTAAACAGCAATTTATTTTGTACTTGTTCTCTTTGTATTTATTTGGTATATCCTTAAATATGTATGTATTTTATTCCCTGATACAGTGCAATTATCTTTGAGTGTAAGGGTTGTTTCTTTATCTGTATTTCTGTTCCCATTGCTAAACACAGTGCCTGGAGGTAGTAGACACAATAAATATTTTTGATAGATTGATTGGTCCTTATAGACAGTCAATAACTGGACTATACTTTTGATCTTCTCGGTTGGGTTAAAACATTGCATTCTGGTTGGCACTGTTCCCGAGATTCCAGGATCCCCTTCCATGCTACAAGGAAAGCAAAGGAGAAAGACTTCAGTGGAGATCTCTCTGCATTGAGTAGAGAGATAAGGTAGCTTTGCATTGTGCGAAGTGTTGGATTGGGGATTAGAGTATTTGGGTTCTCCCAAGTAATCTAGCTTCTGCCACTTATTACCTGTATAACCATAGACAAATCACTTAACCTTTATGAGTTTCAGTTTCCTTATCTGTAAAAGAGGGAGCTAGAACCAGGAATGTGTGCTTAACTTTGTGTTGTTTAACATTTTAATCATTGAATTGAAGAAAGGTATAAATGCTATACTCACAATATTTATAGATGCCACAAATATAGGAGGGAGATTTGACATAGTGGATAGTAGAGTCAGGATCCTAATCAATATATAAATTAATTAAGACACATTTATGAAGTGCCTACCAAGTGCCAGGTATGGCCTAAGCACCCTGAATACAAAGAAACATAAAAATAATCTCTGCTCACAAAAGGGATCTTGAGAAGATAGAACATTGGGCTAAATTTAATTTAATATGAAATTCTGCAGAGATAAAAATAAAATTGGCATCTAAATAATCGATTTCACAAGAATTAAGGGGAAGCACATAATGGCTATTCTGGAAAATACATGAAAGTATTAGGGGCCTACAAACTCAATGAGTCAGAAGTACGATGTGGTTGCCAACACAACTAATTTGACCTTGGGCTTCATTAAGTTGGGCATTGTTTTCAGGAAATGTTGCTGTTGTTCAGTCATTTTTCAGTTGCGTCCAACTCTTCATGACTCCATTTGGGATTTTCTTGGCAAAAAAAAAAAAACAAACCCAAGTGGTTTGCTATTTCCTTCTCCAACTCATTTTACAGACTGAGGAAACTGGATCAAACAGGCTAAATGACATGCCCAGCGTCACATGAGTAGCAAGGGTCTGAGGTCAGATTTGAATTTAGGAGGATGAGTCTTCCTGGCACTCTTATCTACCGTGCCACCCAGCTGCCTTCACTTCCAGGAATAGGGAGGTTATAGTCCCATTGTGCTCTATACCAACTGGAGTACGGTGTTCAGTTCTGGCCACCACAGTTTAAGAAGGACATTGACAAATTGGAAAGTATCCAGAAGAGAGCAACCAGGCTAGTGGAGGGCCTTGAGTCTATTGACATAACCTATTTGAACCTATTCCTCAATGATTAACAAATTCCCATCTGGTCATAACCTCCCCATCCCAGTGACTCTAACGCCTAGCTGTCAGTATTGAATCTTATTCTGTTAACCACTGCCAACTTCCATATTCTCATCTTCCTTAAGCTCTCCCCTGTGTTCCCCCTAAAACTACCAGTCTTTTTTATTGTCCTTTCTGGATTGTTTGCCCAGTCCTGTCAATTTTGCATTCAAAACATCTTTCCCGTATGCTTTCTTTCTCTCCTTTGACATTGCCATCCCACTAATGCAAGCCCTTATCACCTCATGCTTGACTATAAAAATAGTCTGCTGGTTGATCTCCATGCATCAGTTCTCTTCCTGTTCCAGTCTACCCTCTACTTAGCTATCAAATTGATCTTCCACAAAACCACTTCTGATTATATTCCTTACCTCCCCCCCTATTAAACAAACTTCACCCCTAGGATCAAATATAAAAGACTCTGTTTGGCATTGAAAGCCTTCACCACTTATCATCCATTCTCCCTCACTTTTCCAGTTTTCTTACACTTGATTCATACCCATATACCCTGCAATTCAATGGCATTAGCCTCCTTACTGTTCCCTGAAGAAGATAGCACATCTCCTAACTCTCTGCATTTTTGTGAGCTGCTGTGCCACTGCCCCCCCAACCTCCCATCCCCATTCCTGGAATTCTCTCCTTCCTCATTTCTGACTCTTGGATTCCCTGGCTTCCTTCCAGTCCCAGTTAAAATCTGCACCTTGTACATGAAGCCTTTCCTGATCCTTCTTAATGTTAATGCCTTCCCTCTCTTGATTATCTCCAATCTATCTTGCTTATACTTAGTTCTTTGCATGTAAATTCATCAAGAGCAGGGGATTTATTTTGCCTTTCTTTGTATCCCCAGTGCTTAGCACAATGCTGGCATACAGTAGGAGATTAATAAATGCTTTTTGATTAGCTGACTTGCTGCATTGAAAGACCTGGGAGTGTATAGTCTGTAAAAGAGAAAACTAGGAGGGAGGATATGAGAGCTGTCTCCAAGTATTTGAATGGCTGTCATGTGGAGGAAAGATTATGTTTCTTTTGTTTGGTCCCATAGGGCAGAATCAGAAACAACGGATGGAAATTACAAAGAGGAAGATTTAGACTTGGTATCAGAAAAAATCTTCCTAACAATGAGAGCTAATCAAAAGTGAAATGGCCTGTCTAGAGAGGCAGTTGATGGGAGAGCTTCAAGCAGAAGTAGGGTGATAGTTTGTGGCATATCTTATAGTGTACCTTCCTTTCTGGGCATGCTTTAGAATAGATGACTATGGAGGTCCCTTCCAACTCTCAAATTCCATGAATCTGTGACTAGGTGATATCTCATAATAGTGGCTGATCAATCAACAAGAATTTATTTATCTTCTACTACAAGTCAGTCTCTGTTTTAGGAGCATGGATGAATGAATGAATTAGAAATTATAAAGTGAGTAGTTCTAGGATGGGGCAGAGAAAGGGGCACAAGCAATCTCTACAGTCATCAGACCACAAGAAGATATACTTTATGTCCACAAAACATTCAAATAATTTTTATTATTACTGTTGTTGGTATCATCCACTATTGAGACATTTCACCCCTGTCTACTTTATGCAGGAAAACCAGAGATTGAAAAAAAAAATCCAGTGACTTTTCCCCTGTCTTACCAGAGTTAACTTGCAGTTGGGGTTATAATTTTTCCAAGGAAAAGCAAACTCTGGGCAGATACTTCCCAAATCAGCAGTAGGAAGGGCCTGTCAAAATGAACAGTCAGTGGAGATACTTGGCTCAGGGTCTCAGGCTGGGATAGAAAGGTGGAGGTGGCCGCAGCCTTGGTGCCTTTCTCGTTCATGTCCACCGCAACTTGATGCAGCAACTGCAGGTTGGAGGACATGAGACATATGAGAAAACCTTAAATCCTTGGCCTGTGGAATGATATGAAGTCATGATAGCAGGACTAAAATGATGAGGACTTAGAGCTAGAAGATTCTTTGGAGTCTTTTTAGTCCAAAATCTCATTTTATGGATGAGAAAACCAAGGCTCTTGTAACCAAGACTTGGACTTAGAAGTTTTCTGTCTTTCAGTCCAGTTGTCTTTGCATTCCATTGTCCTACAAAAATTAGGATAGTGATAAGAACAAACGTTCATTAAGTGCCTACTGTGTCTGTAGCACTTTGCCAGTGGTCAGACAAGGTTTAGATTGCCTTGGACTTCAGGGAAATAGTAGTTTAGAAGTAATAAAAGCAGTGTCAGAAGAATTAGTTGGATCTCAGATAGACACAATATCTTGATTATCTCAGTAGGACATGTATTTCATTATGGATATAAGACAAGGAAAGAAATGGATACTTAAAGTCTGTAGAGTTTATTAAATTAGAGTGATGTTGACACCTTTTCTTGATTAGGGACAGCCTGGCTATCTTTTTTGAAAGATAGCAGGGAAATCTGATTTTGTTTTTCCCTATCCTGGAAGCAGGATATTATGGGAGAAAGATTATATTTAGAGTTAGAGGACCTGGTTATGAATTCTAACTCTGTCATATACTTCTTAGGAAGTGTGTCCTTGGGTAAGTCATTTAACCAATGACTCTTAGTCTCCTTACCTTTAAAGTGAGAAGGTTGTACTAGATGATCATCAAAGTTCCTTCTCAGCTTTAAAATTCATAAAGGAAGAGGACCAGATTTCAGATCTGGTCCAACTGAGAATTATCTGTAATGTCTACCTTCCTGTCCTCTGCTATACTGTTACATTTGCTTTGTTCTATGGGAAAGGGTCACTTGGCATAAAGTAGCTAAGCTGGCATTAGTCTGTTACATATAAGCAGTTCTAGATATAAGCTGATATAGGAGCCCTGCCATTTACGCAGTGTTCCTCGATCTAGGAGGTTTCTGAGCAGAGCTCTCAGAAATCATTGGTTTGAGGATATTGTAATCAGGATTCATGTTTTTGGATAGCATGTGTATTAGATAACATTTGAGATTTCCCCCAGGCATATAATTCTTTAGTAACTTCAAATAATATTCCTCAAGAATTCTGTCTTAAGCTCAGTGTTCAAAGATGGATTCTTGAGATAGCATAGTTTAGGGTTAATAGCCCTGAACCAGGCAGGATGGAATGGAAATTGGTCTGGGCCAGGGATGGGGGACCTGTGGCCTTGAGGCCACATGTGACCTAGGTCCTTGGTGTAGCTTTTTGAGTGAGTTCAAGTTTTGCAGAACAAATCCTTTTATCAAGGGGATTTATTCTGTAAAGTTTAGATTCAGTCAAAGGATTGTCCTTGAGGACCACACGTGGCCTCAAGGCCACAAGTTTCCCATTCCTGATCTGGGCTTTAGGTTTAAACCTTACCTCTGACACTAGCTGGATTACTTTGGGCAAGTCACCTCATTTCTATGTGAAAACTTTAATTTTTTCATCTCTATAATTAGGGAGTTGGACTAGACGACCTCCAAGATCTCTTTCACTAAAAAAAAGTTTAACTTGATTAAAATTGAAATCCAATGTCTCTGACAAGATAACTTCTCAAGGCAATTTTTAGAGGGTAAATTGGAAGCTATCTGTTCCCTTGGCCCTGGAAAGGACAATTTTGATTTCATAGATTCTTTATATGTATATACATATTTGTAATGGGTTTTATTTTTCTTGCCTTCTCAATGAATAAGGGAGGGGAAAAGGGTAGAGGGAGAATTTGGAACTGAAAATAAGACAAAATAAATTTAAAAATAAAAGATGATCAAATATAAGCTCAACTGAATTATTGGACTACATTTTAAATTTTAATTGCTACAGGATACTTAGTCTTTTTAGAAGAAAGGAAACATAACTAAATGAGGAATCAAGGCCTGGTGGAAAGAAGACTTGGAGTTGGAAGTTATGGAACCAAATCTCAGTTCTGACACTTAATAGCAATGTGAATTGGAAAAATGTTCTTAATTTTACTTTACTCACCTGTGCAATGAAGATGTTGAATTATCTTGGTTTTTAGGGCTACTTCCCACTCGAAAGGAATATGATTCTTTGAATAAAAGAACTGCTCTCTAAAGAAGAGCTGACTTAACGACATAAGTTATTGGATTTAGAGCTGAATGAGACCTTAAAGATTTTATCCCTTTATTTTGCAGTTGGAGAAACTGACTTTCCTGAGGCCACATGGGCAGAAAGTAACTGGAATAAGGACTTTGGCATCTAAATGCCAAATTCAAAGTGAAAATTAGAAATTCCTGCTGGTCTCCTCCAGGATATTACAACAAAAGCAGGTAGGTGGTTTTGGTATCACATAAGAGGAAAGGAGTCAAGGAACAAAAGTCACTCTTGTGATGGAGGTTTCAAGTCCTCCAATAGTGCTGACTGTGTAGATGGTGTTTTATTTAGTGCCATCGAGAAGAGCAAAGATGAGGGGACCCGCTGTGGCTATGGTATGAAGTCACGATTGCAAGTAGGGGAATCTGACAGAGGAAAGCTAGTTTTTCAATTGAAAGATTAAAGGAAAGAAGAAACTATACACATTTATCACTTTACCTTTGAGATTGCCGGCTGTGCTTGTTCAGTGATATTGGATAGATTGACTTCTGGAGTGAATATACTGGAAAAACCCATTTTGGGAAGTATTTCTTCCAGGTTATATGCCCCAGAAATTGAAAACTTTGGCAAATGTAGATTTAGTAGGCTTCATAGATAAAAAGGAGAAAGACAGAAACAAATTCTGTTTAATTAATCATATCGTTCCCATAGTCTTCCCTTTCTTCCCCATTTCCTTCCTCCCTTCCTCCTTTCCCTCTTGAGCTAAGGGAGATGATTTTTGAAAGTGACACTTTTAGTGAAGCTGGGAAAAAGGGGTGCCACCCACTTGAGGGTGGGGTCCAGCCAAAAGGGATTAACTAGCTAGGCACCTCTGCAACCTACATAGCACTTCTTGAAATAGCATAAGCTTTCCTCAGAATCCTATAACTGAGTCTATAGAATAGAGGAAGGTAAGGGAAGGTAATGAGCATTTATTTACATGATTTCTATTA
Source organism: Bettongia penicillata ogilbyi (assembly GCA_023548195.1). Classification (NCBI taxonomy): domain Eukaryota; kingdom Metazoa; phylum Chordata; class Mammalia; order Diprotodontia; family Potoroidae; genus Bettongia; species Bettongia penicillata. Next base: position 7,988,015 of record JAJHZJ010000197.1, read on the forward strand.
GGTGTCAGATACTGTGCCAAGAGCACAGTATTTTCACAAATATTATCTCATTTGATAATAATATTTTCACAAATATTATCTCATTTGATCCTTACAACAACTCTGTAAATTAGGTGGCATTATTACCCCAATTTTACAGTTGAGGAAATGGAGGCAATCAGAGGTTAAGTTGCTTGCCCAGGGTTACATAGCTAATAAGTGTTTGAGGTAAAATATGAACTCAGACTTTCCTGACCCTGAACTCAGAGTTCTATCCACTGTACCACCTAGCTGCCTAGAATAGATGCTTAGGTAAAATCAACAGGGATTTTTTCTTTATCTCTTTCCCCCACAAAACCTTACTTCATTGTCTCATTATAGTATGTATGTGAAGACAATGCCTTTGCTGTGGGGAAGGGCCCTACCTAGGGTAAACGAGGCAGAAAAAAGCTGAGGATAGGCTGCAGGTAAGGATTTTATGATCTACAGAAAAATGATTCTCTTTATGTGTCGTTGTCCACTAAGGGATCCAAGTCTTCACTGGAATATTTGTGATTTAACATTTAAAATAAGTACCATAAGTACCTAAGTACCATAGAGTGAGAGTTTTCTGGCCACAGCAACATCCATATTTATTTTTTAAAAGGTTTATTAATCATACCTCTCTTTGTTCCCCTATCCTCCATTATGTCCTACTCTAGACAGCTGCCTATCTGGCTTTTCTGGGCTAATTTCATCTCTATCTGGGGGCTCAAAGGTCATACTTCACACATTTTGTCCAGGGGAAAAAATGATTTCTAAAATTTCTTTCCTGAGGCGCTGAAGTGATGTAGTAGACTGAATGTTGGATTTGGCATCAGGGAGACATGTTCAAATCCTATTCCAGATATGGGCAAGTCACCCAAACTCCAAGATCCAGTTTTTTCCTCTGTAAAATGAGGATAATAGTATCATCTAGTTCGCAGGGCTCTTGGAGGGATCACACAAGATAACATATGGGAAACCACTTTGCAAACCTCCTAGAGCTCTATAAAACACTAGGATATCTGAGGTCATTCTCCATTCTAAAATTCTGTAGTTCTGTGAAATGTAGGAGCTATGCTGAGAGGAGAGAAGTTAAGTAGCAGAGAAAATGTTGACCTGACCAGTTTTTGCATAAGATTGAAAGGGAAAAATGAAGGGGTAACATCTCCAGTCCCCAGGCAGACAGAAAGAAGGGAATAAGTGAGAGTATTTCTTTATCTTATTTGTATTTTTTAAAAGAATATTGTGTTCTGCATAGTTCCAGTCTTTTAATTCATAATTTCAGAAAGTACAATTAAACAAAGGGAACTATGTGATGGTTGGGTATCTGTCTATGAAAGTGATTTAACAGAGATAGTTTTCCTTTGTGTAAATGACTGGCAAAAAGAGAGCTGCAGCTGGATGACTCAGTGGATAGAGTGCCGGGTCTAGAGTCAGAAAAGCCTGAATTCAAATCAGGCCTCAGACACTTATTAACTGTGTGACCCTGGGCAAGTCACTTAACCCAGGTTAAGTTTGCCTTAATCCACTGGAGGAGGAAATGGCAAACCATTCCAATATCTTTGCCAAGAAAACCCCATGGAGAATATAGTCCACAGGGTCACAAAGAGTCAGATATGATTGAACAAGGACAAAACAGAGCTGCTATTTCCCTTTCCAACAGACTTGTGTAACTGGGGAAAGTTGGAATCAGTAGGGAAACAAGAGATATCACTCTTCTCCACATGCCCTGTATCAGTAGCTACCAGCTAATAGACCCTTAGAAATCCAGATACCCCAGTTACCTGGGCATTAGTAATTTGTTCCATTTTTTCAGGGTCTCTGGCTTCAGAGAATCTTCTACTTGTCCCATTTTCCCTTCATCAGGCAGAATGAGAAGGATGAGGACATCTTCAATGTATTCCATTTGGAGAACAATGCAGGCTAGCTCCTTATCATACAAAAACCGGTGTGGTGCCTTTTGGTGCATCATAGAGGTCCTAGTGATCTTCTTATCCGCAGAAGAACTCAGGTGCTTCTTAATCCAAGAGTGTTTGAAAGGGTGCATCCATTTGGCTTATGACACAGAAATAAGGAAACCAGAAGTGAGTAAAACTTGAGCTGCCACATTCAAAGATAACTTTTTAGCTGACATTCAGGGATTCATTACTGTTTTCTTTTCATTCTCTCTATAGTTAGAGGAGGTCAGAGTCAAACCTTGGCTCCACTACTTACTATCTTTGAGACCTTAGTCAAATCTTCTAACCTTGGTGAGTTTCAGTGTCCTTCACTGTAAAATGAGAGAGCTCAAATAGATGAGCTATTCGATCCCTCCCAATTCTAAATCTATGATCTTGAGGGGACAATTTAACTTTCAGATAGGAAACAAAAACTAGTACTCTATGTCTAGGCTGCTCCCTTGAACATTATGGACAACATCTGAAGCTTAAAAATAATTTCTCCTTTTTATTCATCTTCTTTATAGTTTACTAGCTGTGTGACAAGTCATTTAACTTGTGTTTGCCTCAGTTTCCTCAAGTGTAGAATGGAGATAATAATAGCACACCTACCTCCCAGGGTTGTGAGGATCAAAGGAAATAGTATTTGAAAAGCACTTAGCATAGTGCCTGGAATACTGTAGATGACTAATAAATGCTTCTTTTTCTTCCCTCCCTCCCTGGTAGCATAGTGATAAGAGATCTGGATCTGGAGAAAGACCTGAATTTGAATCTTGGGTCTTTCTATTTTCTTTCCAACCTGGGATCAACTCACTTCTGGGTCAACCTTACTTTCTTCATCTATAAACTGAGGAGGTTGGTATTAGATTATCTGTAAGGCCTGATCACCAAATTCTATGCAAGTAGGATATGGTTTAATTTCTATGTTTGTTAGGCGTTATGTGCTTCTTCATATGCTGCTTTCTTTAGTTTAATCTTTCATGATGCAGAAGACAATCTTATCTTTTAATTGAAAGGAATAGAAAGTACCATATGGATGTAATATATTTTAAGGCAATAGGATGTGATTCTAAAAAGGTGTAGGTGAATTTCTTTTAGTTGAAGTGTTAGAGAATTCTGGGAAGATGGGAAAGTGAGCAGCAACCTAAAATGAAGTTCCCTCCTTCTCCTCTTAAGTAAGTCATAATGGAGCAAACCCAAGTGGAGAAATTTGGCAATGAGAATGAGAGAAAATGGAAAGAACCCATTGCAAGGTAATTTTTAAAGAAAACAAAATCACCATTGCTCTTGGTACTTCCCCTGGCTTGTGGTGGCATGGGCCCAGGACAACCCAAAGTCATCTTTCAGATCTCCAATTTTAGGTAGACATTTGCAGGTAATCTCTTCAAAGTATTTCAGGGAATTGTACTCCTTGGATGGGTTAAGGTCCATTATTCACATCAGTCCTAATGACTGAGGGACCAAGTCAATGTTTGGGTACCAGTATCAGAAGAATTATATAGAAGACTGAGATCAAGATGATCTCCAGTATCAAACTGGGACCCACCAGTGCTATGACAGGGTACAGAAATATCTCTGGATTGAGGATCATGAAAAGATGAGAAAGAGACCAAAAGAGACCTCAAACTATAGGAAACCCTGACAGAAGCCAAGGATTGAGGCAGAAGGTGGGACCTGATACCAGCCACCATCCAAATTAGTAGGTAACTAACAGTTACATCCAGATCACAGAGGGAATAGGAACAAAATAGACTTCCCCAACAGAACCAGAGAGACTGATGGGATATAAAATCCCAATCCAATTGAACTTGAAATTATGAATAATGTTTACTCATAAGAAGAAGACATCAAAGACCATGATTATGGGGTAAGAGAGGTCCAAGAGGTAAATACAGAAGAAGGAAATTACTTTGTAACAACTATAACAGGAGCTCAGAGGAAAAGAAAAGTTTGACCACAAAAATGACAAGAATGGCAGGAAGAAATAAAGTAAGAGATAAAAGAAAATTATTCATAAAATTAGAACTCTAAAAAAACATAGAAGAAGAATGAAACTGAAAATGTAATACTGACCAAAAAGTGGATCCCTTAAAACTGAATAAAACAGAACTCAATGACTCCATGGGACAAGAAATTTTAGAACAAAATCAAAAAATTCAAAAATAGCACATATTAGTAAAAAAAAAAAAAGAACAACTGATTTAGGAAACACTGAGGAGAGATAATTTAGGAATCATCAGAGTTCCTAAATACAATGGCCATACAAAAAAATGAGTACTGTATTTCAAGAAATCATCAAAAGAAATTGCCCAGATCTATTAAAACCAAAAGGTAAAGGCAAAATAGAAATAATTCAATACTATATCTCCTGAAAGAAATTATCAAAAGCAAACTCAGTAATGTTATAGACCAAATATGGAATTTCCACATCCAATAAAAAGTACTGGAGGAAGTTAGGAAGAATTAATCCAAGTAAGAAAGAACTATATACATAGTTGACATCGCACAAGACTCGTCAGCTATTAAGATGGAGGATAAGAAATTTTGGAATATGATTTTCCAAAAGACAAAAACTTACAACCAAGAATAATTTACTGTGAAAAAATAACTATAATTTTACACGGTAAAATGGATTTTTCACAGAATGAGGAATTTTTACTGATGTAAATATGACATCTGAGAAAGCAAGAGAAATCTAGAAAGGTAATTGTATTTGAGAAATCATAGGGGACTAAATGATGATAAAGTGCTTTTATTCTAATACGGATAAAAGGAAGTGTGTTTTGATAATTATAATGTCCTCATGGGTCACAGAGAAATAAGACAAAGATGACATAAATCTACTATATATTGTTGGTTTTATGAAAGGAAAGAAAAGGAGAAAAAAATATTTTAGGGAAAGAAATGAGGAATAAAGGGTATTTAATCTAAATGAGTAAATGAGATGAAAGAGAAATAATGCACAAATATGAAGGAAGGCATGGAAGGAGTGACCATTATATGACTTTCACTTTTATCTGAACCAGATAGAGGAGGAATGAATGTACACAGGCATGTGAGTGCACACGTGTGCGCACACACACACAAAGTTTGGTATAGAAATCTATTACTCTTAATGGGGAAATAGGCAGGGAATTGGAAAGGGGAAGAGGGTGAAAGAGAGAGAATGGACTTAAGAAGAGAACAGTCACAAGCAACTGTAGAGGGGGTAATTAAAAAGAGGTGAATAGAGATTGCCATTGTTAATCACATTTTTTCCCCCTCAATCTTTGTTTTTGTAAGAAGAGGAGGGGAGAAAAATAGGAAAAAGTACAAGATGCATGGGAAAGAAGCAAGGTGATTTGAAGGTCAGTAGACAACAGCTACCAGAATTTTGATTGAACAGAACATATGGATTGAGTCAACTTCACAAGAGGAGAGATTATTGAGAAAAGGAGCTAGAGAGCCTGGAAGTAGCAATGGTGAACAAGGGGTGCCTGGGGTGAGTAAGATGACCTCTCCTTGCTTGACCAATGAGACAAGGAAATGAGTGAAGGTGCTACCAGTGTTGGGAAGGGTGACCAGGGAAGTTGTGTCATCAAAGCTAGGTCTCAGGGACAGCCAGAAGATTAAAGGGAAAGGAAAAGATTTAAGATGAAACAAGTATGTTAGCTACTGGGTGTGTGCTTCAGAGAGCACAGTGGAAGGGTTGGGGAGATTTATAGTGAGACATTGTGGGATTTGTGTTGAGGAGGATAAAAATAAGAGGGTAGGCAGTGGAAGATAGAGAATGGAATGGGTGATGCATGACCATGACCTCTATCATTGAGGAATGTGTTCAGAAGGATTATCAGCATCATTAGGAGTCTGACCTCAGGACAGTGTCCTCTCAAGATGTTAGATAGCTCAGGCGAAAACAGTGATGAGAACTGATGGAATAATATTTGTCTCCTATACTTGCAGGCAGGCCAAGCCTAGAGATAGGTAGAGGAGTCAGGAAAGAATGGTGTCTCTTTGTCCTGTGTTTGCAGGAAGAGATGATTGATGGAAAGTGAGTTCCCTTTTAAGTGGGAAGAGACTGGTAGTCAATGGAATGGAATCTCTCTGATCCCTGCAAGAGGAAAGTGACCAGATCAGGTGATCTTTGTAGGGTGGAATGGTTTCTGTCCAACTCCCATCTTCACAACATCTCTCAATCTATCCCTTTGTCGTCTGGTCTTCTGGTTGGTTGACTTACCTCAGGTCTCTCCCCTATTTCAATCCAGCCTCCACTTAGCTATCAAAGTGATTTTCCTAAAGTTCCCATTGGACCAGAAAGGAACTCCTCCTCTATTTAGTGGTTTTCTATTACCTCCAGAATCAAACATAAAATCTTGTTTGACTTTCAAAGCCCTTTGTGACTTGTCCCCTTTCTGTCTTCCATGTTCTCAGTGTTCTCCCTTTCACAAATTGTTGGCCACTTTAATTTTAGGAGCTAATTAGAAAAATTTATAATTATAAAATATAATTAGAAAAAATTTATAAATAATAAATTTATAATTTATAAAATTTATAAAATTTAAATAATCATTATAATGATTATTAGCTTTGGAAACTTTAGTGATAAACTTGTCCAATCTCCTTATTTTATCGATAAGGAAATTACAGTCCTGAGAAGTTAAAAGTCACTCAGTAATTAGCAAAGAATGAATTTGAACCCAGGCTTCCCTGGCTCAAAATCCAAGGCCTTTTCTACCAGAGTCCAGGTCATAGTTTCCCCATTTGTACAATGAGAAGCTTGTACTTGATGATTTCTACAGTTCCTTCTACCTCTAAACTATGAGTTAAAAAAACCCTGTAATTATTGTTTGTTTTTTATGGGGGAATGACTAAAATTTCTGCATCTCACTCAAGTAATCCTTGCGCTCCACAAAAGTGAAGGAAGGGGGTTCCTTCTTCAGATTTATTCAATTGTGGTTGAACTGGTTGAGATGAATCTTTGAGGTCCTAAGCAACTCTGGAACTCCATTACTCTATGCAAACTAGAGAGAGCCCAAGACATTTGCAAGTTTTGAAAGAGATACTGTCTTTAAATCACTGAGTAAAGGTCAAAACCTTAGATGTAACTCCAAGTTCCCATCAAGTGACTGGATTCATTTTGACTCAAAGGAGCAAAATTTTTGCTTCCTTTAGAGAACATGAATAACTGAAATATGAAGAAGTGTTGGAAATGGTATTCAAACCCAATTTTCCCAACTCCAAATCTAGCACTTTTTCTATTTCATTATCACAGCTGCCTATTTTATATAAGCTATTTTTCCCTGCCTCACCTGATGGTAGTGGGATGCACAGGGAACAAGACCAAGGTGGGCATCACCTGGAAGGAGATAGAAACAGATTCATTCATCAAGTGGAGGTTTCGCTGGATGATCTCTCAGATCTTTCCAAAGCTGAGGTCCTGTGACTCTATGGAGTAGAGATCTATTTAAATAAGAATGCTCACCTTTAAAAAATATAGAATTCACAAGCATCACTACAGTGTCCTGACTGAAGTCTTGAAGAAATTCTCTAGTTTTCCCATAGATTTGGTTCTCTATGTATTTGATAATCTGTCTCCTGGTTGAGAAAAAACTAGTGAAGTTGACGGCAAAACGTGTGGCTTCATGAAATTCCTTGATACTGTGCCATTCATGAAGTTGTTTTAGCTGCTTATCCAAGATCATGAAACTTCCTACCTTCAGTTCATGTTTTTTGTTGTTCAGGTTTAGCTTATGGATGAGATGCTGGAAACTCATGTAGATCTCAGACTCAGGTATCTCTGTGAGGTTGAAGCCCAAACCCTCTAGGATCTGAGTCCTAACTGTAGTTTGTGTCCCAAGGGACAACATGGCCAGAGCCATGGAGATGCTCACGGGGGAGAAGAAAATGTTCTCACTGGGGGCTGCCAAAGTTAATTCCTTGTACAAGCGCAGAGCAAAAATGGTGTTGCTAGTGGATATTTTATGGCATGGTAGAGATGTTTCTGAGTGTGTTTCATCTTGTATGTAGAACTCTGTCTTATTATTTCCATCATAGTCAGAAAGAGGATGACAGTGGACAACAGCCAGCATCCCAACCACCAGCATCCATATACAAGTAGGCTCCATATCCAATGGTCCTAGTTCTGAAAACAATGGAGAGCGATCAAGTCAGTAATACCTTCTTGTAAAACTTTCAGTGACTCCCCCTTGCCTCCACAATGAAACCCAAACTTCTAATATGCAAGGTTCTCTACAGTCAGGTCTCAACCAACTTTCCATCCTTAGTATCTGTATTTTCCTTAGTATGATCTAAGTTCAATCTTGCCAAAGTCATATAGTTACTCCCCTCAACATAGCTGGCATGTTTCCCCATTCTTGAGGCTTTGCTCACACTGCTTTTCTTATTTGAAATGCTGTCCTGCCTCCTCTCCTTCTATCTGAAAAAAACCTTCTTATCCTTCCGTACCCAGATCTAGTCCTATGTGCCTCACAAAATCCTCCATGATCACCCTATCCAGAGATGCTCTCTCACCATAACCAAAGCTAACTGAACTCCCAGAGCTTCTGTTCATCCTGCTCAAATAGCACTTACATACTATATGTTGTTTCCTGCTGCAGCCATTGACTGCATTGATATACATGTTATTTCTCCTATTAGGAGAGAGCATGAAGACATGGCACCTTTCAGAGTCCACGTAACCTTTGGTCTGTTCAGCTGCAGTTCCCTCATCTGCCAAGTGGGTACTCTTTCTCCCCCTAGGCTGTGCTAGTGTTTCGAGCTTCTCTTTATGTGTTTGTCTTCTCTTCTTAGAATACAAATTTTTTGAAAGCAGAGACTGTTTTGTGGTTGTTTAGTCATTTAAGTTGTGTCCAACTCTTTGTGAGTTTGAGGTTTTCTTGGCTAGGATACTGAAACGGTTTGCTATTTCCTTATTCAGGTAATTTTACAGATAAGAAAATTGAGGCAAACAGGGTTAAGTGACTTTCCCAGGGTCACACAGCTACTAAATGTCTGAGGCAAAATTTGAACTCAGGAAGTTGAGTCTTTCTGACTCTAGGTCTGGAGTTCTATCTCATATACCACCTAGCTACCCAGAGACTATCTTCCTTCCTTCCTTCCACCTTTCTTTCTTTCTTTCTTTCTTTCTTTCTTTCTTTCTTTCTTTCTTTCTTTCTTTCTTTCTTTCTTTCTTTCTTTCTTTCTTTCTTTCTTTCTTTCTTTCTTTCTTTCTTTCTTTCTTTCTTTCTTTCTTTCTTTCTTTCTTTCTTTCTTCCTTCCTTCCTTCCTTCCTTCCTTCCTTCCTTTCTTGCTTTCCTTATCTTAAATTTACATATAGAACCAAAAGATCCTGAGAACAAGGCCTTAATGGCTTTCCTTGATTTAGCACATAGTCTTGGGGTGTGATTTTTGGTTAATATATGATATAGTTTGCAAATTATGCTACTTTTGATCTTTCAGATGGTCTGTACGTGACTTCTAGGTTCCCCTTTGCATGTTTACTTCTTGCTACTGTTACTTTATATTAACAGTGACTGCTTGTAAACTTACTATACTGATTAGAAGAGGATGGTTAGGGCAACTAGAACAAGATACAAATTTAACACAACTCACCTTTTAGTCCCCTAACCACAACTATACGCTACCATGTTTATAGAATAACCTAATCAAGATCACAGCAGGCATAATAATCACTAAAGCCTCAAAGATTCTGGGGCCTGACCCTAAGTTCTAAGTGGTCCCTTGGCCCTATACCTGGAGGACTTCCATATTGGTCAGGGAGTTCCAGGGTTACTGGGTAGGGGAGCAGAAATTTAGTGGACAAAAAGTTAATATGGATAAAAAGTGTGATATGTCAACCGAAAGAGCTAATAGAATTTTTGACTGTTTTAAGAAAGACATAGCATCTAGAACTGAGGGCAGAGACGGTCTTTTGATTCTTTTTGTATCCTTAGTGCTTAGCACAGTGCCTGGAACATAGCAGATGCTTAACAAAGGTTTATTAATTCATTGATTTATTGACTAGGTGACAATTCTCTCCCTTGATCACACCATTTATAGATTATTATTTTTAGTACTCCATGAGCTGGTTTTTCTTCCCTGACATAAGCTGACAATCATGCTAGCAGTGTTAATATGAAGTCTTGTGTATGATAAAACAACATGCATATGAATATGTATCTAATCAGCGTATAGTGTTGCTTTCTACAAGGTCAAATGAGATAAATAATTGCAAAGTTTTTAGCAGAGTGCACATAGAAAGTGTTATATAAATGTTTACTACTACTACTACTACCACCACCACCACCACTACCACAGCCACCACCGCCATTACTACTACTACTTCTGTTACTACTGCTACAACTGCTACTTCTACTAGTACTGCAAAGTTTGGAGGTTTAGGATAGGAAGAAAAAAATGAAAGGAAGAAGTCCTCATTCTTACCCTTTTTAGCATACCTCTCCCATTCCTCTCCCTTGCCAGGAATATGGGTTAGTTAAACTCTTTCCAGACTACAACTTTCTCCTCTCACTGAGAATCTCAATAGGTGCAACTTTTTCTTGGTCTACATCTCTATTCTGTCCTTCTCTTTATGGAACAGAAGCTTCTATGAGATACTTAGTCTGAGTCACCTCAATCTGGCCAACCAATTACTCCATTAGCCTACGGGTACATAGTAATGTTCTTTGTCTAATTTTTGCTGTTTATTAAAATAAAAAAATTAAAACATTCTCATCTCAATCAGTTAAGCTCCTAACTTGAGAAGAAAATCCTAGCATTTTGTTCAGAAGCTCAAAATTCTGTCCTGTTCAGTCCTGAGTATACCAATCTATTCACCAGTGTCTTCCATTTTTCTCATTCTCTATATAAATAATAAATAAAAATGAGCTCTGAATTATGTCTGTCAGTTATGGATCATATCTATTTAACTATGACTATAGGAGACAGAAATTGGAACTAGAAACAGCTTAAAGAAGTAAAGAAACTTATGTGGAGAGTTCTCATGACAGAGAGACACAGGAGAAGGAGTTAAGACTTTACTATCTTTTATTGATTCCCAAAGAGCAATCAATACCAGTAATGTCAGCCCCTTCAAGTCACAAAAGCTTCTCTCTTCCCTCCTTCCTTGCAACAAGTTCCCTGCCTCTAGAACCATACCTGAACTGCTCAGACTCTAGTTTCAGAGCTCACATCATGAAATGCCTATTAAAGGTTTAGAGGCTTCTCTCTCTCTTTCCCACAACCACTGTGAGGTAGCCACCATCCTAACCACTACTGCAAAACCAGCCCATGGGCGCTGCACTGCTGTACCCATCCTTGTTACCCCAGTGGTTGCTCCTGCAGCCGTCTTTGGAATTTAATTTCACTTCTAACTGCTCTGGCTAATCAACCTCTCCTTTAGAGTTTTCTTCTTAGATTGCAATACAGGAGGTTTCATTCAGACATAGGGAACTTCTAATCCTGTCATTCATTTATCTCTGCCTCTAAGTATCAGGCTGGAATCTACAAATATATGTGTCATGTCTAATACCCGTTAACTTCTAATATTCATGAAATAAACTAATGAGCAGATGCTATTTGTGATAAGCCTTCTGTTTTTACCATAATGATGTATTTAACCATTTTTACAAGTATATTTTGTCACCAAAAATATGTCCAAATGACCATCAACCTTGAAAATAAAGGCATAAACAAAGGCAAAATTTATTGATTTCCCCATCTATTTTATGTACTGTGAAGTATCTATTGAAAATGACCAAGAGTCAGTAAATTAAGTGAAGGACCAAAGTGTCTATCTGGGTACTATTGGTTAGAGTATTGAGTAAAATTTAGTCTGATGCTCAAAGTTCTCCATAATCTAGTGCCACCTTCTCTTTTGTGGAGAATGATTACTTATATTATTGGCCTCTGAGTTGGTTCAGAAAACTCTAATGCTATACTACGTATATATGGTAGTCTTTTGCTACCTACCTTGAATTTTGCTTTTCTGCTTGAGTTTCTGATAAGTTATCTTCTCTTTTTTGATGGCTTTCTCACTAGAAGTAGGTAAGACATGTGTCATTTTTGTGGAGCTGATGTCTGGCCCCTTTCAGCAGATGTCTGTGTAAAACCAGCTAGAAAGGATTTCACCTTCAAACTGAGAGAAAGCTCTGGGCCCAGAACTACAGTTTCTCTTAGGATTGCAGCATAGGACCAAGCTTTATTAAGAAACAACTTCCTCTCCACACTGCTCCTTCTCAGTTTTCTTTGATGGATGTTCATTCAGGCCATGCCCACTGACTTTGACTATCTTCTAAGACTCTGTCCTGGCCTTTTTCTCCATCTATACTGTCTCTTGCTGGTTTCATTCATTGTCATGGATTCAATCTCTATGAAGAAGATTCTCAGACATATTTATCTAGCCTTAACTTTTCTCTTGATCTTTAGTCTCACATTTTCAACTACTTATTGAACATCTTAAACTAGATTTTCTATGGATACCTCAAATACAACACATAGGCATATCTCAGAGATTTTGAAGGTTTGGTTCCAGATCATCACAATAATGTGAACGTTACAATAAAGTGAGTCACGTTAAGTTTTTGGTTTCTCAATGCATATAAAAGTTAGGTTTACACTATACTGTCATCTATTAAATGTGCAATAGTATTATGTCTAAAATATGTACATACCTTAATTTAAAAATACTTTATTGATAAAAATAAATGTTAATCATCATTTGCACCTTCAGGGAGTCATAATCTTTTTCGCTGGTGGAGGATCTTGCTTTGATGTTGATGGTTGCTGACTGGTTAGGGTGGTGCTTGCTAAAGGTTTGGATGACTGTGGCATTTTCTTAATGTAAGATAACAATAAAGTTTGCCACATTGATTGAATTTTCCTTTCACTTGGAACACTTAGATACTATTGTAGGGTTATTATTTGACTTAATTTGAATATTATTGTATCTCAAGGAATAGGGAAACCCAAGAAAAGAGAGATGGGAACTATGGTGAAGCAATCAGGACACACTTAAGTTTGATTACATTTGCTACTGTATATGGGCACAGTTCTTGGAATCCTGAACAATTACAATAGTAATACCAAAGATCACTAATGACAGATTACCATGGCAGATATAGTAATAAAGAAAAAGTCTGAAATATTGTGAAAATTGCCAAAATGTGACACAGAGACATGATGTGAGCACATGCTGTTGCAAAAATAGTGCCACAGATCTTCAGTTTTTTAAAAAAAAAAACCGTCCAAAATATCTGTAAAGTTCAATAAAGTGAAGTATAATAGAATGAGATATGCCTGCATACAAAACCAAACTCAATATCTTTCCCCCAAAACTCTCCCCTATTCCAAACATCCCTGTTAAGGTACTGTTTGTCAAAGGTACTACCATCCTTTCAGTCACATAGGCACCTGAACTAGATGCTTTCCTCAGCTCCTTACTCCCTCTTTCCCCGCAATCCAATTGATTGCCAAGTATTGTTGATTGTACCATTACAGCTTTTCTCATGTATTTCCCCTTTTCTCCTCTGATATTGCATCACCCCAGTACAGACTCTTATCACCTCACATTTATAGTATTGCAATAGTCTTCTTGTTGGTTTCCCTTTCTCAACTCTCTCCCCACTCTAATCTGTCCTCTACTCAGTTATTAAACTGATCTTTCAAAATTGCAAGTCTGACCATGTCACTCCCACCGGCCCCCTCCAATTTAATTAACTCCAGTGTCTCCTTATTTCCTCTAAAATTAAATATAAAATTCTACATTTGACTTTTAAATGAACTTTGTAACCTGCCTGCTTCCTACTTTTCCAATCATTTTGCTTTCCTCTACACATACTGTACAATCCAATGACCCTGCCCTCTTTACGATTTCTCACATACAACGTTCCATCTCTCAAGTCCAAGTATCACCGGCTATTCTTCATGCCTTGAAATCTTTCCTTCCTCATCTCTGTCTCCTGGCTTCTCTGGATTCCTTCAAGCCTCAAATAAAGTTTCACTTTCCACAAGAAGCCTTTCCCAGTCCTATTTAATCACAATGACTTCTCTTTGAGATTATCTTCAGTTTACCCTATACATACATATATCTTATTTGTCCATAGTTACTTGAATATTTTTGTAAAATGTATTAAGTTGTAAGTAAAAGCCATATATGATTGCAAGGAAAATATTATCAAGAAAGTGTATATAGACTATATGTTTGACTACTAGCCAGTTTGAATTAAAATGACAATTTAAACATAAATAAACTCTGATTTTTGGCACTCATTAATGAAGAATGATAAAAGTGATAGCTGTCTCCAAATTCATAAAGTATTCCAAGATTGATAGGAGATTGGACTTGTTTCACTTGGCTCCAGAGGGCAAAAATAGGAGTTATAGGTAGGAGCTGTAGAGAGGGTAGATTTAGGCTCAATGTTAGGAAAACTTTCCTAAGAAATAGAACTATTTTGAATTGGAATGCACTGCCTTGGTAGGAAGTTGATTGGCCCTTCTTGGAGATCTTCAAGTGAAGATTGGATTACCAGTTATTGGGAAGTTTGGAAAGAGGACTCTTAGTTAGATATCTGTTGGGCTAGATGGGATCTGACGTCTCTAAAAAATCAGAATCTGAGATTCTGGCTTAGCTACTTGTCTATCAGTGTGGTTTTAAGTAAGTCAATTTATTTGTCTGCTCCTTAGTTTCTTTATTTCTAAAATGTAGGAGTAGGACTCATGCTTGGAGGTTTTTAAAGCCATCAATCTTGTGATGTCAATGTTTCATGATCACATGGTTTATAGATCATAATAAGGAACAATGAGAGCCAGCATGCTGTAGTGGATAAAGGCTGGTCTCAGAGTCCAAATGGGTTGAGATTATCTCCCACCTCTGGCATAAACTGGCCCTGTGACCCTGAATGAATTACTCAACCTTTCAATATCTAAGACAATAATCTGTGGAGTTTTGCAGATCTGCATTAATAAAAGAGAGTTTCCTGGCTGAGAAGGTGTCAATGTTGACAAAAATTAGCAGTCCAGAAAAAAAGAAAAATAGACTAAAAAAAAAGCTGGAAAAGAGTTCAAAATGTCTTCAGAAAATAGCAGTTTTCCTAACTAGTTAATGGTAAACTTTAGATTCATCTTCCTTTGGCTGAAGTTTATTTCATCAGACTCATTGCTCATTGATAAGGAATTTCTTAGGAAAAAACCTCAAATACTCCTTATCTGAACATAACACTTTCTTTTTCTTTTTTAGCTCTTAGTCTTAAACTGCAAGGTGTAGATTAATTTGCTTCTCACCCTCTCAGATACTATTTTAAAAGTTACAGACCATGGTGAGAGATTTTCCCACTTCAGAATGTGGAAGGACTACATTCCTGCTTTAGGAGACTTCCAAACTCTGTTCATCTGAGAAAGAGAAATCAAGATAACATCAACCAGACATATTCATGTAAGGTTTCCAAAGTAAAGTTGTACTTACAGGACAATTCCAAAGAGTCTGCCCAGGGCTTCAGGTCTGCATTTTCTTTTACTTACTGAGAAAACAGCTTTTGGAAATCAGAGAGAGCCCAGTCAATATTTGCCAGGTCATTTCCTGGAACCCGTTTTCAGTCAAGGCTAACAATAAACAGAAATTTTTTCTAAAAAACCAACTCCCCCACCCCCAAGCAAACAAACATTCGAATGATGAACAAAACACGGGAACAGCTCTTCTCTTTTTTCCTATTCTTTATGTAGCAACGTATGGAAGCACCATTCCAAGGGAATGAAATACAGGTCCTGCTCAGATTTGGCTCACAGAATGTTGTTATACCAGGTTTCTTCTTATTCACTTCTTTTAGAAAACTCAAAAGAACATTCTGAAAACATTTCCTATTTGCTTTCTTTCTTCCATTATTCTAGTCATTGCATAAATTGTTCTCCTGGTTCAGCTCCCTCTGTATCAGTTTATTTAAGTCTTTCCACAGTTCTCTGATTCTCTCCCTTTCATTATTTTTTATGGCACAATCATATATATTCATGTACCATAATTTGTTCATATAGTGCAATTGATGGGCCCTCTCTGCAGTTTTTTCCTACAGCAGAAGTGTTGTCATGTACATTTTTGTTCATTTGGGCTCTTTCCCTTTGTCTTTGACTTCTTTGGAGTTTTTACCTGTGGGTGCAGCTAGGTGGTGCAGTGGATAAAGCAGCAGACCTGGAGTCAGGAAGACCTGAGTTCAAATCCAGCCTCAGACACTTAATTAACCCTGTTTGCCTCAGTTTCCTCATCGATAAAATAAGCTGGCGAAGGAGAGGGCAAACCACTCTTTGTCAAGAAAACCCCAAATGGGATCACAAAGAATCAGACACAATTGTAAACGGCTGAAGAACAGAAATTGACTCACTATTTACCATAGTGGCTTTTTCAAGACTTTATTTTTCTTCAAACCTTGAATGACTTCCCCTTTCTCCACCCTCTCAGTTGGGAATCTTGCCTTCTATTTCACTGAAATAATTGAAATCATTTACGTAAGAGCTCTCTCTTCTCCCTTACTCCAATCTTACATTGCTGCAATACCTTTCCTCACTGCCTCACTGTCTCCTCCTTCATCCCCATCTTGCATGAAGAGGTGGTCCTGATGGGGTTCAGATTCTAGGAGCCTCCTTGAACTCCGCTTGAATTTTCCCACTTGGTCTGGCCTTTCATACTCAGACCTGTTACCCTTAATCTAGCCTGGCCCTCCGTTGTCTGATATCTCCAGAGTTTGTCTGGCTGAGATTCTATCTGGCCCACTTGTTAATACAAACATCACAAATGGTTAGGCTCCTTAAGAGTCAACCCAATATGGCTCTTTCTTCCCTCTTGTATGAGAGATGACATGCTACATTCTACCTTTCCCTTTCTCTTACTCTTAGTACATTCCATTCAACAGTAAATTTTATATTTTTTAAGTATTCTCCCTTCATATTCAGCTTACCATATGCCCTCTCTATGTGTGTGCATATCTATACATATCTATACATATACATACACATACACACATGTACATATACATGCCAACACATATATAATATATACATACATATATACCCATACACACCTACATATATATATATATTCCCTCTAACTACCCTAATACTGAAAAAGGTCTTAAGAGTTACACATCTTTCCATGTAGGAATATAAGCAGTTCAACTTTAAGGAGTTCCTTAAGGCTTCTCTTTCCTGTTTACCTTTTCATGTTTCTCCTGATTCTTATATTTGAAAGTCAAATTTTCTATTCAGCTCTGGTCTTTTTTTTAACAAGAATGCTTGGAAATTCTCTATTTCATTGAAATTCCATTTCTTCCTCTGAAGTATTATACTCAGTTTTGCTGGATGGGTCATTCTTGGTTTTAATCCTACCTCCTTTGACCTCTGGAATATCATATTCCAAGCCCTTTGATTCTTTAGTGGAGAAGCTGTTAAATCATGTGTTATTCTGATTGTATTTCCACCATACTTGAATCATTTCTTTCTGGCTGTTTGTAATATTTTCTCCTTGACATGGGAACTCTGGAATTTAGCTACAATATTCTTAGGAGTTTTTCTTTTGGAGTCTCAGGAAGTGTTCGGTGAATTCTTTCCATTCCTATTTTATCCTCAGGTTCTAGAATGTCAGGGCAGTTTTCCTTGATAATTTCTTGGCTCTTTTTTTGATCATGGTTTTCAGGTAGACCAATAATTTTTAAATTATCTCTTCTGAATCTATTTTTCAGGTCAGTTATTTTTGCAGTGAGATATTTTAAATTGTCTTCTATTTTTTTTTTCATTCTTTTGGTTTTGTTTTATATGTTGCTTTGTCATAAAGTCATTAGTTTCCATCTACTCCACTCTAATTTTTAATTTTTAAAGAACTCTTTAAAGAACTATTTTAAAGAAATATTTTTAAAGAACTATTTTATTCAGTGAACTTTTGAACCTCCTTTTCAGTTTGGGTAATTCTGCTTCTTAAAGCATTTTTCTCCTCATTCGCTTTTTGGACCACTTTTGCCATTTGAGTTAGTCTATTTTCAATTTATTTCTCCTCTTTTAAAAATTTTTCTTTTCTTTTTTTTTGGTTTGTTTATTTATCAGACTTCTAATTTTTAAAGTGTATATTCAGTTCATTAATCTTTTATTTTTCTATTTTGTTAATATATGTTTAGAGGGAAATGATTTCCCTCTCCCAACCACCCAAGGACTACTTTACCTTAATCCTAGAAATCTTGTTTATAATTATTATTTTTCTTTCACATAATAATTGATTGTCTCTATGATTTGTCCTTTAACATACTCATTATTTATGATTTCATTGTTAGGTATTCATTTAGATTTGTGTCTTTTTGTTTTTGATCCTTGAACTAATGTCTGCTTTTACTGTTTCTGGCATTTCACATTTTTTAGCCTTTTTTTTTGAAAAAAATTTTTTCCTGCAGATGATTAATGAATTCTTTCATTTGATATTCATTTCCTGTGTTTAGAATTTCTGGATAGTTCTCTTTTATTATTATTATTTTTTGCATGTTTGTTTTGGGGGGGAGTAGTCTTATTCTAGGAGACCTATAATCCTTTGTTGTCTATTCATCCTGCCTTTGAGATTAGCATGTTTTAACTGGATAATGAGCATACTGTCTTTCAATTTTTTTTGCTTCTTTTATTGTAGATTGTCCTTCACTTCTGTATTTTGCATTCCCAGTCTATTGTTCTTTCTTTGATTTCTTTGGTGAGACTTTTCTTGCAGGTTACAGTTTTTTCTATTCTACGTGCTGTGTTTGCTGTTCAGGCCATAAATTCTTCTTTCATGATACTTATTTTTCTTTTAAAACACTCAGGAACACCATGTTGCAGTTCCATGTTTTCCTCAAATCCCATAGGGTGCTATATCTCTTCAAACATTGGATAGTTTTCCTTTGTTTTGCAGTATTTATTCATAGATGCCTGAACTAGTTTGCTAGAACTGGAGGCCATATTCTGCTGTTGATATTTTCTCTGTTGGTTTATCTATCTGGGTTCAAAGTCTTTGAGATTTCTTCTTCCTGAGATCTTTGGTAATTTTAGTTTCCCTTCCTCTTATTTTACCCTGTTCCTTACTTCCTGACTTTCTGATTTGCTTCTCTCTGATGATGGTTTTCCTGGTAGCTGAATGTCAAAATAATTCAACCTTCTCCCACACTGGGTAATTAATAGTTCATCAACCTAGATTTCTGCCCCAAGTGATTTTGGGGGGGACAGGAATGATGTTAACTAAATGTTGAGCTCTTTCACTCAAGTTTCCTCAGTTTCTACCTCCCAACCTGCCTCCCAATAGGACACTATAGTGTCCTGTTCTGTCTTTTCCCATCTTGTCCTGTTCTATCAGTGAGGTTTAGTATCTCCTTTTCCATTTGGCCAGTTCTGCTTTCTTAGGAATTCTTATTGGCTTTTTTTAAACCTCTTTTACCATTTGTCCTACTCTATTTTTAAGGTGTTATTTTCTTCAGTTTTTTTGTCTCCTTTACCAAGCTGTTGTCTCTTTTCATGATTTTCTTGTATCACTTTCATTTCTTGTACTTGACTTTCAAAATCCTTTCTGAGTTCTTCTATGGCCCGAGATCAATTCATATTTTTCTTGAAAACTTTGTATATAGGAGCTTTGACTTTGTTATCTTTTTCTGAGTGTGTGTTTTGTTCTTCCTTGTCACCATAATAGCTTTCTGTGGTAAGAATTTTTTTCATTATTTGCTTATTTTCCCATCCTATGTCTTGACTTTTAACTCTTTGCTAAAGTAGGGCTCTGCTTCCAGTATGGAGGGTTCACTGTCCCAAGCTTCAGGAATTTTGTGCAGCTGTTTTCATAGATACTATAGAAACCTGTAAATTTTCGGTTCCTCCAAGGTTGTATGGTTTAAGGAGAGGTGTGTTTACTCCTCTCCTAGCCTGTGTTCTGTTCTGTGAATGATCACAAGCTCTCTTTTCTTCCCTGGGACTGTGAGTAGGGTCCCTGTTATACAGAGTTTGTGGCACACACTCTGGTGTAATAGTAAGCCTCCTCTCCTGGGGATTGCCCCCCAGGACTTTGACCCTGATCCAAGAATGGGTAAAGCAACAGAGTCCTGCCTCAGTGCTAGCAAAGAGACCCTTGTAATCTCCTTCTAATTAACTTGTCAAGCCTCTTGCTGTCTGTGGGCGGAGAGCTCCAGAAGCAGCTATTGTCACTGCTGAGTCAGTGGCTCCCAAGGCCTGATCTTGCTTTGCCAGGGCTGGGTCTGTGCTGATGTGGCCTGCTCAGACTGTGCTCCACTCTCAGACAGGTATATCAGACCTTCCTGCCAACTTTCTAAGTTGTTTTTGGCTAGAAAATTATTTCACCCCATTCTTTTATGAGTTCTGCTGTTCTGGGAATTGTTTCATAGCATTATTTAAAAGTGTTCAGAAGGGTTTGCGAAGAGTTTAGGTGAGTTATGGCCTTTTCTCTGCCATCTTGGGTCTGCTCCAGGGAGCAATCTTTACATCTCCCACTTTTCAATCCCCAAAGCCTGGACTATAAACTAAATAATAGTTCTTTGTTCCAAATGGAAAACCCTCCTCTTCTCCCCCCAAAATCCAAAACTTTGGGGTTTGGTATTTCTAAGCCCCAAGTCTCTTTATTTCTCTAGTATAGATGAATGATTTGAAAAAAAGAAAGGCACATTTAAGTCCAGAGGGCAAATATATTTTCTCAAGTACCTGTTCAGGAGCATTTCTAGCCTTTTCATATAGGGACCCAGTCTGTTCCAAATCTTCAGGAGGCCTTTGGGGCACTTCCTCAGCTGGAATTGGGTAAGAACCTTTTGCTTCACCATCTTTTCAGTACCTTATTCTAACTCATATTTCAAATGTTTAGAGGCATTAGAATTTGTATCTCCTTGCAGCAGGTGCTCTGTGGCCCAGTGAGTTTTACCAGTAATGACAGATTCATGTTTCTATAACATCTTTTCCATAAATTCTCTGCAAAATGGGTAGTACAAATGTTATTATCTTCATAGCAAATGAGCAGCATGTATCAGAACTCGGACTTAAATCTGTATCATTGCTGTTTTTCAAGTTGAGGACTTTTTATACTACACTATTGACCCCCAAAATGTGGATATTCAACTCAGTAGTACAGATACCAATCCATACCTGTTTGTCTTTCCTGTAAGTCTTGCAGATATGCAATGGGGGCTACGTTGGGAGGATATATCCAGAATTCCTTCTGATCTTTTGACATTAAATGGATACCTGTGGAACATTATCTATCAGATATCCAACCCTTATTTTTGCTATGTGAATTTTTCTCCCCCTGTCTTCTTGCCTTCCCCAGGCTGCTCCCTGTGCCTGGAATGTACTCTCCCCTTGCCTCTATCTTTTAGAGCCTTCATTTGCTTTAAGCTGCTTCTCAAATGCCATCTCCTATTTCCTTCATCCCCTTGGCTACTAGTATATCCCCTAATGCTTGCATTTATTTTCTGTATACTTTTATATACTTATATTTCACATGCTTAATTGTGCACATCCTACAGCATGTAAGTTTCTTGAGAAAGGGATTATACATGTGTATGTGTGTCTGGATCATCAGATACAAATGAAATATTTAAAAAGTTCCTGACACAGTGTCTGGCACATAATAGATACTTAATAAGTGTTTGTTCATTATAATAATAATCAGCTGTGAAATCTTTAGCTACTCTGATCAAAACAATGAACAACAGTTCAGTCATTTTTCAGTAGTGTCTCACTCTTTGTGAACCCATTTGGGGGTTTTCTTGGCAAAGAAACTGGAATAGTTTGCTATTTTCTTCTGTAGATTGTCTCTGAGGAGGAAATGAGCTAACAGGATTAAACGACCAGGGTCTCATAGCTAGTTCGTGTCTGGTGCCATATTTGAACTCAGGAAGAGTTCTAGCCACTTTGTCACCTAGCTAACCATGATCAATACAATGATCCATGACAACTCCAAAGGACACATGATGGAAAATGCTATCCACCTTGAGAGAGAAAACCGATGAACTCCAAAAGTAGGTTAAAGTAGTTTTTAACTTTTATTTATTTTTCTTGCTTTTTAATTTTTTTGCAACATAGCTAATGTGGAAATGTGTTTTATATGGCTTCACGTGTATAATGGATGGTAGGGAAAGGGTATGGAGAGAGGGAGAGAATTTGAAACTGAAAATAAAAAAATAAAATAATAAAAAAATGAGTTAAAAAAAATTTCTCCTTCCCTTTCCCTGTGCCTGACACATAGTAGATACTGATTTAATACTTTTTGATTGATTACTTGAATATCCTTTGTGTGTTCCAAATGCTAAACTCAGTACATTCACCTTCGCTTATAGTTATTTATTTTATTAATTGCAACAGTAGCTTCTGAGTCACAGCTAACCCCAGTCTATCAATATTTGACTGAGGGGTCAACAATTTTCCCCAAAAATAAATGCTGGTGAATTTTTGTATCCATAAGGGATATAATGAAAGGCTTGTTGAACTTCATGATGATAGGGGGAACCATTATTTTGCGGTAGATTTCAATGTCTGTGACAGCAGCTGCCACGGTGCCGTTTTCATTCACCTCAAGTGCCGCCTTGTGTAACACCTAGTAGAGGAAAGGTACACATTGTTACTCTGGGTAACCATTAACCTGGAACAGCTGAAAGTAAGCCTCTGACAGAGTACTAGGGCTAGCGTTATACAAGAGCAGAATAAGAGAGAGTGAGTCTTCTTGGAATTTCCAAAAGGTAAGTCCTCATCAGCTTGTTCCCATAGACTTGAAATTCACAGATGTAACTAGAAGATACCCAAAGGGACCCCAAAGAACATCTGGCTTAGGTCTCTTATGGGAAAGATGTGGACACAGAAACCAGAGAGGGAAAAGTCACTTTTATATGACCACTCAGGTAGTAAGTCCCAGAGCCAGTATTTTAACAAAACCATTCATTCAACACTTAGGTGGTACAGTAAATAGAGAGCATGGCCTAGAGTCAGGAAGACTTATTTTCCTGAATTCAAATCTGACCTCAGACACTTACTAGCTATGTGACCCTGAGTAAGTCATTTAACCCCATTTGTCTCAGTTTCCTCATCTGTAAAATGATCTGGAGAGGAAAATGACAAACAATTCCAATATTTTTGTCAAGAAAACCCAAAATAGGATCATGAAGAGTGACTGAAATGACTAAATAACAAAAATTCATTCCACCATTAAAGTTACAGTTTGAAAACCTAAATCTTTGGGGTAGCTAGGTGGTACAGTAGATAGAGCACCAGCCCTGTAGTCAAAAGAACCTAAGTTAAAATCTGGCCTCAGACACTTGGGACTTACTAGCTCTGTGACCCTGGGCAAGTCACTTAATTCTGATTGCCTTGCCAAAAAAAGATCACTAAATAAATTTTAAAAAAAGAAAATGTAAATCTTCTTGGGATTAATTCTAGATGGGTTTAAGCAATGTTGAGGGATTGGAAAGAGAATACTGGAGGCCTGGATATTTGAAGGATGCTGGAGGAACCAAAGAGAAGGAAAACAGGTCCATTATAGGAAAGCTAAGGTCACAAAAGACAATATTTTTTCTATTTCATAGTATGGGGAGGTCTATTCCTAAAGTTCATTTCTAAGCAACAAGTGGTAAAAAGAAAAAAAAAAAAAGCAAGGTGTGGCACTTTAGAATACAGTGGAATAGAATGAGTAGAAGTTTAGTAAGGTAGAATCTAATGAAGTTTAGACATCATCTAGTTCAATTTTCTCCCTTTGCTCATGTTGAACACTTAGGGCCAGAGAGATGCAGCCTGCCCAAGGTAATGTAGAACTAGAAGTAGAGGCTGTATAAAACATTTGTTTTTCTAGGCTATCTTTGGAAATTGAACCCCCTCTACACCTACCTACACCCCCTCCCCACCCACACTGTTAAAGTGTCTCTACAGGGATTCCTAACCTGGGATCTTTGAACTTGTTTTTTTTTTAAATGCTCTGATAACTCTATTTCAATATAATTATTTTCCTTGACAATCC
This sequence comes from Bettongia penicillata ogilbyi, assembly GCA_023548195.1. Classification (NCBI taxonomy): domain Eukaryota; kingdom Metazoa; phylum Chordata; class Mammalia; order Diprotodontia; family Potoroidae; genus Bettongia; species Bettongia penicillata. Next base: position 8,011,916 of record JAJHZJ010000197.1, read on the forward strand.
AATATATTTTATTTTATGCATTTGAAAATATTATTCTGAGGAGTCCATAGGCTTTGCCAGAGGGGGTACAAAGATACAAATGATCCAAAATGTCGATATTGATCCAGAAGCTTTGAACCTTTGCTTATGCCCATGCATCTTGATTTAACATTTCCCTTATTGTTGTTTTCATTCATTTCAGTTATGTCTGACTGTGACCCCAGTTGGGTTTTTCTTGGCAAAGATACTGGAGTGGTTCGTCATTTCCTTCTCCAGCTCATTTTACAGATGAGGAAACTGAGGCAAACAAGATTACGTGACTTGTTCAGAGTCACACAACTAGCAAGCATCTGAGGTAAGATTTGAACTCACAAAGATGAGCCTTCCTGACTCTATCCACTGCATCAACTAGCTGCTCTTCTCATCTATTGTGGTAATGGTAACCATTACCAAGCATTTATTTTATATTTTCCAGCTTTGTGGGACCTACCAGGGCTTGTGTTCCCTGGCATAACCTTTAAGAACTTGGCTTCTGGGATAAGAACTCACTGTTTGACAAAAATTACTGGGAAAACTGGATAACAGTATGGCGGAAACTGGGCATAGACCAATGCCTGACACCATACACAAGAATAAAGTCCAAATGGATTCATGATCTAGGTATAAAGAGTGATACTATAAACAAATTAGGGGAGCAAGGAATAGTGTATTTGTCAGATTTATGAAGAATGGAGAAATTTATGACCCAGCAAGAGATAGAGAACCTTATGAAGTGCAAAATGGATTATTTTGATTACATTAAATTGAAAAGTTTTTACCCAAACAAACCTAATACAACCAAGATTAGGAGGGAAGCAGAAAACTGGGAAATAATTTTTGCAACTAGTGTCTGTGATAAAGGCCTCATTTCTAAAATACATAGAGAACTGAGTCAAATGTTCAAGAATACAAGTCATTCCCCAATTGATAAATGATCAAAGGATATGAACAGGGAATTTTCAGAGGAAGAAGTTAAAGCTATCTATAATCATATGAAAAAATGCTCTATATCGCTATTGATTAGAGAGATGCAAATCAAACACCACACCTATCAGATTGGCTAACATGACAAAACAGGAAGATGATAAATGTTGGAGAACATGTGGGAGAGTTGGAACACGAATTCATTGTTGGTGGAGCTGTCAGCTGATCTAACCATTCTGGAGAGCAATTTGGAACTATGTTCAAAGGGCTACAAAAAGGTGTACACCCTTTGACCCAGCAGTATTGCTTCTGAGACTCTAACTCAAAGAGATCACAGAAATGGGAAAGAGTCTCACATGTACAAAAATATTTATAGCAGCTCTCTTTGTGGTGGCCAAGAACTGAAAATCAAGGGGATGCCCGTCAATTGGGGAATGGCTGAACAAATTGTGGTATGTGATTGTAATTGAATACTATTGTGCTAGGAGAAACAATGAACAGAAATACTTCAGAGAAGCCTGGAAAGACTTATACGAACTGATTCTGAGTGAAAGGAACAGTACCAGGAGAATTTTATACACAACAACAACCACAGTGTGCGAGGAATTTTTCTGGTAGACTTAGTGCTTCATTGAAATACATGGACTTCAAAAATTTCCAGTGAACTCTTGAGGCAACACCTTCCACATCCAGAGAAAGAACTATGGAATTGGATCACAGATAGAAACAGACCATTTTCTTTTGTATTATAGTTTTGTTTTGTTTTATGGTTTCTCCCATTCATTTTAATTCTTCTATGCAACATGCATTTAATAGGAATGTACATGTAGAACCTATGTAAGATTCTATACCATCTCAGAGAGGATGTGGGGAGGGAGGAGGGAATAAAGAGGAATAAGAAGCAGAAAAAAATACTAAATATATGGAAATGGTTGTTGAACACTGAAAACAAATAAAATAATTCAATTTACAAAAAACTTGGGTCATCTACATAATCCAAATCAGTACTATAAAAAAAATTTAAAGGAATTGTGTTAGAATATGCCCATATCCAATCCATTACCAAATTCTATTATGTATATAAATTCTATTTCTGCATTTAAAAAATTTTAAATAAATTGACCTATTTCAGTAAGGATAGAGCACCTGTCAGAAATAATGTTTGTGGAGTTGACTCACTTACCTTGGAAACTTGTAGTTTGAATTGTGTGGTGATGCCTGTGAGGTCTGCATCATCAGTGAACACGTCTCTTATGCCAATTTTGGGAAGCAATTGTTCAAGATTATAACTGGTGGAGATTGAGATCCTGGGCAGATAAATAGTCACCTTTCTGTTGGAAAAGAAACCCAGAAGGAGCTCGAGTTTACCACTTTATTTGCTGATTGCTTAATGATTCAGCTCCCCAAAGTCATGGACTCAATGGACCTTTTTGTTGTTCTGACTCACTCTCTGGGACCTCATTTGGGGTTTTCTTTGGCAAAGCTACTGGAGGGGTTTGCTATTTTCTTTGCCAACTCATTTTATGGATGAAGAAACTGAAGCAAATGGGGTTAAGTGACTTGCCCAGGGTCACACAGTAAGCGTCTGAGGTGGATTTGAACTCTAGATGAATCTTCTTTATTCCAAACCCAATGCTCTCTCTATTATGCCATCTAGCTGCCCATATAATAACCTTACCAACAACTTAAGCCACTATTTCTCATAACCTCCTGCTACCTCAGAAAGGAAGGCATAGGAAGCCAAAATCCTTCCTATAGCAATTCTATGTTGCCTTCAGTCCTGAGGGAAGGCAGGGAAAGATCTATATGCCTGCCTGAGGAGATCTAGGAAACCTGGGGTACCAAGATTATGGGCAGCTAAGTGACACAATGGATAAAGCACTGGACCTGAAGTTAGGACAGACCTGAGTTCAAATCTGGTCTCAGATACTTCCTAGCTGTGTGACCCTGGGCAAGTCACTTTACCCTGTTTGCCTCAGTTTCTTCATCCGTAAAATGAGCCAGAGAAGGAAAAGGCAAAGCAGTCTAGTATCTTTGCCAAGAAAACCCCAAATGAGGTCACAAAGAGTCAGAAATGACAACACCAAGATTATAAATTCCTTGCAGATGGGGACTGCTTTTTCTACTCATCCCTCAAAGCATCACAGAATGCCAGAATGAAAAGGAACTTTGGAGGTCATATTAATCCAACTTGTGCCTGGACTGAAATCTCCTCTAATCCCCTCTGCAGGTCCTCCCCAACGAGTGGTAGAACTATTACTGGTGTGTGTGTGTGTGTGTGTGTGTGTGTGTGTGTGTGTGTATGTGTGTGTATAATTTGGTGAACTAGTTTAAAATGTATTTTGAAAACTGCATTTCAATAGAATTGGTTTTCTAATTCAGGGCATTTCAGACGTTTAAAAACATTATTCTGATATCTTATTCAAATGCTTCACCAGATGGCCAAAGAGTCTAGGAATTGCAAAAAGCAAAGAAAAGAAAAAGAAAAGGAAAGAAAAGAAAAGGTTAAGAACATCCTTTATAGGTCTTGTCTGGGTTACTGTAGCAGGAATTGCTCATCAAAACTTAATTGGACTAGATGACCTTTGAGGTCTTTCCAGTTCTGAGATCGTGTAATTATTTGGTCTCTATGAACTTCTCCTTGAAGACTTCCTAGGGTGGGGGAGGAGGGCACTGTCTCCTAGAGCAACCTTTTGGACAACAGATCTTTTTTTCAGGAAATTTGAGCCAAAACCTGCCTCCCAGAGCTTTTCTGGTCACAGAATAACATCCAATGGCCACTTTTTGATTAATTAGAGTCAGCTACATTAAATCTAAGTTAAGCCCCTTGCAGAAATACAAAGTGCTGCTGGTGATGACATTGTCTCTGTCATAGAATATTTTTTAATTGGAGCCTTTTAAATTCTTGCAAATTGAACGTTTCCGTTTTTCATATGGACTAATAATAGCTTCTATTTCTATAGTACTTTAAGGTTTGCAAAACCTTAGGAAGAGCAAGAGCGAACCCATTTTAGACATGTGGAAGGGCTCCAGGAAACTGAAGGATTTGCCTAAAGTCACAATGCTGGAAGTGTAAATGAGGGGCTTAATTTCAGAACCTCTATTTTTTTCCCACAATGCCACACTGCCTCTCATTAAAACCTTCTGGGATGGCAGCTGCAATATTATTTATGTGTGGTCAGTATAGTCTATGCCAGCATCTGGCAGATTTGTCTGCTTTATTCAACTGCCCACACCTCATAGGAGGCATTGTAGCACAGTAGAGTGAGCTCTGGATTTGGAGTCAGAGTTCTTTGGTTTGAATCTTGGCTTTGCCACTCAACACCTATACTCAATTGTGGGAAAGTCTCTTCTCCATTGGCCTCAGTTTCTCCATATGTAAAACAAGGGAGTTGAACGAGGTTACCTTGAATCTCATTCTATTCTCCATATATTTCAGACAAAATAAAATCATTAGTTGTCTGTGACATCATGGTTGGTTGTGAATTCCTTTTATAAAGGCAGTTAAATTATAGTCTCATAGAAAGAGCTAAGGCAAGAGAAGCCTTATGTTCAAGAGCCAGATCTTTCCCTAAGTATATAGTTGTGTGACATATGTCAAGTAACTTCACCTCTTGCTTTTGGTTCTTATCTAGCAAGTGAATATAGTTTTCTATCTACTTCATAGAGTGGGGTGTGAAGAAATTATAACTGATATTCATGTTGTAATTTAAGATTTGCAAAGTGCTTTATGTACATCATCTCATGTGATTCTCACAACAATCCTAGAAGAGCAGATGTATGGGTATTTTCTCCATTTTACAAATGAGAAAACTAAAACTCAGAGATTTAAGTGACTTGCCCAAAGCTATACTGATAGTGTCAGAAGCAGAATTTGAGCCCAAGTCCCTCCTAACCCCAAATCTACTTGTTTTTTTCTCTTGGAAACCCCTCTGTATAGTTTAAAATCTGATACAAATTAAAATATTCAATATTATAACTCCCAAAGGAAAAGAACACAAGACCCAAAGGCTTGTGTGGATTATAATGCGTGTAAAGGCTTATGGTGGACATAGGAAGTCTATGACATATTATTTATGATAGTCACATCTCATTAAGGGTATGTATAGCTGGAAAAGTGAGTGAATCAGTCAAAGAGCAAGAATAAGGAATAACAGGTGGGAAGCCTAAGGGTTGTTGCACCATTTTACCCAAAGTGTTCAAAGGAGACAAGGCCTCTAGTGCTGGATCCTCTTGAAGATTTGCAGAAAGATGTGTACAGGACTTTCATGGGACGAGAAGGAATGGATGATTTCAGTTTCTGGCAGTGTGACAAGGGCCTACAGTCATGGTATCAGTCAGAGCACAGGATTCTGAGACACACCTGTGTTTAGGTCCTGACTTTGATATTTAGAAACTGTGGATCCCCAGGCAAGTCACTTCTCTGCTCTGTTTCAGTTCTGAAAGGGGTATCATGAGAATCAAATGGGTAATGCATATAAAGTGTATTGCAAGCTGGAAATCCTCACTATACTTTACACTATCCTCTATACTCTATCCTTATCCTCATCTTATCATATTAATCATACCTTGCCAAACCCTAACTTTGGATTACACCCACTGTCTACCACTTTCATTCCTCAATATACTATTGAATAGCGTTAGAGAAAAATCACCTTCTGATTGAGTCAACTATAAATTTATGTTCTATAATTTTAACACACCCTCATTGTAGCATGACAGTACTTTTGCGTTTCTTTTCACCACAATAGCTATATCCAACCTTTCCTTCTCTCCTCCACACTTCCCTCAGTATCCTGTCCCCAATCCTCTAAGCTGAGGACCTTATCCCATACTTCACTGAAAAATTGAGGCCATTTGACAACAATTCTCTCTTCTTCCCTCTATTCCTTATATTGAATCTCTCCTCCTCCATCATCTCCTCCTTCACCTCTGTTTCAGATGAAGAGCTGGCTCTTCTGCTTTCTGAGGAAAATCCTTTTACGTGAACAAGTGGTCCCATTCCATCCCATTTTCTTCAGAAGATTGCTTCCTCTATTATCTCAACTTTTTCACCCATCTTTAATCTCTTGCTATCAATTGGCTGCTTCCTTGCTGCCCTCAAGCATGCCCATGTCTCCTCCATCCTTAAAAAAACGTCACTTGATCCTACCATCCCTGCTGGCTATTGCCCCATAGCTCTCCTTCCCTATAGACTAAATTTCCTGAGAAAGCCCTCTACAATTTGTGCTGACACTTCTCTCACTCTCTACAGTCTGACTTTCAACCTAATCATTCAACTAAAACTGCTCTCTCCAAAGTCACACATGATTTATTAACTGCCAAATCTAATGACCTTTTCTCAGTCCTCGTCCTTTTCAGCCTTTCTGAAACTTTTTCTATGGTTACCTTTTTTTTTTTTCCCCATGGATACTCTCTTCTCTTTAGGTTTTTGGGACACTGATCTCTCCTATTCCTTCTAGCTGTCTGACCATTCTTTTGCAACCTCCTTCACTGGTTCTTCATCCAGGGCATGCCCATTGATATTGGGGGAATGTCCCCTAAGGTTTTGTTGCAGGACTTCTCTTCCCCCTCTATAATATCTTATTTAGAGATCTCATCAGCTTCCGTAGCTTCAATGATCATCTCTAAGTAGACTATTACTAGACCTATATAGGCAATCCAATGTCTCTCCTGGTTTTATATCACCAACTATTTCTTGCATATCTAGAACTGTATGTCCACAGGCATCTCACGCTCAACATGCCTAAACTAAACTCATGATATTTCTCTTTGTACCATCCTCTTTCCCAACTTTTTTATTACTGTTACCACTATCCTTCCAGTAACCCAGATTCATCACCTCATGGTCATCTTTAATTCTTTTCTTACACTAACTCTACATATCTAATCAATTGCCAAGTCTTATTGTTCCTGTCTTCAGCTTACTGTTATTCATTCATTTTAGTCGTGTCCAACTCTTTGTGACCCCATTTGGGGTTTTCTTGGCAAAGATACTGGAATAGTTTGCCATTTCCTTCTCCAGCTAATTTTGTAGCTGAGGAAACTGAGGTAAAAAGAATTAAGTGACTTGCTCAGCGTCACACAGCTAGTAAGTGTTCGAGGCTGGATTTGAATAAGGTGCTCCTGACTCTGGGCCTTGATGTCTATCCACTGTGCCATCTAGCTGCCCTCTACCTTCAACACATCTCTTCTATTTGTTCCCTTATCTCAATTCACACAGTTGCTACCTTAGTGTAAGCTCTTATCTCTTCACACTTGGACTATTGCAATAGCCTGTTGTTTCTCACTATACAGTTTATTCACACAAATGCAAATCTAATCTTAAGGAACCATGCCATTCCCAGTTCCCCATTAATGAATTCCCATGACTCCCTATTACTTTCAGGATCCAAAATAAAATCCTCTGGTTATTAAAATCTTTCACAACCTAGCCTTTTCCTACCTTTATAGTCTTCTTATGCTCTGCTCCCCTCTGTAATCCAGAAACACTGCCTGCTTGACCCTCCTCCTGACTCTGCCTTTTCGCTGGCTGTCCCCCATGTCTGGAATACTCTATCTCATTGTTTCCATCTCCTGGCTTCCCTTCTGTCAAGATTCAGTTGAGATACCATCTTCTGTAAGAGTACTTTACTGCTCTCCTCTTCTCTTCCAACTGCTAGTGTTTTCCCTCTTGGACTGCCTCCCATTTATACTTTGAATATCTCATATATGCATGGTTGGTTTTATTTTGTCTCTACCATTAAAATATGAGGGCAGGGTTTTTTTCCTTTCTTTTTATTCTTAGTTTCTATCCTAGTGTTTGGCATGAAATAAACACTTAGCAACTTGTGACTTGTTTGCTTGATTATAGCTGTTAGCTATTAGCAGTTTTATGACCATACCTTTTTTCCAAAAATTTAGAACATGATATTCCTTTTTTAGTGATGATAGCATCCAGTGCCTGCTCTAATTTGCCTTCATCTGGTAGAACTAATATTAACCAGGCATTTCCCTTATAGGGTAGGACGACCATTGAAGAGAACAGTTCATCATCACGGTGGTAGTACAGTTTTTCCCTTTTCATCATCATTGGCACTTGTACTGTTGTGTTATCATCCACATAAAAGTCTTGCAGCTCAGTCAGGGAAGAATTAAAAGAAGTCTCCCACTTTCCTGCAGAAATAACAATGAACAAATCATTGTGTAACCTTGTGAATTGGGAGTATCCAGTTAGTATTCAACTGAGATCAAAGACTACATTTTTATTAAGTGCCTACCATTCACTGGATTACCAGTCTAAAGAGAATCCTATGTTAGGCCCTGGAAGAGATGAAACACCTCATGGAAAGTACAATCTAATAGAGCAGGCAGGACATACCTACCCACAGAAATAACTATGTGTACAATATGTCTCAACAGGAGTGTAAAAGAAGTGCCATTAAAATACTCTTTGAGGTCCCCAATTTATACTGTATGGATCAAAGAAAGTTCCCTAGAAGTGGTGGCATTTGAACTGGGTCTTAAAGGAGGTATAGAATTTTCATGGGCAGAGATGTGGGGCAAGGGGAGGCCTTCTAGATTAAGAAGATGGAATGAACAAAAGAAAACATGAAGTATGTAGTGGTTCATTTGGATTAGAGTTTAGGGGAGAGTGAAATGAGTTTATAAAGGCAGACTGGTCAACCAATGTGAAGGGATGCCTTGAAGGTTGGAATTTATTAGGGACAGCTTTTGCTTTCTTGTCAAATTGCTTTTTCCCTCTCTGATTGATCAGTTGTGGTAGCATGTCTGTTTCATATCTATTACTTTGAGTTTGGATCTCATTAACCTGTTGTAAACCATGCTGGTCTGAAGAAATACATTTATTTAGCATTTATAAGTTGGGGCAAATTAAGAGAGTGTTCCTTATTCTAAGAAGATGACCATTTAAATGATGGCTTAGAGTGAGTTGGAGGGAGAACCAAGTCTTTTAGGTTGAGGTAAAGTGAATGAAAAGTGCTCAATTAGAGCTTAGCTAGTGTGTATGGGTTATTCTGTTGGTTAACTACATAAGTCTACATTTTCCTAGATGATAAGGGATATTTGCTTATAGAGAGAGGTAGAGCTGAGGGATAGAAGGTCAATGACTCTGGTAACTAGAGAGAACACAGCATTGACTCAGTATCTCCGTCCTAACTGGGCATGCACAAAGCCATTGGGTGGGTATGAGATTCCACGTTGAATAGTTATTAGCGCCACCTGGTGGTTAAACTTTTAGTATAAAATATAGTCTACCTTGGAATATAAAGCTCTGTAAACTTTCTCTTACTCACTTCTCAAGCATTATTTAATATTATTCCTCTTCAACACTCTATGCTAACTAAACTGAGTTACTAGTTTTTCTCAAACTCAGTATTCCAACTTCTGCCTAGAATTGAAATGCCCCATGCCTGCACTTCATTGCCATATCATCTTTACTTAGAATTTTAGCTTCTGCCAATACTCTGTCCGGGTACCACCTCCAGTGGGAAACTTTTCCCCCTCTGTTTAATGCTTTCTCCTTAAAATAAATAGCTCATTTTTTATTTGTTTATATGTCATACCCTCCATCACAATATAAGCTCCTTGAGAACAGAGTTTGTTTTTCAAAATTATCTTTATATCTCTAGCACTTAGTTCTATGTCCTACACATAGCATGTCCTGAATGTATATATTCACTGGATTGAACTGATGACTAAGTGATAACAGAATTCAATTCAAATAAGCCTTTCTCTGATAAATAAATAAAATACTTCTGTAGGGGACAGCTAGGTGGTGCAGTGGATAGAGCAGGAGTCAGTTGGATCTGAGTTCAAATCTCACCTCAGACACTTGACACTCACTAGCTGTTACTTAAACCAATTGCCTCATCCTGGGTCATCTCCAGTCATCCTGATGAATATCTGGTCATTGGATTCATATGGCTCTGGAGGACAAGAGAGACTGGCAACCTTGCACAGCCCTCCCTCACTTAAAACAAAGTCAAGTGCAAGTCATGTCATCATTTCTCTGATGGCATGGTCTTCTTTAGCAATGAAGGATGAACACACACACACACACACAATACTTCTGTGGGCCTAGATCCTATGTAGTTTTGGTGTCTCCATAAAAGCCAGTCCTGTGACTCTGTAGGGAGTTATGTAGAGAGATATAACTCTTGGTTGACTGAGATACTATTGAGAGAGAAAAGGGGGAGGATGCCAGATTTTGAATGATGAGCAGTAGACCCCCATGGGCCACAGTCACAGGGGGAAAGTCAACCCCTTCAGATTTCTCTTGTTTCCTACAGCTTTCGCCCCCTAAAGACATAGCATAGACTCACTGTGCGAGATTGTTCTTACCCAACTCATGGGTTTTAAAGCCTCTTGAGTATTCTGTTGCTTAAATGAATCTATATGGCTTCCCTGATTAGTATTTTACCTACTTGCTTTGATAAATAAGTTTGCTTGGTACTCAGGATTGTCTTTTATGTAATAAGTATATGATGGTATGGCTTAGCTGGATGATATTAAACAAATTGTTACCCTCCAGGTGTGAGGTGGAGCTTCTCTCGGTGTCTGTCTGTCTGTCTCTGTCTCCCTGTCTCTCTCTCCTTCTGTCTCTGTCTGCCTCTCTTTCTATCTCTCTCCCTTCCCTTCTCTGTCTCTTGCCATTTTCTGTTTCTGGGTATACCACGTAGCAGAGGCAGGCATGAGAAAAAAATTAATTTGACCAGGGAAAATAGCTTTTTTCCTGAACCCCTCCAAAATAATAATTCCTCTATACCTCAAATAGCTGATATATAATAAATAGATAAAACTCCACACCTAAAGTCCCTCTTGAAAATAGGAGATTAAGGGAGTGATCACTCAACTATGGCCATCCTCCTACTCCCCACAAAGGTAGAACTCCAGTCTCCCTGGAGTAATGTAATGGGTTATTTCTATATCTACCTATTTATGTTCATGTTACAGATAAGCTGCCAAGTCTTTGTTTCTGTTAAAAACAAAATACTCCTCAAACCCCAATAAAGCACAAAGGTCAGTGACTATTCATTTTGTGAAGAGACTTTTCAGCTTTACAAAGGCATTCATCCTAAGTTACCTTTAAATGGTGAACTTTACTCATATAACATTAATATATTCATCAGAACATAGAATTACAGGATTTAAAACTGGAAAGGACCTTGAAAATGTGGTCTCATTTTACAGAAGAGAAAACTGATTTGCCCACAGTCACTGCAGGCAGTATGCAGCATTTCTAGGACTTGAACCCAGATGCTCTGTGTCCAAACTCAGGACTATTTCAATCACATCATGCTGTAGTTCCTAAATAAGAGGAAAGGTTATCAGACAGACAGAGAAATGTAACTTAAAGCATTAGGTGTCCTTGCCCATTAGAGTCAATCTAGAAAAAAAATTAAATTAAAAAATTATTAAAATAGTTGATCTAAAACTAAACACATTAACTCCTACAGACACTATAGATTAACAGGAAAATTGGATTTATCATCCTTTGATTTATATGCAGCTTTCAAGAGCAGAGCTATATTATATAAATTGAGATACAGGCATATTCAAAATTGGAAATAGGAAGGAAATGCTGATGTATACAACATACATACAAGAAGCCTTACCCTCAAAAAATATGTAGTTAATGAGAATCATCACTGTGGTGGAATCTAGTTCCTTGATTAATTCTGGAATTTTTCCTTGTGTTTTCTTGTCTACATAATCATTAATCTGCTTCTTAGCACCTCCAGAATCTCCAAAATTTGCAGCAAACACTTCGGCTCCATACAAGTTCTTGACATCATCTAAGAACTCTTGGAGCAGTTCCAGTTGATCATTAATAAAGAGACCATTGCCACTTTTCAGCTGAACTTCGCCATCTGTAGTGTTCAGTAAATGAACAAGATCTTGGAAACCTTTGTGGATCTCACTTTCCTGGAGCTCTGTGAGGTTAAAACTCAGCCCCTCCAAAAGGTTAGTTAGGGTGGCCTTTTTGGCCCCCAGGGAGAGCACGGCAAAGGCAGTGGCAATGCTCACGGGAGAAAAGAAGACATTCTTGTGAGGATTTTCAGAAACCAGCAGCTTTAACAATCTTCCAGCAAATTCTGAATTTGCCGGCCTTATTTTGTGGTAGGCCGGTCCATGGTTTGCCTGAGGACTTTGCTCTTCACTGTCAGATTGCTTTTGGCAGAAAATAGATTTTGGAATCCAGACCACTAGCAGGAGCAGGTAGAAGGGCAGCTGCATTTTCCTTAGGAACATTTCTAAAATAAGTTAAAAGAGATAATAACATTATGGTGTTGGTTAAAATGTCTGGTTTATGTAACATAGAGGTCTGTGACTGAACTTTGTGCAATAGAAATGCATGCATTTTGCGGATTTACTGGCCAAGACTGAGTGTTAAAGAAAGGAGAAATTCCATCTGACATAGTGGACACTTAATTCTATAGAGAAGGCAGAGATATACTTAGGGTGGAATGGTTGGGGCTTTGTCGCTGACACCTGTATCTGAGGGGGCAGTGCTTCCGCCCTGTTGGGGTCCAGAGTCATGTCTTGCCATCTCTTGCCCCTAAGGAATTGGGGTGGAGTGGCTTCTGGAGGCAGTTGAGGGTGTGTGTTGGTAAATATTTAACAACCAGCTCTGTTAAAAAAAGTATGCAGGACATACTTTAAAAATGAAATTGCATCATTAATATTTTTTCATGAATTTCTTAAGTCTGGACAATCAGCAAAATAATAACTCAATCTTTGATCTGTAGCTTTTATTCTCTCTAAGGTTTAAATGCTCACATTGAAAGCTTCTATGAGATAACTCCCTGGGAACCAGAATCACCTGTAGTGAATGTTGGGACAGGAAAGAATGGGGACAGATATGGAGGACACCGTGTCCTCCAGATGCCAGGAAATAGGGACGAGACTTTTCTGGGGGAGACAGAAAGACATTTCTTAATCAAGGGCTGCACAAACAGAGGCCTTTTGTTACTGTTCAGTCATTTTCAGTCATGTCCGACTCTTCATGACCCCTTTTTGGGGTTTTCTTGGCAAGGATATTGGAGTGGTTTGCCATTTCCTTCTCCAGCTCATTTTACAGATAAGAAAACTGAGGCAAACAGGGTTAAACCAGCCCTGGTACTCTATCCACTGTACAACCTAGTTGCCCCCAAACTAAGGTGTAGGCAGGGTATGATGGCCCGGAGAGATCATAGAAAGGGGCCTTAGCAGTCATAGAGTTCAACGACTTGATTACATGGTTCAGAAAACTGAGGCCTGCACAAGAAAAATAACATGTAAAATAGTAAGTGATAAAGCTGAGTTTTGTAAGTACAACCGTTGACTCCAAATCCAGGCCATCCATACCAGTTCGAGGACTAACATTGGACTGGAGACCCTTTCATCTCTAGACCATGGAGGCAAGGCATGAAGCCAACATAGGGGAAGGAGAAGACAAGCCTGGGGGAGGGATACAGTATCTTAGGCTGAGCATGCCAGGGACCTTCCTTTCCCTCAGAGTTTCATGCTATCAAGCTTCTCAAACTTTCCCATAGGCTGGACCCTGTGTCAAAGAGAGGTTATTGTCCAGTCATTTAGCTATGTCTGACTCTGTGACCCTGTGGTTGTCCATGGAATTTTCTTGGCAAAGATACTAGACTGGTTTGCCATTTCCTCCTTCTATGTGTCCCCACTTCACAGCTTAGAAACTGAATCAGACAGGGATTAAGTGACCTGCCCAGGGTCTCACAGCCAGTATCTGAGGCTGAATTTGAACTCAGATCTTTCTGAGCCCAGACCCAGGACTTTATCCACTGTATTACCTAGTTACAGATGGTAGAAAGAAGATGGAAGGGAAAAAAATAAACATTTACATAGTGCCTATTAGATGCAAGGCACAGTGTTAAGTGCTTTACAAATATCTCGTTTGATACTCACAACAACCTGGGATGTAGGTGCTGTTATTGTCCTCATTTCACAGTTGAGCAGCTTGCTCATTTATGGCTAGTAAGTGTCTGAAGTCATATTTAAACTTAGATCTTCCTGACTCCAGGCTCAGTGCTCAGAACACTTTGACACCTAGCTGCCTCAGTGGATGGAGAACTATGTGGTGAGCTGAAGAGGTATTTCACAGAGTACATTTCAGAGGCAGAACGGAGTGTTTGAGAAGCCACCAATGTGTCTCTTGAAGTAACTAAGTCCCAGAACAAAGGATAAAGCAGATGGAAAACTGTGGAGACAGTGTGATCTTGAAAAGGGGGCAGATTGACACCACCCCCTAGGATTGTTGTAAAGAAAGATTTCAGGGAAAATCTGGAATTGGCAGTGAGGAGTAAGGAATAGTTCTCCTCCTCCTGGCCCAGTGTATCAGGAGACCTGAAAGAACATATAATTCCAGAGAGAGCAGTTAGGGATATGGTATCTGACTCATTTTGTGACAAGAGCCGATTGTTAAATTTGCAGTGTGAGCATTTATACCACAGAAATCAGGAAATGGTACAAATCAGGGATTGGGTTTGGTTGTTGTTGAACATCTTGCCATAAGAAAGAAATGGAAAAAATTTTAATAATTCAAGTTAAACTTAAAAGTGTGTCCGAAGTATATTTTTTTCAGAGAGCTGGTTGTTAAACATTTTCTATAGGTGATAGAAGATGTATGGTGTGAGGTCATGGCATAAGATAAAGGATTACAGTAGATCAGGACTTCCAGAAGGTATTATGAAAGGGGAAGGAACAGCAGGGTAGGACTGAGGTGGATAGGGATGGGGAATTAGGGCCTGGTAGCATGAGAAGGGAAGTTTTACTTGGGCAGTCTGAGAAACCAAATCACAGGGACTCAGGAGGAGAAGACAGTGTGTGAATCACAAGACGGGATTTTCTCACAGTTTCTTTGTGCCTCTGCTGTCCCAGGTGCCGAATTCCTAGTTAAAACTTTGGATAGAGACTAGAGGTTGGGGTGAGGATTAAAATTAAGCGAAATTGTTACATTGCTATCAGGAAGGCTTATCTTTTAGTCAATCCATTATACTCTAGAGGACACTGACCCCTTCCTTGTTTTCTCTCCTCCCATGTTTATTTGTAATCTCCTCTCAGAGGATTCTCATTCATTGAGGTTCAAATAACTGAAAATAACTTGTGTGACTCCCCCTCCTCCAAGTGGATTTTTAATAAACAGTGATCAAAATCCAATCTAAAGAGATGAACCTCTAAAAATGGAATTGCAAGTGCTTCATTTGGTGATCTCTAAAGTGCTTTCCAGCTCTACAAGTCTATGATTCTATCCTCAGGCAAAATGTGGTCAATATTTAACCAGCAAAAGAAAGAAGTTGATGGCATGATCCATAGAAATAAAAAGAGGAATGATTCCCCCTTTTAGAACTTGGCACCCTAAATTTGGTGTGAGGCAAAAAATAAAACAAAAAACAACCAAATTCAAGAACTATTACCATTGATAGTGTGGATGCCACATATGTACATGTGCCCTAAAGCCAAAGGTGTCATATTCCTTTGTGTATTGCTGGTCAAAATTAACTTGGAGATAGTCCAATACCATCCTGGAATCATTCCAGTTAACCAAGGAAGTCAGAAAATTTTAGTGCTTAAAGTCCCTTTAGGGAAGAAGGAGGAGACTATTCTGGGAGGACAGTGAAGTCTCTCACTGTCTGATGGGATCTTCTTGTCTACATATAAACCCTGAATATTGAGCTGGAAGGATCCCTAGAATGCCTTCAGTCTAGCCTTGTCATCTTTCAGAGGAGAAATCTCTGTTTTAGGGAGATAAAATAGCTTGTCCAAGTTTGTAAAAAAGAGTTATTGAAAGAGTTGAAACTAGAAATGACCAGTCCAATGATTTTCCTTCCGAATTGTTTTTTGGAAAGGATCTTCAGAGGAAAACAGCCAACCAAACAAACTTATTAAAGGAAATTAAAGCTCACGAGGTCATATTGTTATATACCATTATGCCAATAGCTTTTTTAGTCTTTGATTATGGCTCAGAATGAAAACAATATAATTAGAGTTAGAAGGGACCCAAGAAAGAAAGAGTTCATCTAATCTAGGTCTTTTTAACCTGGGTTCTGTATAGTTGTTTTTAAAAAAACAAAAAGCAAAAACAAAAAAATCTTGGTAACTGTGTTCCAATAGAATAGGTTTTCTTTGTAATCTTATGTATTTTACTTTATGCATTTAAAAATGCATATTCTGAGAAGGGGCCTGTAGTTTTCATCAGACTACCAAAGGGGTCCATGACACAAAAAAGGCTAAAAAAGTCCTGATCTAGATCAACTGCTATTCAAATCATAAATCCTGTTTACAATGTCCTTGATGAGTGATCATCCATTTTCTGCTTAAATAACTTTATTAAAGAAGAACTCACCATTTCCCAAGGCCTGCTATTTCACTTGGGGGCTTCTTGTATATAAACTTATCTTACTGTTGAGTTGAAATTTACCCACATGACCATATAAAAGTGCAGGGAACCAAAATGTTCCCTTCACTCATACGTCTTTTGAGACTAGGCCAAAGTTTGAAAGTCTTGTCCACCAAGAAGGAACTTACTGGCTTTGGAGATAATAATATTTTTAGGTATGGCAGGTATTATCAAAGTATGGCACATGATGAATGAGACAATTGCTTCTTGTCACCCACTCTTCTACCATCTACCTCTTTTTTTCCTCTTATACTTTCTTTTCACATTTTTCTGTTTTTTTTTTCCTACTATTCTCTTTTCACCCTTTTCTTTCTTTCTTTTTTTGGTCCCTTTGCTTCCCTCCCTTAATGCTTATGTTAGTTTGTACAATTCACAGACTTTGTCCCCAAAAGCAATCACTGGCCTCGGTATATGAAAGCCAACGGTGTATTTTCAGAACCCAAAGGTTCCAAAAGGTCTCTCCTTTTTTCCTATTGTCTCAAGATTTTGGAATGGTCACACCCATTCTGGGTTCATACCAGAGATGCCATTCCTATTTTTCATAGACCAAGAAACTTAGTCCCAATTTGAAATGGCCTCTTTGGTTTTAAAATTGCCTTAGCTCAAGCCTGGAATGTCCTCAGACTGGATCCATGCCCCTCAATTACTTCATGTTATCTAAGGGTTTCCAGAGGAGCCATGGATTGAAATCTATTTGCTGCAATACCCTAAAATGCTGTTATTTTTCCCATTAACATACATCAGTAAAGGGTTAGGGACCTCCTTCTACCAAGTTTCACCCCAATGTCGTATACATCCATAAATCAGACATAGTAGTTTGGTTGACATTTTCTGGTGCTATGACTTTGGGTATTGACCTACGAACTCAATACTCTGTGTGGTTCTAGTACTGTCACTCATTAAGAGAGGAATCTGGGTTGAATTTAAGAAATCAGTTAGCTCAGAGTGGTTCAGTGAACTTGACTCCATAGCACCTCTTATGGTTCTGAGCACATTTTATGTGTCTAAGATACCTGGTAATAAGAGAAATGGGATGTCTTCCTGTCTTAATGAAATTAAAAATAGGCTGTAATTGCACTGAAACATTGTTTGGCATGCTTTATTGTGTGCAAAATGTTTTACAAATATTCTTTCATTTTATCTCACAACAATTTTGGGAAATGGGTGTTATTCTCTCCATTTTGCAGATGAGAAAACTGAGGCAGAGAGAGGTTAAGTGACATTCTCAGGATCATTCAGCTAGTAAGTGTTGGAGGTTGAATTTGAACTCAGGTCTTCCTGACTCTAGGTTCAGCACAGTATCCATTGGACTACTTAACTCACACACTTTTTTCTTTCTTTTGGTCTCTTTCATTTGTTGTCCTAAGTTGCTCAACCTGCCTTACAGGTCAGAGAATCAAACGAGATGATGTATAGAAGTCACTTTGTAAACTGCAAAGTAACATATAAACATCAGATCTATTATCATTATTTTTATTGCAATATCTAATTGGAGATTTATTTCCATAGATCTTAAGGAGCCTTTTCCCTTCTGTCTGTGCTTTGAGATCACTTTCTTATCTAGTTTCCCCTAATATTTTTCTCTTTAACCCCAACCTACAACCTTTTGTTCTCTTCGAAGTATTTGCCATAACTGAAAAGGAGGGTGTAATTTTAATTCTTAGGTTTCCTCTAAATGAATCATAAGGCTATTTGTAAAATAAAAAGTGACTCATGTGCCAAATTATACTGCTATAATGTATTATTTTTGGTAATGAAATTTGATTCAGAGCCATTCCAAAGATAATCGTTTTATATTAATTTTGTTGAAATGTTTTTTGATTGATGAAATTTTCCTTTAATTGGCCTGCCCTTTAATATTTTTGACAGAAATTGATTAACGTTCTTTCATATCACTTTGAAAAGAAAGTTCAAATAAATACAGAAGAATTTCAAAGGTCTCTCTATTGCCCCCCCCTTCTGAAAATGCAATTACCAATGTTTCAGATAAATGCCCAGAGGTCACCGAGACCATCCATGTTCCCAGCAATTACAAAAGTCAAAAGTTGAATATTCCCAAGTTAAAAAAAAGTTAAAAACGGTAACTTACAGTAGATTCTCAAGGAGCTTCCTGTTCTTACCAGTGCTATATCTGTCAGTCCCTTACTTATGCTGTTAAATGGTATTATGAAACAGTTTAAACCCTAGTTAATATTAACTCTGGCACAGGATGATGCTCTAGCAGGCAAAAGTAAATCCTGGGCCTTTACTTGCTTACGTGTACATCAACAGAAAAGACAAATACCAACGAAAATCTAGAGTCTAAGTCGTGTATTCTATTTGTACTTGTATTGGGAGGCATAATTATGTAGTGGGAGCACAAATCAGAAGATTTAGAGTTGGAAGGGACATTAGTTGGGGAAACTGAGTCCCAGAGAGGGTTAAGTTATATTTCCAAAGTCACAGAAGGAATAAATAGCAGAGTGAGATGTCTAACCCAAGCCTTCTTCTAATATCAGTATTCTTTACTATACAACATTGTTTCTGTACTCCTGGCTTCAGAGTGATTATCAATAGTTACTGTTGCTCTTTCCCTCCCAGATGGATTTACATTTTTTTCTCTTTTGCTCATTAAAGGGGTCTTTCCCTGTTCACTTCTTAAAGATGCCTAGCACTGACTAGGCATTCCCTCACTTTAAGTGAATACCTGAATAGGCCAAGATCTCCCATTGCATCCTAGACCTTCTCCAGTCATCTTGGCGAATATCTGGTCACTGGATCCAGATGGCTCAGGAGGAGAAAGTGAGGTTGGTGACTTCACATAGTGCTCCCTCACTCAAAACAAAGTCAAGTATAAGTCATGTCATCATTTCTCTCATGTCATGGTCTTTGGAAGTGAAGGATGAACACAGACATTGTTTCTATAAAGTTAAATAAGACTTCAGGGGAGTGGTTTTTAACTTGGGATCTGTGAACTTGTTTTGAAAAATATTCTCATAATTGTGTTTCGATGTAATTTGTTTCTTTTGCAATCTTATGTTATATATTTAAAATCACTCTTCTGAGAAGGGTTCTTCACCAGGTTGCCAAAAGGGACCATGATATAAAAAGTAGTTAAAAATTCATGTTTCCTACCTTGTTTTCAAGCCACAAAGGAAAGAATGGTTCTTGCTATGAAATTCAGTCAGTCATTTTCCAGTTGCATCTGACACTTAATGAAACTATTTGGAGTTTTCTTGACAAAGACATTGGAGAGGTCTACTGTTTCTGTTTCCAGCTCATTTTACAGATGAGAAAACTGAGGCAAACTAGGTTAAGTGACTTGCCCAGTGCCATGCAGCTTGTAAGTGTCTGAGGCCAGATTTGAATTCAGAAAGATAAGTCATCCTGACTTCAGGCTTGGCACTCTATCCACTGTGCTACCTAGCTGTTTTCCCTTATGATCACTAATAGTTTTTAATAAAGATAGGACAAAGTATTTAAACAGAGGGTTAATATTTTCCTCTAGAAATATAAGCAAGGCCCAAATTAATGATCTTAATTATTGTTCTCTGTTTCCATTAATGCATAGATAAATTAATCCATTCATTTTTTTTAAACCTAGTGAACCTATGTCCCTACACTAACAATTGATGACATCACACTGGGGTTGGGGAAGGGGAAAGAACAGGAAAAGGGGGGAAGTTACCAGCATCATCTGTGCAGTACTGTGTTTGCTTGGCTTGTCTCCTTTCTTTGACTGTAGTTCTTCTGAATTCACAGGGGATGGCAATCTTTTTCTTTATGGCAATCTCATCTACCTTACTCTGGTTTCTTCTTGCCTTGGCTGGTTGTATTCCAGTTAAGGCTACTCCTTAGCTAAAGGTGGGGAAAGTTTCAAGAGTTTTTTTTATCTTTGAATATGGTTTGAAGGAGGAAGATAGGAAACTGAATTTTAAAGAGTTTAGAACTAGAGTTGTTCTAATTCTATCTTTACTACTTGTTAAGTTATATAATCTTGAGCAAATTACTTCCCTTCCCTTGACTTTAGTTTCTTGATTTGTATAATAAGGGGTTTGAACTATATTATTTACAAATCCATTTCAGTTCAAAGTTCTATAATTTTGTGACTCATCCAAGGTCACATAGCTGAGGTAGTAGCTACTACCACATGGTGGCTGAGGTAGAACAGAAACCTTCACCATAACTCTGAGGCTACTTAGACTTCACTATGCTGCCTGCCTAGTATCTATAATTTCTAATAACATAATCCACAATGAATGATGGAAGAATCATGTCATTTTTCTTCTTAGCTTATCTGAAGGGTTAAAGGCATTGTATAGCATAGTGTTTTCCTTTCCAGTGGTGGAATATTGTCATACTATTTAGTGGAATAGCTGTGGGGAAAGGATGATTACTTACTAATTATGTGACACTAGGATAATTAACTTCCAGTTTTTGGACTTCACTTTTCTCATCTGAAAAAATGAGAGAATTGGAGTAGATGATTTGAAGGTTCCATCTAACTATAATGTTCTATTATCTGAGGACAGAAATTTGCAGAGTACAGACAAATAAAGCAGTGATCAGACTTCTCCCTCTCTTGTGCCACTTCAGAAGCACTGAAAACTTACAGGCTCCCAGACTGAATGGTAAAAATGGCAGAAGGACATAAAATGTAGAAGCTCAGGTCAGACACTTCCGCTCCACCCATGTGAACAGAACCCCAAACTAACATAAAGTACAAAGTCAAAAAGTAGGCTTGCAAAAAGGAGCAAACCAAAAAAAAAAACCTAGCTATAAAAAAGTTAATATAGTGATAGGGAACTTCAAGAAAAACTCCCCACAATAGACAATGATTTGAAAATATCTAAAAGCAAAGCTTCAAAAAAAATGCAGATTGGATACAAGAGCAAGAAGAATTCCTAGAAGAGTTAAAGAAAGAGAAAAGAGAGCAAACAATTATTTTAAAATTAAGCACCAATGGTAGAGGAAAAATTGAGAAAAGAAATGAGAAGTAGGCAAGGAAATTATGAAAAGAGAATTAACACTTTGGTAAAAGAAGTACAAAAATATTGAAGAAAATAACTCCTTAGAATCAGAATTGGCCAAATAGTAAAAGAGTTACAAAACACAATTGAAGAAAGTAATTTTTAAAAAATTAGAATGGGCCAAGTAGAAGGTAATGATTCAATGAGACATCAAGAAAGAATAAAGTAAAGCAAAAGAATGAAAAAAGGAAGAAAATGTGAAATATTTCATAGAAAAAATAAGTGATCAAGAAAAATAATATTGGGGAGAGATAATTTAAGAATCACTGGTCTACCTCAAAGTCATGAATGAAAAAAGAGCCAAGACATCCTCTTTCAAGAAATTATAAAGGAAAACTGCCTTAGAGTCAGAGGGCAAAGTAAAAATTAAAAGAATACTCCGGTAATTTCCTGAAAAAATAATCCTAAAACAGTAACTCCCAGTAGCATTATAATGAAAATCTAGCATTCATGGGTCAAAAAGAAGATATAACAAGCAGCAAGAAAAAAAAAATAATTCAAATACCATGAAGCTACAGTTAGAATCACATGCAATTTAGCAGCTACTACTATAAAAGAGTGGAAGGCTTGGAATATGATAGTCTGGAAGGCAAAGAAGCTAGGACTATGACCAAGAATAACCTACATAGCCAAACTCAGTATAATTCTATAGGGGGAAGCAGATAATTAATGAAATAGAAGACTTTTAAGCACTCTTGATGAAAAGACCAGAGCTGAATAGATCATTTGACATTCAAACACAACTCAAGAGAAACATAAAAAGGTAAGCAGTATTGAAAAATCATTAGGGATTAGATAAGGTTAAACTGTCTAAATGAAAGTATACTGTGTACAAAGTAACAGCAATATTGTAAGATGAACAGGTGTGAATGATTTTGCTATTCTCAGTAATACAACAACCCAAGACAACTCTGAAGGACTTATGATGAAAAATACTATCCATTCCCAGAAAAAGAACTGATAATGTCTGAATACAGATTGAAGCATATTTTTTTCAAGACTTTCTCTATTTTTCTTGAGTTTTTTTATCTATGTTTTCTTTCACAACATGACTATTATGGATATGTTTTTCATGACCACACATGTTGCTTGCCTGCTCAATAAAGGGTGGGTGGGAAGTTAGGAAGGGAGAGAATATGGAACTCAAAGTTTTAAAAATACGTGTTAAAATTGTTTTTACATGTAACTGGGGAAAAATAAAATACTAAATAAAAACAAAAAAATAATAAAATTAGAAGCAGATTTAAAAAACTCAATACAATAAAATAGGTTAATTATGAACTAATATGTCTAGAAATGATGAAAACCACATCACCCATATAAAAGATGAAAAGAATGATTTCACAACGAATGAAGAAGAAATAAAAGCAATTATTAGGAGCTATTTTGTCCAATTATATGACAATAAAACTGTCAATCTAAATGAAATGGATGAGTGGTTACAAAAATAGAAATTGCCCAGATTAGCAGAACAGAAAATAGAATACTTAAACTACTCTACCTTAAAAAAAAGAAATTGAACAAGTCATTAAATGAGTTCAATGGGAAAAAAAATCTCAAGACCAGACAAATTTCTAAGTATCATTGTAAGTTCTATACTCTAAAGAAATCAAAGAAAAAGGAAAAAGTACATGAGTACAAAAATCTTTTATAGCAGCTCTTTTTGTGGTTGCAAATAATTGGAAACTGAGGAGGATGTTCATTAATTGGGGAATGGTTGAACACATTATGATACGTGATTGTGATGGAGTACTATTGTGCTGTAAGAAATGATGATATAGTTTCGGAAATACCTGAGAAGACTTGTACGAATTGACATAAAATGAAGTGACCAGACTCAAAAGAACAATTTACACAATAACAACAACAATATTGTAAATATATGTGTTTGTCCTTCATTGCCAAAGAAGACCATGCCATCAGAGAAATGATGACATGACTTTCACTTGACTTTGTTTTGAGTGAGTGAGGGCTGTGCAGGTCACCAGCCTCACTTCTCCTCCAGAGCCATCTGAATCCAGTGACCAGATATTCATCAGGATGACTGGAGATGACCCAGGATGAGGCAATTGGGGTTAAGTGACTTTCCCAAGGTCACACAGTGAATGTCAAGTGTCTGAGGTGAAATTTGAACTCAGATCCTCCTGACTCCTGCACTGGTACCCTATCTACTGAACCACCTAGCTGCCCCATTGTAAATATAATAAACTGCAAAAGACTTAGTAATTTTGTTCAACACAATTAGCCACTACAACACCACCTTTAGGTGCTATTCATCTCTAAGTAGAGAACTGATAGATTTAGTGTACAGATTGAAACATCCTTCTCCTCAACGTATCTTTCTTTTTCTTGTTTTGTTTTTTCTAGACATGGCTAATGCAGAAACTTGCTTTTCATGACTGCACATATTTGTAATGGATTTTGTATTTCTTGCGTTCTCAGTGGATAGGTGAGAGAAGAAAGAGAAAATTTGGAACTGAAAATAAAATTGAAAAAGAAAAAAAAATATAAGGAAATAAATAGTCCAATAGCTGCAACCTTTGGACTTAGCAAGCACTAAGTTACTGAGCTCATTTGCTTCTGGATATTGCAGACTCAGTTTTCATTTTTTACATTTAATCCTTATCCAGAACCAAATTGTTTTGAAGACTACAGCTTGGCAGTATAGTTTAAGATTTGACACTGCCAGACAATTGATTTTCTTGATATTTGTGACCTTTTGTTTCCTTCAAATGAATTTTGTTATTTACCAACCATAGCTCTATATAATACTTATTTGGTATTTGACTGGTAGCTCAAACCCAGGCTTAGGTCTGATTGGACAGGGTTTAAGTTTCAGGTGCCACCTCTCATGGTCACTTGGAGAGATACTATGTGCTCACAATCTCATGGAAACCTTGGCTGAAATTAGCAGGCACCCTCCCCTCCCCTTGTGGCTTTTGGGAAGCAGCTCAAAACAATCCTGATGTGATTCACAGACAGAAAGGGAGAAGTAGAGGGATGGATTGCTCCTTTTTGTACATTGAATAAATGACTAGCCTTTCTGTCTCCTCAATCAGTAAGGAGATTTGTCTTCTCAGGGTACAAGTCCTTTAACCTTGGCTAACACATAGCTGGAAACCAGTCCCAAAACTTCCTTATGTTTGATTGGAAAAGCCATTTCTAAGCTTGCTGCATGGAATGGCCCCTATACACCAATTCAATCTTGCTCTACTAGTAAAGATCCAAACCTACATGTTTAAAAAGATAGGCTGCTCACTCTCTTCCTTGTGAACTGTGTTTTCCCACTCCTAGCTCCTTCCTCCCAGACTTCTTGTTTCTACCTCTGAGCAATCAGTTGCTCTGTTGATGAAGCTGCAGAAGGCTGTGCTCTTCTAAGGAAATTTAGATATTTTAATATACTCAGCACAGTTTGGGTTAGGGACCCTAACTGTTTCAGCAATTTCTTGAATCCCCATCCATTCAAGGTGGATGTTTACCTCCTCCAAGAACAGAGATCCCTTAGAAGATAAGGGATATCTCTTTGATAATGGATTCCTCCCTTGGGTCTTACATAATACTTCACACTTAGCATGGAATATGGTGTTTTTAATCTCTATATTTCTCTCTTATTCCTCCACTAAAATATATTTCCATGAAATAAAAAATTATGTCTTATCTGAGTTTTGTGTCTCTCTTAGCTTCTTGTTCTCTACAAATAGTAGATACTTAATGGTTTTTGATTGATTAATTGATATTTGTTCAATGTGGAATTTTGATATATATGAAGGAAAGTTCCAGTTTTAATATAGACCTTGACAAAGCAATAATTTGTGGGGCCCCCCTCAAATGGTGCCACATCCAGGCCCCGGGTCACTCTATGGGAGGAGCAGAGGGAAACTAAGAGGGTCACATTTGAATTTCACTCTGAGATACGTTTTTTTTTTTTCATTTTTTTCCCCAGACATGGTTAATGTAGAAATTTGTTTTGCATAACTATGCATATTTGTAATGAGTTTTATATTTCTTGCCTTCTCAGGGAGAGGAAGGAAGGAGAAAATTTAAAACTGGAAATAAAATAAAACTGAATAATAAAGAAGGCAGCAAAAAAAAAAAATAGCCCCAATAGTTGGAATCTTTGGGCTTATCAAACACTAGGTTACTAGGTTCATTTGCCTCTGTATATTGTATACCTAACCTACTCCATTTATCAAACACTTTAATCTATATCTAATACCAGATGGTTTTGATGACTACAGGTTAGAAAATAGTTTTTTTGGTATTGCCCTAAAGATCTTCCCCCACTCTCCCCCATTATAGCCTCTTGCTTGAATGGTACTGTTAAGGTTAATTTTCTTACTACTTTATTTTATATTCCCACATCCTTCCATTTTTCCCCTCCTTATCAGATAATTTAGACAGTGTTTTCATTTGACTGAGCTAAGGCAATCATTGGCATTATACTGCCACTTTGTCTCAAATTAGATAGAATATGAAGCCCTGAGGATCTCAGTTTTCACATGGAATGTGAGTACCACTTCCTGTATGCTGCCCACTGTGGGCATGGAGGCCAAACACTGAGAATGTCTCTGCTAGAAACTGTTTTTTTCCTTCTCTTGTGAGTAACAATAAAATGTTTTAAAGCTACTTCTGAGTGAGATGACACTTTTCATCTGGGCTCTCCTTTACTAAGAATTGGAGCCAAAGGTGGGAGATGAAAAGCACATTCCACAAATTAACTTTTTTGGAGAAAGAAAGTGGAAGATGTTGGGAGGATGGGAATCTTTCCCATGGAGCCTAGTGGCTAGCACCTAGGAGATTGGGCATTTAGTGGTTGAGAGCTTGTCCCTCACATCCCCTCCCCTCATTGAAAGAGAGATTGCTCAGAAGGAATTATCCCCAAAGTAGCCCAGGATTTTTCTCGTAATGATAGATGCCCTCACCTGGAAAGGGAAGGGAACAGCATGGGCAGACTCTTGAACACCACAAACACCCAGAATCTATCCTGTAATCATGACCTCTAAAGCTGCAAAAGGACAAGTTACTGACAAAGGTGTGAATGTACAGTGAAAGAGAGTTGACTAGCGTCAGAGACAGGCAGCAGCAGAACCCTGGGCAATCTTCACAAGCTTGGATAATTGGAATTATATTTAGAGAGGTGCCGGAACTAGCTCTCTTGTGAAAGATGAAGGAATTGCCCAAGGGGTTTATCCACTGAACTCTCCTGAATAACACAATTACTGCCCAGTAGGCAGCACAGGGACAAGCTGCCTTGTTAGAATTGCTTTATGCAGCATCAAACAAACATATAACGCTGGGGGGAATTTCCCAGTTGATCCAGACAGAGAGTCATCCACTCTCACAGAAGCAATTCTTTTCCTGATATAAGAGGCAGTCAGTTCAAGGCTTTATTATAACCTGAATAGAGAGGCTTCCCCTGACGATATGATTGTAACCTGGGATATGGTTGATACATTAATAACTGCAGGGTCATCTAAATGGGACACTTTCCTTTTTTACTTTTTACATCTAAGAATTCCTGTCTGGCAGGGAGCTTCCTCTTTCCATGACCAGAGGAGGCAAGAGAGGTAGCAATGCTTTGTTAATAGATGAGACAGATCGTGGTAAGGTATGGCTCACCTTTAAGAGATAACCCTAGGAGTGAGAAGTCAGGAAATAGGAATAAAAGAAAGAGACTTTCCTCAAAAGCTCCCTCCAGAAAGTTTATGTGATTTTGGCTCCAAGGTTATGAAGAATCTTGGAGGGATATACATCAAGCCTCTAAAACCAAAAATGTTGAAAGATACAGGGTAGCCTTCAAGGCAGTCTTGATATAGGGAAACCCTAAAAAAAATAAACCAGCTGATTGGGGTGGGGGCGTGGGTAATGGGTTGACTAGGTAGAATGGGATGAGAATGACCCAGGGGACAGTAGGTAAGTGTCAACCTTCAGTGTTTGGTCTAAAAAGAGACAATCAGTTAGGTCATATATATACTGTTCATGTTCTCTAAAAGCTAGTGGAATCATAACACAGATGGAAGCTCATTTAGAAAGAGCTCAAAAAGGATTAGTTGAAGGAGACTATATACCCATAGAGTAAGGAAGTAACTCAGGCTCCCTGACTTAGGATGCCTGTGTCTTTTGTCAGCCAAAATTAGTTGCCATAGTAGAAAAGATGTCCTCCAGGATGTCTGGTTTCTTTTAACCATAAACAAGGGAGTGTAATAAAACCAGAGAGTGTCATAACAACAAGAGAAATGCCATTAATCAAGATAGTGTCCCATTCAAGATGCCTGGTCTTTATCAGTCATAAACAGGAGAATGCTCCCGGTTAACTTCATCGTGACTCTGCAGAACTTTGGTATACTAAAGGGTTTGTGAGCATACTAACTCTGAGTAAGCCAAAATGTCCCTTTCTAATAGACGAGGCCAGGATTTTGACTTTCTTCAGGTGATGAGTGGCAAAGCGGGTACCTTATCCCCTCCTTTTGGTCAAAGGTTTGCTGAAGGCACCACTTGCAGACCAAGAGGGTATGGGAAAAATTTACTTTTTCTCAGGGAGTAGGAAGGGGGGTTTTAGCAGCCTTTTGCAACACAACCAAAAGGAAGAAAAGAAGGAGACCAAAAAGAAGTCCAAGATAGGGGGAATAAGGAGCATAGGAAAAGAAAATAATACAGCCAAAGGAAAAAAAAATCAAAGCTAGGGCAGCCAGGAGATAGGGGCAAACGGCAAATGACATGTAAAGATCTAGAAAGGGCGCCTGGTCCGGATTCTTGGGGAGCTGTCTGCATCAGATTTCATCCTCTTCAGGCTCTTACAAAGTCAAAGCGCAAGCATTCCAATAGGTTGAGGCATACTCTTAGAGTAGGGGCAGCTTTGGATGATCGAGGAGACCATACCCACAAGTTGGCAGCTGTTTGAGTAGACAGAATTATCTGGTAGGGGCTCTTAGAAGACATATGGATAGACAATTGAGAGAAAACTTGTATCAGTTTTTAGATCAGAGTTTCTGGTCACCATGACATAGATAGAAATGGTCCAGTTTCTCAGTCACTGCAGGAATAGGTTCAAACAATGCAATACAATACAATGAGATATGATATGATACAATACAATAAAAGTTTTTGTCACAATTCCCATAATTGCACATTTATATTGTCAGGTACAGATTAAACTATTTAGAGGGCTCACAACTGACTAATTTCGAGAAGAGAGATTTACATGTCATTGAGGTCATTGAGAAAATTTAAATCTAAACCATGTAAAACAATAAATCATTATCATCAATGTTAACTAACATCAAGTCTTCTTGTATCCCGGTAACCCATTCTCAATGTCCATTTGATCAGTACCTTTTGAGTCCAGATGTTTCATGTATCTGATCCCTAGATATCTCTTCTTGGACAATAGATTTTATTCTCAGAACAGTTGTAAAAGTGTGTTCTGTCCTTTTTTGGTCCTAAATCTAGAGGTTCCTAGATAATTCTGAGAGTGTAATTTAGTACAATCACTTAAATTTGGTCCTCCAATTTTGAAACTTCAGAGAATCTTTGTTCATATTCTATTTGTTATTTCTATCCTTATGTAAATCCTGTACCTGATATCAGAATCCTTTTAAAAAAAATTTTGAGGATTCAATTATGAAACTATCAGACAGATATTTTGGGAAAATAATTTCACTTTCTTTACCATTATCCATACAATTTATGTATAAAAATCTAATTTTGAGATCTTATTACCAAAATGCGCTCACACCTGAATTTCCATTATAGATAAATTTTGGAAGCCAATCATACACATTTGTAGATGTATAGGAAACAGTCTAATCCTGTTGCTGTGAATAAAAAATTACTATTCCATTTAATTAGAAAACAATCACATTACAGTTTTGTCATTACTTCGTCTAATCATTTCCTTCTTGTAGATATTCATCCATTTCACTTAGATTGTCAGATTTATTGGCATACGATTGGGCAAAACAGCTCCTAACTATTGTTTTAATTTCCTCTTCTTGGTGGTAAATTCACCCTTTCCTTTTGTGATACTGGTAATTTGGTCTTTTTTTTTTTTTTTTTTTACAAAATCAAATTAGCCAAAGGTTTATCTATTTTATCGTTCTTGTTAAAATAAAACCAGCTCTTAGCTTTATTTATTAGTTTAATAGTTTTCTTACTTTGAATTTTATTAATTTTCCCATTGATTTGCAGAATCTCTAATTTGATAATTAATTAGGAATTTTTATTTGTTCTTTTTCTAGCTTTTCAAGTTGCATTTCCAATCTAATAGATCTCCTCTTTTTCTATTTTATTCATGTAAGCATTTAGGGATATAAAATTTCCCCTAAGAATTACTTTGGCTACATCTCATAAATTTTGGTATGCTGTCTCATTACTGTCATTCTCTTTGATGAAATTATTACTTAGCCTATCTTTCCATGACCCTTTATTACATATAATTTTTTCTTACATCGTGATCTGAAAAGGAGGCATTCAATATTTCTGCCTTTCTGCATTTGATTGTGAGGTCTTTATGGTCTTATACATGGTCAGTTTTTGTGCGAGTGCCATTTATATCACTGAGAAAAAGGTATATTCTTTTCTATCCCTATTTAATTTTCTCCAGAGGTTTATCATATCTAACTTTTCTAAAATTCTATTCAACTTCTTCTTTCTTGCTCATTTTGTGGTTAGATTTATCTAGTTCTGAAAGGGGAAGGTTGAGGCCTCCCTCTAGTTAGTTTTGCTGTTTCTTCCTGTAACTTCCTTAACTTCTCTAAGAATCTGAATGTTTTACCACTTGGTACATATATGTTTAGTAGTGCTATTACTTCATTGTTTATGGTATCTTTTAGCAAGATGTAGTTTCTTTCCTTATGTCTTTTAATTAGATCTATTTTTGCTTTTGCTTTGTCAGAGATTGAGACTGCTACCCCTGCTTTTTTTACTTTTAACTGGGGCATAATAGATTCTGCTCCAGCCTTTTACCCTTACTCTGTATCTCTCTTCTTCAAATGTGTTTCTTGTAAGCAACATATTGTAGGATTCTGGTTTTTAATCCTTCCCATTTTATGGGACAGTTCAACCCATTCACATTCACAGTTATGACTACAAACTGTATTTCACTCCATCCTATTTCCCCTGCTTATACTCTTCTCTCTCCTTTCACCCTGTCCCTCCTCACCAGAGTTTTGTTTCTGAACGCTGCCTCCCTCAATCTGCCCTCTGTTCTATCAGCTTCCCCTTTCTTTTCCCTTTCCCTTACTTTGAACATTTCCATCCATTGATATTGTTGATGTTGAGTCATTTAAGTCATGTTCAACTCTCCATGACCACATTTGGGTTTTTCTTTTTTTTTCCTAAGATGTTGGAGTGGTTTCACATGTCCTTATCCAACTCATTTTGCAGATGAGGAACTGAGGCAAACAGAGTTATGACTTGCCCAGGTTCACACAGCTAATAAGTGTCTGAGGTCAAATTTGAACTCAGGTCTTCCTGACTCCAAGTCATGAACTGTATCCACTGTACCAAATAGTTTTAATTCTCTATTATCTTGGATGTTAACTGACTCATTACCAGGGGGTAGAGGAAAGGGAGTCACTAGGTTTCACCTGGTGGTGGATCACTCAATGACCACACACCCAGAGTCCCCCTCCTCTTTTCTGCCTAGGCCACATCCAGCAGGATGGCAGATGATTTACCCATTAGGCTCCAACAGCCAGAGTGGAGCTGATACCAGCTTGGATGTATTGATTCTTGTCAGTCATGTCCTGATAATTCAGCTAGCATAACAGTCACCTTTGACAGGAACACCTGCCCAAGTCTCCACTTACTCACTGCAGAATAGCCAATCTACAAACAGCTCAGGGAACTTATTGGGAGCATACAATAAGCCCTAACAGTAATCACAGCTTTACCTAGGTGAGGTTAAGGGAGCAACTAGTACATGTTAATAAAAAAATTCTAGCTGAGATAGTGGGTCAGGTGATTGAGGAGACATTGTGGATCCTGCCCAGTGGATTAGCCCAAAGGCTGATAGGAAAGAAAGTGACTAGAATTAGAAGGGAGGAGGTAGGTTGGTGTTGGGGAGAACCCTAGACTCTAGTCTACACTTTTCTTTGCTGTATTTCCTCAGGTAATGCTGTACACTAGATGGGAACTAGTTGGGGTGCTTTAATTATTCATTTTGTTCCTGTTCACCTGTTTGATTCTCTACTTGACTTTCAATCCTGGCCATTGCCCATATAATGAAGGCAACCAAATCCAGGAGCATCATGGAAGTGGTCCTGCTTTTTGCAGGGACTCTCTTGGTTTTGTGTTTTCTCCCCAGATATAACTTTGGGAAGCAGATAGCACTCATCTCCTTCCTGCACCTGGCTTAGCAAAGAATAGTGGCAGCAGTTTATTTCAGCAACAGATAGATGTCACCCAGCTCCCCAAAACACCTGCTGGGCATATCAGAAATGGCTTCCAAACTCTGCCCTTCTGAAAGACAGGTACAGAAATAATCATGTGGGCTACAATGCACTCAGTACCAACTTTCTATTTCCTTTACTATCTGCCTTTTAGAGACCTCAGACAAGAGACCTTTAGTCTACATAATGGCGTTGTTGGAGGAGGGCATTAATGGCGAACTGCTGAAAACTAGTTTTTACTGGTATATCCTCAGCACCCTATTTCAGCCTCTTGTTGGAATGGTACTGTTAGGCTTAACTTTTCTAATTTCCCTCTCTGATTTCCCTGCTCTGTATTCCTGTCTCCTTATCAGGTAATTTAGAAAATACTTTCATTTCACTGGTTCTATAGATAAAAGGATTCTTTCCTACTGGTATTATGCTGGCTGGTGGTTTCATATAATATATAAAGTCATACTCTGAGTGTCTCAGGTTTTTGGCTGGAGCAGGGAGAGTCCCTGCCATATGATGCCCACTACAGACTTGGAGTTCACACATTGAGATGATTCCTGATAGCAGCTACTTTTATTCTTCCCTTCAAAGTAGTAATAAAATCTGTGAATGCTATTTCTGTGTGAGATAATGCTTTCCATCTAGACTCCCCTGCACTACATATACTCATCACTTTAGGCCATAATATTTTATTTTCCATTTTAATAATGATAGGCAGTTCATTAGTGTTAGCTACACAACTAATTTTCCCTTGGCTCCATCACTTTTCCTAGAAAGAGAATGCTTCGAGTGCTTTTATCCAAAATCATCACCAGGAAGGGCCTATCAAAGACAATCAAAGCATCGTGGTGAATGGAAGCTGACCGCCATTCCATCCTTAACTCTGTGACAGCTGCAGCTTCCGTGCCCTTTTCTCCAACGTCTAACACAGCTTTGTGAACCACCTGTCAAGGGAAAGCAAATATTATGATGTCAGCAATTATTACAGCCTTCATCCCTCATCACCTGCCTTCCCTCTGCTGTCTTCCCTCCCCCTGACCTCACAAAGAGCAATAGCCAATGGACAGATTCTTCAGTTTTACATATAAACTAATATAAGGTGAAGATATAGAGAAAGCACTGGAATTTGAATCAGTTGGGTTTAAAAGATTATAGATTTAGAGCTAGAAGGGGGCATAGAGGCCATTTTACAGATGAATAAACTGACACACAGAAAAGTTAAGCCCAGGGTCACACTAATTGGTAGCTAGTGAGTGTCTGAGGCTGGATTTGTACTCAGCTCTTTCTGTCTGTAAGTTGACTGTCCTGTCTCCTATCTATACAATTCTGTTTTGGTTCACGTCTCAGTTCTTCTCACCTGTGTGACCTGTGATGAGCAACTTCCCCTCTCTGGACCTTAGTTATCTCATCTGTAAAATAGGGCGATGGGACTAGATAACCTGTAAGGTCCCTTCCAGCTCTGAATCCTAAGGACAAATCATGAATATAGAACAAAGGGTATGACCAAGAAAGGATTTTTATAGAGCAGAATTTAGGATAAGATAGCAATGTAGAGGACATCCATTCCAGCTCTTTTCATTTTATAGATAGAAAACAAATAAAATATTAGAATAAATGGAGAAACACAAGGCATTTTCTCCTTGTGGTATACTATAGACCACCTGGACAGAAAAAGGAAATGTTTGAGGTGGTTAAGGAGCCTGGCACAGAGGCTTGATGCAGTACAGGTGGGAGATCTAAATTGTCCAGATCAGCAGTGGGGAACCTGTGACCTCACGGTCACGTGTGACCTTCTAGGTCCTTGGGTGCAGTCTTTTGACTGAGTCCAAGTTTTACCTGACAAATCCTTTTATTAAGAGGATTTGTTCTGTAAAGTTTGAATTCAAAAGGCTGCAATTTTGCTGTCCTGGTCGCCCTCTTCTGAATGTTCTCCAGCCTGTCAGCCTTCTAAAATGTGGTCTCTCATGCTAAACAAAGTGATCTAGCTGTGGTCTGTTGAGGTGTAATAGCAACAGGACCATGATCTCCCCCATTCTGGACACTAGCCTTCTCTTAGTTCAAACTCAGATTAAGTTAGTTTTATAATCATTTTGCCCACTCCTGATATTTATGAAGTTTGCAGCCAATTTGTGCTGGTAAATGTTTAACAACTAGCTCTAAAACAAAAACAAAACAAAATGTACACATTAAAATTTAATCTAAACTATTAACATTTGCAATTAACATGAATGACATTAACAACCTTAACGATATTAACACTTTCTCCATAACTTTCTTCAGTCTAGAAATCAAGAAAACCATAACACCAGATGTGATTTTGTAGTGTCGGTCAATTTCCAAGGTGTAAATGCTCCCGCTGAAAATCTAACTTTGGCTCTTCTTGGGCTGGTTCAAGCTGGTACGGGCACATCCTTGTCTACAGTCCAATAAAATCTTATGGTTTTCTTTTCACAGGAACTGTTGTCTATACACATCTCTCCCATATTATGCTAATAGAATTGATTTTTAAACTCATTTGGAAGACTATTATGCCTATTAAAAAAATCTATTACAAATGATCAACTCACATTTGAAATCTTCAGTTTGTAATGCTCTGAGATACCAGAAAAATCCGCCTTGTTAGTGAAAGCATCTTGGATTCCCATTCCTGGGAGGATAGTGTCCAGGTTGTATGAGGCAGAAATGAAAAACTTTGGAATATACACATTCACTAGCCTATTAAAGAGAGGGAAAGAAAAAGATCAATCCTCCAGTCTCACAGAATCTGCTATCCTCACCCAAACTCCTGATGCTGGGAGTCTCACTGGCAAGAAGGAGACATAATTTGAGTTATTCAGGGGATAACTGTTGTGTGTAACTGCTACTACTTAGCAGAGAGATAGTACAGTCTATTTGGGGAGATTCTCATCTGATTTACAGCCTCCAAAGACTGGAATGTGAAATGACAGACTTGGGGGGAGTATTGGAGAAGGAAAGTGTGCTTTAAGTGATTAATAGTCTCTCTAATCTCTCTCTCATTCCATAGAAAAGGAGAGCAGACAAGACAGGTGGACATGCCAAATGAAGGATACTTTGTTTTCTGACTTTTGTGATAGACTAAATATGCATAATGACACACAATTTTGGACATGACCAATGTGGGAATTTGTTTTACCTGGACTATGTATATTTGTCTTTAAACAAACAAAATTGCCAATTTAAATTAAATTAAAACTATTTATATTGAAATAGTTGCAATTTATTATATTTATTTATAAACAAATAAATTTAATTTAAAATTTATAAATTAAATTTATGAAAAATAAATGAAATAAAAAATTTAGAAATAAACCATCATAAATTTAATGTTACAAAATTATTGCTCTTGATGGGATATCTAGACTTCTTTTCAACAAAATCCTAATTGTTCCAGTAAGGTCTTGATGTACATTATTACAGGAGTAATTCTTGTCCTACTTCTTCCCAATCTTGTTCTTTCTTTAAATATTTTTTATTGATATAGCGTGTCACAGAACAGTTTCCAGTTTACAAAACTTTTTTACATCCATTATTTCCTTTTATCCTTATAATATTCCTAATAGTCTGGAAGGGAAGATTGTCTCTGTTTGATCAAGGGACTTAATTCTTCACTTTGTCTGTTGAATTCCTACCTATCCTTGTGTGTTTGTCCTTTGTTGCTGAAGAAGACCACGCCATCAGAGAAATGATGACATGACTTGCACTTGACTTTATTTTGAGTGAGGGAGGGCTGTACAAGTCACCAGCCTCACTTCTGCTTCAGAGCCATCTGAGTCCAGTGACCAGATATTCATCAGGATGACTGGAGATGACCCAGGATGAGGCAATTGGGGTTAAGTGACTTGCCCAAGGTCACACAGCTAGTGAGTGTCAAGGGTCTGAGGTGAGATTTGAACTCAGATCCTCCTGACTCCTGCACTGGTGCCCTATCCATTGCACCACCTAGCTGCCCCAACCTATCCTTGAAGGTCTAGTTCAAGTACTACTTCCTCCATAAAAAGTCTTCCATATTCCCCACAGTAGGAAATGCTTTTTCCTGACTCGGGCCTCACAAAGTCCTTTATTGGTACCTTAAATATTTTTTTTGTTTTGTAATTCTTTCATATATTATATTCTTCTATTTGAGTATAAGTTTCTTGAGAAAAATTATTTAAAAATATTTATTAAGCATCATGTGCTAAACACTGCGCTAAGTACCACAGCTACAACTATAAAAATGATGTGATTCTTGTCCTCAATGAGTTTATATTCTAATACGAGACTATACATTTAAGAAGTGGAGACCAGAAAGGGGTGTTTGAAGACAGATCACATTTTATTCACTCTTTGATTCTCTCCCAGTGTCTAGCATATATCCTTAATATATACTTGCTGTGGCGTCATAGTTTTTCAGTATGTAAGTCATACATAACTGCAAACATTGATTGAGCAAGGGTGTCTACTTGAGTCAAGACTCTATGCTTGACTGGAGGGATAAAGATTAAAGTACTTGCATACTCCTTGACTTTAAAGAAATGACACTCTGTTAGGGAGAGGAGAAACACCCTTGGATAACGATAATGAAGTTAGAATGTTAGAATGAAAAAAACCACACAGAATAGGTCAAATAGAAATAGTAGAGCTAGGTTTCAGCTCAAGTCCTTGGATTCTAAATCTAGCCCATACAGAAAATGATACTTCCTTTGGGATCATGTGTAGTCAAATATTCTGCCCCCTCAATCCCTGGACCAAAGGACCATAGATATAGAGTTAAAAGGAATGCTAGATGACATTGAGTCCAATTTTCTCTCATTTTATAAATGAGGAAGCAGTCTCAGAGAGACTCTGTGACTTTCCCAGGATCAAAGCGTCAAAGGCAAAATCAGAGTCTGGACTCCCTGAATCCACTATGCTACACTCACTCAGACGTGAAAGCTGGGGCTTGTTTATGTAGCTAACTCAGGCAGTGAAATTCTAGACTGGGCTGACCAGAATAGAAAGAATGAGCCCTCATGTACTCAGCTATCACATCCCAGATTGTCCCTTCCAGTACTGGCACTTATGTACTAATGAGAACTGCTCCATCTCTAGGAGGTTACCCTTTCTGGAGTAAGTGGTTCCATCTCCTCAGAGTTGTTGACATTAGAGTGTCCTCCAGTGTCTTCATCTGGCCTTGGTCAGGAAGGACAAAAATGGCAAGTGCATTTTTACTGTAGTCCATCTGAAGTACAGTGCAGTTCAGAATCCTATCCACAAAGTAAAAGTGTTCTTCAATTTGGTGCATGAAGGAAACCTTCAAGACATCTGACTGGCTCATGTAAAAGTCACCATTTTCCTTGGTTTCCAGAGGATCAAAAGGTTTCTCCCATTTGGCTTAAGGGACAAAGAAAAGAGATCATTGCATTTCCTGGGGAAGGAGATTTATAGTTCAGCAACAGCCCAATCAAGGTGGATTAGGGTCAACAAAAGACTTTAGATAGTAGTATCATCACTACTCATTTCTATAAGGGCTTTTTAAGATTTTCAAAGAACTTTATTTACAAGAACTCCATGAGGGAGGTGGAACATGTCTCCCAGTGAGAAAACTAGAGATCAGAAAAGTGAAGAGAGACCCACAATTAGTAAATGACAGAAGCCAGCTTCATCGAACTACAGGATGTTGAAATTGGAAAGGAATTTAATAGTCATTTCAGAGTTCTTGATGGTCCTGGAGGGGGAGTTGGAACACTCTTTCTTCCCCATCACTGCTCTCTTTTGCCCCCATTATTCAGCAATTTCTCCTTCTTTGAAGTTCACTCCATTCATATTTATCACCCAGTCAAAATACTAGTTGGGGTGGTAGGTGGCACAGTGAACAGAGTTCTGGATCTGGAGTCAGGAAGACTGATTTTCCTGAGTTCATTTCTGACCTCAGACACTTACTAGTTGTATGACCCCAGGCAAGTCACTTAACTCTGTTTACCTCAGTTTCCTGTCCTGTAAAATGAGTGGGAGAAGGAAATGGCAAAGCACTCCAGCATCTTTGCCAAGAAAACCCCAAGTGGGGTCATGAAGAGTTGGACATGACTGAAAAATGACTAAACAACAAAAGGTCATTCTCCATCTTTTCTCATGGAGCTCAATACTTTTCTCTCCATCCCACCTTCCTATTATTCCATATCACTACTTCCCATTTACAGAAGCCAAACTCCTGAAAAAAATCTGCATCTGTTGCCACTACTTCTGGTCCTACCTTTGGAAATCTGATTTCTGACCTCATCACTCAAATTAAACCACTCTCTACCAAGTTCCCAATAATCTCTTAACTGCAAAATGGCAGAGTTTTTCTTCATTGTCGACCCTCCTTGGTCCCTTTGTATCGTTTCACAGTGTTCCTCCTGGTGCATGCTAACTATTCTTGGGGTTTTCATGACTGGTTTTCCTCCTCCCTATCTGACTGCTCCTTCTCAGTCTCTTTTACAAGGTCTTCCTCTATAACATGTCCCATAATTAGGGTGTGCGCTAGGTTATGTTCTGGGCTATTTTCACTCTGTACTCTCTCACTTGGTGACCTTATCATCTGCCATGAATTGACTTGTCTCCTTTATGCAGATGACTCCCAAAGCTGTATACAATCAATCAGCAAGCATTTATTAAGGGCCATGCACTGTTCTAGGCAATGATACTGCAAATACTAAAAAGAAAACTATCCTTCTCGTAAGGATCTTCTATCGAGGGAAGATAAAATGTAAGCAATTATGTAGAAAATATATACATGTATATATTATACTACCTTTTATATCTGTGTATCTATTGATCACAAATTAATACCAGAAAACCAGAGAAGAAGTTCTTATCTCCAGCTCACTATTTCTCCTATGGCGAAAAAAGGTTCAGAGTTGCACAGTAGGTACATGTCAGAGCAGGTGCTTGAACAGGGCTTTTGTCAATCCTAATAATGGTTGTCTAATGGCTCTCTATTATAGCACCCTGGTCTTCTAGCAACCAATCACCCTCACAACACTAAAGTGGTCGATGTTGTTATAGCACTTTACATTTTGAAAACTACTTTCTTCACAACTCTGATGAAGTCCAAGTATTTATCATCTGTATTTTATAGATCATTGGACCATAGATTTAGGGGAGGAAGGGCCATTAGAGGCAATCTAGTTCAATCTCATTTTACAGATAAAGACACTAATGTCCAGAGAGATAGTTACTTCTTAATTTTATAGTTAAGTGTGTTTTTGTTTAGTTTTTTCAGTCACATTTGACTCTCCATGAACCCATTTGGGGTTTTCTTGGCCAAGATACTGGACAGGTTTGCCATTTCCTTCTCCAGCTCATTTGACAAATGAGAAAACTGAGGGAAACAGGGTTAAATGACTTGCCCAAGGTCACACAGCTAGTAAGTGTCTGAGACAAGATTTGAACTCAGGAAGATTACTCTTTCTGACTCCAGGCCTGAACCGCCCAGCTAGCGTGTGTTGAAGTTAAATAGTTTTGTTTCATCTTCTCTCTGGTGTCAAGACCAGGAAACTCTTTCTACTATACTATGATGCCTCTTATGAAAAAAAAAATATCAGGGAATTAAACTTGAAATCCACAATTATCTATGTAAAGGTCCTTACCTTTAAAGAAAATAAAGTTCACTAGGATCATGTAAGTATTTGGTGAAAGATCTTTGATCAAGTCTACAATTTTCCCTTTGGTCTTCTTCTTCACATAATTATTGATCTTCTGTTCAGCTGCTGAAACATTTGAGAAATCAGTAGAAAAGGTTTCTGACTCATATACTTTGTGGACATCAGTTGTGAATTGGGTGAGAATTTTCACCTGCTTTTGGATGAAGAGGGCATTTCCTGCCTTCAATTCAATTTCCTTGTTAGGGAGATTCAGTGTGTGGATAAGGTGATGGAAACCTTGGTGGACTTCCTCCTTTTGCATCTCTGTGAGGTTGAAGCCCAGGCACTCTAGGATCTGAGTCTGTGTATCTGATCGAGCCCCAAGGGACATCATAGCAAAGGCTGAGGACACACTCACTGGGGAGAAGAAAACATTCTTCCCAGTGTTCTCTGAGGCCAACTTCCTATACAAGTTGAATGCAAAGTCAGCATTATTGGTGGACATCTTATGGATGGTTGAGTTCCCTGGTGGAGAATGGTTGATGTCATTACCTTTACCTTCATCCTGAGTACCAGGAAAACAATGAATCATAGCATGAAGTCCAACAGCTATGAAAACTATGTAAAAGGAAGATGGCATTTTGGTAGAAAATATATCTGCAGGGGTTGAAAGAAAAGGAGAAAGATTATCTGGTTGTCAGAAGTAAATCAGTGATTCAACATTCAATTTAATACAATCCAATAAATCCTTATTAAGTGACTATTATATCCAAAGTCCTGTGCCCTGCACCAGAGAAGCAAAGAGGAGAAAAAACACTATAGTTATTACTCTGTAAGGAATTGACAATATACTGGAAGGACAAGACTTTATTATCTGGCATTGTGGTTTCCTCTTAATAGATTCATAGTCTATAGTGAAACATAAGAATTCAGAAGACAAACAGGAGAATTGAGACTACTCCTACTATGCCACTGTTACATAGTCTGATTTGTTACATTGGCCTTCCTCTTCCCCTAAAAAAAAAATAAAAAAGAAAGAAAGGAAGCAAGAAAGAAAAAAAGAAAGAAAGCTGCCCACTAACCTCCCTAAATACACATACCTAAGTCCCTGTCACTGCTATGGATGACAGAGTCACTGATTCAGAGTAGTTAATAGTATTCTTGAGTTATAAGGAAACTTACAGGTTATCTAGTTAGGCTCCTCCCCTTTATTTTCTTGAGGAGGAAACTGAGACTCACAGAGGGAAAGTGACTTGCTAAAAATCATACAATTAGCTTATGGCAGAGCCAGTCCTAGAATATGAGTCTAGAGATTCCCAATATGACTATAATTTTCTTATTTCTAGGAAGGGTGGAGCAAGGAGGAAATGTTGGCCATCTCAAGGGAAGGAGAGCAGATTTTGAAAGGGAAAGAAAGTCTATAGATGAAAGAAAGCAGGATGGAAACTTTGAAGGTAAATCCTCCTATTTCAGCTCCTCTTGGATTCAGTAAGCTGTATCTAATGACAGACTGAACAAGCCTTGTTATGATATATATTCCTTGTCAGCTATTAAGCCAAGAGGAGCCACCAAAGAATTGTTTTTCCCTTACTTCCTTTGGTTCCTCAGCACTGGCCTCTCACCCTAGTTCAGTGGTTTCCAAATGTGATATGGTGACATTTCACCCCTACTCTTTTTTTTTCCAGAAAAAATTATTATGATACTTTACAATTTAAGACTTCCTATACAAATAGTATTCCTAACTTATGTTTTGCTAAAATAAAATAATTATAGTTTTTAACAGAAACTATACAAACATACAATAAGCCCTAACTCATTTGTCAGTAATCTAGGTTTGTTGACTCTTCCATCCATAGATACAAGTCAAAATTAAAACAACCTTGAGATATCATTTTACACTAAATACACTGGCTAAAATAATAGAAGGAGAAAGTGACAAATGTTGAGGGAATGTGGAAAAATTGGGACACTAATTCATTGCTGGTGGAATTATGAATTGATCCAACCATTTTGGAGAGCAATCTGGAATTATGCCCAAGGAGTTATTAAACTACCCTTTAGGGGTTATTTGGTCTATTTCCAAAGATAATTAGAGAAAAAGGAAAATATTTATAGCAGCTCTCTTTGTGGTGGCAAAGAACTGGAATTGCAGGGATGCCCATCTATTGGGGAGTGGCTGAACAAGTTGTGGCATATGATTGTGTTGGAACGCTATAGTGCTATAAGAAATGATGAGCTCAATTATCTTTGAAAAACATGGAAACATTTGCATGAAATAATGAAGAATGAAATGAGCAGAACCAAGAGAATATTTTATACAGTAAGAGCAATATTGTTTTAAGAACGATTTTTTAATTTTTTAATTTTATTTTTAATTTAATTTTATTTATTTTCTATTTTTTAATATAAATTTATTTATTTGGCTTTTTACATTCATTTTCACAAAATTTTAGGTTCCAAATTTTCTCCCCATTTATCCCCTCCCCCCACACCGAGCATTCTAATTTTCCCTATCACCAATCTGCCCTCTCTTCTATCATCCCTCCCTTCTCTTGTTCCCATCTTCTCTTTTGTCCTGTAGGGCCAGATGACTTTCTATTCCCCATTAACTGTATTTCTTATTTCCTAGTAGCAAGAATAATACTAAACAGTTGTTCCTAAAACTTTGAGTTCCAAATTCTCCCCATCCCTCCCTCCCCACCCATTCCCTTTGGGAAGGCAGGCATTTCAATATAGGCCATATCTGTGTAGTTTTGCAAATGACTTCGATAATAGTCGTGATGTGTAAGACTAACTGTATTTCCCTCCATCCTTTTTTTTTTTCCTGCTCCCCATAGTTTCTATTCTGTCTTTTCATCCTGTCCCCTCCCCGAGTGTTGACTTCAAATTTCTCCCTCCTCCCATTGCCCTCCCTTCCATCATCCCCCCCATCCTGCTTATCTGCTTCTCCCCCACTTTCCTGTATTGTAAGATAGGTTTTCATACCAAAATGAGTGTGCATTTTATTCCTTCCTTTAGCCGAATATGATGAGGGTAAACTTCATGTTTTTTTCTCAGCTCTCCTCTTTTTCCCTCCACTAAAAAGTCTCCTGCTTGCCTCTTGAATGAGAGGTAATTTACCCCATTCCATTTCACCCTTTCTCCTCCCACTACATTTCTCTCTCACCATTTACCTTAATTTCTTTTAAAATATGGTCCCATCCTATTCAATTCACTCTATGCTCTCTGTCTCTGTATGTGTGTGCACGTGCACGCGTGTACATGTGTGTGTGCATATGTGTGTGTATGTGTGTGTGTGGTCCTACCAACTACCCAGCTACTGAAAAGTTTTAAGAGTTACAAATATTGTCTTTCCATGTAGGAATGTAAACAGTTCACTTCTGGTAAGTCCCTTATGACTTCTCCTTGCTGTTTACTTTTTCATGCTTCTTCTCATTCTTGTGTTTGAAAGTCAAATTTTCTTTTCAGCTCTGATCTTTTCATCAAGAATAATTGAAAGTCCTCTGTTTCATTGAAAGACCATATTTTCCCCTGAAGTATTATACTTAGTTTTGCTGGGTAGGTGATTCTTGGTTTGAGTCCTAGTTCCTTTGACTTCTGGAATGTCCTATTCCACGCCCTTTGATCCCTTACTGTAGAAGCTGCTAGATCTTGAGTTATCCTGATTGTATTTCCACAATACTGGAATTGTTTCTTTCTAGCTGCTTGCAAGATTTTCTCCTTGAGCTGGGAGTTCTGGAATTTGGCCACAATGTTCCTAGGAGTTTCTCTTTTTGGATCTCTTTCAGGTGGTGGTCGATGGATTCTTTCAATACTTATTTTGCCCTCTGGTTCTAGAATGTCAGGGCAGTTTTCCTTGATAATTTCATGGAAGATGATGTCTAGGCTCTTTTTTTGATCATGACTTTCAGGTAGTCCCATAATTTTTAAATTGTCTCTCCTGGATCTATTTTCCAGGTCAGTTGTTTTTTTCCATGAGATATTTCACATTCTCTTCCATTTTTTCATTCTTTTGGTTTTGTTTGGTGATTTCTTCGTTTATCAGAAAGTCATTAGCCTCCATCTGTTCCATTCTAATTTTGAGAGAACTATTATCTTCAGTGAGCTTTTGAACCTCTTTTTCCATTTGGCTAATTCTGCTTTTGAAAGCATTCTTCTCCTCATTGACTTTTTGAACCTCTTTTGCCAATTGAGTGAGCCTATTTTTCAAGGTGTTATTTTCTTCAGCATTTTTTTGGATCTCCTTTACCAAGGTATTGACCTGTTTTTCATGCTTTTTTTGCATCTCTCTCATTTCTCTTCCCAGTTTTTCCTCCACCTGTCTAACTTAATTTTCAAAATTCTTTT
This sequence comes from Bettongia penicillata ogilbyi, assembly GCA_023548195.1. Lineage (NCBI taxonomy): Eukaryota > Metazoa > Chordata > Mammalia > Diprotodontia > Potoroidae > Bettongia > Bettongia penicillata. The sequence continues at coordinate 8,055,606 of JAJHZJ010000197.1, forward strand.
TGAGCTCTTCCATGGCCTGAACCCACTGGACATCCACCTCAGATGTCTGGGATAGAGAGGCCCCGACCTCCACGTTTTTCCCTGATGGCAAGCATTGTACTTCCTCATCAGAAATGAAAGGAAGAAGAAACATCTCTTCCCTAAGAAAGTAGCTTTCTATGGTCTTATTTTTCTTCCCTTTTCTGGGCATTTTCCCAGCCAGTTACTTGACTTCTGAGATTCCTCTCCACCCCCGCCTAGATCTGCCCAGCTAGTGCTTTGGGTCTGAGATTCAAATGCTGCTTCCCAGCCTCAGGGCTTTCCATGGTGGGAGCGGCTGCTATTGAATGTGAGCTTAAGTTCTGGTGCTTGGGTGGGGGCAGGGCCACCTCCCAGGCTCAGTTCCCTCAGGGGATTTATGCAAAGACCTTCAGTAATGGCCCTGAGCTCCTGTCTGCTTAGGGAGCCCCTGGCCACCGCTGCCTCTGCTGCTGCCTCCCAAGAGGGCCCGAGTCACAGAGACACCCCGCTCCCCTCTCGGACAGCCCAGAAGTCTCTCTCACTGACCTGTAGCACCTGTGGGTGGAGGGACCTTCACGGCCGCCGGAGATTCTGTCCCTGAAGCCTGCTCGGATCTGCTCCTCTTGGGGCTGTGTGGCCAGGGCTGGGCTCTGCTGCCCGGTGCACGATGGACCTTTGGGGTCGGTTTTTCAGTGTTCTCTGGAATGGAAATCTCCTCCACTGCATTGCTGCATGGCTTGCACTGCTCCAGAATTTGTGGGGAGTTCTTTTTACAGAAAATTTATGGGCTGTGGGTTCAGAGCTAGCATACGTGAGTCTTTCTACTCCACCATCTTGGCTCCTCCCCTCTTTAAGAACAATTTTGCGTAAATAAATTATTTTTACTATTATAAATACCCAAATTAACTAAGAAAGTTATATGAAGAAAAATGGTGTCTTCATCCAGAGAAAGGACTTCTATGTATAGAGTAATTTTACATACATATATGTATGCACACACATACACACACACTTACACATATATGTATATACCTATTTGTGTCTAATGGTAGCCATCTCTAGAGTGGGTTGGTGTAGGGGGTGGGAAAAGGGAAGAAAAAAAGGAAAAAATGTAATTTACATGATAATTTTGCTGTGTATTTGAAGGAAATAACAAATTGTGCATTCCAGATTTGCTATTTCATGTGCAATCATCTTTTTAAACATCTTACTACGTTATGGAAATGCTAGCTTTATTTCATACAATAAATTTTTTATACTTACAAAGAGTCTTTACTGGATTTGTTTGTTGAATTGAAATAAAACATTTAGATTTGTTTTTCCTCAAAAAAAATCTTTCTGTGCCTTCCTAAATGGTCTTCATTTAGTTGCTGTGACCCTAAATATTCCTTACCTGGTGGCCAGCCCTCTTGTGATTAGTGTTTCCACACATTCTGTTGCTGGGCCTCTCTTAGAAACTTTTCCAACATCATTGGACCCGCCAGAGTTCATACTTCTTTTGGTAGAGAGCTCTGATTTATCCTCAGAATAAAATGGAGTATCTGAGGAAGACGTTAGTGTAGGAACACTGAAGTATAGATTTTTAGAATATTAGAATTGTTAAAAGCCTTAGAGTCACAGAGCTGTATAGAATGTCAGAGCTGGAAGGGATCTTAGAATACAGAAGGCAAAAGCAGTAAAGGATCTCAAGAGGTGATCTATTGTACTACCCACATTTTACAAGTGAGGAAGGTGAGGCCTAGAGATTTGCCCAACATCAGAGAACTAAGTAGTAGATGAGTGAGGACTAGAATATAGTCTGATTTATTTTCAATTCATTACTTTTTTCATATAATATGAATCTATAAGAATGTATTTTCCATCTAACTACATTTTCCATGATGCCTAATTAGAATTCCTAGGACTGAATATCATGACTGAAACATTTCCCTGGGCAAAAAAAGACTTTAATATCATGAGAAAGAGAAAAAAATTCAGATACTTGAAGTGACACTATCCAGGAACATGCAGACTTCATATTTTCCTGAAACAATGTAAGGAACAGTGTTCTTAGTTAATGTGGGTGGAGAGCCTAACAAGAGCTGTCTAATGTCATAAGGGATAATATATGGAGAAATGATGCCTATAGTGTAGGGCATATTCAGCAGAATCCAGAGACTGAAGAAGAAGGAAACCTAGGAACTCAGCACCTCATGGATTCAGCAAGCTGTATCTAGTGCCAGACTGAACAAGTCTTCCTATGGTCTTTCTTTCAGCTACTAAGTTAAGAAGAGCCATCAAAGAATAACTCTCCCCTCACCCACTCTGGTTCTCCAGAAGGGCTGACCTCTCACTAATTCAGTATATCAAACATACTGTAGGGACACATTATTGCTACTTTTTTTTTGCAGAAATTTATTATCCTCTCTTACAATTTTAGGTCATCTTCACAAATAGTTTTCTTAGCTTGTGTTTTTTTTTAAATAAAACCACTATAATTTTTAACAGAAACTATTTAAACATAATAAATTAAGAAACATTTAAGTATTAGCAAAATTTTTAATAACCTTCACATTTGAAAGTTATGAAACTAGTAACCATAATGATATTATTTTACTTTATTTTTTATTTTTTTATATTTATTTATTTATTTAACTTTTTACATTCATTTTCACAAAATTTTGGGTTCCAAATTTTTTTCCCCTTTTAACCCCTTCCCCCACCCCAATACCCTAAGCAATCTAATTTTCCCTATCTCCAATCTGCCCTCTCTCTGTCATCCCTCCCTTCTCTTGTCTCCATCTTCTTTTTTCTCCTGTAGGGCCAGATGACTTTCTATTCCTCATTAGCTGTATGTCTTCTTTCCTAGTAGCAACAACAATACTAAACAGTTGTTCCTAAAACTTTGAGTTCCAAATTCTCCCCATCCCTCCCTCCCTACCCATTCCCTTTGGGAAGGCAGGCAATTCAATATAGGCCATATCTGTGTGGTTTTACAAATGACTTCCCTGATAGTCGTGTTGTGTAAGACTAACTGAATTACCATCCCTCCTAACCTGCCCCTCATTGTTACTCTTCTGTCTTTTGATCCTGTCCCTCCCCAAGTGTTGACTTCAAATTGCTCCGTCCTCCCCTTGCCCTCCCCTCCATCATCCCCCACCTTGCTTATCTCCTTCTCCCCCACTTTCTTATACTGTAAGATAGGTTTTCATACCAAAATGAGTGTGCATTTCATTCCTTCCCCTAGTCAAATGTGATGAGGGCAAACTTCCTGCCTTTTTTTTTCTCAGCTCTCCTCTTTTTCCCTCCACTAAAAAGTCTCCTACTTGCCTCTTAAATGACATATAGTTACCCCCCTTCCATTTCACCCTCTTTCCTCCCACTACATTTCTCTCTCACCATTTACCTTAATTTCTTTTAAGATATGGTCCCATCCTATTCAATTCACTCTGTGCTCTCTGTCTCTGTATGTGTGTGCATGTGTGTATGTGTGTGTGCATGCATGCGTGTACATGTGTGTGTATGGACCCACCAACTACCTAGATACTGAAAAGTTTTAAGAGTTACAAATATTGTCTTTCCATGTAGGAATGTAAACAGTTCACTTCTGGTAAGTCCCTTAAGACTTCTCTTTGCTGTTTCCTTTTTCATGCTTCTTCTCATTCTTGTGTTTGAAAGTCAAATTTTCTTTTCAGCTCTGGTCTTTTCAATCAAGAATGATTGAAAGTCCTCTGTTTCATTGAAAGACCATATTTTCCCCTGAAGTATTATACTCAGTTTAGCTGGGTAGGTGATTCTTGGTTTGAGTCCTAGTTCCTTTGACTTCTGGAATATCCTATTCCACGCCCTTCGATCCCTTACTGTAGAAGCTGCTAGATCTTGAGTTATCCTGATTGTATTTCCACAGTACTGGAATTGTTTCTTTCTAGCTGCTGGCAAGATTTTCTCCTTGAGCTGGGAGTTCTGGAATTTGGCCACAATGTTCCTAGGAGTTTCTCTTTTTGGATCTCTTTCAGGTGGTGATCGATGGATTCTTTCAATACTTATTTTGCCCTCTGGTTCTAGAATGTCAGGGCAGTTTTCCTTGATAATTTCATGGAAGATGATGTCTAGGCTTTTTTTTTGATCATGACTTTCAGGTAGTCCCATAATTTTTAAATTGTCTCTCTTGGATCTATTTTCCAGGTCAGTTGTTTTTTCCATGAGATATTTCACATTCTCTTCCATTTTTTCATTCTTTTGGTTTTGTTTTGTGATTTCTTGGTTTCTCGTAAAGTCATTAGACTCCATCTGTTCCATTCTAATTTTGAGAGAACTATTATCTTCAGTGAGCTTTTGAACCTCTTTTTCCATTTGGCTCATTCTGCTTTTGAAAGCATTCTTCTCCTCATTGGCTTTTTGAACCTCTTTTGCCAATTGAGTGAGCCTATTTTTCAAGGTGTTAATTTCCTCAGCATTTTTTTGGGTCTCCTTTACCAAGGTATTGACCCGCTTTTCATAATTTTCTTACATCTCTCTCATTTCTCTTCCCAGTTTTTCCTCCACCTGTCTAACTTGCTTTTCAAAACCCTTTTTGAGCTCTTCCAAGGCCTGAGCTCACCCGACATCTGGGGATGTCTGGGGTACTGAGGCCTGGCCCTCCACGCCTTTCCCTGATGGCAAGAATATGTCCTCATCATCAGATCCAAATGTCGGGATCATTTGCATTTGTTGGAAGAAACTCTCTATAGTCTTATTTTTCTTCCCTTTTCTAGGCATTTTCCCAGCCAGTTACTTGACTTCTGAGATTCCTGTCCACCCCCGCCTTGATCCTCCCAGCTAGTGCTTGGGGTCTGAGATTCAAATGTGCTTTTCTGCACCGCCCAGCTGCTAATCAATGTGACCTTTAGTTCTGGGGCTGGGGTGGGGTCAGGGCCGCCTCCCAGGCTCGGCTTCCTCAGGGGCTTTATGCAGAGACTTTCAGGAACGGAGCGGGTGGGGGGGGGCCCGCCTCCCAGGCTCAATTCCCTCAGGGACTTTATGCAGAGGCCTTCAGTAATAGAGCGGGGTGGGGCAGGGCCGTCTCCCAGCCTCAGCTCCCTCAGGTTATTTATGCAGAGACTTTCAGTAATGAAGATCCTGCCTGCTGCTGGGGGAGTCCGGGGCCATGGCTGCGCCACTGCTGCCTCTGCTGCCACCCACGCCTCTGCCTCCGCCGCTTCCTGCCCCCGTCTCTGCCGCCGCCGCTCCCTCCCGAGGGGGCCCGAGTCACGGAGACACCCCGCTGCTCCCCTCTTCCAGCCCAGGCATCTCTCCCACTGACCTGCAGCCTCTGTGGGTGGAGGGACCCTCCCGGCTGCCGAAGCTTCCGTCCCTGAAGCCTGCTTGGGTCAGCTTCTCTGGGGCCGCGGCCAGGGCAGCACTGGGGTGGGGTCCGCTTTCCGGGGTGCGACGGAACCTGGGGATGGCTCTCCAGGGCTCTCTGGAACGGAAATCTCTTCCACTCCGTTTCTGTACACCTTTCAGTGGTCCAGAAGTTATGGGGGTCTCTTTTTACATTAATTCTATGGGCTGTGGTTTCGGAGCTCGTAAACGTGAGTCCTTCTATTCTGCCATCTTGGCTCCGCCCCTCCATAATGATATTATTAATGTGAAAGGTAGACTTGAGTTTGCATAGATTTTGAGAAAATATGCTATGAGTGATGATATTACTATTTGATTCTTTTACAACCATTAAGATTGATGTTTTGTCCCTATAACTACTATAACAGAAAACAGATTCACATAAAAAAGTGTTTCAGATTTTAGCAAGATTTAAATTGCTTTGTTTAATAACAAATACAGAATTCTATTTATAGTAGTTAGTCAGTAAATGTTTATTAAGTACCTACTGTATGCTAGGCACTGTGCTAAGTGCTGGGGATGCAAAGGAAGGCAAAAGACTATTCACACCATCAAAGAGCTCACAATCTAATGGGGAAGAAAACAAGTAAACAAATACATACAAATAATCTATATCACAAGATAAATAAGAAATAATTTAAAAAGAGAAGGCTTTAGAATCAAGAGGGCATCTAGGTGGTACAGCAGATAGAGTGCCAGGCTTGGAGTCTGGAAGACTCATCTTCCGGTGTTCATATCTGACCTTAGACACCTACTAGCAGTGTGATCTTGGACAAGTCACTTAGCACTATTTGGCTTAATTTCTTCATCTGTAAAATGAGCTAGAAAAGAAAATGGCAGACCATTCCATATCTTTGTCAAGAAAACCTCAAAAAGGGTCACAAAGAGATAGAAGGATGTGAGAGTGATGAAGATGATGCATAATGCAGAGTGCTGGGCCAATCATAGACTTATCTTCCAAGTTAAACATTCTCATTCAATAAAATGGAGTGGCTCCAAGGGAAAACTTAATGTCAATAGATTAGAGCATTTTTCCCAGCATGAATGGTTTGTTGCTAACTTGGAGGTTAAATTGAATGAACACACAGTTGGCAACAGGGGAGCAGAAAAGGAGTGGGCAACTTTCAAGAGATTTGGTGTACAATATTGCATTTATTCATCTAGGTCAGAACACTGCAAGCATCAGGACTGATTTGACTGATTTGGGCAAATTCAGAGGTTACTAAAAAAAACCAAAAAACCAAAAAACAAAAAAAAATTCCACAAAGTTTACCAGCAGGATAGTTTGTCCATCTCTAAGAAGGTGGCATTTCACTCCATCAAAAGTAAAGTACAAGCACAGCTTGGAGGGATGCAGAATTCTTGGCTTAGTAAGAAGGCAGATGAAATTCAGTTTTATGTTGATAGTAACAATCCAAAGAGCTGTAATGATCCCCTGAAGGCTATTTACAGGTCAAAGACCTATGGTACATCTCAACTACTCAGCACTGATGGAGTCACATTGATTAATGATAAGGACATGATCCTGGACTGAACAGTTCCATAGTGTTCTCAACAGGTCGTCATCAACCAATAATATTGAAGCTATTGACCATATACCTCAGGTTGAAGTCAGTCCCTCTCTAGATGAATTTCCAACTAAAGAAGAGATTTTGAATGCTATTAGGTTCCTCTCATGTTGCAAAGTGACTGGTACTGATTCTATTCCAGCTAAGATTTGCAAGGCAGGGTGTCCCCTGCTCCTATAAAGGCTGACTGAAATCTTCCAGGTTATATGGAAAAAAGAATTTATCCCTCAGGAGTTCAAGGATGCCTTCCACTGTCCATCTCTATAAAGGAAAGAGAAATAGGCTGTCCTATGACAATCACAGGGGCATCTCTCTTAGTTATTGCTGGCAACATTCTTGCCAGAATCCTTCATTTGGAAGATGGTCATCCGTATGAGAGGCAGTGTAACTTCAGAAAAGGGTGAGAACAGCTGATATGGCTTTTGCTGCCTGACAACTCCAGGAGAAATGTCAGAAGCAGAGGGCTGTATACAACATTCATTGATCTAACCAAGGCCTTTGATACTGTCAGTCATGAAGTCTTGTGGAAGATCATGGCAAAATTATGTTGCCCAGAGAAGTTCATCAGTATTGTACAGCAGTTCCATGATAGCATGCTTACCTGGGTTCTGGATAATTGGCAATGCACTCACACTTTCCCAGTCACCAGTGAAGTGAAGCAGAGCTGAGTGCTTGCTCTCACGCTTTTTAGCATGATGTTTTCAGCAATATTATTGGATAACTTCAATAAGGATGAAAATGACACTAAGGGCCGCAACTATGCTGATGGTAAAGTATTTAACTTGGTAAGGTTGCTAGCCAAGACTGAAGAAGGGAGAGAGAGAGAGAGAGAGAGAGAGAGAGAGAGAGAGAGAGAGAGAGAGAGAGAGAGAGAGAGAGAGAGAGAGAGTTGGCAACTTTTTTCACAGATGATTGTGGAACTTTTGAGGCTGACATGCAAGAGAGTATGGATTGATTCTCTGCTGCTTGTGCTAATTTTGGCCTGATAATTAACACCAAGAAAACAGAGGTTCTGTACCAACCAGGACTGTACCATCCATACGTGGAAACTTTGGTTATGGTAAATGGAGGTAGAACAAGATATAAGGGGAATTAAAAGTAGAGGAGCGTGTAGAATTCTACAGACTCTCTGAAGGTATGAAATTGGGAAGGAAGGAGAGTATAATCAAAGCAGGGACATGGCCTGGCAAATATTGAGGGTTAAGAGAGATTATCGGTCATTGTGAGAACAAAGGATGAGTTTGGGAAGAATAACACATAGGAAAAGATTGAATAATAGGAGATTAGCACTGGATGCAGGAACTTCAGAATTCTTTGTTACTAGACCACTTGTGAGTGATGCCATCCATAATCAATGGTGTGACCACTGTGTATAGCTGAGGTGGAGCAGAGGAGTAGTACATGGGAGTTGAGCACATTGAAGAACTGGAAAGTGAGTGCATTTGAGGGGACAGAAGTATATATTTTGCAGTACATTAGTCTGACCACAGGAGTTGAGGTGGAGGGGGATATTTGTAGACCAGGTACTGAAATCACTGGAAAAGCAGAGATGATATCCTGGGGGACAGGGAGGAGGTTATTGGATAACAACTACCAGGATCTGGTAACCTTAGGGCTTAGGAAATGGAGGCAACAAATATAGAAGACCATTTCTAGTAGTTTGGCTATCGTAAGCAGAAAAGCTACATAATGATACTTGAGGGAATGGCACAGTCAAGTGCAATTTTAGGTTTTTGTTTTGTTGATGCTGGGCACAATTTGTCACATTTGTAGGTTAATAGAAAGGGGCCAGTGGGTAAAGAAAGGTTGAGACTGAGAGGAAAGGGTGGGAGGAATGATCAAGGGGGAAATTCTGGAGAAAACAAAAGGACATGGTATCAAAAACATAAAAAGAATGAAAAAAAATGCAAAGAAAGGTGGCCTAGCTATACCAGATCTAAAGCTACATTATAGAACAGCAATCACTAAAACTATTTGGTACTGGCTAAGAAATAGAGTGGTGAATCAGTGGAATAGGTTAGGTACACAAGAAACAGTAGTCAATGATGACAATAATCTACTGTTTGATAAAACCTCAAACTCCAGCTTCTGGGATAAGAACTCACTATTTGACAAAAACTGCTGGGAAAAATGGACAACAGAACTAGGCACCAACCAACATCTTACATGGTATACCAAGAAAATATCAAAATAAGTACATGCTTTAAATATAAAGGATGGTAGCATAAATAAATTAGGAGAGCAAGGAATGGTTTACCTGTCAGATACATGACAAATGGAAGAGTTTATGACCAAACAAGAGACAGAGAACATTATGAAATACAAAATGAATAATTTTGATTACATTAAATTGAAACAGTTTTGCACAAACAAAGCCAATGCAACCAAGATTAGAAGGAAAGCAGAAAGCTGGGAAACAATTTCTACAGCCAGTGTTTCTGACAAAGGCCTCATTTCTAAAATGTATAGAGAACTGAGTCAAATTTGTAAGAATACAAGTCATTCCCCAATTGATAAATGGCTAAAGGATATGAATAGGCAGTTTTCAAATGAAGAAATTAAAGCTATATGAATATAAAATAAGAATATGGAATAGAATATGAAAAAATTTTCTAAATCACTATTGATTAGTGAAATGAAAATCAAAACAATTCTATGACTATCATACTGGTTAATATGACAAAAATGGAAAATGACAAATACTGAAGAAGATGTAGGAAAATTGGAACACTAATACATCATTGGTGGAGTTGTGAATTGATTCAATGATTCTGGAGAGCAATTTGGAACTATGACTAAAGGCATATAAGACTGTGCATATGCTTTGTTCCAGCAATAACACTACTAGATTTGTATCCCAAAAGGTTCATAAAAAATGGAAAAGGATCCTCATGTACAAAAATATTTATAGCCACTATTTTTATGATGGTAAAGAATTAGAAGTTGAGGGGATGCCCATCAATTGGAAAATGGCTTAACAAGTTGTGGTATATGAATGTAATGGAACTGTAATTATGATCATGCAGATTTCAGAAAAACCTGGAAAGACTTACATGAACTGATGTTGAGTGAAGTGAACAGAACCAGGAGAACACTGTATATAGTAACAACTACAGTGTGAGATGATACAATGATCTAAGACAGTTCCAAAAGACCCATGATGGAAAATGCCATCCACATCCAGAGAAAGAACTATGGAATCTGAATATAGATCAAAGCACACTATTTTCTCTCTTTTTTTCCTCTTGGTTTCCCCCTTTTGTTCTGATTCCTCTTTCACAATATGACTAATGTGGAAAAAATATTTGATATGATTGTACATGTATAACCTGTATCAGATTACTTGCTGTCTTGGAGAAGGGGAAGAGGAGGAAGGCAGGGAGAAAAATATTTAGAACTCAAAATCTTATAAAAATGAATGTTGAAAACTACCTTTACATGTAATTGGAAAAAAATAAGTACTATTAAGTGGAAAAAAGGAAGAAGAAAAGGAAGAAAAGAGAGAAAAGTGTTTTGAGGAATCATTGAACAATAAACAGAAGAATATAGAAGAAAACTCATAATAGGGCACAGATGAGTAAGACAGTATCGGAACTACCATGTAAAAGAGAAATATAAAGAAGAAGGAAGCTGTCCATAATGGAGATCCACAGTGTCATATGCAATCTTCTTTTTTGTTCTTGTATAAAGGAATGTTCATATTTGTTGATATCTGACAAATTCATAATAAAAAAGAAATCTTAAAAAGGTGAAACAAAAAAGCACAAGAAGATTTGACCTTGGCAAAATCAAGGCACCTCTTCAGAGATTGGAGCCTAGGAGGACAGAGTTGGGAGGGGATGGTGTGAGAAGGTCATATTTTGAGTTGTGGACTAGAGCAGAAGAAGGAGCACATGACCAATGAACTCTTTCTATTTTTTCCTCAGTGAAGTAGAAATTGAGGGATGAGGGGTTTGGAAAGTTTGGAATGGAATTTCAAAGAATTCAATCAGAGAAAAATGTAAAATATGCTGTACAGCAGTGAGGGCTCAGTTGATGGTGGAAAGCATAAATTTTCATATATTTCTAACAAAATTCAGAGGGAAGAAATAGGAAGAGAAATTCCAGTTAAGTAGTAACAAAATGTATCACATGTCTGGGAATTAACTTGCCAAGACACTTGAAAGTCTAATTTAACTATAATTACTTAACAATTTTTTGCAGAAATAAAAGATCCAAATAATTGAAGAAATATTCTGTGTTCATGGATGAACTGCACTAAAAGAGTAAAAACAAATGATAATATAACCCAAATCTCTTTACAGATTTAATACTTTACCAATAAAATAACTGAAAGGAAAGTTAAGGAAGTAGACAAAATATCAACAAAATTCATTTGAAGAAATAAAAGGCAAGGGATACAAAGAAAAAAAGTAGGAGGGAATGGGGTGGTGCTACAAGATTTCAAACTATCTTACAAAGCAATAACTGTAAAAAAAAAAGATCTGGTGTTGGAAGAAAAAATGTTAAAAGAATAGTGAGATAAAAAGAGAAGAAATATAAATAGCAATGTAGTATTCAGAAAGCCAATTAATACAAATGACTAGGAAATGGATTGTTGATAGAAACTGAGAAAACTGGAGAGCATTCTAACAAAAAAATGGATTCACTTTTAGCATCTTATGTCTTACACCTCAAAAAACTTAAAATGAATAAACAATTTAAATGTAAAAAAGAATAGGATGTTATTTCTTTCATACTATAAGTTGTGTAAAAATTCAAAACCAGAAGAGTTTGTTAACAACCAACAAACCCAAAACAAAAACCTAGAACAGGCAGTTTTGATCATACCAAACTCAGAAAGTTTTTGTACAAATAAAATTAATGCATCTAGAATCAGAAGAAGGAGAAGAGGGAAAGGACTAAGTATTTACATAGCATTACATTCCAGGCACTGTGCTAAGTGCTTTAAAAATATTTAATTTGATTCTCACAATAACTCTGCAAAGTGGGTGCAATTATTTTTATTTCCATTTTACAACTGAAGAAACTGAGGCAAATAGAAGTTAAGTGATGTGACCAGGTTTATATAGCTATTAGATGTCTAAGACCAGATTCGGAGTCAGGTCTTCTTCACCTCAGGTCCAGCACCCTATCTGCTAATGCCATCTTGATTTCTCATAAGAGGCAGATGAAAGAAGAATGAGGACTAGGGAAAAATACCTTGTATGAAATAATTCTGATAAAAGGTAGGCACCTCAAGTTTGTAGGGAAATGATACACCCATGAGATTAAGAAACTCTCCAATAATGATATTAATAATAGCTAACATTTGTTTAAGTGTAGTAAACAAATGATTAAAGAATATGAACAAACCATCTTCAAAGGAAGAAATGAACTATCCATAACCACTTGAAAATTGTTCAGAATCACCAATAATCTGAGAAATGTATTAAAACAATCCAGAAGCATCACCCCACATCCATCTTCTTGACAAAGATAGCAAAAGCTGGCAAAATCAGTTGTTGAGAGGTTATGGGAAGAAAGAGATGCTAATTCATTACTGGTGGCACTGTGAATTGGTTCAGCTGTTTGAAAACAATTTGGAATTATGCAAGAAAAATTGCTCAATTTTTTGAGCCAGACATTCCACTGTTGGGACTATGTTCTAAGGAGGTTAACTGCAACAAAATCAGATGTGCAAAGATATTCATAGATGGATTATTAGTGATAAAGATTTGGAATAAAAATATGAATCCACCAATGTGGGATAACTCAACAAATTATGGTGTATCTTGGTGCATGGCAAATGATAAATATGAAGAATTCGGAGAAATACGGATACACTTGGATAAACTAATACAGAGTGGAGGAAGAAGCCAAAGAAACAAATGGCACAGTGACTATAACAATATAAGTATGATAAAAATAGAAAGGCAACAAAACTTGGTCAATATGACAGAATGATTATCTTATTTTCGGGTCAAAGTTAAAGGACACGTCTCCTTTCTCTAAGCAATCAATATTTTGCTTTTTTTATGTGACATATTTCATTAGGGATGTTTGTTATGGTCTTTATTGAGAAGTGTATCTTGTGTCAAAACAAAATGTATCAATAAAGCATCATTTTTAAAGCATACTATATTAAGAAGCAAATGACTTATTATTTGACTTTATGCAAATAACTTCCTCTCTGTATGCCTGAGTTACCTCATATGCAAAATGAGATGGATGGACCAAAGTAGAATCCTTGAACTTTTTAGGGGGGAGGGGTAATATTTTTATAACTATATTTCAATATAATTGGTTTCTTCTGTAGTCTAATTTTTTGATCTACGCCTTAAAAGTATTATTCTGAGAAGGATTTCAGAAGTTTGTCCAGTTTATTAAAGTGATTACACAAAATAGTTAAGGACTTTGGACCAGAATATTTCAAAGTTATTTTTTAGCTCTAATATCGAATAGTCTATTTTTTACTACTACTACTACTACTACTACTACTACTACTACTACTACTACTACTACCACCACCACCATCACTACCACTACCATTACCACTTCTACTAGAGTGATAGGCAGTATTTTATTTCCAGTTCTGCCACTAAATAGATTATTTCCTTGGTCCTCAATTTTTCTTATCTGAAAAATGAGAAGGGTGGACTGGAGATCTCTAGGTTTCTTTCCAGTTCTACTACATGTCACATCAGTCTCAGGTCAATAGGGTATAGCATGTTCTTTAAATTGTAGGTTATAAAAATGAATACTGATCTCACTAAGAGAGTTGTCAAGAACTCACCAAGCCCTTTCTCTTCTAATTATAGGTAGATCTTGAATCCTTTTTAATTCTTGACTTACCCTGGAAACTACAGGTCAAGAGACTTGAGTTTCAATCTCAGCTCTGACACAGGTTGTATGATCATTGGAAAATGATTTTTTTTCTGAGACTCAGTTTCCTCATCTGTAATAAGTGATAATAATACAGTACTTAAAAAATCTATCTTGCATGGCTGTTGTTAGAAAAAACTATAGAAACCTTAAGACAAACGTAAATGTGAATTGTTATTGTTAGCATTACATTATTGACAAAGTTCCTTCCAAATATAAATTCTGTGATCCTATGATTTTTGAAAAAAAAGCATCTACCTCCCTTGGCTTTCTTTAGCACCCCACCAAGTATAGTCACCCAACTGTTGTTGCATACTGTTAATGTGTTTGGATTTGCACCTTCTTTATCTGTTGGCTCTACCTCTCAGTGCACAGGTCTGTCTTTAAACTGCTTTAGTCAGACCAGGGTTCTCAGAGGTCAAGCATCAGCTCTTGCTTCCTCCACACAATACCATGCATAACAACTGCATGTATGTAGAGTTAGATGAAGGGATTTCCTGTCAATCAGACGTCTGTTTTTTATCTCCTGCTTAATGGGAACTGGAAATTTTCCCAAAGGAAACTTTCACTCTACAAACCAGACAAGTAGCGTCTAATCCCAAATCCCACTTCTCCCATAAAACTTTCTGGGATAAGATCAATGCACACTGATCGTTTCCCTTTGAGGCAATAGGACTTATTATTCCCCAAATTCTCCTTAGCTCAGCACTTGAACATATGTTGTACTGAACTGCTTAACAATTTTTATCTGTCTTCTCTACACACAAAGATTATAAACTACGGTATTTGTAGAATTTTACCTCATAGTTACTACCTTGTCTCCCCACATACAGCCAGGAGTTATCCACTGATTGAGTGATTATTCAGTATTTCATTCAATATTAATTGAATGAATCATCTTCATAAATGTATCATCACCTCTTATTCATTAGAAATCTCCAGTGAAGGAAATTGTACAATCTATATTGAGAGTATTTATTCTTCCAAGTCTTACTGGCCCTTGCATTACAAAATGCCTAGGTGGTGGAGTTGAGAGAGTGACAGTCCTGGAGTCAGGAAGATTCATCTTCCTTGGTTCAAATCTGGCCAGATACTTACTAGCCATCTTATCCTGGGCAAGTCACTTAACTGTATTTGCCTCAGTTTCCTCATGTATAAAATGACCTGGAAAAGGAAATAGCAAACCATTCTAGTATCTCTGCCAAGAAAAGTCCAAATGGGGTCATGAAGAATTAGACATGACTTAAAAATGACTAAATACCAATAACTTGATTATCTCTTGCTACAGCATTGGACCACTTCTTATCCTGAGTAAGAAGATGGCTGTTTCTTTGACAAGAATCTATGTCCAGGCTTCTGTCTTATCCCCACCATTGACTCTGGGCAAGTGAATTCCCTTTCTGCGTTTCGATTGACATAAAAAATACTTTTTAGTTGTCACACTTCGTAGTCTAATAATCTGAGTTCAAAGGTCCCTTTATAGGCTCTGTTACTCTGAGAACAGGGACTCTTGTTTTTCTATCCCCAGAATGTTGCTTTGCACATATTAGGTCCTTAATAAGTATTTGACTAAATCTATATCATAAAATTGTATGTTTTAAGGTCCCTCCAGCTCAAATATTTGTTGTTTTAGGATTCCCCTTCTAGAGCTGGCATTCTGTGTTCTAAATTCCTTTCTTGTTCTAACAGTTTTTGGTCTCCATTCTATCATTTTATGTTATAAGTTTCCTTCCAGTGTTAACGTTCTATGCTCTAAATTTCATTATGGCTCTGACATTCTTTCTTATAATCTCTGGGTCTATGTGGAGTGGGAATGGAGACATTCAAAAGCACATTTGCATTTCTTTTTCTTTTTCAAAGTTGACCTCTTTGCACAGTTACAAGACACATTTAAACACCAGGCACCCACTGATGATCGTCCATCAATCAGGCAGCTGTGTTTTCTTTGGCAACATCTGTTGCCAACAATAACGTAAAGGAAAGTCTTATATGTCCCTGGAGCAAGAATCCCCTCATAGCATTCTTCTCCCTTGTTCTTGCTTTCTGAAATTTGAGTTTCTTCCTTTACTAAAGTAGCTCCCCAGTACCACCAGGGCAATGTTCAGAAATGCCATCCCAGAGTAAAACAGAAATGGCAAACTACTACAGGATCTCTGCCAAGACTGGCAGAGGTCAATTGGTCACTGAAGAAACTCAGTGTCCTTCCAGGGATAAGACTTGGTTGGACTGCTAGGGCTGAAATGCTATGAAATCCCATATTAAAAGGACTGGAGTCAAATTCTATGGAATCCTGATTAAGGACTACTACACTTCTAAAGAGGAATGGGTACTTACAGCACTTCCCCAAGAAGCTTCCTCAAATCTCCAGGAGAATGCCTTCTTTTCTCACTTAGGCCAGGAGATATATTGTGAAACAAAAGTTCTGGTTATATATTAACATGAGCAGCACGGTCCTCTGTTTTAAGGGATGGTTAAAAGATACCAAAGTAAAGAGCACTGAAATGATAAGTCACGGAACTTTGGATAGTTCTCTTGGCTGCAGCCTCTTGTATTCACTATTAAGGACAATAATGATAATAGCATATTTATATAGCATTTTTATATTTGCAAAGCTCTTTATAATTATTGTCTCATCTGATCCTTACTACGACCCTGGGAGGCAGCCATCTGTCCCCTCCTGAGCCTTCTCCTCTCCTCTATTGTTATCCCCATTTTATGGATAAGAAAACTGAAAATGAGAGGTCAAGTGACTTACCCATGACCATTCAGCTCATACATGTCCAAGGCAGGATTTAAACTCAAGTCTTCCAGGCCCCAATACACCACTCTATTTGCCACACATAGCATATTGGGGCAAGAAGAAACTTTAAAATCATTTAATGACACAGAACAAATGGAATTTAGGGGTCATTTGAGCTAAGCTGATCATTTGACAGATAAAGAAACTAAGGCCCAAGCTCACATAGCTGGTTAGTGGCAGAATCTACTGGAGCTCAGCTCTCTGAATTCCCAAGGCAGTGCTCTTTCCATTCCTCAACATTTGTATTTGCATCACTTAAAATGAAACTCATGTCCCACATGAAATAGAAAGCCAACAATTCATGTTGAACATAAGATAACCAAAAAGGCCCCTTTCCTTATTTTTTTAAATTATAGAATGATTTTATTTTAGGGCTGGGAGGGATCTGGACAGCCATCTAGTCTGATCTGTACCCCCCAAAACAATTCTTTTATTGTTATTTTTGGTGGACTTTAAGTTATTACCAAATGGTTATCCAGGCTTTTCTCAAAGACTTCAAAGAATATGGATATGAGAGAAGATAATCTATTTCCAGATATGCCACTAACTACTTGTATATCTTTGGGGATATCACTTTCTTTCTCTGGGTCTCAGTTTTCTCATCTGAAGTTCTTGTTATGTATCACTCCTTTCTTCCTCTTCCCCTTCCTCTTTTCCACCTCCCTCCCTCTCTTCTCCCTTCCTTCTTTCCTTCCTTCCTTCCTTCCTTCCTTCCTTCCTTCCTTCCTTCCTTCCTTCCTTCCTTCCTTCCTTCCTTCCTTCCTTCCTTCCTTCCTTCCTTTTTTCTTCCTTTCTTCTTATTTCTCTTTCTTTCCCAGGCCAGAAGTTCTGTGGCCAAATGTAGTGGCTACTCACAAATCCAATCCTACTACTAAGTGACAGAGACTTTTATCTGCTCTTTTTCTGATCAGGGCCTGTTTGTCTCTCCTTAAGTAGCCTGCTGGCCACTTGTTCCTGGAGGCTTACCATATTGGTGCTGTAGTTAGTGTGGAAATCTGATCATCCTAGCCTATTGCATGCAACTCTGCAGCTCAACTGAGATATCAACCTTGGCTTGCCTAGCAGCAGAAATTGTAGGTGTAAGTCACCACCCCTGACTTGAAGGATAATACTTCAATAGGCAGTGATGAAGGTGGGTTAAGAAAGAAGATTAGATGAATAAAAATAAGGAATAACTGAATGAGCAAAGACAAAGAGGTTGGAAAGTATGTTTGTGGAACTCTGAATATCACATAGAATGTGAGAACAAGAGCTAGGAGATATTGGCTAAAAAAAAGATTGAGTCCAATTGTAGAGAGTCTTGAATGCCTGACTGCCTAGTCAATTTTGGTTTTACTTTATAGGCACAGTGGGTGAGGCACTGAAAGTTAGAATTAAAATCTGCCACAAATAAAGGTGGAAATCTTCAGATCAGTGGGATTTGTATTAGTGGAGGGAAGTAAAGGGGAATGCTGTAATAGTAATTTAAATGGAAAGATCTTTCTCATTAATTAATAGGCCCATATGACCTGCCTAAATTACCTGGAAACCTGGGTCACATGTGGTGGGAGGAGCTTGCTGAAGAGGTAGAATAGGAAGGGTGGAGCCGAACTTGGAGGAAGTGAGTGGGGTCAGGTCAGAGGGGAAAGGACACAGGCCTACTGACACAGGCCAACTGACACATTGTGACAGTTGATAGTGAGAAGACCCTGGCTGAGGTGGGGAGGTTTGAGAATGACTTTGCCCTTTGCTGTGATCATTATTATTAACTTCTTGGTCACCATGATGAATTTTGCTTTCTGGTTCTGGGATTTGGCTTTCTGGTGTTTAAATAAATGTTTTTCTTCTGCCTTCTATATAGAAAGTCTTTTATATTTTGCAACTGAGAACTATGCTGGCATATTCATAGTCACCACCAGTGCTGTGAATATTGCCTTGGCAATACAAATATCTTTAAGGATGGAGAGCTATATGGGTAAAATAGAAGAGGTAGGGATATTCATGGTGCACTTGGGGGGCCAGTCCAGCAAGAGTAGAGATTTTATATTGTTTAGTCATATGGAAATAAGATTGGAGAAGTAAGATGTGTGGTAAGTGAAGAGAAGTAAAGAAACTACCATTGTTCACCTAAGGAGATGGACTTTTTCCTGTAGACAGGGAGGGGTCATGGAACATTTTTTTCACCAGGACAAGGATTTTTATGAAAGAAGTATTTTAGAGGTAAGATCCTAGGATATGGAATAGGAAGGGTCCTTGGAGATTATCTGCTACAACTTCCTCATCCAATAAGAAGCCAAAGTCCAGATAGGGAAGTTGACTTACTCATGGTCATATAAATAGTAACAGAGCTGAGATTAAAATTTAAATCCTTTGATTTCAAATGCAGGGCTTTTTGCACTATACCCCACATCTATTTTTCTATTATAGATTCTGCTGTGACTTGCTCCCATCTTTCTTCTATCCCACTGCTTCCTTATGAGGAAAATATTCCTACATACAGTATTTGTGCCCAGAATATTTTCCTAGTCATGGCTATTTTGAGTGCACAAAGAAAAAGAACAGAGAAAGATGATGGGAATTATTTGTGCCCAATAAAACTGAATTTTCAATCATTAAACAAGTATTAAGTACTTTCAAGGCACAATTCACTGTGCTAAGTGCTAAGGAAAACAAAGAAAGGCAATACACACTTTATGCAGAAAAATAGTCTTTGAATTTCTAATAAATCAGAGCTGTTATCAACTAAAGCAAACAGACAAAGTTTGGGACAATGATCAAGGGAAACCCCGATCAATTTGAAGAGTTGTCCAATCAATTTGATGAGAAGAGCCCCTTGCCAAGATCACACAGGCTATGTCTCTGATTGAATCCCAGTGATCAGGGCTGCTTACAAAAATGTTTGGTGAGTGAGAATAATAGGGTGAAGTTGGAAGAGTCATTTTTTCCTCATTGTATACAAAAGTGAGCTGAATCACCAGCACTGGTCTTTTTTTCATATTTTTTCCTTCCTTGAACTTTCAGATCAGAGTAAAGCAAGTAGATAGTTTGCTGCAGTAGAAAAATTACTGATTCAGTAGTTAAAAATCCGAGTTCAAATCTATTTACTCCTTCTGTAGCTCTTCACTAGTCACTTAAATTCTCTGGGCTTTACTTTCCTCATCTGTGTAAAAAGAAAATTATACTTGACGACCTCTTGGGTCCCTTAACATTCAAGATTTGTGATCCTAAGGGAGAGGAGAATTAGGGTATTTGTGTCCTCCTCCTCTTCTCTCTGTAATGAAGAGTAAAAGACATTTTCAGAAGAAATATATTGTAAGCTTGAGAGGATAGTGAAAGGATTTCCTAGATCTTGAGTTTCTAGCATTCTTCTGCCTTTCTGTTTATTCTTTTTGAAAACAGTATAGACACCAGAGACATACAGAGTAGACTTTTTTTTTAAGTTTTGAAGCTTACTTCATGAGTTTGAAAGTTCTTAAGAGATCCAGAGTTGTTACATTCAATTGTTTGGTAACTGGCCACCAAGAGAGATATTTTCTTGACATCATGTTATTTGAATAAGGAAGAAGATCATTAACCAAGAAGCTTCCTGGAGCTGAAGTTCTGAAATGATGCCAGGGGAGTGTGGGGTCAAGAGATTTGGACCTTGGCAACCCTGCAATTGCTTTGAGTTGGCCAGACAGGACAAATCTGATGTATTGTTTATTCATCATTTCCACAAAATGTATTTGCATTCTAGGAATCTAAGAGTTTTAATGGCCAACTTGAGAACTTTTATCTTTCTACATTTGTCCATGGGTTCCTATGAGTCCTTTGCCTTCTCTGTGTTTAACATGCAAATAAACTAGGGGTTGTTCTATACTTGATGCCCATATTATATATTGAGCATATGTATGGAAATTGAGGATCCTTTACCCACTTGGGTGAAACTGCGATATCAGCCACATTAACTTTAATCAGGGCATTTCCCAATTTTAAAACTCTGAGAAGGGGGCAAGAACCAAAGGAAAAAAAAATGGCTTTTTGGGACAAAACCCCAGGTTCAGACCAAGTCTATATGAGACCAGAGTCTTAGGGTACTTGAGGTGATGGGGGACACAGATGATTATGAGTCAAGAAAAAGGGAAATCAAAAGGTTCCTCATCTACTGCCAAGAGTAAGAAACTCTCATGATGGCACAAACAAAACAAGGTATAATGATACATGATCATTAACCAGGAAAGATTTATTCTGATACAGACTCATAAAACATTAAAGCTGGGAATGACCTTAGAGACCATCTGCTCTTCCTGTCTCCTTATTTTCAGTCAGGTAAGGACACAGAAGTTCAGAGAGGGAAAGGGATTTGTCCAAGGTCACTCCAAGCAAATGGCACCCTCCAGACTAGAACTCACTTCTTTTGACTCCAAATCCAGTGATCTTTCAGTATTAGAAATGTCATTATCTATTTGGTTTGGAGTGGTTTTTGGCACCATAATTAAGTTTATGCTCTGTAAATTATAAGCTCCTCCCCTAAAAATTTTGCTGATCCTTTATTATGATGCTGAGTTAACTCTTGGCTCCTAAAGACAGCAGCAACAACAGCAGGGTAGCACAAGCTCTAGCAAGATCTATCAAGCTGGGAAAGCGTTGGATACTTGCCAGGGGGTGGATGACATTCCTCTTACATGAAGAACAGCCTTAACAAATTTGGAGAGATTCATCACTAAAGAAGCTGGCTACCTGCTAATGATTTGGGTTTGAGGTGGGCTATCATAGTAAATCATGAAAAATATCCATTGGGTCTCACTCAGTAGTGCAGCAGTCCTTGAGATTTCTAATTAGTCAGCATGAATCTGATGTCTCAGTAACCATATCAGAAATCCACAGTTGCAAGTGATCTTGACAAAGATTATTCCTGAATGGAAGTCTTTCCAACAGGGGAAAGTGGAGTTCACTGTTAATTATAAAGGAAACAAGGAGTGTGGAGCACAGCCCAGTCCAGCATAGAGGGCAACCCAGCTTAGCATGGAGTGCAACCCAGGAGCCCAGGAGTAAGGAGCAGCATGGCAGGGACAGAATCCCAAAAAGGCTGCAAGGAGCCACAGGCAGCTGCAGTTCCCAGATTGCTCAACCCACAAATGCCACAGACAGCTTCAAAGGTCAGTTAGAGGGCTCCTTCACCCAGGAGAGGGGAGCATGGTCCGGACTGCCAGCAACAGTCACTGCAGCCACAGCTTCCATTTTTGGAGTCCCTGCCTAGAACCCCTGGGGGAATTGAGCAGTTGATCTGAATCTCAGCCCTGAGCTTGGTCCTGGGGTGAGGAGGAGCCTTGGTGTGGTGGACCTGGAGGTGTTGTGGTGAGGGAATTTTAATTGTAGATTCTGGGCAGAAAAGTTTGTAGTTTCTCCCAAACCACCATGCAGGCCAGGAGAGGAGTCAACTCCTCTCTCTTGATTGTGCCACTTTGGAGGAACTGAGAACATACAGGTTGCCAGAGTACATCTTCCTCTTGACAAAGGACTCAAAAGTCAAGTAAATGGCCCAAAAAAGGGAGAAAAATTAAGACTACAGAAGATTACTTTCTTGGTGAAGAGGTATTCTCTTCCATCCTTTTGGATGAGGAAGAACAATGCATACCATCAGAGGAAGTCAAGGCTTTTGCATCCAAAACCTCCAAAATAAATATGCAATGGTCTCAGGTCGTGGAAGAGCTCAAAAAATGATTTTGAAAATAAAGTAAGAGAGATGGATGAAAAACTTGGAAGAGAAATGAGAGCAAAGCAAGAAAATCATGAAAAGCAAGTCAACAACTTGCTAAAGGAGACCCAAAAAAATGCTGAAGAAAAATAAAACCTTTAAAAATAGGCTAACTCAAATGGCAAAAGAGGTCCAAAAAGTCAGTGAGGAGAAGATTGCTTTAAAAAGCAGAATTAGTCAAATGGAAAAGGATATTCAAAAACTCACTGAAGAAAATAGTTCTTTAAAAATTAGAATGGAGCAAATGGAAGCTAATGACTTTATGAGAAGCCAAGAAATTACAATACAAAACCAAAAGAATGAAAAAATAGAAGATAACATGAAATATCTCATTAGAAAATCAACTGTCCTGGAAAATAGAACCAGGACAGACAATTTAAAAATTATGGGACTACTTGAAAGCCATGATCAAAAAAAAGTTAGACATTATCTTTCATGAAATTATCAAGAAAAACTGCCCTGATATTCTAGAACCAGAGGGAAAAATAAATATTGAAAGAATCCACTGATCTCTTCCTGAAAGGCACCTGAAAATAGAAACTCCTATGAATATTGTAGCCAAATTCCAGAATTCCCAGGTCAAGAAGAAAATATTACAAGCAGCCAGAAAGCCACAATTCGAGTGTTGTGAAAATACAATCAGGATAACTCAAGATCTAGCAGCTTCTACATTAAGGGATGGAAAAGTTTGGAATATGGTATTCCAGAAGTCGAAGGAACTAGGATTAAAACCAAGAATCACCTACCCAGCAAAACCAAGTATAATACTTCAGGAGAAAAATGGTCATTCAATGATATAGAGGACTTTAAAAGAAACAAGGCCATACCAAGCCATGTCACTTCACCAAAATAAAACATTTGATTAGTAAT
Source organism: Bettongia penicillata ogilbyi (assembly GCA_023548195.1). Lineage (NCBI taxonomy): Eukaryota > Metazoa > Chordata > Mammalia > Diprotodontia > Potoroidae > Bettongia > Bettongia penicillata. The sequence continues at coordinate 8,078,785 of JAJHZJ010000197.1, forward strand.
GCTGCAAAGTAAATCAAGTTTTTTAAAAAATTATTTTATTTATTTATTTTTTAATAGTATTTAATTCCCCTCCAAATTATATATGCAGTTTTTAGCATTCATTTTCAGAAGATTTAGAATTCCAAATTTTTCTCCCTCCCTACCTCCTTCCTCTACCCTCCTCCCATCCCCTCTTCCTAAAATGGTATGTGGTTGGGTAGAGGTGATATATGTGCAATCATGTGAAACATACTTCTATATTAGTTATACTTGTGAAGGAAAAAAAGAGATAAATAAAAAAACAAGAAAAAATGAAAATAGTATGCTTTAATCTGCATTCAGAGTCCATCGTCTCTCTTTATTTGAGTGTGCATAGCATTTTCCATCATGAGTCTTTTGGAACTGTCAGATCATTGTATTGTTGAGAAGAGCTAAATCATTCATAGTTGATCACTGAAAAGTTGCTGTTACTGTGTACAATGTTAAACTGGTTCTGTTCATTTTACTTTGCATCAGTTCATGTCTTTCCAGGTTTTTTTTTTGAAATCTTCCTGATCATAATTTCTTATTGCACAATTCCAATTGCACAATATACCACAACTTGTTCAGCTATTCCCCAATTGATGGGAAAATCCTCAATTTCTAATTCTTTGCCAACACAAAGAGTGCTTCCATAAATACTTTTGTACATGTAGGTCCTTTTCCCTTTTTTGTGATCCCTTGGGATACAGACCTCATAGTGGTATTGTTGGATCAAAGTTTTATATTTTAAAAAAAATCACAGTTTTATTGCCATTTGGGAATAGTTCCAAATTGTTTTATAGAATGGTTGGATCAATTCACAAATCTGCCAACAGTGCATTAGTGTTCCAATTTTCTCACATTCTCTCCAGCATTTATAATTTTCCTTTTTTTTTGTCATATTAGCCAATATGATAGGTGTGAAGTGGTATCTAAGAGTTGTTTTAATTTGTATTTCTCTAAACAAAAGTGGTCTAGAGCAGTTCTTATGACTATAGATAGCTTTAAGTTCCTCATCTGAAAACTGCCTGTTCATATTTTGACCATTTATCAATTGGAGAATGATTTGCGTTCTTAATAATTTGACTCAATTCTCTATTTATTCGAGAAGTGAAGCCTTTATCAGAAATACTTGCTGTAAAAATTGTTTCCCAGCATTCTGCCTTCCTTCTATTCTTGGTTGCATTGGTTTTGTTTGTGCAAAAATCTTCTAATTTAACATAGTCAAAGTTGCCTATTTTACATTTTGTAATGCTCTCTATTTGTTATTGGGTCATAAATTCTTCCCTTCTCCATACATCTGACAGGTAAACTATTCCTTACTCTTTTAATATGCTTATGGTATCACCCTTTATATGTAAAAAATGTACCCATTTTGACCTTATTTTGTATGGTAAAAGATGTTGGTCTACTCTACCTAGTTTGTGTCATATTGTTTTCCAGTTTTTCCAGTATTTTTTGTCAGATAGTGAGTTCTTATCCCAGAATCTGGGGTCTTCGGGTTTATCAAATACTAGATTACTATGTTCATTTACTACCATATCTTGTGTACATAACCTGTTCCACTCCTCTACCACTATACTTCTTAGCCAGTACCAGATAGTTTTGATGATTACTACAGTACTATATAGTTTAAAATCTGGTATTGCCAGGTCACCTTCCTTTGAATTTTTTTCATTTAGTTCTCAGATATTCTTGAACTTTTGTTCTTCCAGATACATTGGCGGTATTTTTTCTAGCTCTATCAAATATTTTTTGGTAGTTTGATTGGTATGGAACTGAAAAAATCAATTAGTTTAGGCAGAATTGTCTTTTTTATTATATTGGCATGGCCTACAATTGATATTTTTCCAATTGTTTATATCTGACTTTATCTGTGTGAAAAGTGTTTCTGTAATTGTGTTCATATAGTTCCCAGGTTTATCTTGGCAGGCAGACTCCCAAGCATTTTATATTGTCTACCATTCTTTTAAATGGAATTTTCCTTTCAATCTCTTGCTGCAGGACTTTATTTCCATTTAAAAGAATGGTAGACAATATAAAATACTTGTGAGTCTACCTGCCAAGACAACCTAGGAACAATATAAACACAATTACAAAACATTTTTCACACAAATGATGTCAGATCAAAACAACTGGTATTGATGATGATGTCTGTAGGTTCATTTCATATCCAGCAAACTTTGCTGAAGTTGTTAATTATTTCATGTGGTTTTTTAGTTGATTCTCTAGGATTCTCTAAATATATCACTATATCATTTTCAAAGAGAGATAGTTTTGTTTCCTCATCGCTTATTGTAATTCCTTCAATTTCTTTTTCTTCTCTTATTGCTGAAGCTAAAATTTCTAGTACAATATTGAATAACAGCGGTGATAATGGGCATCCTTGTTTCTCTCTTGATGTTATTGGAAAGGCCTGTAGTTTAATGTCAATATATCTAATGCTTGCCGATGGTTTTAGATAGATACTGCTTTTCATTTTGAGGAAAACTCCCTTTATTTCTATACTTTCTAGTGTTTTTTAATAGGAATGGGTGTTGTATTTTGTCAAAAACTTTTTTTGCATCTATCGAGATATTCATATGATTTTTGTTAGTTTTGTTATTATAACAGTTATGTTATTTTGTTATTTGATATGGTCTATTATGCTAATAGTTTTCCTAATATTGAACCAACTCTGAATTTCTGGTATAAATTCCATCTGGTCATAGTGTATGATCCTTGTGATATATTGCTGTAATCTCCTTGCTAATATGTTATATAAAATTTTGCATCAATATTCATTAGGAAAATTGGTCTATAGTTTCTCTGTTTTAGGTTTCCTGGTTTAGATACCAGCACCATATTTATGTCATAAAAGGAATTTGGTAGGACTCCTTTTCCTATTTTTCCAAATAGTTTGTATAGTATTAGAATTATTGTAATTTATATAGTAATTTTAATTAATTTTAAAAAAAATGTTTGGTAGAATTCACTTGTGAACTCATCTGATCCTGGGCATGTTTTTCTTGTGAAATTTATTAATGGCTTATTCAATTTCTTTTTCTAAGGTGGAGTTATTTAGGCATTCTATTTACTCATCTGTTATTCTGTATAATTTATATTTTTGTCAGATTATCAGATTAATTGACATATAATTGGGCAAAATATTTCCAAATAATGGATTCAATTTCTTCTTCATTGATCATGATTTCATCCTTTAAATTTTTGATACTGGATATTTGATTTTCTTCTTTCTCTTTTTTAATCAAACTAACCAATGGATCATCTACCTTATTGTTTTTTCCCATAAAATCAGCTCCTAGTTTTATTTATTAACTCAATAGTTTTCTTACTTTCAATTTTTATTAATCTCACCTTTGCTTTTCAGGATTTCCAATTTGGTGCTAAGTTGGAGATTTTTAATTTCTTTTCCTAATTTTTTTTAGTTATCTGCTCATTAATTTTCTCTATTTTACTGATGTAAGAATTTAGAGAAATAAAATTTCCCCTAAGTACTGCTTTAGCTACATCCCCAAAATTTCAGTATATGGTCTTATTGTTGTCACTTTCTTTAATGAAATTATTGATTACTTCTATTCTTTGTTCTTTGACCCACTTACTCTTTAGGATTAGATTATTTAGTTTCCAAATAATTTTTAATCTATCTTCCCACTGCCATTTGTTAATGTGATTTTTATTGCATTATGATCCAAAAAGGAATGCATTTAATATTTTCGCCTTTCCACATTTGGTTTTGAGGTTTTTATGCCCAAATATATGGTTAATTTTGTGTAGGTGCCATATACTGTTGAGAAAAAGGTATATTCTTTTCTATTCTCATTTAATTTTCTCCATTGGTCTGTCTTGTTTTTCTAAGATTCTATTCAAGTCCACACCCAAGTTCATTTGATTGGGGAGGACTTTGACATTCATTACTGAATTCAAGGGCAAACACATGAAGAATACCACTGAGAATAAGAAGGCTCTCTTCTATTTGGAAATGTACAAACTGTGCTCTCCCCTCCAGTACCAGGCCAGTATTGAAATCAATTCTTTCTACAAAGGTATCAGCTTCAATACTTTTATCACCCAGGCTTGTTTTGAAGACTTGAATGTTAGTGTCTTCTGCAGCAATTTGGACTTGGTAGAAAAGGCCTGAAGGCATCTCAAACTGGACAAATCACAGAACCATCACATAATCTTGGAGGGTAGTTCTATTTGCATCCTCAAGATCCAAAATCTTCTGCCAGATTTCTGCATTGAGAGATTGCTGAACAAGAACCTCAATCCTGTGTAGCTGTTGCTTATGGTGGAGCTACCATTTTCTCTGGGGACAAAGCTGAGAATGTTGAAGACTTGCTTCTTTTGGATATTGTTCTTTCCTTTGCTATTGAAAGTGCTGACAGAGTTATGTCAGCTTTAGTTAAGCTCAAATACCTTCTAACTCTGACTAGCCAGTAATAGACCATAGTCATTTAATTGGTCAACTCAATTGGTGTGCTTCTCCAGGCTAATGAATGCGAGAGGACAAGGACTTTACAGGTGCAGAGAAGGGAAGAGAGACATAGGCCCTCTTGAACACAAGGAAGAGGGAGAGGATGATTCCCCTGAAGAGCTGCATTCTTCCTCCATAGGAGGAGCTCTTGTACTACCTGATTAGTGACTCCTGAGAGCCTCTCTTACTTTAGCAATTTTCTGTTTTTATTATTACTAGCTTGATAAACATTAACAAACATGAATATTTCCCTATGCAGTTCAAAGCAGAAACAGGATTGCACACAAACCATGAGTCTGTACTCATGGTTTTGGGGTATACTTCAAATTTAATATGGCAGTTTCAGCATTGTCCTGCTAGTCTATATCCCCTTCTTAATTTTCTTTTGAACTCTTCTGTTTATTTTAAATAATTCATTGACCATCTTTTCTTCCTCTTTTTTCTTTTAGCATCACTACCACTGCTTCATCAGGTCTTCAACTTGGCTACTAACAAAAAAGTATAGTCACACTAAAAAACTCACATTTACCATGCTAGAAAGTGTACATCCCAATCTTCACCTCTTGCTCATCCCTTCTGTACCAAAGGGAGGCATGATGCATTATTAGTCTTTTGGGAATACGATTAATCATGACATTTATCAAAGTTCTTAAGTCTCTCAAAGTTTTTTTTTGTAATGTTGTAGTCAGTGTAAACTCTTCCTGGTACTACTTACTTTACTCTGCATTAGTTCATACAAATCTTTTCAGATTTCTATAAATCCATCCCTTTCATCATTTTTATTATAAGATAATATTCCATTACATTTATGTAACATAACTTGTTTAGTCATTCTCCCCCTGAAAGATACCGTCTCAGTTTCTAAGTTTATGCCATGATGAGCTTCTATAAATATTCCATACATGTGAGTCCTTTCCATATTTTGTAACTCTTTGGGATGTAGGCCTAGTAGTAGCAGTATCATTGGGTCAGAGAGTATATACTGTTTTGTGAGTTTAGTTGTATATGTAGTTCCAGGTTGTTTTCCATAATGTTCGGACCACCAACAAAGCATTATTGTATCTATACATTCATAGTACCTCAAATACCTTTTTACATTGGAAAATAAATATCCAAAAGGAGTGAACCCTCATATCTTTGCAAGGTCTCAGTTTCCTTACTGGTAAAATCAGGAATTACAATAGTTTGATCTGTAAGGTCCTTTTCAGCTTTAAATTTTATAATCCTAAATTGTTTATATTCTGAATTTTTTGTTTTGACTATTACTATTTTCTTTTTATATTTTAATTGATACTTTCTTTATGTATCACTTTCATTTCCAAATAGCTTCCTTCCCTCTCCCTTACCAAGAAATGAAGAAAAATAAAGAAATAAAAATATTCTAAAAAAAATACCCTAAAATGCATTTACTAAGTCTGATACTGTCCTGAACCTCCAGCAAAGAAGGGAAAGGGGTGCATTTTCTCACCAGTTTTTCAAGACCAAGGGTGGTTATTATAATTACATAGTGTTCAGTTCTGTTATTTGACATTTTAGGGGTCCTGTCCACTTAATTTGTTGCAGTCATTGTGTATATTGTTTTCCTGGTTATTGTTTTTACACTGCCTTAGTTTTATATATTTTCTCATGTTTCTTTGTATTCTTCGTATTCATCATTTCTTATAACAGTAACTGACATTCATATGGTTCTTTAAAAAGGCCCTTTAAATATCTTATCTCATTTGAGCCCCACAGCAACTCTACATAGTACAGCTATTTTCTCTGCACTTTATGTAGGAGGAAATTGAGATTAAGTGAGATTAGATAATTTGCCATAGAAATACATATATATACCAGAAGTGGGATTTGAACCCAGTTCTTGAATTCTCAGCTCCAAATCCAGCATTCTCTTCATTTGGAAACTCACTATATTTTTCTATTCTGAATTGTAAGGAATGCATTATTCCCTTAACTTTGTGACTACATAAAACATGAAAAATGCAGTGTAATTCTACTTTAATTTCAGTATAATCTATTGCTATTCCACTTTATATTCTATTATATGAAAATCCTTAAGTCTTAAAGGTAATCTACTTTTGGTAACTTAATTAAATTCAACTCATTGTACTCTTTTCTGCACTGTGTTAAATACAGTCAGCAATAGAGAAGAATAAGGTTTGGTGTCTGACCTCCAGAATCTCACAGTCTTGACTATCATATTAGAAATAGCATGATGTACATACATACAACAAACAATCAGAGAAAAAAATATTGTATTATCAAGGACCCAAATATATGATATAGACAAATCATGAAGTGGTAGGCCAGAATAATATATTATATATTAGAGATAATAGAAAGAAGCTGTTTTTAAGAGGATATGATGTCCAGATCCCTTCTTTGCCACATACTTGTCACAGGACCTTGGATAAGTCACAGAATCATAGATTCAAGTTGTAAGGTACTTCAGAAGTATTCTAGTTTAACCTCCCCCAGAAAAAGAATTTCTTTTATTATATGCACAAGAAGTGTCTATCCAGTCTACAATGAAATGAAAACTGCTACTGCTTAAAGTAACTCATTCCACTTTTGGAAAGCTCTAACTGTTAGACAGTTGTTCCTTAAATCTCAAACTTAAAACATTTGTCTTGGCAATTTCCAGACCAAAGAGAATGAGCCTAATCCTAATAATCCTTCAAAGATCTAAAGAGAGTAATCTTGCCTTCTTTTCTTCAGGTCAAACATTTACATTTCCTTCAACCAATGTTTATAACAATCAGTCAGTTAACGAGTATTTATTAAGCACCTAGTACATTCTAGGTAGTGTGTAAGATGCTGGGGATACAAGTAAAAAAATGATACAATTCCTACTTAGAATAAGCTTAATTCTAATGGTTTAGATTATTACATATAAAAGTGGTAGTGTACACCTGTAATCCTTAGTGCCAAGGAGACTGAGGCTAGAATATTACTTGAACTCTAAGATCTGAGATACATTAGGATGAGCCCCTAGGAAGAAGGAACGATCTGATTGCTTAGGGAGAGGAAAAGTAGTCCACGTCAGAAATGGAGCAGATCAAAACTACCACGCCAGGTGGTAGTGGGATCGGTCAATGAGTAGCAATTGAAATTCCAGCCTGGGCAAGATTGAGACACCCAGTGAGTGAGATACAGTCACACGCATGTATGTACACACACACAATTTATATTGTGTTATGTACATGTATGCATATGCATATAGATAAAATTAATTAATGCAAATATATGCAAAGTAGTTAAAGAAAGGTAATTTAAGAGGATGGCCTTAATCAGTTGGGGAAATCAAGAAAAGCTTCATACAGAAGATGATCAGTTGGGGAAACCAAGAAAAGCTTCATACAGAAGATGATGCCTGAATTTCACCTTAAAGGAAATCAATAAGTCTATGTAGTAGAAATAGATAAAGGAGTGTACTCCAGACATGATGGCCAGTGTATGGGAATAGGAAATAAAGTGTTCTGTATGAGGAAAAGTGAGGATAGTTTGACTGGATCACGGATTATTGGAGGGGTTTAATAATGTACAGTGAAATTAGAAAGATAGGTCAGCTAAGACTTGAAAAGATAGCAAGGAAGTTTATATAGCATGAACTTGAGCACCTTCATCATCTTGGTGCCCTCCTCTGGGGACTTTCCTGTTTATCAGTGTCCTTGCGAAATTTGACACCTGAAACTGAACCCAAGGCACACAGAGCACATTAGCGCTATCGTCTCCTTTTTACTTAATTTCATTCATCTTTTGAAGTGGATTAAGATTGTATAAGCTTCCCCCCTCCTTTACTTTTGATTCCTATTGACTTTGCTATCTACTAAAACCCAGATATCTTTTTGAAAAAAACTATTATCTAATTGTACCTCCACTATTTTATACCTGTGAGATTGATTTTTTGCAACCAAGTGTAAAACTGCATTTATCCCCTGTAAAATTAATTCTATTAGATTTGGTCCAATTTTAAAGTCTGCTAAGATCTTTTTGGACTTTGCTGCTATAATACCATGTATGAACTATCCCTCTCAGCTTTGTATCAAGAGCAAATTTGATAAGTATATCATTCGTTCCTTTATCTAAATTGTTGATAGAAATATTTTACCCTTGATGCTGGTAGGAAACCTTCTAGGTTATCTGTATTATCTATAATGCATACTGATGATTTTATATAGATACTACTTATCATTTTACGGAAAGCTCCAATTATTTCTATGCTCTCTAGTGTTCTTTTTTTAAACTAGGAATGGAAGCTGTATTTTATCAAAAGCTATTTCTGCATCTGTTGAGATAATCATAAGATTTCTGTTAGTTTTGTTATTGGTATGGTCAATTATATTGATAGTTTTCCTAATATTGAACCAGCCTGGCATTCCTGGTATAAATCACAACTGGTCATAGCATATTGTCTTCATGATAAATTGCTGTAATCTTTTTGCACATATTTTATTTAAAATTTTTGCAACAATATTCATTAGGGAAATTGGTCTATAATTTTCTTTTTTTGGTCTTTTAAAAATATATAGTTGACTTATGTTCTTAACATTCACTTCTACAAGAATTTGAATTTAAAATTTTCTCCCCATCTCTCCCACTCCTCACCTCAGGACAGCATGTACCCTATCTACCCCTTCCTCCAGTCTGTCCTCCCTTCTATTACCCACCCTTCTTCCATCCCTCTTCCCCTCTATTTTCCTGTAGGGCAAAATAGTTTTCTATACTACATTGCCTGTATATCTTAATTTCCAGTTGCATACTAAAACAATTTTTAACATTCATTCTTAAACCTTTGAGTTTCATAATCTCTCCCTCCCTCTCCAACCAACCTCATTGAGAAAACAAGCAATTTGATACAGGTCATACATGTGTAACAATGCAAAGCACTTCCTTAATAGTTATGTTGTAAAAGACTAACCACATTTCCCTATCCTGCCCTTCATTTATTCTATTTTCTCCCTTGACCTGCCCTCCCATAATAGTGTTTGCTTCTGATTATCCCTTTCCCCAATTAGCTGTCCCTCCCATTATCTTTCCTCTCCTATCTCCCCTTCCCCCTTGCCTTCCTACAGGATAAAATAGATTTCCATATCCTATTAAGTGTGTGTTATTCCCTCCTTAAGTGAAATCTCATGAGAGTAAGGCTCAATTATTTCCTTTCATCACCCCCCTTTTCCCTTCCATTGTAAAAGCTCGTTCTTCCCTCTTTTATGTGATAATTTTATGAGATGATTTGTAACATTCTATCTCTCCTTTTCTCTTACTCCTAGTACATTCCATGTAACAATAAATTTCATTTTTTTAGGTATTCTCCCTTCATATTTAGCTCACCTTGTGCCATCTCTCTCTCTCTCTCTCTCTCTCTCTCTCTCTCTCTCTCTCTCTCTCTCTATATATATATATATATATATATATATATATATGTATTAATTGATGGTGAATTCACCCTTTTCATTTTTGATACTGGTAATTTGTTTTCTTCTTTCTTTTTTATTTAAAAAAATCAAATTAACTAAAAGTTTATCTATTTTATTGTTTTTTTTCACAAAACTAGCTCTTTGTTTTATTTATTAGTTCATTTTCTTAATTTCAACTTTATTAACCTCTCCTTTGATTTTCAGAGTTTCTAATTGGTATTTAATTAGGAATTTTTAATTTGTTCTTTTTCTTAGCCCTTTTAGTTGCATGCCCAGTTCTTTGATCTGCTCTATTTTATTCGTGTAAGCATTTAGAGATATAAAATTTCCCCTAAGAATTGCTTTTAACTTCATCTCATAAAATTTGTTATGTTATCTTGTCATTCTTTTTGATTAAATAATTTATTGTTTCTAATTTGTTGTTTAAGTCTCTCATTCTTTAGGATTAGATTACTTAGTTTTCAATAAATTTTTAACCTATCTTCTCATGGTGCTTTATGTAATTTTTAATTGTATCATGATCTGAAAAGAATACCCTTAATATTCCTGCTTTTCTACATTTGATTGTGAATTTTTTATGCCCTAATACATGGTCATTTTTTGTGTAGCTGCCATGTGCCACTGACAAAAAGTATATTCCTTCCTATCCCCATTAAATTTTCTCTAGGGAGCTATGATATTTAATTTTTCTAAAATTCTATTTGTCTCCTTAATTACTTCCTTGTTTATTTTGTGGTTAGACTTACCTAGTTCTGAAAGGTGGAGTTTGAGGTCCCCCATTAATATAATTTTGCTATCTATTTCTTCCTGAAACCCACTTCATTTCACCTCCAAGAATTTGGATGCTGTACCACTTGGTGATTATATATTTAGTGTTGATATCATTTCATTATTTATGGTCCTTTTTCTTTTAGCAAGATGTGGTTTCCTTCCGTATCTCTTTTAATTAGCTCTATTTTCACTTTTGTTTTGCCTGAGATCAGGATTGCTATTCCTGTTTTTGTTTTTACTTCAGCTGAAGCATCATAGGTTCTGCTACAGCCTTTAACCTTTACTCTGTGTGTATCTCTCTACATCAAATATGTTTCTTGTAACAACATATTGTAGGATTCTGTTTTTTAATTCACTCTGCTATCTGGTTCCCTTTTATGGGAAAGTTCATTCCATTTACCTTCACAGTTATGATTAGTAACTGTTTATTTCTCTCCTTCCTATTTTCCCCCTGTTTATACTTTTCTTTCTCCTTTCACCCTGTCACTTCTCACCAGTGTTTTGTTTCTGACTACTATCTCCCTCAACCTGCCATTCCTTCTATCAACCTGTCTCCCTCTTCTTTCCCCTTTCCTCTCCTACTTCCCAATAGGGTAAGAGAAATTTCTACACCCAACCAAGTATCTATATTATTCCTTCTTTGAGCCAATTCCAGTGAGAGTAAGGTCCAAACAATGCTCACCCTCTCCCTTCTTTCTGTCTACTGTAATAGGTCTTTAGCACCTCTTCATCTGATGTAACTTACATTATTTGGTCTTTTCTCTTCTCCCAGTACAATCCTCTTTTCACCCCTTAATTTTTTATATCATTACATCAAATCCTCCTTTTTAAAATCTTATTTATTTTTAAAATTAATTCATTTATTTTTAGTTTTCGATATTCAGTTTTGAGCTTTAAATTTTCTCCATCTCCTGCCCCTCTCCACTCCCCAAGATAGCATGCAAACTGATATAGACTCTACATATACATCCATATTAAGTATATTTTCACATTAGTTATGTTGTAAAGAAGAATTAGAACCAATAGGATGAACCATGAGAAAGAAGTTACAAAATAAAACAAAAAAAAATGAGAGAAAGCAAATAGTATGCTTTGATCTACATTCTGCATTCAGACTCTGTAGTTCTTTCTTGGGATGTGGATAACATTTTCCATCATGAGCCTTTTGGAGTTGTCTTAGACCTTGCATTGCTGAGAAGAGCTAAATCTATCAAAGTTAGTCATCACACAAGGTGGATATAACTGTTTGCAATGTTCTCCTGTTTCTGCTCACCTCACTTAGCACAGTTCAAATATCTTTCAAGGTGGTATTGCTGAGTCAAAAAGTATGCACATTTTTATAGCCCTTTGGGCATAGTTCCAAATTATGCTTGAGAATGGTTGGATCAGTTCACAAGTCCACCAACAATGCATCAATCTTTCAATTTTTCCACATCTCCAGCATTTATCATTTTCCTGTTTCGTCATGTTAATCAATCTGATAGGTGTGATGTGGCATCTCAGAGTTGTTTTGATTTGTATTTCTCTAATCAATAGTAATTTAGATACATTTTACCATGACTATAGATAGTTTTAATTTCTTCATTTGACAACTGCTTGCTTATAGCCTTTGCCCATTTTCCAATTGGGGAATGACTTGTTTTCTTATAAATTTGACTCATTTCTTTATATATTTTAGAAATTAGGCCTTTATCAGAGATACTAGTTGTGAAAATTCTTTCTCAATTTTCAGCTTTCCTCCTAATCTTGGTTGCATTGGGTATGTTTGTGCAAAAGCTTTTCAATTTAATGTAATTAGAATTATTCATTTTGCATTTCACAGTGCTCTCTATCTCTTGTTTGGCCAAAAACTCTGTTCTCCATAAATCTAATCCATAAACTATTCTTTGCTCTCTTAGTTTTCTTATAGTATCACCCTTTAAATCTAAATTGTGTACCATTTTGACTTTATTTTGGTATGAGGTATAAGATATTGGTCTATGCCCAATTTTCTGGTTTTCTTAGCAGGTTTTGTCAAATACCGAGATCTCATCTGAGAAGTGGTGTCTTTGAGTTTATCAAATAGTACATTATTATGATAATTGGCTATTGTGTCTTGTGTACCTAACCTATTCCACTGATCTATCACTTTATTTCTTAGCCAGTACCAAGTAGTTTTGATGATTGCTGCTTTATAATAAAATTTAAGCTCTGGTATGGCTAGGCCATTTTCCCTAACATTCCTTTTTATTAATTCCTTTGATATTCTGGACTTTTTCTTATTCCAGATGAATTTGGTTATTATTTTTTCAGCTACATAAAATAATTTTTGGTAGTTTGATTGGTATGGCACTGAACAATTACATTAATTTGGGTACAACTGTCATTTTTATCGTATTACCTCAGTGTACCCAGGAGCAACTGACCACATCCCCCTTCTCACTGCCCTAATAGAGATACAATTCTCAAGAGTTAAACATATCATCTTCTCTTGTAGGAATGTAAACAGTTTAACTGTATTGGATAGCATTTTTTTTTTCTTTACTATTTACCTTTTTATGCTTTTCTTGAATCTTGTATTTGATGATTGAATTTTCTGCTCAGCTCTGGTCTTTTCATCAGGAAAGTCTGAAAGTCCCCTTTTAATTGAATGTCCATCTCTTCCCCTGAAAGATTATGCTCAGTTTTGCTTGGTAGATGATTCTTGCTTGTAGCTTGGCTGAGTTCCTTTGCCTTCCAGATCATATTCCAAGCCCTCTGATCCTTTAATGTATAAGCTGCTAAATCCTATATAATCTTGATTATGACTCCTTGATATTTGAATTGTTTCTTTATGGCTGTTTGTAGTATTTTCTCCTTCACTTGATGATTCGAGAATTTGGCTGCAATATTCCTTGGAGCTTTCATTTTGGGACCTCTTTCAGGTAGTGATTGGTGGATTCTTTCAATGACTATTTTATCTTCTGGTTCTAGAATTTCAAAGTAGTTTTCCTTGATGATTTCTTGAAAGATAAAGTTCAGGCTCTTTTTTTTGACTATGGCTTTCAAGTAGTCTAATAATTCTTCAATTTTACCTCCTGGATCTATTTTCCTAGGCAGTTGTTTTTCAAATGAGGTAATTCATATTTCTTCTATTTTTTCATTCTTTTGATTTTATTTGACTGATTTTTGATGTCTCATAGAGCCCTTAGCTTCTACTTGCAAAATTCTAATTTTTAAGGAATTATTTTCTTCAGTGAGTTTTTGTACTTCCTTTTCCATTTGGCCAATTCTGCTTTTTAAATAGTTGTTTTCCTCAGTGGATTCTTTTCCACATTTGGTCAAATGTATTTTTTTTGTAGGGGAGAAGGCAAGGCAATTGGGGTTAAATGACTTGCCCAAGGTCACACAAGTGTAAGTGTCAAGCATCTGAGGCTGCATTTGATCTTAGGTCCTCCTGACTCCAGGGCACCTAGTTGCCCCCAAATGTATTTTTTAAGGAATTGTTTTCTTCAAACTTTGTCCTTCCTTTTCCAAGTTATTTACTCTCTCTTAACTCTCCTTCCTTTTCCCAATTTTTCTACCTCTCAATTGATTTTTAAAATCTTTTTTTCAGTTCTTCCTAGAAGGTTTTTTTTTTGTCTTGAGACCAATTCATATTCCCCTTTGAGGCTTTGCATGTAGGCATTTTGACAATATTATTCTCTTCTGCATTTGCATTTTGATTGTCATCATAACTTTCTATAGTCAGAGTTCTTTTCTTGTTTTTGCTAATTTTTAGGCTATTTCATGACTTTTAAAGTTGAATTCTAGTCCTGGGGCAAGGGAGATACCATCCCAAATTATTTGTGCTGAAGACCTAGGGCCTGGTCACTAACTTTCTGCATGGGGGCCTTAGGTGCTGGCAACTTGTCCACTGGGGTGGCCTCACCTAGTCAAGCCTGTTGTGCCAGAGGTTCCAGGGCTGGCAGTTTGCCTTTTGTGTTGTAGCTAGAGGCCTTACAGCTAGCCTGCTGAGATAGGACTGAAGGTTCTCAGTTGCTGATCTGTGCTGTGTCAAAGAGCTTGCTGCTGGCTTGCCCAGATACTATCTGTGATGAGCTGTGCTACCCTTTGCCCAAGTGACACAGAAATTTCCTGATGTCCTTCTATGTTATTTTAAGCTAAAAAATTGTTTAATTTCATCTTTTTGTAGGTTCTGTTGCTCCAGAATCCATTTAGAGGTTTGATTTAATGTTGTTTCTGAGGGAAACTGGGGAGAGCTCAGGCAAACTCCTGACTTTGCTCTGCCATCTTCATTCTACCTGTGACTTGCTTTGTTTTCAACCTGGGTTGCTTGACCCTTCCTCAGGCAAACTGATGGTACCTCATTCCCAGGGGACTCATCATATTGGCACTAGAAATAGTGCCAACAATGGATCAGCTTTAGATCACTACAACTCAGAAATCCCAAGTTCAAATGATCTATCAGCTTCAACCTCTGAAGTAGTAGGGACTACATGCATATACCACCATGGCCAGCTTGAGGTAGTTTTAGAAGATGGGAGCTCCTTTTTCAGTCTCCTACCATTTCTACACCACTCTATCTTCCCTTGATAGTATCTTGTACCCTTGATCTCCTTAGTACCCTACCTCAAATTCAAATTTCAAATTTATATGGGCAGTTGGGTGCCCGTTGATAGCATATTGAACCCTGGGTGACAGTTGATAGCATATTGAACCCTGGAGTCAGGAAGACCAGAGTTCAAATCTGGCCTCAGACTCTTTAGCTGTGTGACCCTGGGAAAGTCATTTGCCTTCTGTTTGCCTCAGTTTCCTCACCTCTGAAATGGTGATAATAATAGCACTTACCTCCAGGATTGTTGCAAGAATAGAATGAAATAATTATTGAAAAGAGCTTAGCACAATGTCTGATATATAATAAACACTATATAAATGTTGACTATTATTAATTTTGGAGAATCTCTGTCAAATTCATTCCCCTCATAAGGTACTGATGACTGAAGACAACTCATATCATCCTTTCCTAATATTTTATATTTTAATAAGAGCCTATGCTTTACCCCAGAGGAATGACATTCTTGTGGTAAAATCACAGGCAATTACACCTCTGTCCCCCAAATTACGTTACATTATAGAAAACCATCTATTTTGCCTATGAGTAAGATGGGCCCTGTTCTCATTCACTCTCTTCTGTTAGTGTCTCTTTCATTTTTTTGGATATACTGGGGGAGAAAAAAGGTGTATTTATTTTGTACTTTTGCTTTACTTACCTTTTTGCCAATACATTTTATCTGGCCATCATCACCTGCAATCCAATGAATATACTACCTTGAGGGTAGTATCCCTTCTGTGTTTTATACTAGAGAGTTGTCTGAGAAACTAAGTGACTTGCTCAAATTTGAAACTATCCTCCCAAATGTTACTATATTGTCCTTACCCTTCAATACAGTAACCTCACTGCCAAGCAATACCTGAAAGAGGTCAAAGAAAGAGGAAAAGGTCAAATGTGTACAAAAGTACTATCATAGATCTTTTGGTAGTAGAAAAAAATTGGAAACTATAAAGGTCCCCTTTAATTGAGAAATGACTAAACAAATTATGTTACATGAATATAATGGAATACCATTCTACTGTAATAAATAAAAAGAACATTTCAGAAAAACCTGGGAAGGGTTGTATGGATTCATACATAGTGAAGAGAGGAGAACCAGGATAATTATTTTAAGGCAATAACACTGAGGTCAAACAACATTGAAAGATTTAAGAATTCTGATCAACCTGATGACCAACTGTCAATACAGAGAATAGATGATCAAGTGTTCTACCCTCCTTCGGAGAGAGAGGTTTGAATGGATTCAGGGTACAGAATGAAACATAGATTTTTTTGGCTGTGGTCCGTACAAGAATTTCTTTGCTTAAATATGCTTATTTGCTATAAAAGATTTTTTTCTCTCTCTTTTAAAAAATTTACATGCAGGGTAGGAGGTGGAAGAAAACATAAATGAAAAATTGACTTGCTCAGGGTCATGTGTTTAGAGGTGTACATTGAGTTGAGGCTTTCTTTGCTCTGAGATTGGCTCTCTGCTCCCTGATGCCTGGTATACACTAGGTGTTTAGTAAACGTTTGTTGAGTGATTAACTTTTTAAAATGAGAAGTGGAATGTAAAAAATGGAAATCACCATAAAACTTAAAAGATTCGAGTTGAGAAATACCTTATATCAGAATAGCAACAATAGACGAAGGGACCTTAAGAGAACTAGTCCAATCTCTTTATTCTAGTGAAGAACAAATTAAAGACCAGAGAGAGAAAATGACTAATACAACCCCATGAGTGAATTGGTAAGCCTGGTTTTGCATTCTGGCATTTCTACTCACTGTCAGTGTGATCACCTCTAAGACCTACATGTGAAAAGGAAAGAGTTGGGCTAAAAGATCCCAAAGTTACCTTCTACCTCTAAATCCTACCATGCTGATGTCTTTGAAAGGCTTTCTCAACTGCACCATACTCTTTGCAGAGTTTACAGTTTCAAAATTATATATCGAGAGGCTGGCTCAGTTTCTTCCTAGCTATTTAGGGAAGATAGAATGGCTTTTCTATGAAAATGAGGAGGCAGAGATGATTGCAAGGTTAGTAAGAAGAAGAGTTTCCAGAAACTTGGAGTGCAGGAGGGGTAAGCTCTGGAGCCTGGGAGAATTTGAAGGCTGCCCATAATGCACCCTCTTGTGGAAATGATGTGCCATTGTTACATTTTGGGTTGTGCTTTGGGAGATTCTGGCTGTCCTAAGCCTACCTTAGGGGCTAACTGCAAGGTTCATGCTTGACAAACCAGAAATTTGTTTTTGATTTTCCCAGTCTCTCTTTTCTATGCCCCTTCTCCTTCTCTGCATTATTTTTTCTTCATCCCTACTTTCTCCCCACTGGTCTCCTTATTCTCCCTCCTCTTATCCAAACTGGCTCCCAGAAAAACTCCAATAAACCCATTTTTACTGAGGTACAGATGGCCAATAAGATTTAGCATGTTTTCTCTCCTAGGAATTTTTATTGTGTCAGTGAACAGATTTTTTTTTCACCCAAAGGAATGAAGCTCTAATATTGGATTTTGAACTACTGGGGGAAGGAAAATATTCCTGAAATTCATCTGAAAAGGCAGCTACCCATTGTCCCTCCTCACAAAAAATGGGCCACATTAGTTAAAAAGGGATATGGTGAGTTTTTGTGCATGTGTGTGTCTATTTGTTGACAATTAGAACACAGCTGGGAAATTCATTGTGCAGCTTAGGAATGCAAGATGTGTCTCTGAGAGGGACCTTAAGGGTCATCTATTCCCACTTCCTCATTTTGCAGATGAGGAAACTGAGGTGCAGAGTTTGCACAAAAACCAGGAATAGCCAGGGAAAGTGTGATAGAGTAAGAGTCAAAGGAATTATGTTTAATTCCTGGCTCTATTACTTCCTCATTGTATGACATTAGGTAGGTAAATTATTTAACATCTCTGGACCTCAGTTTCCTCATCTTTTGAATGAGGGCATTGAATTAGAAGGTTTTTTCCTCTAAATCTATGATCTTACAAACCCAGGCCCTCTGACTGCAAATCCAACTTACATTCTCCTCCACCATGCTTTGATTCATACTAAATCACCAATAGAAAGCAGTGAGTCTGGGTTGCTATGGAGAACCACAAATGTGAATTATGACTGAATCATTTCCAGTGAAAAACCAGTTCAACAATTTCAAGTCACAATGTTTATTCAGAGACAGCAACAAGAAACCTTAGGCAGCCTCAGAGATGCTTGCTATTTGAATTTCATTTAGGGTTCATTATTTTTCCCATGAAGAGAATAGACTGGGTTATGTCATCTGTAATTATCATTGCAAAGGGTTCATTGAATTTAATGATTTGGGGAACAGTCATTGGCAGGGTCTCAATGCCAGTTCCTCCAGCAGCTTCTGCTCCTTTTTCATCCATCTTCAACACAGCTTTATGAATAGCCTAAAGAGGAGATACCAAAGAGTCAGTTAATCAAACTCTTTGAAAGGCTCTGCATACTTCATGTGCAACAACTCAATCTAGGATGGAACAATAAACTATGTTTGAATTGTTTTCATTCATCTAGCTAGTCAACAGTCTTTTCCTAAGCATCTAGGGTATATTTATCTATGAAATGGGAGGCAGTAGACTATGGGACAGAAGTTTTGCTTTGACTTAACCTCTTAATCAGTCAACTCTAAAGATGAAAATTATAGAGGATTTGACAGCCTATAGGTTAAGGGAGTGAATCACATCTGGATTCTCAACACTCTTCTCCCCCAAACAAACAAATAAAAAACCACAATGTGCATAGGTCTATGCTCAGAGTTGTGAGATATATAACATTAATAGGACTCTGTTCCTTCTCCTCAAGGAGTTTAAAATGTGGTAGGGAAAATGGCATGTATCTGAATAAATTTATGAGAAGTAAAAAATGCTATGAAATCAGATACAGGAGAGATTGGTTTCAACTAGGGGATCAATTGATGGCACAGTGATAAAAGGACTAAATTTTGAGTCTGAGGACCTCGTTTTGAGTTCTGGTTCTGTGTGATTTTAGGCAAATCACTTAACCTCTCTGGGCCTCAGCTTTCTCCTTTATGAAATGAGAGAGTTTTTCTAAATCTTAGGATCTTTTTATGGATAAAGGACGGCTTTATGAAAGAGGTAGCATTTGAGTTGGGATTAGAAGGATGACTGGAATGTTAATAGGTAGAGATGGGGGGAGAAAGGAAATGAATATTTATTAAGCATGACCTATGGATATTACTTCATTTAATCCTTACAATAACCCAGTTTTGGAAAGTTAGTACCATTATTATTCCCATTTTGTAGTTGAGGAAACCAAGGCAGACAGAAGTTAAGTAACTTGCCACAAAAAGTAAGTATTTTTAAGATTGGATTTGAACTCAAATCTTCCTAACTCTGGGTCCAGTGTTCTATTCATTGTGCCACCTGGCTGCCTGGGAGGGAGAATGTGAATGAAGTCAAGGAGGGAGCAAAGTATGGGATGGGTCTGGGAAGCAAAGATTCCACATATGCCCCCATATGACATGATTATTACTATTCAGGTCAGGTATTCATTTTAAGTTTATTGTGGCATTTAGTGTAAGATGTGGGACTCAACCTAGTTTCTGCCAGACTACATTTCAGTTTTCCCAGCAATTTTTAACAAATAGGGATTCTTTTCTAGGCAATTTAGGTTTGTGGTTTATCAAACATTTTATTTTTACTAGCTCATTTGTTTCTGACTCTTATTTGTCCTGTGATTCCACTGATCTCCTTGTTTAATTTTTTTTAAATCAGAACCAAATTATTTTGATTATTCCTGCCTTAAAATATTGTTGGCAGTCTGGAAGCCCTAATCCCTCTTTATTCCTACTCCTCACCCCCACTATTCCCCTATGTCTTTTTTCCCCTCCAAATATATTCTGCTATTATTTTGTTTAGGTCAACAAAGTATTCTTGGAACTTTAATTAGTTTTGTTATGATAGAATGGTTACAACTCCTGTTTTTGTTTGTTCTTGATTCCCCTGATGTGTATAGCAAGTTATATTCTAGCCTCTTGGTTTAATTTTTTATGTGTCTTTCCTTTTGTAGATGAGTTTTTTTTTGAAGGGGTAGAAAAATACTGTGAGATTTTACTTTCTTATCTTTTCTGCTACTTTCATTTGATTGGATTATTTAGTCTATTTGTATTTAAAGTTATGAGTTATTCTTGCATTTTTCCCATTTGTTTCTTTAATACTGTTTTAGAGAAGACATTGACATTGATTTAAGGAATTTACTTGGCTAGGAGTTCCTTATAACTAAAGAAATCAAAAACCCAGTCTCTCTTCTTGAGAGTAAAAGGAGTTTGGAGAAAGAAAATCTGCCATGTTGGTGGTTATCTGACCCAGAAGTCTACTAATGATTTTTTCACATTATGGCATATAACTACAGATTGTTTCCTATATTATAGAAATGTTGAAATAAATGAGATGACAGAGGAAAGGTCAAATTCTAGTTCCCCAATTCCAAGTATACTTCCATGTTCTTGTTGTTTTGGAATTTTGCCATATCAAATTTTACTTGAAAGAAATGTGCCACAGACTGGAACTTGGAAATCTTTTTTCTTGTGTAGACTTTATAGTTATGATACTGTATTTGTTTTCATGGGATTTAACCTTTGGCATTATAACTGATAAATTTGTGGAGCCGAGGACTAGTTTATCAGAATGGTTATGAAAACCATTGAGGATCATAATGTCATTAGATATTGAGCTTGAAAGAACTTTAGACATATTTCCCACTCCTACTTGCCACTTTTAGACCTACTCCTTGCTACCAACACCCAGAGATCTTTCTTTCTTTGTGGTTTGCTACATTCTTATAGGTAGACTTTTTCAGATCCTGGTGACATTCTCACTTCTTTCTCAATACTGCTTCTCTGTTTTCATCTCTACTCTTCATCCATGACCCTATATTTGAAGATTTCAATATACATGTAGATGTCTCCTTAAATACTCCTACTTTTGACTTCATCAGGCCCTTCAACTCTCATAACCTTCTTCACTCCAAACCAACCCCCCATAGCTGTTGATCTCATGTAACTGATCTCATCATAATCAATGTACCCTGTCCCCTGAGTTCAGAATTACAGAATTCCACTACCTGACCACAACTTGGTACCCTTCCAAATATTCTTCTGCTTTGTATTCATCATCCTTGTTAGGGATATTCTAGATGGGATTTCTGTTCAGGTGAGCATGCGTGTGTGTGTGTGTGTGTGATTACATGATCTTTGCGGTCATTTTCAACTCCAGAATTCTGTGATTTTTGAAAACAACTTAGAACCTGTTCCCTAAACCTTGCATTTTCTATATGCACAGTCTATATCTGAATGCTTTCAGTAATAGAGAATTCATGACCTTGTCAGGTCCTGCTACATTGCCACATGGTTGTAGTTTTAAAGAATTTCTTCCTTTTAATGAGCTGACATCGTCTCCCATACTATTCTACCTCTATCTTTCTCTCTCTCTCTAAACACTCTTGGTGATCACATTGGTTCCCAGAAGTTTGATTGCCACCTATATGTCGGTGATTCCCAGATCCTTATCTCTAGCCCTAACCTCTCCTGAGTTTTAATTCTACTTCACAGACTGGTTCATATATACTTCACATCTATCCTCTTCTCTCTACTCTAGTTCAAGTCTTTATAACCTCTTGCCTAGATTATTATAATGACCTTATAATTGGTCCCTTCCTCAAGTCTCTCCCTACTTATCCACACTGCTGCCAAAGTGATTCCTAAGTGTGTATCTAACCATGTCTCTTCTCTGCTTAGCTCTAGTGACTTCCTATTGCCTCTAGATTAAAATATAAAGTCTCTTATTTTAGTTTCTAAAATTTTTCAGTGTTATCTTTTGAGCACCATAATATGCCATGTTTCCTCCTATGCTGTATGATCCAACCAAATTGATCTTCTTTTCTATTCTACACACACAGAATTCCATCTTTTGCCTCCATCGATTTGCACTGATTCTTCTCCATGCCTAGAATGTACTCAGATCATAGAATTGCTCTCGTTTTTCAATATTTCCTCTTGAGTTTCCTGAGTCCCAAATCTCAACTGCTAGTACATTCCCTCTCAAACTCAATATTTAATTACTTAGTATTTATTTGTATCTGTTTTCTTTATATGTATTATGTATATGCATTACATATATGCATGAATACATATAATGTATATAGATATAGATATCTATCTATTTTCTATCTATCTATCTATCTATCTATCTATCTATCTATCTATCTATCTATCTATCTATCTATCTATCTATCTATCTATCTATCTATCTCTTTGTTGTCACCCCTGATAGAATGTAAGCTACTTGTGTGTAGGTTTTGTTTCATTGATTATATTGGGATTCTCGGTACCTAGCACAATTCTTGGTTTATAATAGATGGTTAAAAATGATTATTTGATGACTACTTCCACCCATAGGTGGTTTGAGGAGCTAGATCACACTGGTAATGATGAGACTCTCTGGAAGAGGAGGAGGTGGGATTTTAAAAATTTATCTTTTTGAGACCAGGGGCAGCTAAGTGATGCAGTAGATTGAGTACTTGGCCTGGATTCAGGATGTTTCTTGACTTGACAGCTTTGGGATTTTCTGCCTCATATTGCCACTATTTCCATTAGACTGTACTTTTCATAAACTCCTTGAGATAATAGCCAAGATATGGTCTCTTCTCTGTAGTGGACATTTTATATGTTTCCAAAGCTGATAGTATGTAAGAAGAGCTGCACAGCTAAGAATTTGAAAATAATTAAAACATATTAGGCAATTAAGGTATATTTCTCATGTCAAGTTCAATTTCTCATTCATTCATTCAAGCAATATTTATAGAGTCCTTCTGTGTGCAAAGTAACATGTCAGTCTCTGTTGGGACAAAAATGATGATGACCGCAACTGCATTGTAATGGTTTATGTTGTATCTGATATATGAACTTGCCCTACAACTACCTGAAATAAAAACTTCAACAAAGTGAAATGTGAGGTTTGAAAAATGTCTAACATTTTGGAACGTGTGCCACATCCTAGTCTACAAAGGAATGATAACTACAGTTCAAAGTTAAGGTTTGAATGTCTTACTTGGCTAACTTTCAGGGTCTTCTGGGGACTGATTCTGGTGAGGTCAGCACTTCCATCAAAGATTCGGGTGACACCAAGCCCAGAGAGACACTTTTTCATGTCATAGGTACCAGAGATAGAAAACTTGGGCAAAGACACATCAACAGACCTAGAGAAATAAAATCATTAGAGAAAAGTTCCAGTACAGAATTTTAAAGCATGTACGTTCTATGGTTTAAATAATACTTTTACAATGCCTTGGGAGCAAAGTCAACTGTACATGGTTCTGTGAAATAGGCATTTCCAATTTCCAATTCATCAATTTTTATTCCTTGATGGTCATCTATTCAGGACCTTATTTTTCCTTATAAAAAAACTGCAATCAAAATCCTGGTTCTGCTACTTTATTATCTGTGCATCCTTGGATAATGATTTTACATTTCTGGGCCTCAGTTTCCTCATCAGTAAAATTAGGGCATGGGGTTCAGTCTTCTCTAAGATCTCTGTCAGTACTAGATTTATGATCCTATGATGAACATTTATTCATCTTGAACTTTGTTCATTCATCTCACCTTGAGAACAGTTTCATGTTTTTACTCTCTTAGAGGGATTTTCATTTAGTGACCAAAGCATAAAGATAAGTAAGGACTAATAGTTTTTCTCTACATCACCCACTCATTTCAAGGGTGTGTGTGTGTGTGTGTGTATGTGTTTTGCAGAGAAAAAAAGAGGTAGAAAGACAGACACACAGACACAGACCTTTTTTTAAACATGGCCATCACTCCAAATTGTACTATGTCTAAATTCCTAAACTCTGAAACTTGCCTTCTCATCATATCCTCTTGTCCTTCCAGTTCTCTGTCCAAATCTCTTTTTTGACTTCTACACTAGAGTCAAAACATGGCTGCCAGAATATAACAATAAACCCTGTTGACTGTGCCTGCTATACACATTCATACTATCTTATCTTGACTGTGCCCGCACTGTGTATCAGTCCTTTTCATCTCTGCTCAACTACCTATTACTCTCCCCACAATGGCTTTTCCACTTTTCTCAAGCCCCGAAAACCAGCCTCACCCTGCTTTCTCTGAGCAGATAACATTGTTCCTTACCTTATTAAGAAAGTTGAGATTTCTATTTTCCACTCCCACTGCTCAAAAATTCTGTGTCTTTACAATGACTGAAAAGTGAAATGTGTATGTGAGGCTGGATTTGAACTCAGGAGGAAGAGTCTTCCTGACTCCAGGCCCAGCACTCTACTACACCACCTAGTTGCCCAGCATTTGGTAATATAGATCTAGAGATTAGGAGATAGATATAGATCTGGGAGACATTTGCACAGGGATGATCTTTAAACCCATGGGAGCTGCTTTTATCAAGTGAAATGGTGTAGTGAGAGAAGAAAAGGACCCCAGAACAAAGAGTACTCACAATATAAGTTCTTGGGATTTGGGGCAAGGGGATGTGAGAGGAAGAACTTGCCACCAAAGGTCTTCTCCCTGATGGAAATTTCCATTAACCTTTGGAAGGGAGGGAGGGTAGGGCAGAGCCATATGTAACAAACATCACATGATAATTTGGGGTATTCAATAAAGAGGCCAAACCAGAAATTCACCTATTCCCCACTCCCCTACTTTGACTGCATGTATTTCAACTCAGCTAGGTAAGACCTGAATGGAATCTTCAAATAATTATATGGGCGAGCTGAAATTCTTTAGAGATGCAAAATATGACCTGACCATCTTATCCCCTGGAATCTCAGGACTGACAAAATGTCAGGGTGGAATGTAGCTGCCAGACATAGAAAACACTGAGAAGAAAAGCATAGGGTGAACTTAGCCTAGAGAATTATAGAATGTCAGAGCTTGAAAGAACCTTAGAAACCCTGTCCAGTCTAAAATGTTCAAGAGTGACCCTCCTAACAGAACATCTATAGTAATGAAGCACCCATAATGAGGAAAGATAAGAAGTAACGGTAGCAGCAACCATAAATAAAACTCCACTGTAGATCAAGATTGACTCTGTAGAGAGAGGAAATAATGTTTCCCCTTTTCCTTTTTATCTGTTTGTAAAAGTGGGAGATCATAAGTAAAAAGCATTGCATGTATTATCAAACTCAGCTGATGTATTGACTTTGACTTTGCTGAACTTGAAGAATTTTTTTTCTTTTTTTTATTCTTTGTTACAAAAAATGATTAGGTTTGGCTGGGTACAAAGAACAAGAGGGCAGGTATATTTGGAAATGATAGTGATGTAAAAAACAAAAGATATCAATAACCTTTTAAAAATTTTTAAATTTTCTTAAAGTCTAAATTATTGCCATTGCATGATGACCAAGAAGTTGAGGAATAGCCCATTCAGGCTTGGCTTTGTGCTTCTTTTCTGGTGACCTGAATGCAAACCTGTTGGGTTGCCTTTGTGAATGGGGTGACCTATCCTTTGGGTGTATTACATATTTTTCATATGATTGCGATTTTATCTAAGAACATCTGCAACAGTTAGGAACATTTCTTCCTTATCAGATAGAGACTTTATGCTAACCATAGACAAGACATCCTTCATAGATCACATGGCCTGGCTGGTAGGACTGAATCAGCATCAAGGGCCAAACAGCTGGGCACAGCTGCCTATGTAGATTTCTTTTTAGCATCACATCACGGCACAGAGTCAGGAACACTGGATTGGGAGTCAACAGATCTGGGTTCTGTCCTTGACTCTGCCTTTTGACTAATTATGTGCTGTGATCATGTGCAAATCATTTCCCCTCTCTGGGCCTAAGTTTTCTCTTCTGGAAAATGAGAGGGTAGATTATTAGATGTGCCAAACATGTAGCCAGCTGATGGCATGCAGACTACAAAACTTTCCAGTGCCCTGCCACAAAATTAATGTAATTGGGGAAATTTTAATAAAATAAAAAATATAATGCAACATAGATAATGCTAATTTGTAGTTTTCTAAGTCAATAATGTAGCCCTAAGGTATTTGTTTCTATTTGAGTATGACATCACTGGACTAGATAATCATCTGCATGTCATTTAATCTAAGGTTTCTTTCAGGTCTGACATTCTGCATTCTATCATTCTTTGATCTAAAGCAAAAGTGGTGTGGTATAATGGAATGAATCTTTAACTTTGAATCAGAAGAGACATGGGTAAGCCTTTGGCAAGTTGGGGGGAGAGAGAGAGAAAGAATAGTGCTAATACTGCTCACTTCTCAGAGTTGTTAAGGACAAAGTACTTTAGAGATGTGGGACATATATAAATAATTCAGGGAAGTCTGGGAAGACTTACACAGATTGCTGCGAAATGAAGTAAACAGAACAAGGAGGGGAAAGTACAAGGCCTACAAAAATGTAAATGTAATAGAGATAATCCCTGGAGTGGACATAAAGTCTAGTTCTTTTGCTGAATGAACATTATCTTTTGCTGAAATGACCCAGCAGTTCTTTATTGTTCCATCTTCATAATTGAGGAGTTATATAGAAGATGACTGGTCAAAGAGTAAGGAGGAACTCCCCAATCAGTGAGTTGTAAGAGGAACTAAAGAAAAATAGCCAGCTCTTTTCTCTGGGAATTTTTTCTACCTTTAGACTTTTGGCAAGAGGAGGGAGTATTTGCATATTCTTCCCTATTGTCTCTTTCCCTTCCCCCCACTTCTCTATCCTCAGCATTAATGTTGGATTGTAACTTGAACACATAGCCATAACAATCAGCCTATTTAGAGCTAGGTGGTGCAGTGGATAGAGTGTCAGGAATGAAGTCAGGAAGACTCATCTTCATGAGTTCAGATGTGGCCTCAAACGTTTACTATCTATGTGATCCTTGGGCAAGTCACTTGACCCTGATTGCCTCAATTTCCTCATCTGTAAAGTGATCTGGAGGAAGAAATGGCAAACCCCTCCAGTATCTTTGCCAAGAAAACCCCAAATGGAGTCACAAAAAGTCAGACATGACTGACAACTGACTGAACACTATTCCTGAGACTGAACCTTATGTCTGGTTTTTTCTTTTACTTTTCCTTTTTTCTCCCCTTAGGCATAGGCTAGTAAACAGTGACCCTGAGAAATGGACCTTTACAAGCCTGTTAGTAACTTCATCAGTTACAGAAGTTGTATGTTTTCTCCTGTTAAGTGCTGGCTATTGAATGATGTATACAGAAATATTATTTCTCCAAGGAGAAAAACTGCACTTTCAGAAGGATTCTGTAGCAGAAGAAAGTCCAAGACATGATCTGGTCGACTAGAAAATCTGGACCTTGAGAATTGCTTGGACAGTGTGAACCAGAGGTGAATTTAAAAAAATCACTTCTGCTATTCATATCAAGTTGTCTTTACCTCCTAGGAGAGTACAGAAAATATGAGGTTATTATTTTATGTTTTTCTTATTTGTTAACTCACTTCTTTGAGTTCTATTGTATTATAAACAAGATCCTCTTCAGAAAAGGAAACTCAAGTTAATAATATGAATATTAGGCATGGATTTATAGGCTGTTTTCCTCCACCACAGAAAATGCTTAAGATACCCAAGAACTCAAAGTCATTCATTAACAAACACAGAAAAATATAAAACCAATAATTCTTCACACTCATTAAACTTTTCTGAGAGGTAAAGAACTTTGTGGGACTGCTGAAGAGACAATTAGTATTCCCCTCAAATCTTTTGAACTATTCAAACAACTCAAGAGATCTGGAAATCCTAAATGGTCAGGGCATGTGTTGGGCTTATGTTTGAGTCCTTCTCTTGTAGAAATCCCTTGGCTGCTATTTTGAAGTCATCTCCTCTTGGGTTGCCAGCACCTCTGAATCAAAAACTCTTCACCCATAGACTCATTAAGTAATGACTACAGTTGAAAACATCCATGTCTCCAGATTGCTGGGTTTTGGCTGACAATCAGAGAAGACAATGGAAAGTGGAAGGTGACCAAGGATCCCAATCTGCCTAAATAATCCCATGTTTTTGCAGCCTTCTGGTTGTAGCTACAGTCACAGCAGGAGTAGGAAAGAGAAACCCTCTTCCTCTTTGCTGGAGATCTAAGGCCCATCTTCTTCATCCTGTTGGTCCCATCTCTGTATAGCCAACTAAATATTGACCACTTAAGCAATACAATGGCTCCTTACTTGGTCTTCCCATCTCTAGCTTTTGTAAAAGTGGACATTCCACTGTGGAGGGCAGCTTATGAAATTCCTTAGGTCGAGGTGAAATGTGCTACTTTGTAGCACTTGGTCCTAAATCTATCCTTGGGAGCCGGTTACAATATATCTGAACTCTTTTCTATATTATAAATTCAGATGTTTGAAGGTAGTTGCTATATATTAACCCCCCAACCATACCTCCCCCAATTCCACACTTGCTCAGTTTTTTTTTTCTATTCCAGGTTGAACATTCTCAAGTCATTCAGCCTTTCTTCATATTATTTGGTTTTGAATCTCTTTCTTACCTTGGTTACTCTCCTTTGGACATGTTCCAACTTAGCAATATCTCTCCTAAAATGTAGTGCCCATGACTGAACACATGTTATCTGACTAGGGTAGGAGGTATCAGGAATGGGCTGTCATTTGGGACACTATTAGTTTCGTTGCTTGTATTATTTGCTTGCTATTTCTCCTATGCTACCTCCACCATTTCTTAGAATGTTGTCTTGTAGAGTCATTTACCTTTTGCCTTGTTGGACTTTTCACTTTCTATGTTTTCTCTGACAGGAAGCCCTTCAGACTACAGAAGGATGCTGTGGGATTCTGTCTCACCTACTGTAATTAGCAAGGGTTCATTAAACACCAGTTGAATGATGACTTGGGCCTAGTAGGAGAGACAGGGGGAAGAACCATGGGAAATATCTGCTGTTTCACATGAACAAAATCAGTTCTCTCAAAGTAGAAGTTAGGACCTATCAGGGAAGGTTACCACTTCCACCTGGAGACTGGTGGTACTGAAAGAGGCGATGGAGGGTAGTGGAAAGAATAGAACTTTCTTTCTTTCTTTCTTTCTTTCTTTCTTTCTTTCTTTTTCTTTCTTTCTTTCTTTCTTTCTTTCTTTCTTTCTTTCTTCTTCTTCTTTCTTCCTTTCTTCCTTTCTTCCTTTCTTCCTTTCTTCCTTTCTTCCTTTCTTCCTTTCTTCCTTTCTTCCTTTCTTCCTTCCTTCCTTCCTTCCTTCCTTCCTTCCTTCCTTCCTTCCTTCCTTCCTTCCTTCCTTCCTCTTTCTTTCTTCCTTTCTCTCTTCTTCTTCCTCTTTATTTCTTCTTCTTCATATCCTCAGTGCCCAGAGAGACAATGTGGCATAATATATAAAGAGCTGAATTTGGCATCAGGAAGACCTAACTCTGAGTCTCACAAGCTGTGTGACTCTGGATGGAAATCCTGATGAATATTTGGTCACTGGATCCAGATGGCTCAGGAGAAGAAAGTGAGTCCACAGATTGCACACCAATAGGTCCCTGCCCAAACTCCACTTAATGACTGTTTTCTGGACTTTCCTGGCTTCAGAGTGATTATCAATTAATAACTGTTGCTCTTTCCCTCCCAGCTTAATTTACTTATTTTTTCTTTTGCTCCCTAAAGGGAGCATTCCCTGATTATTTCTTAGAGAGGCTTATTCACTGAATGGCCTTACTCACTCTAAGTGAGTACCTGAATAGGCCAAGGTCTCCTAGTGCATCCTAGGCCTTCTCCAGCCATCCTAATGAATATCTGGTCACTGGATCCAGATGGCTCAGGAGAGGAAAGTGAGACTGGTGACCTTGCACATCCCTCCCTCACTCAAAACAAGATCAAGTACAAGTCATGTCATCATTTCTTTGGTGTCATGGCCTTCTTCAAAAACGAAGGACAAACACAGTTAGACAGACAGATTCCTCCCTGCCCCAGGCAATGCTTGAAGACTATATATTGCAGGACAGTTTCAATTTAGGATCAATAAAGGATGTTTTCTCCAGACCTTCTATACCAAGTTCAGTCCTTTTCTGTTATGTCCAACTCTTTGTGACCCCATTTGGGTTTTTTTGGCAAAGATATTGGAGTGGTTTGCATTTACTACTCCAGCTCCTTTTACAGATATGTGAAAGAAATGATTATTTTACTATTATATTAATAAACAAGTATTAAATTAGGATTGAGGTTTTTCCCTTCTATTTCCTCATTCAGAGATCAGTCCCCATAGATAAATCAGTCAGTCTCTGAAGGACATTGCTAATAGATGAGATGATATTGGACAAATCCTCTGGAAACATGCTCCGTGATCTTGGACCCCATCAAACTAGACCACCTTAGAAACAAAATCTAATCTAGATGAATTCCTGCCCTTAGGAAATAAGTCCATGTCATTGTACCCTTCTATTAGAAGTTAGGGTGACCCAGCTTATGAAGGAAAAAAGCCAAACAGAATGTTCTGGGTGGAGATGGATTCCTTTGTCCAGGTTTCTGGGGGCAGTTGAGTCTCATGATCAAGTCAGGAATTGCTGAAGAACTTAAGCTTAGTTTCTTGTTAATATGTCCACCCCTCATTAATTGTTCACCATTCAGGGTTGATTTTCACTTGTCAGGGACACATTTCTTTTCCCAAAGGTATTTAAGCATTTAAATGGTTTTGTCTTTGGTTACTGAGGGATAACTGAACATCAATGTATTATTTGCCTAATTAATAAATTGATTATTAATTACCCAGAAGCTCTGTCTCTCAAACTTTTCATTTGTCACATGAGGAAACTGAGGCAAACAGGGTTAAGTGACTTGCCCAGAGTCAGACAGTAAGTGATAGAGGCCAGGTATGAACTCAGGAAGATCAGTCTTCCTGACTCCAGGCCCAGCACTCTTTCCACTTTACCACCTTGCTGCCCCATGTGGCTGGTACTTAATACTCTGGAGATTATATTGGATATGGTTTTAGATGATCTTTGAATTCTAGCACTGTTATTTCCTACTTATAGGACCATGGCCAAATCACTCCCTTTCTCTGAGAGTCAGTTTTCTTTCCTGTAAAATGAAGGGCTTGGACTAAATGATTTCTCACATTGATAGAGTGTAAGTTCCTTGAGTCCAAGAATTGCCTTTTGCCTCTTTTATATCCCCCTCTGCTTAGCAGAATGCCTGGAACATAGGAGGCGCTTAATAAATATTGATTGGTTGATTTTCAATCTCAAGTCTCTGGATTCTAAAGGTCATATATCACATTTAGAAGGGAAACTTGAAAGGGAGGGATGTATCCAGAAAACTTCATTACCTGCACTTCAGTGATTGCTTCCATTGGGTCAACTTGTTCTCATGAAGCCCTTCTTCCACTTTCTGAAGTTTCCCCTTGTCTGGGAGTATGAAAAGTCCTGTGACATTTCCCTTAAAAGGCATCTCTAGAATCCTACAGGAGAGTTGCTCATCATAAGCAGTTTTATACTTGCCGCCTCGGTACATCATGGGGACTTTCACTGACTTGCCATTGATCAGAAAGAAGTCCTCTTCTTTTGTGTTCTTTGGGTTAAACTTCTTCTCCCATTCACCTTAGGGAGTGAAAAGAGAAAAAAAAGTGACAAATAATTCTAGGAAAGGAGAGATTAATGGATATGATGAACTTTTAGTCACAGGATACACAGATCTGAAGTGGGGGGTGGGGGTGCATGGGTGGTTGAATTCTAAATGTCAGCAAGACTCATTGTAGTTGGGAGTGGGTCGTGGGTAGAGGACATTATAAATAACGTGACAGATGCCCTTGTATGGGGGCAGACTTGGCCCATACGAACTTATTCAATACTTTCAGTGTTCTAGATTTCTTAGGTTACATTTCTCTCTCCATTGATGCAGTTTATGGCCCCTTCATTTCTTAGTATATAGCTTTCTGAGTTGCTCTGGCCAGATGATTGATTAATCATCCGGGGTTGAACCTTCCCATGATAACCCCCCTGCACTTATCTAGGCTGATTCTCAAATGACAGACTCACACTTTATTACTGGGCCTGCACTCAAAGCCTTTTGAGATTAGGAGGAATTGTCAGAAGTTGTCGGACACTGGTATAGGCTTCAAGAATCCAGGGTCACCTCCCCTCAGGGAGACGTCTGAGGAGATCACAGGATTAGAGGTGCCTGTAAGTGGACTTCCACACCCTCACATACATAATGCATCTCTTTCTCTTTCTTGCATGTTGATTTTCTCTCTTTCTCTATCTCTCTCTCTAAGTGTCTATTTGTCTCTCTTTCACACGCACACACACACACACACACACACACACACACACACACACACACACACCCCTGAAGGAAAGAAAAGAGAGAGAGAAGAAAGGAGAATGGAAGGAAAGGGGAAGGGAGGGAAGAAGAGAGAGAGAGATACATACAGAGGCAGAGAATCAGAGAGATGCAGACAACAAAACACAGAAAGAAGCATCTTGTCACAGAGATAGAGAAGGAAAGAAGGTGGGAGACAGGGAAGAAGAGAAAAGGGTGAGAAGAGAGGAAGAAGAGAAAGAAGAGAGAAGGAAAAAGGGAAGGAAGAGGGAAGAAAGAAAAGGAAAGAGAGGAAAGGAGGGAAGGAGAGAGGAGAAAGAGGAGAGAGAAGAAAGAAAGGTAAAGAAAAGGAGAGAGAGAGAGAGGGAGGGAGGGAGGGAGGGAGAGAGGGAGGGAGAGAGAGAGCACACTAAAAAGCAGTCTGGAAAATAATCACTGGAAGATCTTATATTTACATCCTGTGGAAAGCTGACAAACTGACTACAGGGTTGGTTTTTAGTCACTTCAGAAAAGCAATACCTTTGCTATGTAATGGCATAATCATACTTTATTTTTTCAAAGCATGTTAACACCCATTATCTGGGACCCAGGAAAGAAGCACAGAGTAGCATGAATCTCCTAAACTGGCCAGTGGGACCTCATACATCTTCCTGCTACACTCAATGAGTTGGCAAGCTCTTGGAGTAATCATCAAGTTGTATTAACCATAGTGATCAATTCTACTACTGCTTCTTCCCTCCCTCCTTCCCCTACCATTATTTCTTTATTTTTGCTTAGCTTTGAATTTCCTTTTTCATTTCATTTTCTAAAAAAGCTGAGTTGAAAATTTAAGACAGCAGGTCTGACAATCTACTAATGTAGGTCATTTCATCCATCATTGCCATGGAATAAGTAAAGTTCTGTCAGTAATACTCAAGGTCATCCTCTTGACAGTATCCCTACAAAGTTGTTAGGCATCATCCCTTCTTGATCTTCTTGAAGATCTCCAGGGACAGGGAACTCACTGCCTTCTAAGTCTTTTTTGGATAATCTTATTTATGAGGAAATTTTTCTTTACATTAAGCACAGATCTTTCTGCCACTTTGACTCCTACTGAAGGGGCAATATTTGAACTCACATCCCCTGGATTCCAAATCTAATATTCCATCCATTGTATCATATACCTCTTATTTAGTTCAACCCCTATTTGATGTTTGATTTATAGCAGTACTGTAACAAAAACAAACAACCAGAAAGCACAATATGATACTCCTAAGTATTTTAGAATTGGAGTTCCATCTTTTCAGTCCTATGCTTTCAAGTTTGGAGAATTTGCCAGCTCTTATATGACCAAGTCTTGGATTAGAAGTGACTGTGTTCCTGGAACTATCCCTAGAATTGGAGTCAGGACTTGATCTAACAGCTGCTAGATGTGTAACCTTGGACAGGACATCTCATGGTATGGAAAGAAATAAGCATTTCGTAAGTACCTACTATGTACCAGGTGCCATGCTGAGCCCTTTACAAATATTATCTCATTTGATCCTTGCAATAACTCTGGGAAGTAAGTGCTATTATGATCTCCTTTTAAAGTTGAGGAAACAGAGGCAGTCAAGTTAAATTACCTACCCAGTGTCACCCAATTAATAAATGTCTGAGGTTTCATTTGAACTCAGATCTTTCTTGCTTCAGCCCCAGTGCTCTATCCTCTGTGCCACCTGCTGCCTCTAATCTATCTCATGTGTCAGAGTCTCTTTTCTCATTGTTAACAGGGAACAATAACACCAAAAACTACCTATCTTTAGGATTGTGGTGAGGCTCTAACAAAAAATGTGGGCAAAATATTTTTATAATGTCTTTATAGAGCAGGGCTCACCTTGAAAGTAAATATGGCTGATCAGAAGTAACATCATGCTGGGATCCAGATTCTTTATGATCTTCTTAATTTTCCCGTGGGTTTTCTGACTGACATAATTGTTGATTTGTGTAATGGCATTCTGAGGGTCTTCGAAATCCACAGGGATGGTTTCTGTTTCATAAATACTCTTGATATCATTCAGAAACTTTTTCTGGACTCTCAGCTGGTCCTCAATGAACAGAGTGTTACCCAAATGGAGGCTGAGATCTCTGTCAGGTTGGTTGAGAGTGTGAATGATATACTGGAAGCCTTGATAGATGCTTTTCATGGGCACATTCTTTAGGTTGAGACTTTCACTTAATTGAGACAGAGTGTAATCTTTTGCCCCCAGGGTCAACATGGAGAAGCCAGTAGAAGCACTCAGAGGGGAGAAGAAGAGGTTCTTATCTTTACTTTTCTGGGCCATCTCTTGGTACATCTTACATGCAAACTCAGTGTTTCGTCTGACAATTTCTTTTCTGGTTTGTCTCTCCTCTGACCCCTGGAAAGCATGTCTGGCTTGGTGTGTACCTTGATGATTTTTGTCAGGGGGCTTCTGCTGCTGAAGGCCATTTATGGGTAAAAAACATCCAGCAGAGAGCAAACACAGAAAGAGGGTGCTTTTCATTGTCATTGAGAATTATTCTGTTGAAAGACAGATTAAAAAGTTAGCAGGGGAAATAATGCATTGGATCCAAGTGTTTGATTGGTGGAAGAAAGCTGAGAGACCATATGGATCCCTATGAACTTTTTTTTTTCAAAATAATGTTTTTAAATGAGTAAAATGAAATCATAGGATTATAGAGGAAACTAATTTTATTGAAATATAGTTATTATCGTAACAAAAATAGCTAACATTTGTATAGCACTCACTATGTGCCCTGGCACATGTGCCCTGCTGTGGTAAACTTATGTGCTTTATAAGTATCATCAATTTTGTTCCTCATAGCAACATTGGAGGGGTAGAGACTATGACATCCTTTTTAAAGATAAGGAAATTGAGGCAAACAGAAATTAAGTGACTTGTCCATGGTCAAACAGTAAGGGACTTTGCATTTAAGTCTCCCTGACTCCAGACCTGGTACTCAATCCACTGTGCCATCTAGTTACTCCTGTATAAAGTAGTTTTTAAAATATTCATTATCCTTAGGTTAAGACCCCTGGCCGTTTAATCTCCTTTGTAGAAGAGGAAATAGATGTCCAAAGAGTTTAATTGCCTTGTTCATGAGCCTAAAGAGAGTAAGAAATAGAGGTGAGTCTTTTTTAAACCCACTGCTCTCTTTGCTATTTCATGGACAAGTCACTTAACCCCAATTGCCTCATCCTTGGTCATCTCCAGTTATCCTGGTGAATATTTGGTCACTGGATTCAGATGACTCTGGAGGGGAAGTGAGGCTGGTGACCTGCACAGCCCTCCCTCACTCAAAACAAAGTCAAGTGCAAATCATGTCATCATTTCTCCAATGGCATGGTCTTCTTCAGCAATGAAGGATGAATCAACTACACTATACTATCTTTCCCAAGAGGAGAAAGGTATTTAAAGTCTCAGGATTAGTATAAAGTTAGTTTGTACTCACTGTACTATGACTGGGGATTTTCAGTGAATGCCCAATGAAGCACTGAACTCATCCAACCTTGGTTTAGAACTTGCCCAGGGCATCTCTTTGGGGCCAGCTTGGTGCAGTGAAAAGAGAATAGGTCTGGAGTCAAAAGAGCTGAGCATGACCACCTCTGATTCTAACTAACTGACTCTGAAGTCTCAATTCAGCTAAATTTTTTTTTTTTACAATGCTATATTAGGCATGGGGGAATCCAAAACTGGAAATGACATTGCCCTAGGATCAGAGATTTACAGTTGGTAGAGGCAACATAATGCAAATTCTTCATTTGATTTTATATATCTTGCAGATTAAATCTGATTTTATTTTCAGACCTAGATTCTCTCCCTCCCATATCCTCTCCCCCTCCACGTTACAAAGCAAGAAAAATAAAACCCATTACAAATGTACATAGTCAATCAAAACAAATTCCCACATTGCCTATGTGTGTGTGTACGTGTGTGCATACACACGTACACACACACATATACATACATTTACACACATATGTTCAAATCCTATATGAACTGATAAAGTATGAATCAAGCAGAAAGAGGGGAGCAATTTATATAATGACAATGCTGTCATAAAGACAAACAATTTTGAAAGACTTAAGAACTCTAATCAACAAAAGGACCGCAATCCCAGAGGACTAAAAATGAAACATTCTACTTCATTCCTAACAAAGGGGTGATGGACTCAGAATGCAGATTGAGACATACATACATACACATATTTGTATAATAATATGCACATATATATTTTATATACCATGTTTATAATATGTTACATAACACACAATCGTGTATAATTATATTACATAAATAATGTATTTAATATGTCATGTATTTTATAATGATTGGTCATTGTATTAATCGGAATTCCTAAATCTTTACAATATTGCTGCTGTTGTATAAATTGTCATCCCAATATTATTTACCTAATTCTATATCTTCCCAGTTTTCTCTGAAACCATCATCTTTATCTGAAATCAACCCTTCACTTTACAGATGGGGAGACTGAGAATGACTTGCCCAAGGTTACACAGATAGTAACTAGTAGAGCCTGGATTTGAACCTAGGTCTTTTGATACCAAATCTAATGTCCTTTACTCTATACCATATGACCACCCAAGAATTTTGAATCCTTTGGGGGTAGAACTCTAAAACTAGTACAACATATAAACAAGTTTAATATAAGGTGCACATGATAGAAACGGAGGAGAGATCTAGGCAAAACACATGAAATTTTGTGTTCAGTCATGATTAATCATGTCTGATTGTCACCCCATTTGGAATTTTCTTGGCAAAAATATTGGAGTGGTTTGCAATTTCCTTCTCCAGCTTATGTTACAGATGAAGAAACTGAAGCAAATAGGGTTAAGTGTCTTGCCTGGGGTCACACAGCTAATAAGTGTCTGAGGCCAGATTTAAACTCAGGAAGATGAGTTTTCCTGACTCTAGACCCAGCACTCTATCCACTGTACCACCACCACACCATATATAAAATCAGATTAATAGAAATATCTGCACATATAGTTTTAGAAAAATTACAATAATCTGCAATTGATGCTATATTTTCTCTGCTTACCTCACTGGACTGCTATTAGGATCAAATGAGAGGGATGATTAGGAAAACCAGGTCCACTTAAGATGATTAAGGAAATATTTAGGTCTTTGACTGTGTGAGAAAGTCTCTCATTTTGCCTCCTAGGTAAAGCATCACTTTGCATTAAATGAAGAAGTCCAAAAGATTTTGTTTCTAGATTGCATCTTTGTAGAGAAGGTATGGGTAAACTCACTGACACCTGTTTGAGATGACTGAGGTCATCTTTTTGTTGGGTCACAGAGAGTGTCCTGGGCCAATATACCTTTATATCCCTTTATACTTGTTAAGGATATGAGTGATTATACATGCAGTTTATAATCATAAGTATCATATGAATATAATATTTTTATTATTAATATTAACAATTTATTTAATAAATTAATAATTTATTATTGTTAGTATTAAAAATATTAACGATAATTATTGTTTCAGTAGGTATTCAATAAAGCCTTGTTAGCTAGATTTATTGAGAAGTGAAGAGCAGGATCTGAAGACCTTTGATTGGGTGAACTTTATAGAATCTGAAATCCTAAGGAAGAAAGGTCCCAAGAAAACAGAATACTAATAATCCACATTTATATAATGTTTGATTCAATTTTCCAAACATTTGTTAGGCTTCTAGTGTGTAGAGTTTGCTCAGTTAGGATTTAAGGATACAAAGTAACATAGCTTCTCTCTCTATAATCCTCTAGACTTCAGAGCAAGGAAACAATGAGAAAAATAAAAAAAAATAGAGAATGAGATCCTTTATATCTATCTTTTTTTTGGGTAAAGTGAGAATCAGTATATTAACATGATACCAGGAATAGGACAAATGAAAGATCATTAGCCAAGAGTTATCCCTGTCTAGTAGTTCATCTTGCCAAGAGACTAAAGGTCAAAGAGCAAATCCCCTGCAACATCCTCTAGTAAGGAAGAACATTTCATTTTGTTTTTGTTTTTTTAGACAGTTGAAATACAGCTAGGTTAAGGGAGTTGCCCTATATTATCCAGATGAAGATTCACAGAGATAGAACTCCTTCAAAAGATCTGGAAAAAGAAATGATCAAAAGGCCCAACCTAGAAGGTTTCCTCTTAAAATTAGTTTATTTCAGCATCAAATGTGAATCAATGATAACTCCCAGTTGTCCAACTTTTTTCCATGTTAGGGGCCTCCCTTAGCTCTTGATTATTTTTACAGGTTGTTTAATAATATTATTTTCATTAATAATTATAATGATACTATTTATACATAATATTAAGGTTCGCAAAAACTTTACAAAACTTATCTCATTTGATTCTTAAATAATCCCAGGAGCCAGGCTGTTCTTATTATTCCCTTTTTTCAGATTTATAAACTAGATAGATGTTAGGTATCTTGCTTGGGATTATACAGCTTGCTAGTAGCTGAGAGAGGTTTGAACTTGTTTTCCCAACTCCAGATCCGGCATATCATTCACTGAGCCACCTTGTCACCTGTAGATTATTATTGCATTATTTGGTTGACTCTCAGAGTTTCACACCTGATTCTTTTCCTTTCTGAGTTTCTCTGCATTTAATTTACATCAATAAGGGTCTACTATGCTGGACTGAGAGAGATTTGAAGAGGATGTAAAATTGGGCCTTTTTTCAACAAGTTTACGAAAAGTCCCAGCTCGAAAAGATCCCTTCCCACCTTGAATTTCTTTGGCTATGCTGTTAGACTTCTTCTAGGTGTCAATCATTTTTTAAATATTATCAGAGTTATATATGTATATTTTGGGAGAAGGAAGGTACAGTGAGGAGAGCACTGGATTTGGAACCAGAAGACATAGGTTGAAATACTTTATCACTTATGAGCAAGTTGCTTAATTTCTCTGGTCCTCAGTTTTCTCATAATTAAAATGAGGGAGTCATACCACCGAAGAGATGTCAAGTGCTCAGCCAGCAGCAGCATTTCACACTCCCCAGTGCCCCAACCAGATTAAAATATGTAATTGGGAAATATTTAACAAAATAAATATACGATAGAATTATTCATGTCTGACTCTTCATGACCCCATTTAGGGTTTTCTTGGCAAGGACACTAGAGTGGTTTGCCCTTTCCTTTTCCAGTTCATTTTACAGATGAGAAAACTGAGGTACACAGGACTAAGTGACTTGACTGATATTTGCCTATTACTTAATAGAACCAGGTAAGCCACTAAGTGACTTACTAGACAACTAGTAAGTGTCTGAGGCCAGATTTGAACTCACAAAAATGTAAAGGAAACAAGCATTTGTTAAGTACTTACTACGTGCCAGGCACTGTTCTAAGTGTTTTACTCTCTTATGAGACTCAATAATCCTGGGAAGTAGATGGCATGATGATCTCAATTTTACAGCAGGGGATACTGAGGCAGACAGGGTTAAACAACTTGCCAAGGTTCAGACTCCTAGGAAGTGTCTGAGGCTAGATTTTCACTATTCTGTTTAGTATTTAAAAACCCCTCATAACCTTAGTCTAGGCTACCTTTGCAAGCTTAGTACACATACTCTGTACTATATACTCCAAGATCCAACCAAACAGGCTAGTTTGCTATTCCTCATACATTTAGCAAGCCCATGTTTTTGCATACTGTGTTTGTCTCTCATTCATGAAATGGACTCCTTCCTCAACTCCTCCTCTTAGGTTCCCTAGCTCATTTCCAAGATCAGGTCAGGGCTGCCTTCTACACATGCTCCTTTCTAATCACTTCTGTTTCTAATCCCCCTGATTCTCCCCCTCCTTGAAATGTCTCAGATTATTTTGTACCCGTTTCATTTTTACTTACATGAGCATATCCCGTTTCTCCTAAGACAAGTACCTTGAGGACAGACATTTTCATTTTTGTCTTTGTATATTCCAGGCCTATCACAGTGCCTGGCACACAGTAGGTGCTTAAAATGCTTATTGAGCTAGAAAGAAACTTTAAAGTCCTCTAGTCCAGTGGTATCAAACTCAAAGATAAATAGGTGCTACTAAATCATGCATTAGGATCCCTATTGGTCTCATATTAACATTATGTGTGTTCTATTGTATGGGCAACTCATCTGCCTGAGTTTAAATCTGGGCTCAGTGGGTAGAGTGGTAGGCTTGTTTCCTTTACATTTTTTTTAATTATAGAGGCAATGGGGAAACATTAGAACTTTTTAAACAGAGGAGTAAAATGGTCAGACATGGGTTTTAGGAATATCACTTAGGTGGTTATAGGGTGAGTTAACTGGAGAGGTCAGTTAAGTGGTTGAATAGAATAGAATTGAATAGAATGCCAGCTCTGGAGTCAGGAAGACTCACCTTCTTCCATTCAAATCTTGCCTCAGACATTTACAAGCTATGCTTACTAGCTGTGTGACCCTGAACCAGTCACTTAACCCTGTTGGCTTTACTTTCCTCATTTGCAAAATGAGCTGGAGAAGGAAATGGCAAGTATCTTTGCCAAGAAAACCTCAAAGGGGGTCACAAAGAGTCAGACAGGACTGAACAGCAATAGGAAGCTATTGCCTTAGTCCTGGAAGATTACATAGTGTAGTAGAAATAGAATTGTATTCAGAGGCAAGAGACCTGGCTTTGAGCCTTAGGTGATGAGAGCCTGAATGACAATAGTGGCCATGAAAGTGAAGCAGACAGATGTAAGAGGTATCATTGAAGGTGAAATGACAAGCAGACATGGGGTTGGGGATAGGAAGTGAGAGTGAGCACCAAGGATGATATGTTGGGATGGTGGTACCTTGCCAAGAATAAGCAAGCTTGTAAGAGGGTTAGGACTAGGGGGGATTTAACTATTTCTGTTGAGGACATGTTGAGTTTGAGATGGTTATAGGATAACCTTTTAAAAATATTCAGTAGGGAGTTGGGGACTCTGGATTTGAGTTTAGAAGAGACTTGGGGTAAATATGTAGATCTGGAAGACATCTGCACAGCAATGATGATTGATGCTGATGAAATCGCCAAGGGAGAAAATGTAGAGAGAGAAAAAGAGAGAACCCAGGTTAGGGCTTTGAGGTACATCTGTTTGGAGTTAGGACATGAATGATAGTCCAGCAAAGGAGACTCAGAAGAATCCAGGGAGATGAAGAATGAAGAGAACAGGGTCATGTAAACACAGAGAGGAGAGTATATCCAGAAGGAGAGATTGGACAACAATGTCAAGTGCTTTGGAAGGTCGAAAACAATGAGGACTGAGAAATGGCCTTTGGATTTGGCAATTAAAAGATTATTGGTAAACTTGGAAAAAAAACCAGTTTCACTTGAATGGTGTAGGGCAGATAGCAAGAAGTTAAGATTGACTGAGAGGAGAGCAAGTTGACATAATGAATGTCAGGAGATCTTTCTAGGACTTTGGTTGAGAAAGGGAGGAGAGGTATAGGAAGATAGTCTGATACTGCTCCATCACCATCCCCAGGCTCAGTTTTCCCATTGACCCTGGAAAATTGGGTTCCCAGAGGAGTGGCTGTTACTCCTCTCAGGATTCTAGGGGTTACCCTATATGTGACCATCTTCCTAATAGCAACTCGTGAGCTCACACTGGTGTTTGTTTCCCCTTAACAAGCATTCAACATATTTCAGTAATTTCTAAAGTGTAGATCAGGGGTGGAGAACCTGGGGCATCAAGGCCACATGTAACCCTCTATATCCTCAAGTGGGGCCCTTTGACTTAATCCAAACTTTACATAAGAAATCCCCTTAATAAAAACAATTGTTTAGTAAAACTTGGGACTCACTCAAAAGGACCTAGAAGGCCACATGTGGCCTCAAGGCTGCAGGCTCCCCACCTCTGGTAGATGTATATAGGCAGCAGAGAAGGAACTAACAGAGAGATTAAAGATTAGAGGAAGAAGGGGAATGATTGAAGGGGCAGTGTGCCAAAGGAGACAGGAGGGTATCAAGGTTACAAATAGAAGGGTGGGCTTTTGTGAGGACTATCAGAGACTAGGGCCACATCTCTTGTTCCTTATCCCTTCTCTCAGCTTGCACAGCTCCCATTTTAGCTCATACCTCCTCACTTTTCACCTAGATTATTGCTACATCTTAATTGGTCTCCATAACTTAAGTCTATCACTGTTCCAGTCCATCCTACACATTACTACCAAGCCAATTTTCATAAAACAGTCAGTTGGTCAGTCTCAGTCCACAAGCATTTATTAATGTGCCAGACACTGTGCTAAACACTGAAGATACAAAGAAAAGCGGAAGACAATCTCTGCTCTAAAGGAGCTAACAGTCTAATTGAGAGACAGCATGCAAACAACTTCAGGCAAACAAGATATACACGATAAATTAGTGATGAACAGCATAAGAAAGGCAGGAGCTCCTTAATGGAGGAAAAGGCTTCCTAGAGAAGATGAGATTTTAAGAGGTGGTTGAAGGAAGTCAGAGTAGGCAAAATCTAGAGATGAGAAGGGAGAGAATTCCAGGTATGGGAGACAGCCAATAAAAACGGAGTATTTTGTACAAGAAACAGTAAGGAGCCAATGTCACTGAATCTAAGAATACGTAGAGGTAAGAAAAGTGTAAGCAGATTGGAAAGGTAAAGGTAGGAGCCAGATTATGAGGACTTCAAAAGTCAAACAGGATTTTTGAGGTAACAGAGAGCAACTAGAATTAACTAAATAGAGGAGTGATATGGTCAGATTTTCATTTTAGGAAGATCAGTTTGGTAGTTTGGTAGGGATGAATTGGAGGAGGGAGAGAACTGAGGCAAGAAAACCAGTCAGTAAGCTATTGCAGTAGTCCAGGCATGAAGTGATGAGGGTCTATATCAGGGTAGTAAAATGTCAAAGGAGAGAAGGGAATATATTTGAGAGATGTTAGGAAGGTAAAATCAACAGAACTTGGCAACAGATTGGATATAGGGATGTGAGAGAGTGTGGAGATTTCAGAATAATGCCCACCTGATGAGCCGGAGGATTGTAGTACTCTTAGCAACAGTAAAAGGAAAATTTAGATGAAAGGATAAGGAAAAGATAAGGGGCTCAGTTTTGTACCTGTTGAATTTAGGATGTCTGTTGGATATCCATTTTTGGATGTAGGTTATGAAAGTTTGAATGTCAAATAGAGAATTTTGTGATGGTGGTGATGTGGAGCCACTGGGATTTACTCAGGAGGGGTAATAACTTGCTCAGATCTGTGCTTGAGGAATATCACTGGTGACTTAAAGGAGGATAGATTATAACAGGGAAAGACTTGAGAGATGCAGATCCACCAGCAGGCTATTGCAATATTCTAAGTGTGAAGTGATGAGGGTCTACACTAGAGTGGTGGCAGTATCGGAGAAGAGCAAGGGGTGTATTTGAGAGATGTTGCAAAGGTGAAATCAGCAGGCTTTGGCAACAGATTGGATATAGTGGAGAGATAGGATTGGAGAATGACAATTCTCCAATTTAAGAGCGTGAGGGACTGAGAGGAAGGTGTTGCCCTTTCCAGATACAGGGAAGGTAAGGGGGGTGGGGCATGGTTTAGAGGAGAAAATAATGAGTTAAGTTTTGGACATGTTGAGCTTTCGATGTCTTCTAGACATCAAGTTTGAGATGTCTGAAAGGCAGTTAAAAATTTGAGAGTAGAGGTGAGCAGATAGATAGATTTGAGAATTGTCAACATAGAGATGGTTAATTAAATCCATAGGAGCTGATGAGATGATCAACTACTAGAGAGGCAGAAGAGAAGAGTCCAGGAAAGAACCCTGGGGGACACCAAGAAGGCATTATCTGAAAGGAGACACAGCAAAACAGACAGAGAAGGGCCAATCAGATAGGGAGGAGGAAAAAAACCAGTAGAGAATGGTATCCTAAAACCCTTCAGAGAAGATAATATCAAGGAAGTGAGGGTGTTGAATAATGTCAAGGGCTTTAAAAGAGAGTCAAAGAGAACAAGGACTAACAAAAGGTAATTGAATTTGGCAACTGAGGCTCGTTGGTGACTTTGAAAGAGTACTTTCAGTGGAACCATAAGATCAGAAGCCAGATTGTAAGGAGTTTAGAAAAGAGTGAATGGATGGAAGTGCATGTACTTATTGTAGAAGGTCTTTTCAAGGAGCTTAGCCACAAAAGGTAGAAGAGATTATAGGAGCTAGAGAAGATGTGGGAAAATAGGAACACTATTGCATTGTTGGAGGTGTTGTGAACTGATCCAACCATTTTAGGGGGCAATTTGGAACTATACCCACAGGGCTATAAAAAT
The DNA here is from genome assembly GCA_023548195.1 of Bettongia penicillata ogilbyi. Classification (NCBI taxonomy): domain Eukaryota; kingdom Metazoa; phylum Chordata; class Mammalia; order Diprotodontia; family Potoroidae; genus Bettongia; species Bettongia penicillata. The sequence goes on from JAJHZJ010000197.1 coordinate 8,123,499, forward strand.
TTTCATACCCTTTGACCCTGTAATACCACTTCTAGGGCTGTATCCCAAAGAGATCCTACAAATAGGAAAAGAACCCACATGTACAAAAATATTTATAGCAGCTCTTTTGTGGTGGCAAAGAACTGAAAATTGAGGGTATGCCCATCAACTGGGGAATGATTGAACAAGTTGTGGTATATGAATGCAATGGAATATTATTGTGCTATAAGAAATGATGAGCAGGCAGACTTCAGAAATAGCTGGATGGACTTACAGGAACTGATGCTGAGTGGAGTGAGCAGAACCAGGAGAACACTGTATATAGTAATGGCCACATTGTGCAATTACTGACTTTGACATACTTGGCTCTTCTCAGCAATACAGGGTTCTAAGACAACTGTAAAAGGCTCATGATGAAAGAATTGTGAAGGCTGAAGACAAATTGAAGCATCACTCTCTCTTTTTTTTTTTTCTTCTCGGGGTTCATTCCATTGGTTATAATTCTTCTTTGCAACATGACTAATGTGAAAATATGCTAAATGTGAATGTATAAGTAGAACCTATATCAGATTGCATGCTATCTTGGGGAGGGGTATGAAAGAGAGGGGGAGAAAATTTGGAACTCAAAAACTTGTGGAACTGAATGTTGTAAATGAAAAAGAAATTAATTTAGAAAAAAAGATACAGGACGATAGTGGGAATGGAAGGATCAAGTGAAGGCTTTTATATTTTCAAAATGAAGGAGACATAGACATGTTTGTAGGCAGTAGGAAATGAGCCAGTAATAGAGTGGGAAATGGCAGAGGGGACAATCTATTGAAGGAGATGGAAGGGAATGAGATTGATTGAGAGGTTAGAGGAGTTAGTCTTGGTAAGACCTCACCAATGAGACAGTAATGAACAAAGAGATAGTGGCAGAAGCCATATGAGTGCTTATGAAATGAGGAAGAGAAGAGAGAGGGTACTCACAGTGAGTGATCCCAGTGATTTTTCTGTTAAATGTGAGACAAAGTTCTTAGTTGAGAAGGTAGGAGGAAGGGAATCCACAGGAAGTATGAGGAGGCCCGGGCACGTTTGGAGGAGTAATTGTGGAGATTGTCAAAGAGTTGGTGCCAGAGTTTCTTGGGGGAGAGATAGGTGCGAAAAAGGAGTAACAAGAGTTACCAGGATTTTGATTGGATGGTAGAAATGAATCGCATGATCTTCAAAGGAGGAGAAGTTACTGTTTGATGGAGATAGGGACAGAACTTGAAAGTGTCAATAGAGAGCAAGAAATAGTCCAACTTACGTGTCTTTACCAGTGATCTGAGGGAAATGAGTGAACAGGAACCCAATACTGAAAAGGGTGGCTAGAGAGGATGTGTCTATTCTGGGGAGCCAGAGTTCAATGACAACCAAAAGATGGAAGGAGTGGGAGAGGAAAAGATTGAGGATGAAGGGATTTTTTTTTTGTCTATGGAACAAACATTCCAGAGGGCGCAGTGGAAGAGGTGGGTGATATTTGATTGGAATTTTAGAAGGAGAGGGTTGAAGGTGATGGGGAATGAGGTTTGGATGTGCTGGGTTTTAGAATCCCTGGAATGTATAGAGTATAATAGAGTGTGAGCATGTTCATCACTGAATAGAAGATGCCACTCTGCTTTCCAAAGGAAGATGAAGATCAGTCTGGAGACAATGCAATGTGAGATGGGAAGCACATGGTTGGAAAGTTAGATGGAAGGCCTTGGTTCACTACTCCTCTTACTTTTGACGGCTGGTGATTAGCTAGGAAAGGGTGCAATAGGGATGGAAGGCAAACATGCACAGCAGGAACAGGAAGTCTTACTCCCCACTGATTACCCTCTTCTTCTTCCCACAAGAGAAAGGCACAGCAGGAGATGGAAGGTCTAAAGTCAAAGGGAAGGTTCCTCTTCTTTATACCCAAGGTCATCCACACCTTGGTTGGGAAATTGGGCTTGGTTGGGAAGCAGGAAGTAGAACTTGTCTTGTGCTGGCACAGATGGGAGTTGTCCCAGTCCACAGGCAGTGCAGCAGGAAGTGGTAGACTACTGGGGGCAGGGGGAGTCAGTTTGGAGCAGCTGGATGCCTTCCCAAAGCCAGAGGACATGGGAGATGGTTGGTCAGAGGAAGGTCCCCAGACTATTACCATTCCTAGGCTTCTAGGTAAGTAACCCAGTAGGTGGCTATTAGGCCACACCTGGTCATCCTAAGTGCTTTTCCCTAACCATTAGCCAGTTAAAAAAAAACTCTTTAATAAAGACAATTACTCAAATTGTATAGCAAGAACAGCAGTTACATAACATTTCCCCTCAAACCAGAGATAAGAAACCAACAAACAACTCAGACTCTGAGAAATGGATGAGTTGGCATGAATTTAAATTATAGTGGCTCCAGGGGTGTACTCGAGCCAGCTTGAACCAATTTGTAAAAGCCTGGTATATAATTTTCAATGTAAAAATGCTCAACACATACCTCAGAATCAAATCAGGCCTTGATTTATTGTTTTATTGATTATATAGATTTAAGAAAGTGATGAAGAAATGCTAACACATTAGATTAAACTTAAAAGTATATCCTGCTTACACACTTTTTTTCCAGTGAGCAGGTTGTTAAACTTTTGCCATCATACCCCAGTAATAAAGCCCATATATAAACAACACACTTACACATGTAGTTGCCTGGGCAATTCACAACTCTGAAACAATAGGAGGACCTTTCAAAATCTGTGGCAGAGCATGGTGGCATCAATAATGGATGAGTCACTGTACTGCCCAGCTGGGGTGGATTCTTTCATGATACAATATCTCCACTAGGGGCCATCTCCAGCAGTCCTAACCCATATCTTGACACTAGACCCACATAGTTCAGGAGGAGAATGAGGTCAGTGACTTCACATAGCTGCCCCTCACTTAAATCCAATTCACTTGCATGTCATGACATCACCTTCCCAATGTCATGGTCTTCTTTGGGAAGGAAGGATAAACAACAATAGTGACAGCAATCTTTACTATGTGTTTATCTGGGCTGGTTCCTCACAGGTCATATTGTCTCAATTAGGTTGGTAAATCTGGTGCTGGACTGAGTCAGGTTGTTTACTTGGTGACTGAGCTGGCCCCTCTCCAGTCTTAGCTGCTGTTTGATCACTGCGCACAGTTGCCTATTGGATGGACCTGGCAGATCTCTTGACCTTTAGATTGCAGCAGGACTGGTGTGGGCAGGCTACTCTCCTGCAGGACTGCTGTTGGACTGGGCCTATAAGATTGCTCTTTTATTAGGCTGCTGTTAAAGGGCTAGGTTGGGTAGGTCTCTCAAGTAGTGGGCTCTTCTCAGGGCACAGTATCTCTGTTGGATGGGTTGATCTCTTGGACTACTGGGGTTGACTTTGAAGGGAAGCTAGCTATAGTCTTTCACCAACTTCAGGCACTGGTCCAGCTGGATTATACTACACTCTTCTTCACTGACCTTCTCTAGTTCTCTTTTCAACTTTTCTCTTTTAGCTAGGGCAATGACCCTTAGTCTGGGATTGGGTCTCTTCTTTGATTCCCTCAGAGGCTCCATGCAGGAGGTGTCAGAGGTCTAACTTCTCTGCTTTGCCAGTCCTTCCTGGTTAGAGGCCTATTTTCTCAGTAAGGTTCTCTAGACTTGTGGTGATCAGTCATGATTCAGTCATTTATGTTATCAAACTTCGTCAGCAATCTTATAAAGAGGAGTGGTTAAGGAGGAAGCTGGGAATAGAGACAATCTAATTGTTCTTTTTGGGACTCAATACAGAAATGAGCTATTCAAGGTTTCATGAAGTCCACCCAGTTCAGCTGGTTAGATTACTTTAAAGATTGTATTTATAATTTCTCTTTGCCTTAGTACATGATCTATTTTTGTAAAGGTGCCACAAAGTACTGAGAAATATGGATATTCTTCAATGTTTCCATTCATAAGTCTTGTAGTTCTTAATTCTTCAACAGTTTTTTCAGTTCTTTATTTTACCTTTTGCTTATATTTCTATTAGATTTCTCTAGATTTGAAAGAACCTCAAATTTTCTCTTCTATTACTGTTTGTGTCTATATTTTTTGATAATTCAGTTAACATTTCTTTTATGAATATAGATTCTATGCCATTTGCCACATATGTTTAGTAATAACATCATTTCATTTGCTATTATTTCTTTAATCATAACATAATTTACCCCTATTGATATTTAAATTTTACCTTTGCTTTGTCTGATAGCATGAGTGCAGCTGTTGCTTTTTTGGATTTACCATAAATTTTGGTAAATTTTCATTGTGTCACCCAAGCCTACTCTTTTCTCTTACCATGATCAGTTTTCTTCCCCAAAGCTCAGTCTATTTCATCTCTCCTCTTCCCCCATATCACTACCATCATTCTGGGTGCCATCTACCTCTAGTGACTCATACATGTGGATTCCTGCTAATGGAGATATACTTTCTCAGAGAAGATAACCCTCCAATGTACTTGGAAGGGTGATGGAGAGCGATGCACTTCACTATTCAGCCATTTGTTCACCAACTGTCATGCTGTCTGGTCCGGAAATCATAAACTGGAAGGTTTACCCTTTTTATGCCTGTGCTTCCTGCACTGCAATTCCTTTGGGATTCTGGGTGGGGGGGAGTTACCTCAGTTACATCTGGGCCTAGGCTTCAATCTTGTTTCTTCACTTTCCAGTATTTTCTTTGTAATTTTTCTGTCTAGAAATGGAGTTCAAGAGGACATAACCCTGTCTCTCTATTGCTGTTTCAGTCAAGTCTGGTCTTCACCACCCCTTTTGCCATTTTCTTCTCAATTCATTTTACAGATGAGGAAACTGAAGTAAACAGAGTTAAGTGACTTTTTCCAGGGTCACATAGCCAGTAAGCGTTTGCAGCCAGATTTGAACTCAATTCCTTCTGATTCCAGGTCCAGCACTCTATCCACTATGCCATCCAACTTGTCCTGCTACACACTTTCAGTTGACTAGTTCTGAAACCTTATTCACCTCAACCTCATTCCCTATGGTTGCACTCATTATTCCCATAACTTTCCTAACTTAACTAGTCCTCCCTGACCACCAGTTCCATATGCATGCATACATACATGTATATATACATATACACACATGTATGTATACATACATGTATGTATATATACATGTGAAGAGATAATGTATGTGTATATATGTGTGTGTACATATGTTGACATCTGTTAGAATATAAGCTTCTTAAGTAAAGGAACTGTATCTGTAGAAATTAGTATATTATTTGGTACATAGTAAATAATGTATGCTGTATGTATATATGTATGTATATTTATATATATGTGTGTGTATATGTGTATGTATACACATACATATACATATATCCATTCATTCACAAGGCCCCTCAGGTTAAATACATTATGAGGCCCCATCACAGGCATATGTTTCTTCTCCCACATTAGGACCCTTTCATGGAGCCCTTTCCCCATTACCTGTAGTGAGACCTCTGCATTCCAATCCCTAGACTCATTTTTTTTTCTGTCCCCTCTCCCATTTTCTTTATTCCCTCCCGCCTCTTGTTGAATGACTTTAGAAATCATCATTTTTTTGTTGTTCACCACAGACTGCATATGGGAACATCACTTATTTTACAATGTTGATCACCTACCTGTGCCTTCCCATTTATGTATCCCTTTATTCTGAAATTCCATCCTGAAAAATACACTAATTCATCTGTGAGAGGTTCAGGGAGTTTAGTTTATGAATCTTCAGTTTTGTTTCTCCATCTTCGCTTTTCTTATTAAAGATGTAAGTTCAACTTAAATTCTTTATGCTTAGGTCTTGGTGATCCCTCTATGTTCTTTTGAAAGCCCCACTTTTTTCTTTCTCTTCTTTAGAGAGAAATCTCCAAATATGACCTCTAAGCACAATTTATTTTTTTATTTAAAGTAGCATTTATTTACTTTTCTTTATGCTTTTTGAAAGTTAAATATAAAGATCTCATGTCTGTTTTTGTTTCAGGAATCCCTCAGTGCTTATCCTTTTCTATTGATGACTGAGGTTTGTAGGGTATTTCATTTTGGGTTGCAATAGAACTCCTTTGCTTTTCAGAATATCCTATTCCATAACATTCTTCAATTTCTCATGGCTTTGGAATAATTTATTTAGATTTCCTTTCCTTTATATTGAAGCTCTTCTGAAGACTTGCAAAATTTCTTGTTTATTGTTGTAACAATTGTACTTAACGACAGCTTTTTAGAGTTTGAAGCAAAGGGTTTGCTGTGTTTTTTGTTTGGTTTGTGGAGGCAATCTGTGCTTTCTCTTAATTGATATTTTTTTGCATGTTTTTGGAAGTTTGGGGCAATTTTAATAACATTATCTTACTCAAATTTTTTTATTTGTCTTGTTCTTACGGGAGACCTGTAATTCTTAAATCGTTTCTATGCATCCTGTCTTGCATAAAGTTAATAAGCCCTTTTAACATTGTTTTTGCTTTTCTTCTGCAAAATTTTCTTCCTTTCCACTCCTGTCTCTTGTTTCTTTAAAGGAAAAAAATACTTCTTCCTTTCCAACTACACTGCTTTCATCATTAACTATACCACTTGGGGTTGATGGTCCAACAATTTTATCAAACAATTGGAATAGCATAGAAATGAAAACAGCTGGCACTTATGGAAACAATAGCCTAGACGCTATCTGGTTTTGACTTGGAGTCAATAATATACAGCAAGCTTGTGTCTTTTCACCTCTTCCCCCAACAGGCAGAAGGGAACCATGATGTAATTTACATAGCAGTCCATTTTCAACCAACATGCCATCAGCTTCCCACAGTCTATATCTCATCTCCTCTGCTCTTAATCTATATTCATTCTGCTCTAGCTGCCCTAAAGAATTGGTGAGGAAGGATTCTATGGTGTACCACTAACTAAGTAAAATTATAACTTCCCATCTCTTCCCCAGATTCTCTCATCAACACTGTTCATTGTTATGGGCATTTGGAAACTCTGGACAAAATGTCTCTTTGGCTGCCATAGTTACCTGTCTTGTCAATCTCCATAGGAAAGTCACCAGAGAATGAAGAAAGGATTATACCTCTAAAGCCTCTTGGAAAACTAAGGTGTATTTGTCAATAAAAGCCAACTAGACCAAATGGGTCTTCAAGAATCATGAAGCAATGAAGACAGAACAATGACCAAGCATATTCATGGGACATCTCATTCCTAGTTGGATTGGGTCATCACTGCACACATCTTGTTTGGATTAGATTTGACCTGGTGCTGAATTGCAATTTCCCTAATGAAAAACCATTAGCATCTTTCAAAAATATTTCTCAACTTGCCAAAGTCAGTATTCAAAGATCCTATAAGTGCTAATAGATGTGCAACCACTGAAACTGAAAGCCAGAGTCAAAATCTTGTCTAGGAGGCTGCTGCCAATGCTTAGATTCTATGATCCTATGTCTGAATCTGTGAGAAGAGTATTGGAAACCCACCTTCATGTAGATTGCAATTTAGAGAAGCTCAAGTTATTTTAATGGCTTGGGAATAAGTTATAAACTTAGTGAGATTAACCTGATAAAATAACTTGGGACTTTCCACATCCATTGATCTAAGAAGACAGTGAGTAGAGAGTACATTAAACTGCATATTCTCTCTCTCTCTTTTTCTCTCTCTCTCTCCTCCCTTCCCCTCTCTCTCCTCCCTTTCTCCTCATCTTTTCTCTCCCTTTCTCTCTACATATATATGTATATACACACATGTTTGTATATACATGTATGTATATGTAGACATAATATAAACACATACACTTTAAAATACATTTTTCTAGTAATATCTGAGCTCTTTTCTCCACCATTAAATAATATTCTGTAACAGGTTATTTGTTACCAAGTGTTTACAACTTGATAAAGTTTATTTCTTTGGAAAACTTCCCAGGCACCATGATTAACCAATGAGCAAAATTTAATTCTTTAAAACTGAAATTTGAAGGCAAACTATTGAATACTTGAAGACTGGGGAGAACTGTTCCCCAGATCTCATGCAGACATATAGGTGCCTTTGGATGGCAAAACAACAAACAAGAGAAAGGTCAGGGTACTAACCCTCAGGGCCCATTTAAATACAAAGCCAAAATATTGCAAGCCTCTGAGCTCTTGCTTACCTTCTTTTTTTCACTGGAAAGGAAGATTTATCAAGGATGCCCTCAGATAGTTGCCAAGAGACCTAGATTGAGAACTCAGTGAAAAGCTGGTAAGGTCCAGAGCAAGAGGTTTCTGGAAACCCCTTCGATTCAGGGTGATGATTGAAACAGCCAAAATAAAAATAACAATATATTGATGATGACAATAATAAAAACACAGAACCCAGACCTCACTAAGGGGAAAAATCACGCAAATCCTGAGGAGAGCTGGCAAGGCTGAAGGGAATTCATTCTTAATAGCAGGTTTACTATTAGGCATTAGGTGGGAGGCCAAGATGAACACCACTCCCTTAACGACAAAGGTGAGTCAGCTCCATCACTCCACCCCAAAATTTGTAGGTAAAAAAAAAACAACCAGTCTAGTTAACTGTAGGGAAGAGAGACTCCCATTTCACCCAAAGAGTTTCCAGAAATTGATTGATTGATCGTGTGTGTATATATGTGTGAAGATGACAGGGGGGGCGGGACAGAAGGGATATATCCTATGAAATTAATTTGACCATTGTTGTGTCTACCGAAAGAGAAGCGAGGCCTGGCATCATAGTGTATAATAGCAGTGTGGGATGGTAGAAGTAATAAACTGGGAGTTAGGACATGGAAGTTCTCTGGGGATTCAGTCTCTGTTCAGCATTTATTATTTCTATGACTTGAAGTAGTTTGCTCAGCTTTTCTGTCCTGTAGCTTGCTAATCTTTAAAATGATGATTTGTAGTCCCTGCTCCATCTCCCTCCCAGGGCTGTTGTAAGAATCAAATGAAATGACTGTAAAAGTGAATACTCACGCACCATCCCCACCCTGAATTGAAAAATGATATACTGCAGATGGACTGCTTTTCAACAATAGGGTGCCAAGCTTTCAAATATTTTTCTCTTAATGTCAAGTAAAATAAATGCCAAAGTCAAAGCCAAAAGACAAAAAAAAAAAAATAGAAATATCTCACAAGAAAAACAAATGAATTAGAAAATAGATCAAGGAGAGATTATCATTAGTCTACATGAAAGCTATAAGCAACAACAAAAAGATCCTAGATATTACATTTCAAGAAGGCGTAAGAAAACCTTTCTTGATATTTTAGGATTAGATAGCAAAGTAGAAACCAAAAGAATCTATCACCACTCATATTGTCAAAGAAACTCTCAAATGAAAACCCTCAGGATTATTACAGCCAAAATCCAGAACTGCCAGTTCATGAAGAAAATATTGCAAGCATCCAGAAGGAAAGAATTCAAGTACCATGGAGTTGCAGTCAGGATCACATAAGACTTAACAGACACTACTATAAAAGAATGGAGGTCTTGGAATATGATCATCCTGTAAACAAAGGATCTAGGCTTATAACCAAGAATAACCTCCTGAGTAGGGAAGATTAGATCTTTAATGAAATAGAGGACTTTCAAGCATTCCTAATGAAAATACCTGAGCTAAATAGAAAATTCAAACTTGAAACACAGGACCTCAGAGAAGTGCAAAAACAGTAAATATGAGTGTGAAATCACAAGGGATTTAATAAGATAAAACTGTTTACATTTTTATATGGAGAACTGATTCATGTAGCACCTTAGAACTTTATCATCAGCAGAGATCTTAGAAAAAGTCTAACAGAGCATTTGGGTGTGATTTGAATGATTTCAAAGGAATGGAAGAGTTAAGAATAGGTATGCATTAGGAAATGGAGAATGGAGAGGAAGAATAGGGAGTATTATGTCACATGAAAGGGGCATGCAAGGAAGGGTATATACAAGGGAGGAAGCAGTAGGGAATCAAATGACACTTGAATGTCATTCTTATCTGACCTAGTTCATGGAGGAAAGAATAAACATACACAAATACTAGGATACAGAAATTCATCTTAACCAACATGGAAGAAGGGGGGGTAAAGGATTTAGAGAAAGGGAAAGAGTTAAGAGGAAGGGTAGATTAAAGATGAAAGGAAGTAAAGCAGATTCTTAAGGAGGGAAAGCGTAAAAAAACCCAGAATAAGTATAATAGAGGGAAATATACAGTTAACAGTTATGACTTTGAATGTGAATGGTATGAACTGATTTATAAAATAGGAGATGATAGCAAAATGGATTAGAAACCAAACTCTAATAATATGTAGTTTACAAGAAACATCCTTGAAACAGAAAAATGTTACAAGAGTTAAATAAGAGGCTGGAGAAGAATCTATTACTTCATCTGAAGTTAAAAAAAAGCAGAGGTAGCACTCATGATCTCAGACAAAGCAAAAACAAAACTAGACCTAAATGAAAGAGATAAACTCAGAAACTACATTTTGCTGAAAGTACCATAAACAAGATTAAAGGGGATATATGAAAATAGACACATTAATGCACTATTAGTAGAGCTGTGAACTTGTCCAGTCATTCTCGAAAACAATTAGGAAGTATGCCCTGAAAGCAATTAAACTGTCCATCGTGAGGTCTAAAACTTCTCAATCTATAATAATAATAGTAGTAAACTTGAGGCAGAAACCTGAACCAATAACCATTTATTAAAGGGACATAGTCCACTTTAATGAATGGGACCTCAGAACCTCCTCATGATCCTGTCTCCAGGGTCTTAGTTTTATAGAGTTTGATACTCACATAATACAAAAGAGATAAAATAAAATACAGAATCTTGTTGTTTGATAGATCTGTATCTTGACCTTTCAGGAGAATCTTCAGTTCATGCCTATAGTCAATGACTGGTAGAGGATGTCCAAATATGGGCAGAGCTGATGATCATTCACTTGTCCCATGTTAGGCAAGAGTTATAAGTAGTATCCACAGGATATTTCCTCAAAAACAGGATAATAAGAGCGAAGGAAAAAATCAAAAATAGCTAGGGAACTTTCCATATCATTGAGTCATTTCCCTCATGCTGGGCTTGGTCACTTACTCAAAAAGGTGGAGGTCCTGTAGTTAGCTTCCCATGGTTGAGCAAGTGAACTTTGTAACAAGTAAGTGAACTTATAACTTCTAGTTTGAAGTTCTGGGGCCAAATGTAAGAAAGAATGTATCTAGGTTTATCTAAAATGGAAAATGTGTAGCAACATTGCTATTAATTGATTATGCTTACTAAATGTACACTAATAAATAAATATAACGGATCTAATCACTATAATTAATAATACTTATTGAAAATAAACTAGGGGTCTAAATAAAATAGGCATTCAATAAAATCACCTCTCACACCATGTTGACCCACTAACAACACTGTTAGGTCTATAGCCTAAAGAGAACAAAGAAAGAGGAAAAGAATCCACATGTACAAAAATATTTATAACAGCTCTTTTTTATGGTGGAAAAAAATTGGAAACTGAAGATGCCCATCAATTGGGGGATGACTAAAGAAGTTACAGCATATGAACATAATGGAATACTATTGTGCTATAAGAAATGATGAAGGGGATAATTTCGGAAAAACCTGGGAAGACATTTATGAAATGATGCAAAGTGTGAAAAACCAGAATACTCTATCTGTATATACTTGTATATTTAACAGGAGTATTGTAAAGACAGCCAACTTTGAAAGGCCTAGTAATTCTGATCAGCACAGATGGACCATGATTCCAAATGACTCATAATGAAACATGGATAGTGAACTGATGTGCTCAGAGTGCAGACTGAAGTTTCTTTTCTTATTTCTCCCTTCCTCCCTCCCTCCCTCCCTCCTTCCTTTCCTTCCTTCTTTCTTTCTGTCCTTTCTTCCTAATGATGGGGCTGATGGAGCAATGGGATCCCAAAAAAAGGGTCCTTGAACTTTCCCAGAAATTTTGGGAACCCAGTCATTGGCATTTGTCTGAGGCATCTGCCCCACCTGAGTCCACCTTGATTATTCAATTAGTTTACTTGACACTCCTTAGTCCCATTCAGGCCCCTTTCTCTGTTACCTTGGGACCACTCCAGGCTACCTGCCACTCTTAGATGCCATCCAGATCTTTTCATATTTTTTTCTGTACAAAAAATATAAATCTTATCCTAATCAAATGCACAGATTCTTAAAATCTGGCTCACTTGTATTGGCATCACAAATATCACAAACTCACTAGGAATCTCAACCACCCAACTGATGTCACAATAGCCTTGCTACTTGTATTGAAAGAAGGCCTGAGTGGTCTAATTCTTTCAAGGCAGAACGCATCCTGTACTATGTTTTGGCTTATTTTAGCACCCCTAGACTACAATCTTTCCTTCCTTCCTTCCTTCCTTCCTTCCTTCCTTCCTTCCTTCCTTCCTTCCTTCCTTCCTTCCTTCCTTCCTTCCTTCCTTCCTTCCTTCCTTCCTTCCTTCCTTCCTTCCTTCCTTCCTCTTTAGAAAGAAAATCAGTTGTTATATATTCAACATAAGAATTTCCAACTCAGAAATGAACAATTATGACAAATCAGGACTTAATTTATATTTTAATTGATTGTCTACACCTAAGAAAGTTTTAATAAAGAAGAATAAAATTTTAAATAAAGATAATTGTGTGGATTAATTTTGTCTGACTATGTATATTTGTTACATGTTTTTTTTTTTTTTCCTCTTTTTCTTTCTCTAAGTTTTTAATGGATCAGTCAGGGGAGATTAGCAATAGTGATGCCCATGAAAAAACAGGTCCATTGTAACATTTTAGAAAATACAAAGAAAAGAATGGAAGGAATCCAGAAGAAATGCCGTAGAAGCAGGAAAGTAATATGTAGAATTTATTATATACTTTTAAAAAGCAAAAGTATCAAATGGAGATTCACCTCTATATCTCCTGCTCTTACTGCATTCTGTTTTATGTTTAGAAATATACTTTGTTAGCTAAATTAACAACTTGAACTTTTTTTAAAAAGAAAAGTTATGACCTATAATTAAAACTATTTTTAGAAAAATTTGTCCATCAAAGTTGCACTTAATATCTAATGTGATATGTAGTTAAAGGGTGAATTAAAGAATATATGAAAATCTTATCAAATTATGCAAACAAATGATTGTGACAAAAGGAAGACATAATGCACATTAAAAGTTTTTTAAAATATTTTGTAATAAGTTTCTAAGGCTGTATTATGTCAATAAATATAATTCCATTACTTTTTCCCAATTAATTTGCAAACAACTATGTTGAAGATCTGTTTTCGTTGTAATTTATTGTTTGGTTTAGTTTGATGAGACTTCTTTCTTGTGTGAAAGCATCAATTACATGTAGATAGGAAGAAGGAGACAATTTCAAGACCTGGGTGGCTCCCAAAACTGAGAGAAATGGAAGCAAATACCAAGAAGAGCTGCAAAAGGAAAATTTCTAAGGCTATACCCATCAGGCTTACTTTCTATTTTGTTTCCTGTCACATAGTTTGGGTCTTCCTTTTTCTTTAAGTAGAAAAGGCAAGCTCCTTTCCTGATGCAGAAAAAGAAGGACACTATCTTGGCAGTGGTTAAAAAAGAATTATCCTGTCTTCTGCTTGAATGCCTAATCAAGAGTAGTTTAGAATACCCTTAGGGTGTATGCAGTTGTGTTAGCATATTAGTATGCTTATTCAGCTTTTGACATTCCTCTTCTAGACACAAGCAATGAGTAGTACACCTGTGCCTCATTTTAAGGTCAACGTAACTGAGTTTTTGAAAGATATAACAGTGCAGCACAACTTCTGGCTTATTTTTCTAAGATGACAAATCTCTAAGTTGAGCCCCATGATATATTGTGAATATGGCAATAGAAGATCAGTTTAGCTATGATCAAAGAGATTAATCACTGGAAGATTGGCTGCCAGGTGTAGAGATTTTTTGACTATATCAACTCATGAAAACTGTTTTCTAAGGCATGATAGGGCTGGTACCAACCACACTGACAATATGACAGATCTTTAGAAGGCTTAAAGTTGAAGTATTAGAGAAGTCTGTACTATGGGCAATAAATACCCTGTTAGCTCTGGAGTTATAGAGGTCAATAATATATCATATTTGTCAATAAGACATCATCACCATTTCTGGATGCCTGGCCTTCATGAGCAAAGGAGATTGAAATCTTGGTGGATGCTGATCCTGTCACATTGCATTCCTGAAAGAGATATGGATCTGCCAGTGCCTTTGTCACCTACATGTCACTCAGCAAAGAGGGGAAGACACTTCCTGTACCTCAGCTACTAGTAGAAATTGAAGAGGAAAGAAAGTGTTTTGAAGAGGGCAAAGGCATCTGCAAATGAAAGTCAAGTGTCAGGTCCTCAACCCAGGAAGATGCAGCTGGGAAGGAATTTGTTGGTTCACTTAGAGGTAACTCACTTGACCAAAAACTCCTATTCATGTTAAAAACTGGTATTCTGTGAAGTATTTGTAATGCAATATTAAACTACAGAATATTCTGAAAATTACTCCAGTAAAAATGCTATATAATATTATTCCTGTTTCAAGTCACTGCATTGAAAAACTTAGGAAATTCCATCACACTCTTTATGTGTCATATAAACAATACGATATCATTAATTAAACTGTTTGGCTGAAGCTAAAAAAATAGATGGATTTGTTATCCTTATGGAGTTTGTGGTCTTATGGGAGGAAATAACTCATGGACAGAAATAAATAAATGAATTAGAATATGAAATAAAATGACCCAATCTCTTGTTTTATTGAAGTGAGGGAAACTGTTTAACATGTGCATCACCACAACTTCAGTCTTCTCTTCCTCTCATGAGTAACCCTGGCCAAAGAACTAGTCAACTAAAAACCAACTGAGGATGACAAGAGCTTTTGTTCTTAAGTAGGCTTATCCTCAGGTGATAGACATATAGTTCTTCAATGGTATCATATTCAAAGCCTTAGAGAACCCAGGGTCATGTCTACAGCCCAATGACCACCAGAGACTGACTTTTGTGGATGTCCTCTCCTTCCAGTTTCAAAAGGAGAGCTATCTGCCTAAAGCTAACTCCTCTTGCATGACACTTAGCTTCAGTGAATCTTATCTGGAGACAATTACTTGTGATTTCAATTGACAAATCCAACTTGTTAACATTCTTTACTATTGTTTGGTGGAGTGATCTTGTAAGTTCCAAAAACATTTCTATGGCTTTTTTAAAACCTTTTTATCATGTTTAGAATATTTGTTAATACTATTCTTTCTTTTCTGGCAGGAAGGTGTTAATCTTATGAGCCACCTAAGGGAGGTGGGTCCTACTTTAATTATATAGATTTGTTAAGTTACCTTCCAAATGTTTTTGGTTCATTTTACAATTTTAAAAGTACATATAAGCATTACTATTATATAGATGTTAAATGCTTCAAATGTGACCTTATTCGGCTTTGATTTCAGGATGCCAATAAATCTTTGAATGTATTCAACCATAGCCTCCCTGATATCTTTATGCTTGATTTGTCATAACTGGAAGAGACTAAAGTATTTGTAGGTATCACTTTTTATCCATTGATTCAATGTGGACTCTGAATTCAAAGTCTCAAGGCTCTAATTGTTTTCTTGGTATATGTTAAAATTATACCTAGGGATTTGGGGATAAAATGACCATGTGAAAGTAATAGAAAAGACCAGGTCTCCTAAAGAAGATATATCTGACAAAAACCCCAGAGAGCTGATAATAAAGAAGTCCCCAAAACAAACAGAAGTAAATACCGTTATTCATTTCAGGGCCGCAGAAAAAGCAGCCAGAATACTGTAGAGGTTAGTAGAAGGCGAATGGAAGAATAATGCACTTGAACTGGGAATATTTGGAACACTCAAAGACCAAAGCACAATCAAGAGTGACATTTCAGGGATCAGAAGCCCTCAAAGCTCTGACCAAGAATTCAGAAACCTACTAGTGCCCTAAGTGTGGATGAAAGAAAGTGAAAAACAGCATCAGGAGTCCCTAAAATCAAGGAAAAGTTCTCCGAAGGGCCTGACCATGCCATTTAAGCATGACGAACTGTCAAGAGATTGCTCCTGCTATAATGTCTCAAACCAGGAACTAAATAGAAGAAAACACAGGACATAGTAAATAAATGTTGTATTTATGTATAGGTTAAGATGTACCTAGAAGAAACATAAGTTCACAACAAGTACATGCAGAATCTCAGAAAAAAAAAAAGCATGATCACAATGACTCCAAGAGTTGAATAAAGAGATAAAAAACTGAAATTAAAAGGGAAAAAAGTCCTGGAAGAAAGAACGTGAAAAAGAATAAATAGCTTAGAAAAGAAAATGGAAAATACTGTCTGATTAGTATGTTGGCTGACAATTTGTGTGGAGGAAACAAAACTAAAAGACAATAAGAAATATTAGAACAAAATTTTAAAATTAAAAGGAAAGTTTTCTATTAGGTTAAAAATGCATTAATTATGGGGGGAGGGAAGAGAAAGGCTATCTAGTATCAAAAATAATTGACTTGGAAAACAAGTTAAGGGGAGATAATTTAAGAATCATTAGATTCCCTGAAAACAATGTGAAAACCAAAATATGAATACTATTTTTCAAGAACTCTTAAAAGATAAGTGCTTAGATCTGTGAGAACTGAATAGTAAAGTACAAATGGAGAGAATCCATTGGTCATCTCCTGAAGAAAAAAACCAACAAACTGAAAATACTCAGGAATGTCATAGCAAAATAAAACAAAAACATTGCAAGCAGACAGAAAGAAAGAGTTCAAATGTCAAGAAACCACACTCAGAATCACAACTGCTGCAGAGAGAAAATACTCTGGAATATGATATTCCAAAAGACAAAAAGTAAAGAGTTACAACAAGAATAACACTTTGAAAAACTAAAAATAATCTTGGGATGAGGGGAAATGAACTTTAATAGAAAAGAGAACTTTTAAGCATATTTGATGAATTGTCTAGAGCTGAGTAGAAATGTGGAAATCCATAAACTAGAATCAAGAGAAACCTCACAAGGTAAACTGCATTTCACCATTTTGAAGGGGATAATGATGGAGTGTTAACATTCTAATGGGAATGAAGAGATAACTCTTCTTTGGGCTCCTAATTAATGGTTTCACAGGTCAAAAACTGAGTCACACAAAGCAAATTGAAAAGGGAGAGGGGAAAAATACCATAGGAAAGAAATGAGTATTAACTATCTCATATACATGGGGAACCCAAGAAGAAGGATACAGAAATATCAAGGAATGAGTTGGGGGGGGGTGCAAGAGGATATTCTGTGAATCTCATTCTTATTTTAAAATCACAACAGAATGATGAATACAAACAAAAACTTGGAATAAAAATGCACAGCAGGAATAGGGAGAAGGAAGGGGGAGACAGAAGAGGGACAGAAGATTCATGGAAAGAAGTCATAAGCAAAGGTAACATTACTTGGAGACCTGATCATAAAGTGACTAGTGAAAAAGAGAAAGAATTATGAGAATCAGAGTCTGGGATCTGAAGTTGGTAAAGAGAGAAGTGGAGAAGTAGGAACATGTCATTTAAATTTTACCTTATTGAGTGGGATCCCTTATTAGTAATTTGTTTCACAATCAACTGTATATCACTACGAGCATTCTTCTTTTCCCAATTTTGTTAATAATTTTTGCAATATTGGAATTAATTATTATTTGAATGTTTGGTAAAAGTCATTTGTAAATCACTTGGTACTGGCCTTTTTTATTTATTAGTTTCTAATAATTTTCTTTGTTTTCTCTACATTTGTTGTGAATTTGTTATGAAATTAGATTCCTTTTTCATTGTATTCCTGATTCATTGATTCTTTCTTTTATTGACAATATTATTTAGTGATATGAATTTGTCCTTAATGACTACTTTGGCTGTATCCAAAATTTTTGTATATGTTATATTATTATTACAATTTTTCTTTAAGGAAATCATTCATTTTTTCTATGATATTTTCTGAATCCCCAATCTTTTAAAGATTAAATCATTTCATCTCCATTTCTTCAGAGGCTCTTTAGAGACAATAACTTTTATATTGTTATGATAAGTAAAGGAAGTATCTGACTTTTTTCTCTTATGTTTTTAATTATGATTTTTTATGCTTAAACACACGGGCAACTTTTGTCAAAATGTCATGCACAACTGAAAAATATGTAGTTTTCTTTTTATTCCCTTTCAGTAATCATCAGAATTCCAGCATAACTATCTTTTTAAAATTCTCTTCAATTGCCTAAATTCTTCCTCATTTTCTTTTTGTTAGTTTAATCTAGGTCTAAAGGGGATACTTTGAAGTCAACTAATAGTTTTGCTTTCTTTTTTTCACTGTGATTTGATTAACTTTTTGTTCAAGAACTTAGATCCTACACCATTTGATATATATATGTATGTATATATGTATATGTATATATATATATGTTTGACATTATTTATTATCTGTAAAGTTTTTGAGAAAAGTATAGTTTCTCTGATTTTCCACTTTAACTGATTATTTTTGCTGTTGCCTTGTATGAGAATGGTTCTCATCTCACCTTTTTTGAATTCATTTGTAGCATAATAAATTCTGATGCAACCCCTCATTTTAACTATTTGTGAATCTTTGTGTTTCAAATACTTTTCTTGTAAGTAATGCATTTTGGGTTATAATTTATAGTCCATTCTGTTCTCCATTTTATGGACAAGTTCATCTCATGTTCTTCCGATGATGGGGTTCAGACTCTGGGAGCCTCCTTGAGCTCCCCTTGAATCCCACTTAACTCAAATCTAATTTTCCCATTTGTTCCAGTAGTCTCAGGAAAGCCATGGGCTTTTCATTATCACTCTCCTCACCGTGGATCTCATCAAAACCCAGGCTGCTGACCACTCGCATCAAGATCTGTATTCATTCCCATACAGCCCCCAAGATCTCTGGATTGCACCACCTGCTTCTCACCCAAACCCTCCATTGTCTGATATCTCCCGATTGCCTCCAGCTGTTTCAAACCCTTGACCAGTCATTCCCTCCTTGGACTTCTCAAGACCCTCCCTAAACCCCTCCTCCCATCACCCTGGACTACCAGACCACCCCCAGATCCCTCCTATAGTCTTTTCTGTATTTAAGTTCCATCTTGCCTCCATGAAGGAGCTCAGATTCAATCCAGCTCATACTCTGTCTAGCTGGGATTCTATCTGGACTGCTTGTGAATACAAGCATTACAAATGCTTAAGCTCCTTAAAAGTCAATCCAATTTGGTGAATCTTTAATAAACCTTGTTTTCCTTTGGCTTTAAGAAGGCTTGAGTTGAATTCATTTGAGCAGGACCCGGTATGTTGGCATTTTCGGGTCCCCAGAACCCCTAAACTTTGTCACCAGGAGTCTTATAATTTTTAGGTTGCCTTTATGCATTCTGTCTTCAATATCAGTACATTTCACTTGTGTAGAAATCATGTTAATTCTTTTTCCTTCTTTTCTTCTGAACTTTCACTTCTGTGTATTTGCCTTTACAATAAATTATTCTCTCTTTTTATTTATTTGGTGAGACTTGCTAACACTGTTTTCTATTCCATCAATTATTTCTGCTATGGAGGCCATACATTGTACTTTCCCAATTCTTATTTCTCTTTTAAGTCATTCAAGAACATTATGCTGTGATTCCATGCTTTCTTGGGAATCCACAGAGTCCTAAGACTCATTAGGTGTTGATTCATTTTCCTTTTCTTGCAATATTTATTCATAGATGTCTGGACTCTTTAGTTAATATGGATGCCATACGTTCTGTTATTAATATTTTCCCTGCTGGTTTATCTGCTTACGTTCAAAGTTTCAACTGAGATTTTCCTTGAGAGTTTTGGTAATTTCCACATCTTTTTCTTTAAATTCTCCTATTGCTCACTTTCTGAGTTCTTTCCTTTACTGTACCTCAAAGCAATCCCAGTCTTCTTCATGTTCCTTGGCAACAGTCTGTACTCCAAGTAACTTCTAGAGGACAGAATTTGAACTAAGCTGAATTCTGGACTCAGTGGAGTGCAACATAGTCACATGCAATGGTGACTTACCCTGGTGTCCTCCATTTCTATTTTTCAATTCTCTTGCTGAGCTTTGTTGTAGCACAGAGCATTGCTACATTGCTATCTCAGTCAGAGCGAGGTTCTGTATTTTGGTTTTCTGAGGCAATCTGATGGGTTCAGTCCCATTTTCCATGCTCAACCCAGTCATAATGGTGAATCCATGCTTTGGAGAAGCTGACTTTGTGTAAATAGGCTTCTTCCTGTGTAAGTCTTCTCGTACTCATTGGCTCAATGGCCAAAAGTGTGTAGAGGCACCTGGCTGGTCACATACACTATGTAATTGATATAGGGCTTGTGGCTTTACAGGGCTTCCAGAATAATGCTCCATTCATTGCCCATTGGGTTGCCAGTAGTTACCACCACAATCTTCCCTCCCTACTGGACATCAACATGGTGTCTCTATCATACTTCCTTCCCACTTTTTCTCTTGTCCAATTCTTTACATAGGAGATAGTAGGAAGAAAAAAGAATCTGATCAATACTATTATTAGTCTATTCCTACTCCTTTATTTAACAAAAGCAGACACCTTCATCTGTTTCTTTCAATTTCTTTCTCTCTTTTTAAACCCTCTCTTTATGAGTAACCCTTTGAAGATGAAATTTCTTTTGCTTGTGACTATTTACTTTTTAATCCTATTTTCAATACTCTATCCACTTCTCTTCTTTCCCTGTCCCTATTTGATAAATATAGGCATTTTCTAAGCAAATTCTGGGTTGGATACATATCTGTATTTATGTTCTATACATATATGTATTTATATATCTTAGATAAGACTGGGGTCATCAGAGGCCCCCTCTCTTTGCCTATTCTTCTATATTTGTATACTCTTCTCCTTAAGAACTTCATTTATGTGAAAATATAAATTCCTTCCCCTCCTTTATTTCTTCTCCATTGTATTCCTTTCCCCCTCTCCTTTGTCCTTTCTTAAAATCATAAAAACAGAAAAAACCCATCCTCAGGCCTTGTGTGTTTCTTATTTAATACTCTCTTTGACCCTTGAAATCATTAGGAGTCTGAAGAGATGCTTGTCTGTTTTTTTCCATATTAGAATATAATAAAGCTATAATTTAACTCTTTTCAGTTACTCAAATTTAATCATCTCTTCAGATTTCTTTTGCCTCCTGTATTTGCATTTCAAAGTTGATATTTAGAAAAGGAAATTTCATCAGAAATTCTCTGGTTAATTAATTCTGAAATTCTCTGGTTAATTTCTTCTATGTACTTAACTTCATAGGATATTCTTGGTTGGAAGCCTTTATCTTAGTTCCAAGATATAGAATATCATGTTTCAATGTACTCTTTTGGAGGAATTGCTCTCAAATCATGTGTGATCATAATTATATTTCCTTGAAATTTTAGTTTCATGTTGCTTGCAATACCTTTTTTTATTTGGAAACTCTAATTTAGGACTGTAACATTTCGGGTTTTCAGTTTGAAGTTTCAGGAGGTAATCAATCGATTCTACTTTTATTTTAGGATCTCTGATTCTAACAGATATTAATAGCTTTCTTTTATTGTTTCTTAAAATGTAGCATCCAGATTTTCTGTTTGATCATTGTTTTTTAGGAAGTTATATGATTCTGGAATTATTTCTCAAATTGTTTGGTTGTTTTTTATAGCAGAACCTTCCTGTTTTCATCTGCTGTTTGAATCTTTTGATTATTCTAATATTTCTAATTTGTCTCTTAGAGTCATAGAGTTATTCTACTCTATTTTTCATGGCTTCCAAAACTTGGGTAAATTTTTCTACCATCTTTTCTATTTATTCTTCTTGATTTTTTTTTTAATCCAAAACTCTCATTCCATTTTTGCATCTACTATTTTACTCTTTCTTCTAAATCACTCTTATAGTCTTCATGGTTCATATAATTTTTTTCTCTAAAGCTCTGCTGATAGTTCTCATGGAGTCACTTTTTTCAAGGTTTAACACTTGGGCTTTTTGTGTGTATTTGTAACAGACATGGTGTCCTCTTAATTTCATAAAATAATTTTTATTGTGAATTTAATAAACATCTAACATCTACAAACATGGATATTTTAATATGCAAAGAATGAAAAGAGGAATTGATCTGAGATGGTGAACTTCCTTTATGTTCAATTAAGCACCAAAATGGAAAGTCTGAAAATTAAAGGAGATGAACAGAATTGAAAGTTAAAAAAATCATTGAACTAATAAATATCCAGGAGTTGGTTTTGGGGAAAAAACAATATAATCGATAAACCATTGGCTGGCTTGACTTCTATTTATTTATTTATTTATAGTTTTCAGCACTCACTTCCATAAGGTTTTGAGTTCCAAATTTCTCCCCCCCCGCCATCTCTGTCCTCCCCCCCACCCCCAAGACAGCATGTAATTTGATATAGGCTCTATATATACATTCATATTGAACCTATTTTCACATTAGTCATGTTGTAAAGAAGAATTAGAACCAATGGGAGGAAGCCACAAGAAGAAACAGAGAGAGAGAGAGAGAGAGAGAGAGAGAAAGAGAGACAAAGAGAGAGACAGAGGCAGAGAGAGAGCAAATAATATGCTTCAATCTGCATTCAGACTCCATAGTTCTTTTTCTGGATATGGACAGAATTTTTCATCATGAGTCCTTTGAAGTTGTCTTAGGTCCTTGCATTGCTAAGAAGAGATAAGTCTATCCAAGTTTGTCATCACACATTGTGGCCGTTACTGTGTACAATGTTCTCCTGGTTCTGCTCACTCCACTCAGCAGCTGTTCATTCAAGTCTTTCCAGGTTTTCCTGAACTTTGCTTGTTTATCATTTCTCATAGCACAGTAGTATTTCATTGCATTCACATACCACAACTTGTTCAGCTATGCCCCAACTAATGGGCATAGCCTCAATTTCCAATTCTTTGCCACCATAAAAAGAGTACTATAAATATTTTTGTATATGGGGCTGGTTTGATTTTAAAAATATGAAAACCAATAAAAAACCTTAAGAAGATTGCTATAGCAGCTATTGTGAGAGGTGGATAGGAGAGAAGAAAGACCGAACATTGTTCTTCCTCATCAGAAAGGATGGGAGAGAATACCTGTTCACCAGGAAAGTAGCCTTCTATAGTCTTATATTTTTTTCCCTTTTATGGACATTTTCCCAACCAGTTTCTTGACTTTTGGGCCCTTTGTCAAGAGTAGGGTACACTCTGGGGACCTGTAAGATCTCAGTACCTCCAAGGTGGTACAATCAAGGGAGAGGAGCTTACTCCCTGGCTGGGCTTGTGACTGAGATTAAGATCAGCTGTTCAATTCCCCTTACCCTGAGGCTCCAACAAGGGAAGCTGGCCACTGCCTGCCCAGGCCACCACCACTGCAGCCATAGTCACCTGCTGCTGTGGCCACCGCTGCCTGGGGCTGGGGCTAGGGGAAGACCCAGGTGAGAAAGCTGTCTCACTAACCTTTGAAGTGTCTATGTCACCTGTGGGTTGAGGGATAAATGAACCTCTGCTGTTGCTGGGTATTCCACGCCCCCAGGCCTGCTCAGGTCCTGCTCCTCCTGGCACTGCGCAGCCCCTGGGCTGTGTTCTGCTCCACATCCGGTGAGACAGACCTTTCCTGTCAGTCTTCCAGGTCACCCTGGGCTGGAAATCTCCTCCACTCTGTTGTTCTGTGGCTTCTGCTGCTCTAGAATTTGTTGAGAGACTTTCTTTACAGGTATTTTATGGGCTGTGAGAGAAGAGCTAGAATATGTGTCTTTCCACTCTGCCATCTTGGCCAAGCCTATTCTTCTAAATTTCTCTAGTCTATCAAGGGTACCACCATCTTCCCAGTGACCCAGGTTCATAACTTCTGAATCACCCTGGACTCTTTCCTTTCCCACACTTCCCTTGTATAATCATTATCCATGGTCTTAGGATCACAGGACCATAGAATTAAAGCTGAAAGACATCATAAAGGTAATCTAGTCCATCTTCAGGGCAACTAAGTGGTGAAGTAGATAGAGTGCTGGGCCTGGAGTCAAGATTTTCATCTTCCTGAGTTCAAATCTAGCCTCACATACTTACTAGTTGTATGACCCTGGCCAAGTTACTTACACCTATTTGCTTCAGTTCCCCATCTGTAAAATAAGCTGGGGAAGGAAACTGCACATTCCTCCACTATCTTTGCCAAGGAAATCCTAACTGAGATCACAAAGAGTCAGACACAACTGAAATAACTGAAAAATAGCAAGAAGTCAAACCTCTTCTTTTTATATATGAGGAAACAAAGGCCCACATAGATCCAATGATTTTCCCAAGATTGAAAGGTTACTAAGAGAAGACATAGGATGTGAACTCACCTTCTGACTCCAAATTTAGCATTCTTTCCACTGTCCTGCACTTTTTCCCTTCTCTCCACTCACATGACCACAGTGTAGTTCACAACCTCATGGCCCTTCAAATGAAATGAGATTTTTTATGCTTTCGGTCTTATTTGGCTCCCCTCAGTTTGATTATCAACCAAATGCAAATAACTTGCAGATTTATATGTCCAACTATAGTCTCTCTTTACTCACACATATATAACTTCATATTAGATATTTTAAAGTGGATGTTCAGTAGGTATCTCAATATACAAAATGTCTAAAACTGAATTCATTATTTCTCCAAACCTATTCCTCTTTGAAGTTTCCATTTTTCTGTTGAAGGTGCTCCAACCCTTCCAATCATCCAGATTTGCAGCCTCTATTTGATCCTTGACTCCTCCTTTTCTCTGACTCCCATATCCCATTAGGCATTAATCTCATAATTTCTGACTCCACAATAGCTATCACATCTATTATCTTCTCTACTCACATAGTCACTGGCCTAATCCTATTTCCTCTCATCTGGACAACTTTAATAGCATCCTGCTTTGCCTCCATGCCTCAATTCTCTCTCCACTCCAGATCATTCTCCAGTCAGTCAAAAATATGATTTTCCTAGAGCGCGTCTGCCACCTTATTTAATAAATTTAATAAATAAACACCTACTATTTAATTAATTCCAACCCTTCCCTGCCAATTCTCATTGCATAGAGTATTGAATATAAATCCCTTTGTTTGGTCTTTAAATAATCCGGACATATCCTACTATTAATTACACATTACTCTTCTTCACAAACTGGTCTTCTTTTTGCTCCTCATTTATGGCACTCCTTCCATCTTGATCCCTTTCCAACAGCTCAGTTCTCTCAGAAAATCAGTTCAGATTTCTTTGCAACAATTCTTTCCATTTCTATCTCTTGGAATCCCTAATTTCTTCCAAGTTTCAGCTCAAGCTCTGTCTTCTACATGAGGTCTTTCTTGCCTTCTACAGCCAATGCCTTCCCTTGAAAGACTACCTTGAATCAACTTTGCATGTTTATCTATAGATGTATACATATGTAAATACACACATATATACTTGTACATGCATGTGTATATATGTGTGTGAATAAATCTATATCTACCTATTTATAGCCATATTGATTCCCCCACTCACGTAAGCTTCTTGAGGGCAAGAGAAGCTTCAATTTTGTTTTTGCATCCCCAGTACCTGGTATATTCCTATGTGGATGTGCTTAATGGATGTTTATTCATTTACTGGACTGATTGGGTTTGAGATGCTGATAGAATATTCTGGAAGAGATGTGACCATGAACTGAGATTAGAGTTCAGGAGAGAAATAACAGCTAAATATATATATACCTTGGAATCTTTGAACTTTAGTAAAGTTCTATCTTGCTCAGATTTACCAGGATATCTGGATAGGAATGGATGTGATGGGCTAGACTGTTTACAAAATCAGAAGTGCTGACCAAAAAAGCAGCATTCTGACAAATTCAAAATCTGTTTCTACTAATCATTACCATTAGCTGAATTTGTCTTGAATTGTGCATTTGATGAAACATCAGGTTGACTGTAAATATGAGCACTGCACAATGAAAGAACATAAGGGTTTCCCACATTAACTTTTAGATATATACTCATACCATGAAATAAAATGGCATGTAACAAAGTGATTATGAACATCTAATTCAATTTAAATGCCATTCCTTTGTTTCAGTGTTTATTGGATTCTTAATACTTTAACTTAGGAATATGTGGCAAATATAGAAATTTATAATGTATTTCTTTTATACTTTATTATATATATCATTTAACACATAATTATATGTAATGTATATAATTTTAATAATATACTTTTAATGTTATATGCTTTATAATGTATTTGTTAGGTCAACGTGATTAACTCTCATCTAAAGTGATTAAAATCTATGGATTTGTTTGATTTTTCTAAGTTTAGGAGAACTGATAGAAAAAAGAAAAATGAGGGGATGAGGGATGGTCTTGATTTTTACAGCAATATAAGACATGAAGTAATCTGATGAGAGAGGAATAATAGGAGGGGACAAAAGAACCTTGAAGAGAAAAATTTGGAAGGTATCCTCTAGAGATATATCTATCTCTGTCCTCCCTCCTCATTTAAAAAAAAAGGCCTTTATCCAGAAGTTTCCAGTTATCCAGATGTTTGATATTGTGTATCAAAGATCATCTCTTCAGATCCAGATGTTCAATTATCCTTCTTAAGGCAGCAATATGGTATAGTGGAAAGAGAATAATAGATTAGAGCCAAAGGAATTGGGTTGAAATTGTAGCTTTGCTACTTTCTACCTGTGTAACTTGGTCAGCTGATGCAACCTCAATGGACCTCTATTTCCTGGCTCTAAATCCCATGTCAGGCATGTGGTAGACACCACTTGCATAATCAGCACCTTACACTTTGGTTTTTTAAATGAGAAATTTTATAAGTACTCATGAGGATATAATATAGAAATTTAAGATTTAACAGTTGGATTCTGTGACCTAGATGGTTCAAAGATTATTTTCCAAGCTTAGTGATGGAGTGAATCCCTAGCTTCCTTCCAAGCTCAGCTCCAGTGTCTTGTGCTACAGTAAGTCCACCTTGATATCCTATTCCATTTGCTAGTGCCCTCTTGAAAGAAATTACTTGCTATTTTGTCTTCAATAGAATACAAGTTCTCTGAGGGCAGAAACCATCCTACTTTTGTTTCTGTATCCCCAGTAACTAGTACAATACACAGTATGGAGTAACCACTCAATAAAAACTGGTAACCCAGAGACTCTATGATTTGTCCATGACCACATAGATACTGAGTGTAAGAGCTTGAATGATAACCCTGGTCTCCTGACTGTAAACACAACATATTTTTACAACATCCCATTGCTTCATCAAACATACCAAACTCTTAAGCTCTTTTCTTTTGATAGATTTCATTAGATGGATTTTCACACTGGGGGCATAGGTTCTTTTTATATGATAAATTGCTTCATCTCATGAACCCTGGATTTTCCCACTGTTTGGGAATGGCCCAAGCAAACACCCCTGTGGAAGCTCTTAAATCTTCAAGATGATCCAGACCCATGGGAATGGACAAGGTGGCACCTAGGGTTATGAAACCTAGAGCTGGGTAGCAGCTAGTGGATCAACCTGAAAGGCAGTACCAAACACGCAACTCAGTCATGCTTGAGCTTACTGCTTAGTGCTGTTGGGAAAGGCCACAGGTCAGCTATTGAAATCTTCTCTGAATTCAGCCAGTTCTGGATTCAGAACACATGGGTTTTTGTGCTCTGATCCTGGACCCCAGATCGAGGCAGCAAAGACTGAGTAACACATAGAGTGTGGTGGTGGGAAAGAAGATGAGAGAAACAAGGACCTGAGAGAGTTTTCCAATTTCAGGATGGGATATAGTAAAAAGAATTAAAATCAGGGATCCACAGCACTGAGGCAAGGCAGGCTTCCAAGTTCTTTTCCTTCTGTTCTTTTCTTTTAGACTCATGGAATGTATGGCACAGAGAGTCGGCTTGAGACAATCTACAGACCTGGAGTAAAACACATGCTTCAGCAAGTAGACTGCTCTCTTGTGAGTCTCCTGTTGTTCCTACCTCATCTTCCTCCTCCAGCATGTCCAGGATCACACTGACAATGATGTAGTGGCTAAAGAGAATTGGCTTCAGGGCCTACCTGTGACATATAGTTCTCTAAAACTCTAAGTCATGGACAGTCACTGATTTGTATTGAGGGAGGGAATCTGAACAGAGTTCTGTGCATGAAAGAAATCACAAATCTAAACCTTCCTCTTCCCCTTTAACTAAAAAAAAAGAAAAATGAACAAAAATCTTGCACTATCTACCCTAAAGGATAGTGGTAAGAATCATGTAAGACCATGAGTATAAAAAGGCTTTGTAACTAACAAGTACCATGTGTGTTTCAATTATTACCATTGTTATTCCAGTTCTTTTTCTTCCCTGAAGCCCTCTCCCCAGATCTCATAATGGCAAGAAGGTGGCCTTGCGTTCTTGAAGAATAGGAAGGATAGGTCGCAGAACTCAGTCTTTGGCAGACTAAAAAGTATGGGCCCAGTAATGGAATCAGCTGATGACCAGTCCAACTCTGAAGAACACGATCACCACAAGGCTGATAATTCTTTTAACCACAGACTTCCATGAAGGTTAGTTGTCTATTAGGCAGGGATGTGTGGGAGAGTTTATACCGAGGGCCAGTTGTCTGTGTGAGCATTTACATCTCAGAAATCAGCAAAGGCTACAAATCAGGCCGTGATGATTGTCTAGACTTAAGAAAAGTGAGGAAGACAATAACATGCAAATTCATCTTAAAAGTGGGTCATGTGTATATTTTTTTCAGTTAGTTGTTAAACATTCATCTGGATATTCCTGCTGTTAGAAAGCAGAGAGATAATCAATCTGTGTCATTAACCACAACCATAGATTCAGAGCTGGAAGGGAATTGAGAGGCCATTCAATCCAAGTCCCTCATTTATAGATGAAGATCTGAAACCTGGAGAGTTTAAGTGATTTGTCCAAAGTTCTGCACATCCAAGTTTGAGCTTCTTTTCCTAAAAAGACATAAAAACTCTCTGTGTTGGTTTTGGACACAGACAGAAGGGGGAATTTTTTCTTTTGGATAGTGAACAAATTCTCTTCATTCCCTCTTCTTTTCATAGCCTTCTATGAAGACATACCTAAGGTCAATAACATTCCCTTGAACTTTGCTTTTCTCTCCTGTAACTGAAATCAGCAAAGTAGACAGATGCTGTTGCATCAGGGCATTTTTCAAATAGTAAAAAGGTATCTCAGATTCCAGACAATGTTGTCACAGTTTTGTACCATAGCCCTAGTTTCTTGCCAGACTGCTGGGTTTCTGCAGAGGTACATAAGGACTGATGGCTATTAAAAGATCCTGTAAAACAGGATTCTAGTTGCTGAGTAAATTGTTCTGAACAGGGCCAGTCCTCAGTGAAACAGTGAAATAGGTGAATTTTGTCACCTCCTGCCTGCTCTTCCTCCCACCACATTCCCTTGTGTCAACCTTTGGTAGATCTTAATGTTAGAACTAGAAGAGCAGAGGTATAACTAGGGCAGAGAGAAAGGGCCTTTGTCCTAGGGTGCCAAAATAGCAATAAATAGAACAAACATTTTTCCCCTTATAGCTATGCCCTAGATGAACTCCTCCTCAGCCCTGCCCTGTCCAGCCCTGCCCAGATCCGCACCTTTCCCTGAAGGCAGAAGCTCCCAGAGATTGTCTTCCAGGGGGTGGGGTCAGGCACAATAAGTTTTCTGACTCTTACCCATTGAGCAAGGCTAGCATTTGTCCTCCTATAGATCATTGCATCCTGACATTTCTAGGATTTCTCTCTGGGCCATTTCCATCTCCCTTACTTCCCACTCACAAATAATTTCTTTTTTCTGAGATCTTTGCTCATTTCAGTATTTATATGAGAGAGAGAGAGAGAGAGAGAGAGAGAGAGAGAGAGAGAGAGAGAGAGAGAGAGAGAGAGAGAAAGTGTGTGTGTGTGTGTGTGTATTCCTCTACAGATCACTTTTTGACTGCTTCCCCTTTGATGGCAGTTTCCCTGGAATCTGCCCACTTCCCACTCACACAACAAAAGATTTGAGGGCATCTTTGGGCTCTTTGTCCATGTAAGTTTTGTGTTGTTTGTCCTGAGTGACAGAACTGCTAATTATGGGTCTGTGAAGAGACCTTGTCAGAATGATAATAGCACATATTTATACAGTGTTTTAAAGACCATAATGACCTTTCTTCTCAATGACTTTTTGTTGTTGTGAGATGAAAAGATAGAATGTTGTCGTTTAGTCAGACCCTGATTTGTCATTTTCTTCTCCAACTTATTTTACAGATGAGGAAACTGAGGCAAACAGGGTGAAGTGACTTGCCTAGAGTCACACAACTAGTAAATGTCTAAGGCCAGATTTGAACTTAGGAAGATGAGTTTTCCTGACTTCAAGTCTGGTATTCTATCCACTGTGCCACCCAGTTGCTTTTGGAACATGGAACCACTCTTGTCTTTATGGGGAGTGGGACAGGAGGGGAAGCAATATGTCTGTGTATAATAAGAATGTTCAAAGTAAATTTGAAGAGTCAGAGATGAGGAGTAAATGGATTCTAGACAGGGGAGGGAGAGTGTGTGTGTGTGTGTGTGTGTGTGTGTGTGTGTGTGTGTGTGTATGTGTACTCTACTAAGCCTGAAATAGGCCAGAATTCAAGTAGGGCCAATCCTGTCCCCCGAAGTCACTTGGACAAAAGCTGAGTTATGTGAAATGTGAATTGCCTATTTTGGAAGGAGGCTGAGACTGCTTCAGGTTCAAGTTCCAGGGAAACTGCCATCAATGGGAAAGTAGTCAAAAAGTGATTTGTAGGGGAATACACACACACCCACACCCACACCCACACACACACACACACATACATACATTCATATAAATACTGAAATGAGCAAACATCTTAGAGAGAAGAAAAATAAAAAATGAATATAAGCAGGTAAACCAACAGAGAAGATATTAATAATAGAAAGGAATATGGCTTCCATATCTGGTAAAAGTGTTCAGACATCTATGAATAAATATTGTGAAAGAAAGAAAGGAAAGGTAGGCTGGAGGCAGGTTATAAAGGGATTTACAAATCAAAGACAGTTTATATTTGATTCAAAGGCCAAAACAAACCACTTGAATTCATTGAATGGGGCATGACATGGTTTGGCAGTTAGGTGGTGCAGTGGATAGAGCACCAACCCTGGAGTCAGGAGGACCTGAGTTCAAATCCAACCTCAAAAAACTTACTAATTGTGTGACCCTGGGCAAGTGACCCTGTTTTCCTCAGTCTGTCATCTGTAAAATGAGCTGGAGAAGGAAATGGCAAACCACTCTAGTACCCTGGCCAAGAAAACTCCAAATCAGGTCATGGAAAGCCAGACATGACTGAAATGACTCAGCAACAACCTGACAAGGTTTGTTTTTGCATTTTAGGAAAATCACTGTAGCAACTGTGTGGAGCATGTATTGGAGTGAGGAGAGACTTGAGGGAGGGAGACCAGATAGGAAGCCATTGAAATCCTGGTGGGAGATGATATGATAGAAGGATAAAGTAGGCTGAAGTAGGGAGGTGGTTAAAATAGTAAAGAAGAGGGGATGAATATGATAGATGTTGTGGAGATATAAATGACTAGATTTGGCTACTGATTGGAC
Organism: Bettongia penicillata ogilbyi; assembly: GCA_023548195.1. Taxonomy (NCBI): domain Eukaryota; kingdom Metazoa; phylum Chordata; class Mammalia; order Diprotodontia; family Potoroidae; genus Bettongia; species Bettongia penicillata. The sequence continues at coordinate 8,155,049 of JAJHZJ010000197.1, forward strand.
ATGTAGGATAAGCATGACTGAGAAATGGAAGATAACAAGACTGCAAAGTCTTGCCTCCTACTCAACTGCAAAGTTGAGAGGTTCGGGACTAGTAGGTGTCCGAATTAGGATTTAAATCTATATCTTCTGGATTCCAAGTCCAGTTGGAATCCCTTTCTGCTTTATTTCATCATCTGTAAAACAAAGAGGTTGTACTTGATGACTTCTAAGATCCCATCCTGATCTATATAAATTATATTATGAACTTATGATAATTTGAATAAAACATTTCCCTGAGGAAAAGCCTGCAGTAAACCTCTCAAAACTAGGTGATTAGAAGTATGGTGGTAGCCTACATAGAAACAAGGAAGTTCAGAAGAAAATTTGAATTAAAAAGAAAACAAATATATTTTTTAAATACATATTGAGTTTAAATTGCCTACAACATGCCCACTTTGAAATGTCCAATAGTCAATTGAAGATGAGTCATTTGAGCTCAACAGAGAGAATAGGGCTGGATATACACGTATGGGAGTCAATTGTATAGAGATAGTAATTAAATCTGTGGATGTTGATGAGGTCACCAAGTGAGAGAAGGTAGAAACCCAGGGCCTCCATGCTGTCTCCTGGTTACCTATAGACATCCTGTGAGGTAACCCACTAGGCTTTTCCTCAGGGAAATGTTTTATTCAAATTATCATAAGTTCATAATACAATTTATATAGATCAGGAAGGGATCTTAGAAGTCATCAAGTACAATCTCTTTGTTTTACAGATGATGAAGTAAATCAGAAAGGGATTCCAACTGGAGTTGGAATCCAGAAGATATAGATTCAAATCCTAATTCAGACACCTACTAGTCCTGAACCTCTCTGTGCCTCAGTTTGATCATCTGTAAAAGGAGGGAGTTGGATCCAATGGTTCCTAAAGTGTGTGTGTGTGTATGTGTGTGTGTGTGTGTATGTGTGTGTGTGTGTGTGTGTGTGTGTGTGTGTGTGTGGCATTCCACTATGCTTGAAAAAAAAAGGCTAGCGAGTAAGCCCACCTCTAAATCTGTGATCCTGTCATTTTATTCAGTTGAGGCCCACAGACATTAAATAACTTGCCCATGGTCACATGAGGGCTCTGACATCAAAAGCCAGGTTCTTTCCTTTTTATAGGCTACCTCCTTTCTGTTTTACCCCCTCACCATAAAAATTCCATTCCCTTGATAAGTGGGTGTGAGGTATATGCCAACACACCTCGGCACACTTAGTTAACCATCTGCATGCCTGTGATTTTCTTAGGGTACCTTCTTTCTGCTTTCACAGAGGAAATATATAAATTAATTTACATTAAGGTACCAATGATTGATACTTGATAAAGGTAGTTAAAATTCCTGCTCAGTCATGGCATTCTGAGTCTAAATGAGGATAGGTGCTCAGAAAGGTTGGTATTTAACATTAACTAATTAATTAGCAGTTGTAGTTTTGGTGACTATGCTGGGCTAATGGGGGTGTTTTGAGGCGCAGACTACCCTTTTTAATGTCTCTCAAATCACATCATAAAAACTGGCACTATTCTTATGCATAAGGTCAGTCCTACTTCTAAGCATTTTTTAAATTCAAAAACCAAGTTATTTTACCTAATAAAATATAAGGAATTTTTCATGTTGGTCACATTATCATAAGTATATTCTTCTTGAGGTCTTCTAATGATAGAGTATAAATCTTAGCTGGTAAAATATAATTGAAATACTTTTGTTAACCAGAGGTGATTCAAATTGTAGTTAGTGCTAAATATCTGTACTGTACTCACTTCTAAAAGCTCACCCCTTGAGGTATGGTTTTTTTTTAAATAAAAAAGTGCTCTATTTCACATTATCACTGCCAGCTAAATTGTGTCTAAAAGTTGAGTCTTTCAGTTACAATACTAGAGACTATGAGAAATGTTTAACATGGTCTTGTAGAAAATAAAATTCTGACATTCCCAATGCATTGAACAAAGACCTCAAATGTTCAAAAGGCCTGTGAAATTACATCAGTCTCCAGTCCAGTTTGCCTACTGCTCATCTTTTCAGGTTTATTATGCACTATTACCCTTTACATATTTTACATTCCAGACTAACTGGCCTAATCAGCCAATCAGCATGATTCATTAAGTGCCTACTTTATTCCAGGAACTCTGCTAAATGACAGGGATATGAAAATAAAAGAAAATCATTCTCTGCCCTTGTTCTCATAGGGGAGATAATATGTACATATGTGATAAAGTAACCCCTTTGGGACTGCTATCCTAACTTTTACTCAAACTTCTGTTTTGGGTCCTGAGATAAATAGTTTCTACTTACCACTCAGAGTTCTAGGGGTGACTCTGAAGGGATGTATTTTTAGTACTGTTAAACAATCATAAGAATTCACTGGTGTGCTTCCCTTTAATGAGAAGCCAGTAGATGATTAGTTTATAGTAAAGAACACACTAAGGTGGTGGAGCAAGAACAGTTAGTACAAAACACTATCATATTCCCAAATTCTGGGGTACAATTTCCTACAAACACCCACTGGTCCTTTGGAAGAGTGGATTCAGAATTAGATTATAATAGTAGTGAGTCAATCAATTCATTAGTCAGTATTTATTAATCAACTACTGTGTTCCAGGCACTGGGCTAAGTGCTGGGGATACAAAAAGAAGCAGATGTCCCTGCCCTCAAGAACTTACACTCTAATAGGGGAGACAACATGCAAACAAATACATAACAAAACAAGTGTTATATAGGATAAATATTGTTGTTCAGTTGTGTCTGACTCTTTGTGATCCCATTTGGTGGTTTCTTGCAAAGATACTGTAATGGTAATTTAAATGAGAAGACCTTTCCCATTTGTTAATAGACCCATGTGGCCTGCTTAAATCATATATGGTGGGAGGAGCTTGCTGAAGAAGTGGAACAGGAAGGGTGGAGCAGAGACGGGAGGAAGTTATTGGGAGCAGTTAGGGTGGAGGGAGGAGAGGACCCAGGCAAGCAGACAGCTAGGCTCCTGAGTGTTTGTTTGTGGGTAGGCCTGGGGGTGGGATGGATGGGGGAGGGGGTAGGGCAGGGAAAGCTTGGGAATGGCTTTGTCCCCTGCAGTGCTAATGTGTATTGAGTTCTTGGTTACCATGATGGATTTGGTTTTCTGGTGTTGGGATCTGACTTTTTGGTGTCTGAATAAATGTTTCTCTTCTGCCTTCTATATGAAGAATCTGTTATACTTTGTGATTCAGAACTACATGGGCATATTCAGTCACCATCAGTGCTGTGAATGTTGCCTTGGTGATATGGATACTAGAGTGATTTGCCATTTCCTTCCCTAACTCAGAATCAAAGCAAACAGGGTTAAATGACTTGCCCAGGGTCACACAACTAGTAAGAATCAGAGCCTGGATTTGAACTCAGCTCTGACTCCTGGCCAGGTACTTTATCCACTATATTACCTAATTGTCCATGGGATAAAAAAGAAACAATTAACAGAGGGAAGGTACTGGAATTAAGAGGAGTTGGGGTAGGCTTCCTGTAGAAGGTGGGATTTTGGTTGGGATCTAAAGGAAACCAGGAAAGTCAGTAGTCAGAGTAAAGGAGAGAGAACATTTCAGGTATAGGGGACAGCCAGAGAACATGCCTAAAGCTGAAAGGCTGAGGGTCTTGTTGTGGAACAGCCAGGAGACCAGTGTCAGTATCACAATTCTCAGCATTTTACAGTCTAGACACTCTTTTTTGAAAGCCCATAGTCAGCATTCTTCTCTGGTACAAGGAATCATGGTGCTCCCTCATTGGGTGACTGTCTTTCTGGATCCACTTGTCCTCAGTATGCCTGTCTGCTTCTGACTAGGTGCGTTGTCTCTTCCAGATCCTGGGTCCTGGATCCCAACTGGTAGCATTGTCTAATACTAGTTGAGTCTCTCCAATGACATAGTCAATGCGGGGAGGAAGTGAAGGGAGAGAGAGGGAGGAGGATTTTTCGGGGAGGAGGTGAAGGGAGAGAGAGGGAGGAGGATTTTTCTTTCTCTTAAGAGTGATTCTCACTCAGGGATTCTACTCCAAACTTAGAGTTCTATAATTCTAAACTGTTCTACATTTTTGGATTGGTTGCTATTTGTGTATACAAGCCCAGGTATATCTAATATTTTTAAGCCAACTATATGTTATTTCCTATGTGATATAATCTGTTTTCATGCAATGGTCAAAATACTATAACACTCTCAGAATGACTGATAACTTTTTTCATACCTTATGGTGGGATTGTAGGAAAATTCCACAAAACTTAGTGTATAGTGTTGATTGATTCAATTGAGGTATCTGGGTTTTCTGTGATTATATTAATTAAAGTGAAGATGGGTCCTTCCCCTTTATATAAATATAAACAAGACATATACAAATTAAATACAAAGTCACTTGCTTGAAATTCAGTCTCCTATGACTGTGCCTTTGAAGGCTGAGCCTATGGATGAAATGCCCTCCTATTCTCCACCTTTTATAATTTCTAGTTTCCAAGTTTTCTTCAAAACTCAGTTTGCTTTCTACTTTCCAAATGAGGCCTTTTCTGATTCACCCTCAATTTTCTCTGGGATTTCTTTCTGGCTCTGAAATCTATGTGTGATGTATAAAAAGTTCAAGAGACATAGTTTCTGGATAATTAACAATTTTATTAGTAATACTAATGTATTATTAATAAAAAGATGGCTTCTCTTAGACCAGAGATAAATCATGGAACCTACTCAATGCCTCTGTGTGTGTGCGTGTGTGTGCGTGCAGGCAAACGTATGCATGGTTTTTGTCCTTCTGTCTTGAAGAGGACTATGATATCAGGGAGATATGATAGCAGCTAGTACTAAATATCTGTTCTAAAATTACTCAATGCTTATATGCCCCTGGAAGAGTAGGTGTTCCTGAGGGTGGAAATCAATTCTGATTGTTTAACAAATAAGTGTGTGTGTTCATCCTTCATTGCCAAAGAAGACCATGCCATCAGAGAAATAATGACATGACTTGAAATTGACATTGTGCCATCAGAGAAATAATGACATGACTTGCACTTGACTTTGTTTTGAGTGAGGGCTGTGCAGGTCACCAGCTTCACTTTTCCTCCAGAGTCATCTGAATCCAGTGACCAGATATTCATCAGAATGACTGGAGATGACACAGGATGAGACAATTGGGGTTAAGTGACTTGCCCAAGGTCACACAACTAGTGAGTGTCAAGTGTCTGAGGTAAGATTTGAATTCAGGTCCTCCTGACTTCTGCTCTATCCACTGCACCACCTAGCTGCCCTGGTTAACAAATAATGAGAAAATGAATGTTGTAATGAGAGGTGAACCTATTCTAAGGAGAGGTTGGGGGGAGGGGAAAGACTTGACTTTGATCATTTCATCTACTTCCAAATCATCCCTAGCCTTGGGAAATCTAATCAAAGAATTTATCCTTACCCAAACCTGATTAAAACACAATGAGTTTCCCCACCTGGGTTAGGTCTGAACAAGGTTGAGGAGAAAGTTGAACCACTTATCAATAATGTCCTTCAGAAGCTGGCTTGTCCTAATAAGGTTTCAGAAATCTAATAAGGTTTTCTTGAAATTAATTTATGGAATAAAACAAGCATTTCCGTAACATAGTACATAAAAAGGATGATTGTACATGAAACTGCAAATCTGCTATGCACAATTTGCTCTTCCTTTCATGTATATAACGAAAATTAACATGTAAATATCTTTTTTTCTTCATACCCTTCTCCTGTCCTAAAGATGGCTACCATTAGAAACACACACACACACACACACACACACACACACATACATACACACAAATATATATATTTGTAATATACATGCTTCTATTTATTGGTTATTTCTCTGGATGCAGAAAAGTGTCTTTCTTCATATGGCCTTTATAGTTAATTTGGGTATTTATAGCAGTCAAAATAACATATTCCCTCAAAGTTGTTCTTAAAACAATATTGCTGTTGCTGCATACAATGCTCTCCCTTCCCCACTCACCTCACTCTTCATTATTTCATGCAAGTCTTTCCATTTTATCTAAAATCACCAAGCTCATCATTTCTTATAGCACAGTAGTATTCCATCGCAATCACATACCACAACCTGCACAGCCACTCCCCAACCAATGGGCATCCCTGCAACCTCCAGCTTTTTGCCCCACAAAGGGAGCTGCTATAAACATTTTAGAACATGTAAGTTCTTTTCCCTTAATCATCTTTGGAAATAGACCAAATAGTGGTGCTTCTGGGTCAAAGGGTATAGGTGGTTCAATAACTCTTTGGGCATAATTCCAGATTGCTCCCCAAAATGACTGGATCATTTCATAACTCCACCAACAATAAATCGGTGTCCCAATCTTTCCACTTCCCCTTCAACACTTGTCACCCTCCCCTTCTATCACTTTAGCCAAACTGGTAGATGTAAAATGATATCTCAAAGTTGTTCCAAGTTGCATCTCTCTAATTAATAATGATTCAGAACCCCCACACAATCATAAATTGTTTTGATTTCTTCATTGGAAAACTGCCTATTCACATCTCCCGACCATTCAACTGGGGAATGAGACACATTCCTACAGTTCTTTATATTTTTTAGATATGAGACATTTATCTGAAAAACTGTCTATACATCCCCCCCCCCCAATTTTTTGCCTAATAAGTTTTGAGAAAGGAAAAAAAAATCCTTTCTCCTCAATATTAACAGTGGTTTGTTTATTTCTTTTTGACTGGCTACCCTCTTGAAGATTAGGATTAGCATTTTCTGAGTCATGTCTAACCTAGACCAGTCCACGGATTCAAGCTTAAGAGTTAAAATGCACAGAAGCACTCATAGCTCATAAAAATGAAATAAAACTTTAACAGTAGTAGATGAAAAGAATTCATTTTAAAAGGACACTAACTCATATAAAAAACTACTTTCCTCTCCCTCCACTTGACAGCACTTTGTCAGGAAGACATTACTTGGAGAACGTCGGATCTCAAGTAAAGCCTCTCACAACAATGAACTCCAACAAAGTGGGGGCTTTTATATCTCAGGGAGCAGAGGAAGCCAGATAGACTCCCTGCACCCTTCAAGTACCATTTCAACCTGTGAAAAAGAATAAGATAATTTGGCTTTTTATGTGCATGGACGACGCAAGGTTCATCTTCAAAAGGAGTTTGTCTATTCCGCGTTAGATTCCTTGGGAAAATTTCAAAGCTTTTCCAGGTTCCCAGTGGAAAGTGCAATCTGATAGGAATTCATGTTTGTGGTAAAGTATTACTGCATTTTTAAATTTCTTTTCTTTTAACTCTCAAAAATATAATCAATATTAAATCCTTTGACTTGGGATTCATACCAAGATTTTTATGATCCCATTTTCTATTCCATCATTTTTTTTCTTAACTGTTCCTAATCTTTGACCATCCTTCTCTGCTAGAACTTGCAGATGATTTTATATTCTAAAGTGCCTTGGCTCTTGGTTGTCTTGTCTCTCTCCTTTTCAAGGAGATTAGATCATTGCTAATTGAGATAGTTTCTAAGCTCTCTTGGCCTCCTATTTGTGCTTGTAGTTGGAAACTTCAGTAGGATATTATAATAATCAGAGTAAATGTCTTTTTTTTTATTTCTCATCCTTTCAGTTAAGCTATTAAGCTTGTTTGAGAAGGCCCTGTTGGTGACCTCAATACTATATCTTCTACTTTGGTTTTGATTTTTACCTTTGCTCTAATAATTTGATAGTGTTGCTGAATAAATAAATCTAATTTAGAAATGTCACTCATTGGTAGGCATTTGTCATTGTATGTTTCATTTATTTGTTTATTGGGTGATACTTGTTGTTACTATATCTAAAACTTTTTGGCTCACTTCTTGAAGAAAATATTCACAATAGAGGTGTGAGGCTGTTAAATTGCCTATAACTTTTGGAATCTTTCATTTTTTAATCCCCAATCATATTTTCAAAAATTTTTTCACCATCTCGCCAGTTCTATTTTTTTATTTGAAGCCATCGAGTGTCATTGCACATGGAGGACTGTGTCAAATTTACTAAAGCAGTTTTCTTTATTTTCTGTAAGAATTTGTGATCTATATACTACAGTTATCACCAAAGTGATTTTTTTTAGTTATACTCATATTGAGTACTACAAGATCAGGTTACTCTTAAATTATATTTTTATATTGCCTTTGGATACATGATGAAACCAACTCTGCAAACCTGTAGGGTGCAGGTTGGAATTTGGGCTCTACCATGTATTACCTGTATGACTCTGGATATTGGTTAACCTGCTTGGATCTCGTTTTCCCTTTATAAAATGACAGGATAGGCATAGGTGAATTCTAATGTTCCTTCCAACTATGACATTCCATGGTTCTATGAGCCCTGATCTTAGCTACCTGGGGGAGACAGCAATTCATCTTAGTCTTAATGGATGAATTAAACAGGAAGAGAGAAGGGAGAAGGGCAGACCAAGTATAAAAATTATGTAATGTGGGAAAACCTAAGACGTGTTTGGGTAACCGTGAACAAACCAGTTTGACTGGAACACAGGGTTTTTATGTTAATTGCTCTCCTCCTCTGTCCTCCTCTTGAGAGCATGACCACTGCTCAGTTGACCCATACTCTAGCATCTCTGTATCTCTTTTCTGATCCTACTCTGCTTCCTCATATACTGCTCTGCTCCCCTTAAAAATTCTCCACCAGTTAACTTCATCCCCTTGCACCAAGTTATGGCTGACATCCTCTATCTTCTACTGCAGCATAATTGTTCACATTTATGCAGCCCTTTAAATCTTTCAATCTATTTTCCTCACAATAATCCTATAATAATAACATACACCATTACAAAGTGATCAGGTGCACTGTATCTTATGTCCCCAGTGCTTCCCGGCCAGCCCTCTTTCCCTTCACCAATGGCCATAAGATGTCCCCTTGGATTGCTTATCACAGAATCTGTCTGAATCACAAGTTTCTGAGATTCCTTTAGCCTCTCTTTAGTTCAGGGAAGAATGAACACCAGAGAGGGAAATAAGGTATCTTAGCTTGACTAGCCATGCCCACATTTTAACATCAATACAAATCCTGTCCATCCATCACAGCCCAGCCACACCCTATTACTTCCATGAGCCTTCCAAGCCACGTTGAGCCCACAGTCAGTTTTTTTCTCACATACTCTGGTTGGTACTTGCTGTTTACCATTCAATGAACAGTCTATTCTGTCTTGTTTTAGACCAGACTTGGTACAGAGCACACCTGGTAAAAAAACAAAAACAAAAACAAAAACAAAACTTTGAGGTCACTAGGCAGCCTAGCAGGTGGAGTCCTGGACCTGGAGTCAAGAAGCCCTGAATTCAAATCTAATCTCAGATACTTACTGTATGACCCTGGGCAAGTCATTTGTCTCATTTGCCTCAGTTTCCTTGTCTGTAAAATGAGGATCATAATAGCATCTACCTTTGAGGGTTGTTGTATCAAATGAGATAATATTTGTAAAGCCCTTAACACAGTGCCTGGTATCTAGTAGGTACTGTTATTATTAATTTATTTTTACTAACTTCCTTGTACCATTGGACATTCAAAGCTGTTTTGCAACATATAGGGTTGCCGAGGACACTGAGAGTTGAAGTGACTTGCCCAGAGTTCCACAGTCAGTATTGATTAGAAGGGGGACTTAAATTCAGGTCGTCCTAAATTTGGTCAGCTCTATTGCTATATGACACTGCCTCTTCTATGTTGTATGGTTATCTTGAATGTGTATATGTATCCATAATGGGTGATACAGTGGATAAAGCACTAGATTTGGGGTCAGGAATACATGAAATTGAATATTGCCTCAGATATTTACTAGTGGTGTAACTCTAGGCAAGTCACTTAACTTTGCCCAGGCTCAGTTTCCTTATCTACAAATTAAGTGTAACCCTCAAAATTATTTGCACAAGACTCTTTCATTGGTGGAGATTTATCACTAGATACTCTATGTCAGAATGAGGGGCAAAATTGTCTGGAGAGCTTAGTCTTCTGGCTTCCAGTCTTAAGAGAGAAGACATTCAATTCCAGATTCTTTTTAGGAAGAAGTCCTTAAAAGGAGAGAAAGAGTCCAGAAAAAAACCAAACAAACAACAAAACATAACAAAATATAAAGGAGCCAGAACCTTGTCCCTAGAGGTTCTGGGAAATTTTCTTTTGGGTGAGAATCTGGGGACTCTTTCTTTGATGAGCTGAGATATCTCACTCTCAGTGGGAGGATACTTTCACTCTATATTCACTTCTATAGAACTCTGATTTCTGTTTGCTATTGGCTTAGATAAATACGTACATTTGCCATTTGTCATGTGTGATCTTTGTGTATTGTGGCATGTGTATTGTGTAAGAAGGGAGTCAAATTTTATAGTGTGTGCATATACACGTTGTTGTGCTTGTTTTCAAAGAGGTTCAGACAACAGGGAAATGACATGATTTGCACTTGACTTTGATTTGAGTGAGGGAGGACTGTGCAAGGTCACCAGCCTCACTTCTCTTCCAGAGCCATCTGAATCCAGTCACCAGATATTCATCAGGATTGTAGATGGTCCAGGATGTACTGGGAGACCGTAGCCCTTTTAGGTTAAGGCCTTTTCAGACACTCACTTAAAGGGAGGTAATGTCCATTCAGGGAATAGGCCTCACCTCTTTAAGAAGTGAGTTAAGGGTTAGTTCCTTTAATTAAAAAGAAAACAGAACAATCTAGCTGGGAGGGGAAGAGCCTCAGGGCTGCTATACCAACTATTGTACTATTGATTAGAGAAATACAATGAAAGCAATTGAGGTATTACCTCATACCTAATGGCAAATTAGGACAGAATAGGAAAGAAAAGGTAAATGACAAATGTTGGAAGGAATATGGGAAAAATGAGACTTTGAGGCACTGTTGGTAGAATTATGAACTGATTCAACCATTCCGTAGAACTCTGCCCAGACACACAAATATATACATACATATATATGTATATACACACACATATACACATATATATACATACAAAAAACACACATATAAGCATATATATTTGTGTATATCATATACGTATATTTACATACATATACACATTATATGTGTGTGTACATATATATACATATATATATAAAATAATGATCAGAATCAAAGCTTGAATCTAAAATTTTTTTGGGAGAGGCAGATATAATTCTAGCCTGATACCCTCTATTTGAGGAGACTACATGATCCCTTCCTGGCAGGAGTCAAAGTATGTCTTGGAGAAGGATAGGTGCAAACTGTAGACATATCTATTCAAACCTCTCTAAAGGTCACATCTAGACAGATTCATGTGCACACATGCAACCTACATTTGCAACATAGATACATATGCAGTCCATGTAGAAATGATAATAGCATTTTTCTTTGAGGGTATTTGCAAAAATCAAATGAATAATATATGTCAAGTGCTCTTCAAATCCTCAAAATGTAATTAAAAACACTAGCTATTATTTTGTTATTATTATTGTTAAGTTTCTCCATTAGAATGTAAACTCTTTGAGGGCAGAGTTGCCTTCAGTTGGACAGTGACATCACCAGTTCTTAACATAGTCCCTGGAACACGGTAAATGCTTGACAGAACATTTGTTGATTGATTATTAATATTATTGTTGTCTCCCCAACAATATCAAAATTCTCCCTCTCCTCTCTCTCCCTCCCTCTCTCTCTCCTCCTCTCTCCCCTTTCCTATCTCTCTGCTCCTCCCTCCTTCCCTCTCTTCCCTCTCCCTTCCCATCCTCTTTTTCCTTTCTCCTTTTTCTTCTCCTTCTCCTCCTCCTTCTCCTTCTTTTTCTCCTTTTCTCCTCCTCCTCCTCTTTCTTTTTCTTTGTCCTCCTCTCCTTTGTCCTTCTCTTTGTCCCCCTCCTTTCACTCCCACTCCCACTTAATGGAGAAATATACGGTGAATGGCAGTGGGCACATGAACTAACTGTTTAAGTGAGCTTGAACCTGGACCTTGATTGCTTTGCTGATACTTCTATTGGTGTTTCTCTCCCCAGGTACGAGTACCTGAATAGTGATCTTGAGATGGACATACCCAGTCTTGGAGGTGACCTCATGAGTTCACAAATTCAGGACCTTTGGGGTCCTTCAGTTACAACTCACTGACAGAAGTTTTCTGCAGCTATACTCTTCTTGAAGAAAATGATCAATGATAGAATGGTGAGCCCAAGTCATGGCTTGGTTTGACATAACTTGGGGGAGTTGTTCCAACAGTACAGAGCTGAGGTGAAAGCGAAATGACTGGTCAGAAATTCTGTAAAATGTTTTATTCTTTGATGTTTTCAGTATCAATCTTATGGAAAACAATAATAGTTACTGTTTCATGTCTTAAGTCTTTGTTGATAAGCATGTATAAATCTGTTATATTTAAAGAATTTCTTTGATGTGGAGGAAATACATAGCTATCCTGGACCTGACCTATATTGTACATTAAGTACTTTTTCTAGAAGGAACTCTTTAATCTTATTGGCAAGACCATGGACATGAGCCAAACTTATGATTTATGTTATTTTCACTGGGGCTCTGTCTAGGATTTCTGCATAAAGAGCCAGAGGTTACAAAGATCCCAACCCCTCACTTTAGAGGCCAGCCTCCCTGAACCTGGCCCACATGTGACCTCAGAGCTGGACCCCTTAGGGGCAGAGGGCCATACACTTTTGTGTTGTTACATAAGAAGTAGAAGAGAGTGTTATGGTAAATTTCCTGGAGATGTGATTCAAAAACCCTGTCTCCAACACTTAACTGTTTGTGTGACTTGACTTTAATGAGTCTTAGTTCCCATATCTGAAAAATGAGGATAATAACACCCTTACTACCCACCTTGAAGAATTTTTGTATGAAATGACAAAATGTAAATAAATGTGGTTTGAAAATCTTAAAAAAATATAATGTCAACACGGAGTTCTTTGGGAATTAACGATAGGAGTAGATCAATTTTTTCCTGGGAAAATCAGTTATGGCCTTTGAGCTGAGTCTTCATGAATAGGAGGGACCTCAGAGGCAGAGATCAGAAGGGGAGGACACTCCATGAATAGGAAATGTTTATTAATTGAAAATGACTGATAGTGATGAAATACTGCTGTGCTATAAGTAATGATGAGCTCAATGATCTTAGAAAAATATGGGAAGACTTGCATGAAATAATGAAAAGTGAAATGAGCAAACCCAAGAGAACATTGTATACTATAACAGCAATATTATTTTAAGAATGATATTGAGTGACTAGGTCATTTTGACTCTTATAAATACCCAAATTGAATATGGAGGATGCATGAAGGTGCTGTATGTATCCAGAGAAAGAACTAATGAACAGAAGCATATATAGAATAAATTTACATATATATGTACCTATTTATGTCTAATAGTAGCCCTATTATAGTAGTGAAGGGGGGGAGGGAAAAAAAGGAAAAAAAATAAATTTATGCGATTACTTTATTATATATTTAAAAGGGATAGCAAGTTGTACACAACAGATTTGCAGTTTCATGTGTAATCCTGTTTTGTGAAATATTATACTATGTTATGGAAATGCTTTTGTCCATAAATTAAAAATAAAAGAAATAAATCATTTTTTAAAAAGCGAGAATAATGTCTGCAAAGACAAAGAGTTAGGATGGTATTGTATGTTTCTTTTCTTTTAAGAGATTTGCTGGTTTTGTTCTGATGTGTTCTCATTTGAACAATTCATCCCTATCTCAGATCCTTTACTTTTTTCTTATCATTATGATTTCCTACCATCAGGGATCCAAAGCTTCTTCCTTCCCATGAAGTAGCAGAATTGGGAAGAGAGGAAAAAATTTTGGGTTTGGAATCAGAAGCCTTGGATTTAAGTCTATCCTTTCTCCTTATTAGCTACATGATCTTGGGTTTGTCACTATTCTTTACTGGGTCTCAGTTTCCTCGTCTATGAAATGAGATTTGGCCAAATATTTCCTATAGTCTTTTAAAGTTTTTAATCTTATGACTATTCCTCATGACTCATTCCCTTGAGGGTGCTACATCCTGATTTCTAAAGAAACCCTTTGATAATAGAATTAATGGACTCACTTGCCAAAGAACGATTCCTCAACTTATCTGAGGCAGAGTGTGGAGGATGGAAATAAGTGTTATTTCTTTCCAAATATGATTCCAAGTTTGGATCTGTACCACTATGCTTCACCCTGTGTATTCTCTTAGACTGGCATTTCAGTTGTGTATAAAGTTGGAGTAGGGAGGGCATCTGATAAACCCTGCTTTTATTTTTCAGACATGGGAAGGGTCAAAACAGGTTTGTCTGACATATGTTCCAGGAGGCTTGCCAAAGATTGTCCGTGAAACAAATGACATTAAAAAAAATCTGCAAAGGTGTTTTCCTTTTTTTTTAATCCCAGGAACAGTTCAGCCAGAGGTCTTTGATCACAGAAAAGATGGAATGTTTAGAGAGGTTAAAAGAGGGGTGGAGGGAGGAGGGAAGAAGGAAGGGAAGGTATGAAATTCTCCAGAATCCATTGACAGAGAGTGAATCAGAACCCCTGGCAGGGGAGGGTAGTTGTTTGCAATGGTTAGTGATAACAATCTCTACAAATACCACAGCTGGTCCTGCCAGGTTGCTGTAGCTTATGACAGGTGTGTGTGTGTATCTGTGTGTATACACACATATGTAAGTGGGTAGTCTTTTGCATATCCATATATAGGAGGAAAGAGCAAAGTGTATGGGGGAAATGATTTGGAGACAGAATTATGCCAGTATAGTATGGATACGTGTCCATTTACATACCTGAAAGTGTTATTAAGTAGCCTTTCTGAGGACTTGCTGTATATCCAGAGTAGAGAGTGGAAGACCCCAGACGCCTGGATCATAGAATTCCAGAGCTAGAGGAAAATTAGAGGTCATCCAGACTGGTTCTTTCATCAACAGCATCAACCACAACTGAGGCCCAAGGAGAAATACCTTGTCTAAAGTCATGTAGGAAGTTAGTGAAAGATCAGGATGAAGAACTAAGTCTCCTGACCCACTACACCATACCAAATTATACCACAGTACCTCTTAAGAATTGTAACATTTGTACCCCTCTTGAGAAAGTGTTGCCTGCTATGGCTCCCATCTTTGGAATGTGGGAATTGCTAGTCAGGATCAGCCACATTTCCTCTGTTTCCATTGAACACTCCCTAGTTACTCCACATTTAGCAGAGAGCTTACTCTCTACAGCCATGGAGGTCATAGGAAGAATGAGTTTGTGGGAACAGGTGACCTTACAACCTAGCCTTATCCCAGACAGAAAAAAAAATGGTGCTCCAACTCCCCTTAAGCCTGAGGAACAGACCCAGTTTAGTTATTCATTTTGGGAAGTTTATCCAAATTTAATAAATCAAAACAATAAGTCAATTTAATAAATCAAAACAATAAATTAAGCTCCACTTGAAGCTAGGAGAACGGTCTGCAATTTTAGACCAGAGCTTCAATCTTGATGCTTTCTTTATCTCTTGAAACCAAAGCCAACTAACTCTCTCCTGCAGCCCCGGTCAAAATTTAGTACATGTAGAAATTAAAAGCATTTAAAATAGGTCAAATTTTATTTGGAATGAGTCAAATTAAAAAAAAAACCCAACATGCTACTTAAGACAGCAAAACAAACTTCACAGAATAAATAACTCTGGATGGTTATTCTCTTTTCAGATAGACAGACCGATGGAAATGGGGAAAGCAGCTTTATCGGCTCCTTGGATCCTCAACCAGGGGAAATTTCACCCATGATCTAACATTTTCCAACCTCACAGCTGTTCTGTGTCTCCAGGTGAATGAAATCTGCAGTCATCCCAAATGCTCCTCTCTCCTAGAGGTCCTCTCTTCTGACATTATGAAATATACCACTGCTGTGATGTCTGTGGTTATCTCCTTTTCCTCTACTTCTACTGCTGAGATCACAGTTCAGAATCTGCCCCTTTTTCTCTGAGTACCACTTCTGTGAGAGTTTTTAGTCTCTTCTATCCAGGGAAAATGTCAACTCTGTCTCCCTTAAGCTTCATCTCCCAGAAGCTCAAGATACCAGGGTTTTTTTTCAGAAGCACTCAACATTCCATGGAGGACTTCTCAGTGGCTACCTATGTGCTTATAAGAGAATTTTATTTATTTTTAAAAATCTCCATTAGTAAATGAACAGAGGGCCATAAACATTTATGGATACTTAAGAAATATTTGGCCGGATGAATTAGTCAGTAAGTAGAAAAAACACTTGATTTTTTGAAATTTCCCCAATGAATCTTAATCAAGCTTGGTTTTTATTATGTGTGTTCATCCTTCATTGCCAAAGAAGACCATGCCATCAGAGAAATAATGACATGACTTGCACTTGACTTTGTTTTGAGTGAGGGAGGGCTGTGCAGATCACCAGCTTCACTTCTCCTCCAGAGCCATCTGAATCCAGTGACCAGATATTCACCAGGATAACTGGAGATGACCCAGGATGGGGCAATTGGGGTTAAGTGACTTGCCTAAGGTCACACAGCTAGTGAGTGTCAAGTGTCTGAAGTGAGATTTGAACTCAGATCCTCCTGACTCCTTCACTGGTGCTCTATCCACTGTACCACCTAGCTTCCCCTGGTTTTGATTAAGATGAATATGTATTTGAATTTGGTCCTATTTGAAATTATAATTACATAAAATATGGTCATTGATTTTAGCTCAATGGAAGTATGCAATAAGAGTTCAAATAATAAATATAAAAGGAGATGTACCTGTAAACTATGTAATACAGATCCTCAAACATGAAAAGCACTGAACATCGTATAAATACTCTTGGCACAGGATGCAAAATGTCAATGCTATTGATTTTCTGAAAGGAATAACATGTGCTCTTATCAGTGTTTAGTAGTTCCACCCCCACATCGTCCAACAGGTTGCATGTTAGGGAGAGGGGGACTGATTGTTGGGAGTTATCATTTAGCCAAAGTGCAAGCAAATAGAAGCTGATGAAAAATAAGGTGAATCCCTCCTACTGCTCTGTGAGACAAACAGGTGTCTTCTTTTAATCTCCATGCACACCTTTGTCCCTCAACACACAGACTCAATATTCCATTATAATCTTCTTTCTAGAAATGAAAAAAAGACCTCCACAAACTGGATTCAATAAAAAAGGGAAAAATAAAATACAAAATAAATTTTTATATGTTTTGAACAAGTTCATGGTGGAATAAAAAGCCATCCCTTACTTTTCTGAGATTCAAGATTGTCTGTACTCAGAACCATAGCATCACAAAGAGCCATTACAAAGTAAGTAAGACCACCTCCTCATTTTATGTAAGGGGATACCAAGGTCCAGACAGCTAAATCAACTAGTCAAACTACTCATAAGAAGCAAAGAGCAAGAACTTGCAGTTAGAGCACCTTGATTTAAATCCTGGATCTGCCAATTACTAGCTGTGTGACTTGGAAAAGTAATTTCCTTATCTACAAAAAAAAAGTGCCATTGGACTAAAGTCTGTTTCCAAATCTGACATTATATGAAATTAGAAATAAAGTTGAAATTCAGACCAAATTTCCTTAGTCTCAACAGAGAGTTCTTTCCATTGGATCATAACTCCCTTTATGGCAAAATTGGACTTTGGGAGTGGGGAAAAGGATGGAGAAGGGGAGAACTTTTTAATAACACAATTGTGCAACAAATATTTACATAAAACTGTGACATAGCATTATATTAGGAACTTCTAAGATATAAAGATGTACATAGCACTTCTGAGTGATGATGGCACTCGAGAGACTCTGAAATATTTCAGGGCTTGATGAAAGTAGCACAATGCCATCTGTTGCCCTGGAACATCTGGGATGCTTTATCATTTATATAGACCTCTCTTTCATTTGGAATTTTAGCTGGATATTTTCCATGTTAGTGGCAAATCCCTTGGAAAAACTTGTCTCCCCATATTATGCCTTGGTTGACATTGATGATCAAAGTTCTTTGAAAAATGTTTCTTTTTAAAAATAGAACTTATTGATATAGTTTTATATTTAAAACAACTCAAATTTCCCCTGCATATCTCCCCTCTTCCCTCCCAGAAAGCTATCTCATGTAAAAAGCAATTTTTCAAAGAAAAAAGAAGAGGAAAAGGAAAAAAATCAGCAAAACCAGTCAATATATTGGAAAAATATGACAATATATGCAATATTTCACAGCCAGAGAAGCCCTAATTTTTGCAATGAAGTTAATTTTTTTTTTCATATGTCTTCCTTTGGGTAATTCTTTTTCTTTTAAAATTTTCTACATTCATATGTGATTCTTTTGTGGTTGCTGTTCGTTGTTTTAGTTCTGTTTACTGTTTTCTTGGTTCTGCTTACTTCACTTTGCATCTGTTAAGATAAGATTTTCCGTGTTTCCCTGTATTCCATTACCACAAAAAGCCACCACAAATATAAATGTAAGCAAACAAACCAAGAAACAAATAAAATTTTAATCAATGACCTCTTTGGGGTGTATGCCTAGCAGTTGAGTGTCTGGGTTAGATGATGTAATCATTTTAGTCACTTTATTTCTATAGTTCCAAGTTGTTTTCCAGAGTGATTGTATTAATTCACAGTTCCATCAACAATATAGAGTGCATGTCTTTCTATTAACTTCTACATTAACTATTCCTTTCTTATGCTAACTTATCCAATTTTCAGAGTATGAGGTGAAACCTTAGGGATTCTTTGCTTCACATTTCTCCAATTATTGTTAATAATTTGGAGTATTATGTTTTATAGTTTGAAATTCTTTTTTTGGAAAGTGTTTATTAATACCTTTTTGACTACTTATCTATTGGAAAATAGCTTGAACAAAGTTCTTCTATAGTAAATCTTTTAGGGGATCTTTTAAATTTTGACATGTTTGTGAAAGATTCCTAATTGGAAGAGAGACTTTAAGGCAGTATTTTGCTCTACTGAATCAAATACTTTAAAAATAGTTGACAAACAATGCTATTGAGCAAAGTTTGGTTAGTCTTTTCATGCAAGGAAAAAGTGGATGAGGAATACCTGTGGTCCAGATTATGATATGCCATTGGATGGAAAATTAATAGACTTGATTCATTAGTACATATAACTTGAATAGATTCTGAAAATTGACAATGATTCAGGCTCAGAATTATGGGGGAGGAAAGTGGTCTGGGTCGCTTTTAGAAAATTACACATTTTTTTCTTGCTTTTATTGATGTCTTTTGTTTTTCCATCATATTCACATTTGCATATCTCTTTCCCCACTTCCTTACATTAGAGGGTCATTCCTTGTGACAAAGATTGAAAAAGAGGAAAAAAAGTACTTTAGAGAAACCAATCAACATGTAGACAGTATATGAAATATTCTACATCACTTACCTCTAGGTTAAGTAACCTGCCCATATTAAACAAGATATCATTGATGGTTCTTGACTTTGGTTATATCAGCCCCCTTGGCTGAAATGGCACACAGTTTAATGATTCCATATTTTTCTCTGAAATAAAGATCTATTTCAAAATATATCAAAATGCATCAACATATTAATATCAATATGTATATATACATATAAATTTTCCTATATGTGGTTTTTGAATCATGGAACACTGTAGTTTCCAACAAAATGAATTTGGGATCACTCAAAAGGAAATGAAGAGGTGGATGGATATTGGTTACTATATAATGCAAATGAGGAATTATACAATATAAATATAAATAAAGGATAATATACAACCAAAAAATAAAAAGATGGGCTAGTCAAATATTGAGAAAGAATGATACACAATGACTTGTCTGTGTATTCTACTGGTGTCCACATAATGCCAAGACAATGTGAGGAAGGCTTCTAGCATGTTCAGCGAGCACCTTATGGTGTATTTACAGGCAAGAGAGACAGAATGATGAGGAATAGATGGAATGCAATGTACATTGTGGAGGGAGTGTCTATACAGATAAGATCACAGACCTGGGGAATGTAAAATACACCATTCCTGCTTTTGAGGAGTTTATAGTCTAATAGGGAGGAATGAGTAATAATGGAGAGAGAAGAATATATGTCGATCTAAAATCCTCCTAATTAGAAAGCTATCCCCCAAATGAGAGGAATCTTACAGAAAGGTAATGACTTCTCCACTACTCAAAGTCTTCAAGTGGTCTAGATGTCCACCTTTTGCATGTGATAGAAGGTATTTCTCTTTGAGAAAAGGTTAGAATAGATGATGTCTCAGTTCATTTCTAAATCTGAGGTTCTCTGATTCTCAGATCATAATCTGTGACTATGAATTTGAACTAATTTGGTAAAACTTGGCTCCTTCTTTCTAAATTCATGATACGAAGGAAAGATTTACAGTAAGATGACATGCTTTTGACTCCTACTTTTGACAGTTTCACGTTATGTTAGATTTTATATATCCCCAAATCACCAATTCTTAAAGATCCATTTAAGGAATATGATTAATTTTATAGAATCTTTCTTAGAATAATGCTTTTTCTTTTTTTCCTTTTCTAAATTCAATTTTATTTTGTTTCCAGGTCTGAATTGTCTTCCTCTCACCACATCTTCCACATCCTTTGAAAGGCAAGAAAAACAAAATTCATTAAAAATGTCTAATCATAAAACCAAATTCTCACATTAGTCATGTTACCTCCTTCAAAAAAGAAACAAAGAAAATATGTTTCACTCTGCAGTCTGAGTCCTTTAGTTCTCTATGTGGAGGTGACTAGCATATTTTATCATGAATTCTTTGGAATTATGATTGGTGATGGTGTTGATCAATGACTAAGTCTTTCTAGGTTGATTATCTTTACAATAATGTTTTTGTATAAAGTGTTTTTCTGGTTCTTCTCACTTCACTTTGTATTTTTCCAACATTTTCTGAAATCATCTCCTTCGTCACTTTAAATATAACAATAATAAAGGATAGTGTTCTTGAATGCATGAAATAAAATGCATAAGCCATTTATATTAAGATACAATGATCAAAATATATGATTTTTAGAATCAAGTTCATGGGCTCCAGGTTAATAATTTTGTCCCTATTAATTTCAGAAGACTGAAAATGTTTGGCTGTAGGGAGAAATGTTACCCTTGTTTTAATTATTTTTTAAACAGACTGTGGTGACAATGTTTTCCTTTAAAGAGATCAAATTGAATGTTAGAGAGAAAAAAGCCAACTTTGTCCTGGAAGTCTTCAAAATCAGTTTAAAAAATATCTTATTTGATAGTGAGTTGAAAAATGGCTTAGGGTGAAGAATTCCCTGTTGAATTATGGAGAAAAATGTGTGCTTTATCTGTAATCCATGAAGGCTTATTATGAATCTGTGGAGAAAATATGGAGGTTTCATTTAAGAAAATGACTTGATATTATATGCTCCTTAAAACATCATGGAGAATGTGTATGTTTTATCTGTGATCTGTGAAGATCTATGGGGAATCTATATAGAAAACAGAGAGAAAGTGAGGATTGAGTTCTTATAAGAATAGTATTATATGAGTAATATATGAGTAATAAGTATTATTTTATGAGGAAATCCTATAAAGAGAGGTTTATAAAAAAATCTACAAAGAGCTTGAAAGAAGCTGAAAAATTGTTTCCTGTAATTATTAAAGGGAAGACAAAGGGAAAAAATGGACTGCTCTTGAACAGAAATATCAAGAAAATGTTTAATAAACTGAAACCATTAACAGAAGTGAATTGAATGATTTGAGATAAGTCAAAATTTACAGAGTGGTAGATAGAGGGTTTAAAGTGACTTGGACTGTGATGCTGATTCTAGCCAAAAAATTGTGAATAGTTACACAGCCCCTTGTTTATTATTTATTTTATTTGTTAAGGAATTGTATTTATTTGTATATACATGGCATTAAGTGTATTAATTATGGAAAAAGAAGAGTAATATTGAAAAAAAGAAGTTTCTTTGCTTCATTAATTAATATTTAAGGAATTAGGGTATGGCACTCAAGATTGTTAATTAGTGAGATAGAGATCACAAATTTAATAATGAGAAATGAATTACTACAACATACCTCTAGATCACTGTAGATTTCAGGAAGACGAAATTAACTATATAACATTGAGTTAAGTGGTAGACTGAGATTAGGGAAATCCATAAATGTGAATTTTTATCCTCTTTTAGCCTGTTATGCATTTGTGTGTGTGTGTGTGTGTGTGTGTGTGTGTGTGTATGTGCACATATAGGCATACCTACCTTCCTTAAAATTATTAAATAATGAAAATATCCTGTCTCTATCTCCTTCTGAACTTCTTTCTGCCCTATTCAGTGTGCTTAAATATATATTTTTTATTTTATCATTATCACTGCTTACCAATTCCCCCCTCCAATATAGCAATCAATCCTGTTTCACACAAATAAGATATAACAAATGGTAGAAAAGTGTACTTTGCTTTGTTTGATAATTTTTTTATGAAAAACCTTTGATAAAGTTTAGCACTTTTTATTCACACATAGCTGAAACATGATAAACTTTAAGATTCAAAAATTTGTTTCAAATTACGATGACTAAAGTCTATGAACCATTCTTGTTCAGATGGGGAAAACCAAATGTATTATGTGAATGGAGAGAGATAAATTTTCTCATTTCCTGTCTTAAGACAGGAATGGTCATTACAATTTTGCTGTGTTGTGATTTGTTTTATTCTTTTTGTTTACAATGCTATTTAGTTTGCATCAGTTCATATAAATCTTTCTACAATTCTTTGAATTTCTCTAATTTCTTAGAATGAAGCAGTTATTTTGAATTCTTATGCTATATTTTGTTCATCCACTGTGCAATTGATGGTTAATTATTTGTTTCTAATTCTTTGGTACCAGAAAATTGCCGTTGTGCTTTTTTTTTGGCATATACTCTTTTTAGTAAATGCCTAATAACCATAAGTTTTGACATTTGGTTCTTTCCAGCTTCTTTTCACTTCCATTTCTCTTGTAAACCATTCTAGAGCATAGTTTTATGTTGATATTCTGTAGGATTCTAATGTTTCATTAGCCATTATTTAAATTTTCTTTGCCTTGCAATATTCAGTAAGTCAATTGTGTAATCTTTTTGATGTTTCAATACTCATTTTTTTCTAATTTTAGTATCTTTTTTGTAGATTTATCAGTTTTAATCTCAAATGTTCAATTGAATTTTTTTTCATTTGAAATTGAACTCACTTTCTGACTCCTCTGCCTTTCATAGTGGGAATATTCATTGGTTTAGACTACAAGACTGCCTTTGCTTCCTCCCACTTCAGATATTTAGTTTTTACTGTCCTTCATCCCTGTTCCAAGTAGCTTCTGAGGGTCAGGGGTGGGGGAGGGACATAACCAGAACCAGATGCATTTTAGAATCTCTTCTTCAGACCTGATATATGATAACCTCAATGCTGTCCATGTCTCCTGTTGTTCTTTCTTTGGCTTCTCTAGGTCAAACGAAAAATTTGCCATTTTTTATAGAGTTGATGAAGAGCAATGTGGCAGTTCTGAGCAATATCTTTGAAGCTTCATGTTCCCTAAGCTAGGGGCCACCCCAGGTATAAGGAAACTAATTTTTGCCTTCCAATTTTCATACCTCTTTCTTCATTGCTGGGCAGAATCAATGTCTCTGCTTGTGGGAAGGGAGTTAAGGAAGAGCAAGATATAAATTGCACAGGCAGATGCGATGTAACAGAATGTAAAACTTTCATTTTGCTTAGTACAAGTACAAGTCAGTAGATTGGTTTGTATGAAGATTCCCTCACCTTTACTAGTGAGTCAGAGGGAATCACTGAAAGTACAATGAGTGCTGGAAAGGGTAACTAAGGAGGCTGTGTCATGGGAAGGGAGCCAGTATTCAGTGAGATTGAAAAGATGGAAAGATAGGAAAAGGAACAAAATTAAGATGAAAAGGAAAAAAATTAAGATGAAAACATGCATGTTAGGTATTCCAGAGAGCAGGTTCCAGAGACCACAGTGGAAGGGGTAGGTAGTTTTAGAAATAGAACATTGGGGTATTTGAGTTGAGGGAGATGACAATAAGGGAGCAAATAGTGAGAGGTAGAAAATGAGGTATGAACTTTGAAAGCTGGGGGTTCAGAATCACTGGGATGATGAAGGTGTGACCAGGTATAAATTTTTTAATCATTGAGGACTGAAACTAATTTATCAACATTTATGGATTTAGCCTAAGGATTTAGCCTATGGATTTAGTCCTCTCAGAACTTTCGGTAACTCAGGAAATTGAACAAGCTCCAGGTGGTTGGTTGAATGGCATTTCTTTCCTTTCCCTCAGGCATTTTAGGTCAGTCTAGGACATAGGTATTTGTTTTTCCTATTCTCTGGGGCTTTCCAAGTGACCAATCAAGTTGACTGCAAATAAGGATAATTTCATTTCCTTATTACTAATATTTATTCCCTTTATTTCTCTTGTATTCCTATTGGGAGTGTTTCTAGAATTATGTCAAATAATAGTGAGAATAGGGATATCCTTGTGTAACTCTTGTCCCTACTGGGCAAGTTTCTCCAGTTTCTCCAGTGTAAATAATGTTTGCATTTGATTCAAGAGAAAGTCTGTTTAAAAAACAGTATTTATAAATGACACTTTTTTCTTATATTTTTCAAAGATATGTTAGCATAAATGAGTGCTATTTCTGAGGAAAAGCCATGCAATCAAAGGAAGAGACCCATCAGGACTGAGGACACTTCCAAGGAATAAATTCCAGAGTCAAAGTGATCTTCCATGATGAAGAGCTTTCTGGGCCATGAAGTCTGGGTGCAGCCTGGTGTATTCATAAAGAGATACCTGACTTGGGTGCCTTCTTTAAATGGGGGTTCTTGGAAAATCCAGGCTAAGAGTGTTTCTGAAGTGTGAATTACAGGACTAAAGAGATGTCTCAATATAAAGAAGCTTCTGGAGCATGGTGAACAAGTGTGGAGTATAGCCTGGTGAGATATAAAGATATGAAGTTTATTATTTGACTTTAAAGTAAATAGAATATTAAAATCTGCCTCCAAATTTTAAAAAGCTATATTATTCAGATTGAATAATTTTTTGATATATTTCTGTATACATGTTGTTAGGATTTTATTTAAAATGTTTCTATCAGGGACAGAGCCAAGATGATGGAGTAAAACAAGGAACTTTCTAGAACTCTTCTCCCAAACCCAGCCAAATACTTGCCAGCACAGACAGGGTCTAAGTAGGCCTCAAGGGGACTGAATCACTGGCACCTGTTGTGGTTTCTAGACTTCTTGACCTCGAAACACTGAGGACAAATTGGAACATCACTAGAAAAAACCTGTTGGAGCTGTGTGAGAGAGTAGAGTGATCCAGTCCTGGGACAGTGGAGGAGGTAGAGGAGCCCATGGCAGCTGTAGCAGCAGCAGCAGGAGCAGCTGTTTCTAGGCCTATAGACTGTGGGAGGATCGAGTGGCTGAGAATATACCCCCTTAACCCAGTGGAAGCAGAAAACTACCTTGACAAAGCTTAAAAGTCAAGTAAATGACTGGGGAAATGAGCAAAAACCAGAAAAAGAATTAGACTATTGAAACTTACTTTGGTAGACAAGGAAGACCAAAATATACAAACAGAAGAAGACACAAGTCAAAGCTCCTATATCTAAAGCTTCAAAGAAAAATATGAATTAATCTCAGGCTATGGAAGAGATCAAGAGAAGCAGAGCAACAATTGGGAAAAGAAATTAGTGTGATGCAAGAAAATCATGAAAAATGAGTCCAGTGCTTGCTTACTGGGGCCCCCAAAATACTAAAGAAAATAACACCTTAAAAAATAGACTAACTCAAGTGAAAAAAGATATTCAAAAAACCAATGACGAGAAGAATGCCTTAAAAAGCAGAATTGGCCAAATGGAAAAGGAGGTCCAAAAACTCACTGAAGAAACTAATTCCTTAAAAATTAGAACAACAGATGGAAGCTAGTGACTTTATTAAAAATCAAGAAATTATAAAACAAAACCAAAAGAATAAAAAAATAACAGACAATGTGAAATATCTCATTGGAAAAACAACTGACCTGGAAAATAGATCCAGGAGAAACAAGTATGAGGCAACGGGGCTTGGCACACAAGTATTGCACCCCTGAGAGTGAAGACCAGGAGATATAAACAAGAGATTTCCTGAAGGTAGAAACAGCAACACTTGACAATAGATTGATGTGTGAGATGAATGAGTGTGAGAAGTCAAGAATAACATTAATGATATGACCTGGGTATTTGAAAGAATGGTGGTGCCCTTGATAGAAACTGGAAAGATGGTGATAGTAATTGGTAGGATGGGAGGGTTTAGAGGAAAAGATAATATATTATATTATTATATTATATATTAATATATAATGTTATATATTATCTTTTGGACATGCCCAAAATAAACTTTGCAATATAAGACTGGTGCTCAGGAAAGAGTTTAGGGCTGAATATATAGAATGGAGAATTATCTGCACAGAGTTGATAATTGAACTCATGGAACCAAATGAGATCACCAAGGGAGAAGATAAAAGGGCAAGAACTGAACCTTGGGAGATACCTGCATTTTTTATTCATGTTGTGAAAGGTAGAAGGAAAGTCAAAGGATAGGAGGGTAATGAAACTCTAGAAGGGAGAGAAGGAAAGGATGATCCACCCAGAAGAATGAGAACTAAAAAAAAAGCCAAACGAAGTGAATTTGTTGGCGGTGAATATTCACAGCAGCTACTCTCATTTTTAGCCTACTATCCCTTAAGGATTTGAGAAGCAAAAGGTTTTCAAGCTAGTGTTGAGAAAGATGTTTGTACTTCTGGCCTATCTATACTTTTCACAATAAATAACCCTTCGTAAAAATCTAAAAAATATATGGTTATGACCAGAAAAAGAAATTTTGTAGCTCATAAATATGGTAGTGGAACATTTGTGGGTAAGATTTGTGGGAAAGATTAAGGGTATAATAATTTCAATGTGCAGTTGGGTAGAGGGGAGAAGCAGGTTGTGGGAATAGAATCAATTAAGGAACTGTGCAAGTGAGATCATATGTGAGACTTTCAAGGTTTTTGAAGTTCCCTAGTTTGAGGGCAAGAGTTGTGGCGGAAAGAATGTGAGCAAGTTACTGAACTAGTTAGAAGGAAGAAGAATATAAAAGGGTTCAAAAGATAATGGCCACCAGAATTTAGATAAATTTTAATCTCAAAAGATGAATCTGATGTCATCCTCCAAGCAGGACAGTGATGATGGAAGAGAAATTAGCTAAAAGAACGAATCTCTAATAGTGGAATTACCATTATGGCAGAGGTGGGGGAGACTTCTAAGGGCTCTGACATCACATGTGGGTGGTCCTCTATTCCATATGTGGATATGGAGACTTGTCATCTGAATCAACAGGTTCCATGTCATCTAAGTCAATTGTAGCAAGGATGGAGGACCAAGGACATGGGATGATAAAACTGGGTTTGGAAGCAGGTGAGCAAATCCCAGAAGTAGTAGAGAGTAGAAAGACAAGCACAAAATTACATGAGATATATAGCAATGACACTGTAATCTGATATGGTAGAAAGAGGGGTTAGTGAGCCCAATATATCATTTTAAAGATGAGGAAACTGAGGCACAAAGAAGTTAAATGACTTGAGCAGGGTTATATGTATCTTAGGTGGGATTGGAACTCTAAATCCAGTACTATACTAAGTGGTGCCACTAAGTCATACTCTAAAGTTGCATATAAAACTTCAAGGGCATGTTCCATACCTGAGCTCTATTCCTAACTAGCTACTCATGAACTGGTTTTATCATCTTTTGGTAAGTACCTTTCTTTCCCTGATTCTTAATTTCTTTATCTTAGTGGCAGAACCGAAGGCCCCTTCTAGCTCAAATAGGGCACAATTCTAAGTGAAAGGGCAGAGGAAAAAGACTGGGTTGATGATTAAAGAGGTAAAACATCACAGGAAATATCAATATTTCTTGCACCACCATTCTTAGGAAAAGTTATCGGCCCACACAAGGCCATCTTTTATTGACTAAAATACAACTGAAATATGTCAGGAAGGTCATGGGACTGAGGTCAACAGCATTTGGACAGTTGTTTGTTCATCTACAATAAAGATCTAAGGGACAAGGACTTACAGCAAATGACTTTTAGTTAAAACACAATTTATTTTTCAAAGGTGGACGATTTCCTGAATTTTAAAAGTCAAATAAAAGCATTTTCATTGACTCTTATGGGCCAGCAGGCAGCTATTTCTTCATTGGCTTCACCTCCACACT
Organism: Bettongia penicillata ogilbyi; assembly: GCA_023548195.1. NCBI lineage: Eukaryota > Metazoa > Chordata > Mammalia > Diprotodontia > Potoroidae > Bettongia > Bettongia penicillata. Next base: position 8,183,208 of record JAJHZJ010000197.1, read on the forward strand.
GAACAGATGATATCCTTCATGTTCTTCTCCAGGATCGTATGTCCTCTGTCTCATGTGTACTGACATACTGTGCCAGAAGAATGTTTCTAGCTCTTCAGACCTTCCTCCTTTCATCTTCACTTAGCAACTTCTCCTTTAAAGTGCACTGTAACTCTAAAGAGATAACTCTTTCCTAATCTACACAATTCTACCTTCTTTTACAACTAGTTCAATAGCTGGCTAACAGGCTTTCTTTCCACTCCAACACCTGCCCTTTTTCAAGGGGACTTCACCTTACATTTTGGTGTCCCCTTAAATACCCTTGCTTCTCCACTATCACCTTCACTCAAGTTCAAGTATACCAGGCTCCAATCATTTCATCCTCTCCTGATTTCTCAGCCTAAGACCTCTGCTCTGTTCTCATTTCCTTCCCATTATAATCAGTATCCTTTAGTAAACAAGGTCATCTTTAACCTGTACTCCATCCTTGGATTCCTTGGCTGATATCACTGCTGTTAACTTTCCATCCCCACCCCCACTGCCACAATATTTCCATCATCTTCCTTCTCTGCTCTTGTGTATTTACTGCTGAACTCACCAAACTAAGGCATATAACCAAGTAAACTAGGTCAAAAATAAATGTACATTATTCAGTTTCAACTGGGCCCTCACTGGCACATGCAAATCCTTTCACTCTTCTGTGATCAACTCTGTTATATTTCCCACAGAAGCTATCCCAACCCTTTTCTTTGGCAACCTATTCCATCTCTTCTTTGTGTCCTTGATTCCATTCCTTTTGTCTCCTCTGGTATTTTGCTTCTTTAATCGCCCCCTGTCACCATCATTTTTAACCTTTCCTTAGTCATTCAATGGTTATTTCCTTGTTGCCTTCAAACACATCCAGCCACTCACCCATCATATTTAAAAAACCTCCACTTGAAGCAAACATCCCTCCAAGCAATTACTCTCTATTTCTCGTCCTTTTTACAGTCAAGTTCTTGGAAACTCTTTACAAATCATTACATCTTCTTTGATTCCATTGATTTACTATTCAGCCACTTGCAAACTGGCTTCTGTCCTGACTGACTGAAATTGATCTTTTAAAGCCACCAACAATCTTTTTATTGCTAAATTCATTTTTTTCCTCAATCTTCATCTTTCTTGATATCTCCACAGTTTTTGACAGTGTTGAGCACTCTTTAATCTGGATACTCTCTCCCCCCCTGGTTTGTTTTTATTTTTATTTTTTTACATGACTCTGTCATGCTTATTTTCCTACTTGACAGAACAATATTTCTTAGTCTTATTTGCAGGACTGTAGTCCACATGTGGGTGTATCACAGGGCTCTGTCCTGGCCAACTTATTTTCTTTTTCTCCCTGTCCTTTCTTTGTGGCTCAGCAAACTACCATGGATTTATCTATCTTCTATATTCAGGTGGGGCAGGTAGGGGGCACAGTATATGGAGAACTGGGCTTGGAATCAGAATGATTCACTGTGCTAGGGAAGGAAATGGCAGAACACTCAAGTATCTTTGCCATGAAAACCCCAAATGGGGTCATGAACAGTTGGACAGGACTGAAATGAATATGTGGATGACCCTCCGATCTGCATATACAGTCCCCATCTCTCTCCTGAGCTTCAGTTTTATATATCCAACTACTTACTAAATATTAGGAAAATTAATTTTATACTACCCTGTAATGCATCCTATGCCACATTTTGTCAAACCCCACCTCTTAGTCTAGATCAAAAGGAAACCTTTTCCAGCTCAGCCTAAGGCTTGGTTGAGGATAACTCCTAGCCCACAGGGCACCTGCTCCTTAACCAGTTTAAAGTTTAACCCAGCTTCTGTTTACCCTATTAAATAGAGAACCAATTGGGTTAGGCCCTTTCCAAGCGATGACTCTACTGTCCTTCAAAATTACTCGGTCTCTAAGCGAAAGATGGAAATGGGGAGATCCTGATTGGGGTGGTTTTCTAGCCAAGATTACTAGAGACAGTTGACGCCCATCAAGCAATTAACATTCCTTATTACCAGACAGGGCTGTGATCATCCATACCTGAAGGCCAACCCACCTACCAATCAGGATTACTTTACCTTTTCCAGGGGAAGTCCAAATGATATATTGTCAGGCTAATCAGAAGGGAGACACAGCTAGATTTAAAAGACCCTGTGGGCCCTCCCGTGGGGTTTCCTGGCTTTTGCTGAAGTGCCAGTATGAACCATTTTACTAACAGTTAATGTGTTGCTGTGATTGAAATGATGTTTTGCCCTGGAGAAAACTGTGCCTTTGTTGCTATTTCATTCACCACACATCTCCACTTGGATATTTCACACTTGGCATGTCCAAAACAAAATTCATTATCATTCTGTCTAAACTAAACTGCCTAAACTAATTCTACCTTCTAATTTCCTTTCCCTGCCTTTGATTAGGGCAACTGGTATCCTCCTAGTCACCTAGGTTTATGACTTAAAATTCATCCTTAACTCTTTACTCTCATTCATTCACCAAATCTCATTTCTGAGTCTTTCTGATCCATCCTCTTCAAGATCTAATTTAGACTCTACAGAATCCAGATCACCCCGCAAGCTGTTCTGTTGCACAACTAGGCACAAAAAGGGAAACCACCAGGGAATTAGAAGCTTTGAAATATTAAAGCAATATAACTGTGGGTATCATAATTTCCAAATCATCAATCGGAATGCATTGACTGAAAGTTCCATATTTCTTTTTGCAAAACCTCATTTAAAGTTCTTCCAAATGTTAAGGCCACTACATACCACTGCCATATAAAGTCTTGTGCTAGATTCTGTAGGGGTAAGTGAAGAGGGATAAAATAGTAACTCTTACCCTTATACAAGTGCCACTCTAACTGGTGAAACAAAATATAATCTATAACAAGAGGGCAGCAGACTTAAGTGACCAATACCAAGTGTCTAATTGCTGAAGGGTCCAGAGGCCAGAAAAGTCCCTGTGGATGGGAGACATCAGGGAAGAATTCATGGAGGATGTGGCCCTTCAGCTGAGCGTTGAAGGTCAAAAGACCTGGGCCCAGTTATTGAGTCTTAGACCTACAAAACTATAAGAAAGTGACCAAGTACTTTACCCCTCAAAGTCCCTATTTTCCCATCTGCAAAATAAAGATAATACTGTAATAATTTCATTAGCTACCTTAAGGGTTATTATGAGGAAGTTGTTGACTTGTGTCTGACTCTTTGGGACCTCATTTATGGTTTTCTTGGCAAAAAATATTGAAGTGGTTTGTCATTTCCTTCTACAGTTCCTTTTACAGATGAGGAAACTGAGGCAAACAGGGTTAAATGACTTGTCTGGGGTCACACAGCTAGGACATGGCTGCTACTGGATTTGAACTCCAGAAGATAATTTTTCCTCATTCCAGGCCTGGCATTCTACCCATTGCACCACTTACCTGCCTATATTATGAAGAAGGCATTACTTGAAGCATGATAGGAACGAGCGATGATGAGTATCATTTAAGAATTTGTCTCTGTTGCTGCTACTGCTAGAATATAGCCACAAAACAAGATGATATAATAAGGAATTCAATTTAGAATTAAACTTTCCTCAGCACCTTATAAGTAGAATGCAAGGCCTTTGCCAGTACAGTACACTCATTCTGCAAAGTATAAATGACCAGATGCATTAAGCCAGTGATGTGACAAAAGAAATGGTAACTCACATTTCTCTAGCACAATAACCATGTGCTAACCATAGTATATGTATCATTATCCTCATTTTGTAGGTAAAGACACTAAGGTCCAGAGGGCTTACGTGACTTGCCTGTGGCCGCACGGCTAGTAAGCAGCAAAGTCACATTTCAAATTGGAGTCATGTGACTCTGGGGGCAGAATCTTTTCTACCATCCTAGAGATACTGCTTCTCATATTGCCTTTCAGTCACATACCTAACTAGATTCACTATGCTTCAAAATTCTTTTATGCCTTGGAAAATGGAAACAAGGAGTTTTTCATTATCACTTTTTAATATAAATTTTTTAAAAATGCAATTAAGAAATATTTATTTTTATTTTATCTCACCCATCTTGCCCACTCTCCTCGCCTGAATTTAAAAGGAAGGGGGGGGGTGGAATCTCTTATAACAAACATGCATAATCAAGTCAGACACATTCCTTTACTGGCCATGTATAGAAATATACGTCTCGTTCATCATGTTGAATCCATCACATTTCGGTCAGGAGCTGCACAATGTAGTTCATCACAGGTTCTCTGGATGTTGCATTGGTCAGAGTTCTTATAATTTTTTTTTTAAGGTATGAATTATTCTCCTAGGCTTTGCAGCAGAGTGTCTTGCATGGTAAGCATCTAAAAAGATGTTTGATTGAAGATTCTGTTTCTCTTTATGTTAGTAGTGCCTTGTTGGCACCTTAAGGATTTAGGTGGCATGTTGGTGCCATCTGCTGGTGTATTGAAACATTCTTCGTTATAGTTCCTGGTCTATTCCTATGCAGTAAAACTCTAGTACTGTAGAAAAGCCCATGAATTATTCTAGCAGACCTGAAGTGAGAATTACCTTACGTTGAACGTTTTATTATATGACTGAGAAGAACTTTAAAAGGAAATCTTGCACGTGGGCCATTCCAATGGGGGACTGGAAGGTTAGGGTGTTTGTGAGTGTTAACAGCCTCCTGAGCATGGTTTGGTAGCTTGGACACAGACGTTCTGGTAGCTGATGATACTGAGGAGCTCGAATCTGAGAGATTCAGAAGGGCCATGGATTGGGCTAGAGAAGTAGACTATGAGTTAGGTATTGGAGAGGATGAATGGGGAGAAAGAAGAATAATCTAATGGTACATAGATAACAGTAACAAGGATGGAGTAAGCTTTAAAGCAGACCCATCTTCTGAGTAAGGATCTGAAAGTGGCAGTGAGAGTACAAGAATTTGACAACTGCTCCTGCTGACCCTGTGAATCGGGAATTACCAGTCTTGGAGGGACATGTCCTGTGACTTGGTATCTTTAGGAAAAAATAGGTTTCAGTGAAAACCAGAAAATGAAAGGGATGAGAAAAAGGGATCAAATATTATAGAACCAGAGATTTAGAGTCAGGAGAAATTCAGGTAGATGGCATAGCAGATAGAATGCTGCACTTGGACTCAGCAAGATCTGAGGTCAAATCCGACCTCACATATTTACTTGTTGTATCACTTCAGGCAAGTTATTTAACCTCTATCTGAAGAGTTGTGAGGATCTAATAAGACATTATTTGTAAAGTGCTTTACCCAGGGCATGGCACATAGTAGGTTTTATATAAATGTTCATTTCCCACCCTCACCCCTCTTAGAGGCTATCTAGTCCAAGCTCCACATTTTGTAGACATAGAAACTAGTGCCCAGAAAAGTGACTTAAAATCAGGTCCTTCGGCTTCCAATCTCGTTTTCTTTTCAATTGCACTGCACCAATATATTGAGGGTCCTGGGGGTTGGGAAATCAGTTCTTCAGGTTCCTGCTATAGACCAATGATAGTAATCCACAGAAGGAATCAGACTGCTATGAAAAGCCCTGGGCGTGTGTGTGTGTGTGTGTGTGTGTGTGTGTGTGTGTGTGTGTGTGTGTGTATTCTCAGATCTTTGATTAAATAGCTCTTGGGCCTTAAGCAAGGCATGTTCCTTATTCTCAGTTTCATCATCTATAAAATAAGAAAGTGGACTCGACAATTTCCAGAGTTTCTTCTTGCCATCTCTCTATCATATCTATCATTTGAACACTTTTGTGGGGAAAAAAAAGCAGAAACAAAGTGCATAGGCAGAACTAGTTTTTAGAGATAAAAAGAAATCTGAAAGGTAATGTAGTACAAGGTCCCCTTACCATGAAGTCTAAGTTAAATTTTCCTCTGAAAGTCAAGATAACTGGCTCTGAGTTTTGGTTGACTCAGAAGACTAGACCCAAGATGGAGCACCATTGACATGGCTTCCCATTTGTTTCAAGCTATGTTGATGTGGCTTTCTGGTTGCCTCAGGATACCAACATGGAGCTCATCAAACTTACGAATGTTCTAGACTTAAGTGAATCACCCTACCATGGTGCTCCTGACAGACATGTTTCTGTATGGAAATGAAGGGTACCCCATCTTACCAAGTGAAGTACTATGTCCTTGTTGAGAATTTTTTTCCCTTCCTAGGACCAAGTAAGTTTCCTTTGGTTAGCTATTAAACATCCTATGAATATTTCATTTCATTATCATCTCCAACCTGAGCTAACAGCTTGTCTTGAATTAGGTGAGGCCCATTAGAGTTGTGTAGCAGGTGCTGATGATTTACTCTGGAAAAACTCCTCATTAAGGGTTCCAAATAATGGCAGATCAGTACCAAATAAATAAATAAATATCAAAGAAAGATTTAGTTGGCATGCTAGGACTTATGCTTCAGAACTTCAGCAACCACCTACAGGGCTAATGTGAGAATAAAATAAGGTAGTATGTGTAAAACTCTTAGCACAGTGCTTGGCACATAAAAGGCATATAATAGTAACCTTCCTTCCTTCCTTCCTTCCTTCCTTCCTTCCTTCCTTCCTTCCTTCCTTCCTTCCTTCCTTCCTTCCTTCCTTCCTTCCTTCCTTCCTTCCTTCCTTCCTTCCTTCCTTCCTTCCTTCCTTCCTTCCTTCCTTCCTTCCTTCCTTCCTTCCTTCCTTCCTTCCTTCCTTCCTCTGTAACTTTTGAGTGGCAAAATTACTTTCCCAAGGAACATCTCAACCTCTCACTAGACAGAATTCACCAATTGTTATAGCTGACAGTATTCCCCACCTGTTCTGTCTGGTGCTTAACCTTTTCAGTTTTAGCTTAGACCAGTCTTCAGAAAGCAGATACATGTCTGCCTACCAGTCGGTCCTCAAAGCCTCTTATTCTTGACAGGTATTTTGGGAGTTTACCCTTTGCTATTACAGCCTTCAAGAACCCAGGTCGCCTCCAAGCCCCAGTGATTCATTGAAGGAAGAGATTAAGGGAGGATAGATATACATGCAAAGGTAAATATAAGGCAGTCTCTGCTAAGGGCCAAATGAACAGTCCAACTGGAAGGAACTGAGGAAGTCAATTTCATTTTAGCAAAATCATCTCAAAAGAATTAAGGGATGGAATGTAACCTGGTACTTTCAGTCCCCCAAGGCATTCTGTCTGGTAGAACTGGTGCCCTGCCCTCAAGTCCTTAAAAATGTCAATGTACCTTCCTAACCACCTGAATTATTTCCTGGCAAGGGGGAGTCCAACAGTCTTGCCATATTCCACAGCAGTAAGGCTTGTCATTCATTTCAAATTGACAGGAAGAAACAATATTTTCACTGCAGAGCATAAAATTGGGGCTTAAGTGTCCCCACTCCCCTGAGAGTCCTTAGAGCAAGAAAGCTGGTGTGTTTATGTGATTGTGGAGAAAAATGCTCTTCTGTCCTAAAATTCTCTTGGCTCAGATTCAGAAGTAAATGTCCAAAATTAAATTAAATATTAGAGTAGTTAAAATAACTGACCCTTCTCTCTCACCATGCATCCCCCTCCTCTCCCTCTACCTCCATCCACTTTTCCAACTTGTAAAGGCCATTAAGACTCTATTCTCTGGCCTATGTAAACCCAAAGAGAAATAGAATGTGCCGAGTTCTAGTTATGCCTGGACATTTGCTAACTGGTGACCACAGACAAGTCACCAACTTCAGCCCCTGAGTTTCCTCTCTGTTGAAAGGGGATATCACTAAGCCATTCCCCAGTGTGTGAATGATGAAAGCATATGAATAAGCAGTTTTCAAAAGAAAAATCAGAAATTCTTAACAACCATTTGAAAGATTGCTCCAAATAGCTGAAGATAAAAGAAATGTAAATCAAGCCAACTTTGAGATTTCACCTGATGGCTAGCAAATTTGAAAAGGAGACAAAAGATGAAAATAGTTCATGTTGGAAGAATTATGGAAAAGAAAGGTATATAAACATAAAAATGTTTGATAGAGCTGTGAATTGGTCTAACCATTCTGGAAAGCAATCTGTAATTGTTTTAAGAAAGTGATTAAAATGTCTATACCTAGAGATCCTCCTGTTAGGCATACATACCAAGGAAGTAAAAATCCAGAAACACTGGTCCCATATACACCAACATATTCGTGGATGTGTATTTATGGCAGCAAAATAAACAAACACAAAAAACTGGAAACAACGTAGATTCCTTTCAACTGGGGAATAATTGAACCAAGTGGGGTACGTGAAGGTACCAGGGAAGAAGAGTGATTGAATCAGGAATGCGAAATACTAATATATCATAAAAGACAATGAAGATGAACCAAGATGAACAGTGCCCTTCCTTCCTTCCCAGTTTTATTAAACTCTTAGAGTTCTTCAACTGAGTGACGCCGCCCTCTTTGCTGCTCCTCACGCAAAACACTCTATCTTCTGATACTGAGTGCTTTCTTTGGTTTTCTCTCATACATGAAATACTTTCTTCTTCACCCCAGCCTCCTAGCTTCCTTGGCTGTTTTTTAGTCTCAGTTAAAATCCCACCTTCTGTAAGAAGACTTTCTTGATCTCCCATAATGCTAGTGCCCTCTGAGACTACTCCCAATTTATCCTGTCTATGCCTTGTTTGTACGTAGTTGTTTTCATGTTATCTCTTTCATTAGATTGTGAACTCCTAAGGAAAGAGATTTCTATTTTTTTTATTATTATTATACTACATATATATTTCTTGTATATATATATCCTTTTGTGTCCCAAGAACTTAGTACAGTACCTGGCACATAGAGAGTGCTCGTTTATCCACAGGGAAAAAAATGATGTTGAATGAAGTAAGCAGAACTAGGAAAAGAATACATAAAATGACCACAATGATGGGAAGGGAAAGAATTTAAAATATACAAAGTGAAATACTACAGTATTATAGTGAATAAGGGTGGTCCTGGAGAAGAGATGAGATAGGGTATGTACCACCCTCCCTTCTTTTGATAGGTGGGATGCTTCATGCAATGCCAGAATCCACTGTGAAATTCGTTAGTTTTACTAGTTTACTAGTAAATTAACTAGCCCCTTCTCTCTATTTTATTCTGTTATGACAGATGGTTTGCTGGGTAGGAAATGGGAAAGGATGCATTTGGAAATGAAAGTAATATAAAAACAAAAGCAGAAACATACTTAAAATAAACCACCACCACAATGGAGAGATCAGAATGCTTACTTCATAACGTTGTTGGGAGAAGACTAACCCAACAAAGCACTATATAAACATGAGTATTATAGGGGCAGGTATTATAGGAACCATTGAATCAAGGCTGGCACTTTGGAACCTGGGACTTCTTGATGGACTGAAAGCCCAGCTCCAAAAGTCACAGAGCAGGTTGTCCATGGAAACTTCTAGCCTTCATTCCAGAACCCAGATGACTTCTTCCAGCTGGCCCCACAGCGATTCAAACCTAATAAAAGAGCTCTATGGTAATCAGGAAGCAATCTGGGAAAGTGTATGCCTGTAGAAATTGGAAACCATGTGTATGTCTGCATGTGTGTGTTGGCGTAACTCCCCCCGGTACCACTGCACCTCATTCTGACAATTATTAAATACCTCACAACAGGTTTTAACCCAAGTCCTCTGAGAACCATTCAGGTTCTTGTTTCCTGTAGGAGGAAGACGTCAATGATGTTAGCACAATTTGATTTGGGCTTTTATGAAGTAATAAGCTAATACCCTTGCTCTCCCTCTCAATATGGAGAACTTGAGACAGCAGAGTAAAGGTTGTTGTGTTTTGGGTTTTTTTTTTGCTGCATTTTCCCCAGAAGGTTCCCTCCACCATTCCCCTTTCCCTCTTTAACTCCTGTCTTCCTCCCCACCCCATCCCCCAGCTACTATAACAACAGAATCCTGAGCTCATTCCCAGAATAACGGCCTCATTCACATAAGCCTGGGAGGAGGACCTCTCCCTGGCCACTTTGGCCCTGTGACTCTCTCTTTGCCCATATGTGTTCCTTGTCTGGCTGTTGTGAGTTACCCAGCAGCCATCCCATTTCCTGCTAAGTCTTCTGCATTCCCACTTAGAGCTTCCAAGGCTCAAACTCTGCAGGGCCAGCAGGAAATACCATTTTAGGTAACCATCCTATTTTCCTGGCAGTTTCATTCCAAATTGTTTCTGGAAAACTCAGCTCTCATTCCCTTCTGTTAATGCAAATGTATACAAAAAAGATCTCCTTGGGAACTTCTTTAGGTTCTGAAACTCTCCAAAGCAGGTCTTGCTAAGAAATCATGAAAACTTTTTCTCCATATTTCAATTATTTCTTTGTCTCTCCCCTGTTGCATCCAGGTCCAGAATTTTGGGTACCAGACCTCCTACAGATAGAACTTTAGCCAGAAGTGGGGCATCAAGACCCTATGGTTCAATCAGATGGCCATATACTTCTCCCTAGGCATCTCTCTCACCTACCACCCTACCTATTCCCCTGTGGATAAACTAGCACCCTCTGTCTTGATATAAGACAAAGAAATTGGTATTGACTATGACTTTAGTCAGTCTATTAGGGACCCTAATTAAAATTTTTTCTTCAGCTAGAAGACTGATCTAATCTCCCTTTTTCCTTGATGTTCTAGAGAGAACAAACTGACTTTGCCCTCTAAAGATTAGAGAAAATGTGAAATACAGGACTTTTGAATATGAAAGCCCCAGATAATTGGTATTTTTCTATTCTGTGCCTAACAAACTACTACCTAACCACTGCAGAAACCAGGCTTCCCAGAGAAGGTACTTCTCATGAGTACTTTGGAGGCCTTTTCCAATGTTCCATTTACACAGGGGACCAGGAAAAGGAGTAGGCATAGTAAATCCCAATGACTTGTACAGACCTGGCTTCTGCTGCCATCACTCTGCAATTACTCTTCTTTTGAAATTCATTTGATTTAGACTATATCAACCTATCCAGATTCTTGTTGTAATTATCTACTAGTTTTCAAATTATTCTTCTTTTCATAAGGAATTGAGTATCTGACTCAGACTTCCTCTCCACCCAAAATACTGTTCTCATCTTGTCTTGAGTATACATATTGATGTCATTTCAAATTCTCTGGCTTCCTAGTTCTTCGACCTCCTAAACTCCCAAGATCTACATCTTGTATCTACTTCAGCCACATATAGTAATAATCATGCCCTTGGTCACTACCTATGTAGTAGTACCACTAATATCAATTTAAGCCCCTAGTACCTGGCTTTGGAGTTCTACCTGTTCAATCATTATTCCTAGCACCCACTTTTCCTCTCTAAATCTTCCCTAGGTCAACCAGTATTGATCACTTCACATACCCTCCTATCTGTAAAAAGACAATTTACTTAAAATAGGAATGCAGGGTAAATAGTAAAATACAATGTTACATTACCAGTAGAATGGAAGAGTAGTTGTTTTTCCCATAAACCTCCAACCTAAAAACATCAAAAGATGGAATTATGGAGCAAATCTATAGAAACCAAAGAAGAATCTGTAAGTAACAAGGCAGATACTGTAAAGGGAAAAGTTTTGTGGAATAGCAGCAAAGAATGTAAATGCTTAAAATTCCCTCTTACTCTCCTCACCCATACCCTATTCCCCACACTATGTATAATTGCTACAAGTCATTTCACAGGCTTGTGATAGAGGATATAGTTCTGGAGTTCCCTAACAAATTTTTCATAGCAGTGATGCAATCTGAGACGTCCCTCCCACAGAGATGCCAAGAACATTGATCCTGTCCTTCCATGTGAAGAAAAAGCAATACAACTTGGAGGGAGAGGAGAATGTGCAAGATGATGCACAGTCAATAAGAGAGGAAAGGGTTTTTGTCCCCAAAGGAAAGGGGACTTAAGTCCTATCTAGTCTTGTGCCTTTCCCCAAGGAATTTACAATAGAAGGATCCCATACTCCCCAAAGGAGGCTGAGGATACCCATTCTGGAGATCTATGTAGGAAAAAAATGTGCACGTTTCAGTAGTGGAAGGTGGAAAAGAACATAGAGGAGAGAAGTTATAGACGAAAAATATAAGCAATACATAGAAACATAACACTAGAAATATAAGAAAATATTATTAAGTACCTCACAACAGGTTTTAACCCAAGTCCTCTGAGAACCATTCAGGTTCTTGTTTCCTGTAGGAGGAAGATGTCAATGATGTTAGTACAATTTGATTTGGGCTTTTATGAAGTGATAAGCTAATACCCTTGCTCTCTCAATATGGAGGACTTGAGACAGCAGGGTAGAGAGTTGAAATATAAGAAGTATAAGAAAAAGAAAGTTAAAGAAATCTAAGAGATAAACGACTAAGTAAAAAGTGGAAATTCAATAGGGATAAATGTGTCTTTTATTTGAGTACAAAAGAAAATCATTCTCCCAAGGATAAGGGAGAAATGGAGAAATAGCAATTGTTCTGAAATTGGGGAATTTAGTGGAATGGGCAGCTAAATGGCACAGTAGATAGACTCATCTTCCTGAGTTCAAATCTGACCTCAGACATTTGCTAACTGTGTGTGGACAAGTTAATTAACCCTGTTTGCCTCAGTTTCCACATCTGCCAAATGAACTAGAGAAGGAAATGGCAAATTTCTCTAGTATCTTTGCCAGGAAAAAAATAAATGAAATTATGAAAAATCAGATTTGACTGAAAAACAACTGAACAACAAAATTTAATATTAATCATCAGTGTGATTTGACAACCAGCACAGCTAACGTGGTCTTGGACTACATTAAGAAGATGCTGCTAGTATAATTGTCCTTTGCCTTTGTGAGACCTCATCTAGATGAGTGCCATGGTTTAAGCTGGACTGATAAACTGGAAGTATCCAGAGTTAAGCAGGATAGAGAAGGATTGTTTGAAGAAATTGACCATGGAGAAGGGAAATCTGGAGAACACTGGAAAGGAGAGAGGTAGGGATATGTTAACTCTGTTCAAACATTTGTATGTCATTTAGAGAAAGAATCAAACTTGTTCTGTTTGGTTCAGAGGGCAGAACCAGAAGGAATGGGTGAAAGTGGCAAAAAGACCCAGTTAGGTTAGATATCAAGAAACACTTCCAAACAATTGCAACTGTGAAAACTCCAAATGAAGGTATTCTCTAAGAGAAATCTGAACACTCCACTTGTCTCTCCCCGTGAATAGTTTGGCCAAATTATCTTCCTTTAAACCAAAGAGGATTTGGCAGTGGAGGGAGGGAGGGATAATGGACCCTGACCATATGGGTGAGGTTAGAGAAAAATGGCTAAAGGTGTGTCCAGTTGATCCTTCTGATCAGCCTGTGGGTAAAAGTAAGATAGTTAATAGTGGGACCTCCAGAAAAACTTGTGGAACATAAATCTGTGGATCAGAAAATATGTTTTTTCTCATCCCAGGTAAATGTGTTCATTAGGAAGAAGTGGTAGAAAAGAGATTAGGAGAAGCCATGAAAGGGGAAAAGAGACAACATCTCAGGCCAAAGGGCAAATTCCAAGGAAGAGGATTATAAATCATAAGCTTTTGCTTCCAGATAAAATTATACAGATGTCTTGAGCCATAAATGTCTTTTTGGCTTTCTTTTCCTTGTTACTATCTTCCTGCTGCTATCTTTGATTAACCAATGGCCTCATTGTACCCTGGCTGATTTATGATCTTGGTGACACTCCAACAATTCTGACTTGGAAGGTGATGATTGCTTTTTTTTTTTTTGGTTGTGATTGCCTTTTGTTCTTGTTTAGAGTATGCTATTGTTCCTCTTAAGTGTTTCATTTGTTAATACCTAGAAACAAAATCAGAATCCTTTACCGTTAGGTGCAAACTGTGATCTCAGTGATATTATGGCTATTCTATGACAGAGACAAAAAGGTAGAATGTTTTGTGTCTTACTCATTTACTCATTCTGCTTAGGACTTGGGCCTTAAGAGGCTAGGTAAGCTGTATGATGCTAATGATTTAAAGCATATGTATAGTCCTTAATCATAATGATCTGGAATAGGGATAGGCTAAATATATCAAAACCCCATTTTAAAAAATAACCCATATGGAGAAAGAAGCACAGTTCTTCAGTCCTGACAGACTTTAATTCCCATATGGGCTTTGGGCAGAGGTATGCCTGTTAAGTATATTCTTGTTAAGTATTTGTTTGTTTTTAGTAAACAGTTTTTTAAATCATCTGCCTCAAATTAGGGGAGTAAGGAATAGTTTACCTGTTAGATCTATGGAGAAGAGGAGAATTTATGACCAAGCAGGAGACAGCATTATGAGATGTAAAAGGGATAATTTTGATGATATTAAATTAAAAAGTTTTTGCACAAATAAAATCAATGCAACCAAGATTAGAAAAAAGCAGAAAACTGGAAAACAATTTTTATAGCAAATATCTGTGATAAAGCTTTCATTTATGTAGAGAACTGAGTCAAATTTATAAGAACACAAGTCATTTCTCACTTGATAAGTGGTCAAAGGATATGAACAGGCAGTTTTCAGATGAAGAAATAAAAGCTATCTATAGACATATGAAAAAATGCTCTAAATCACTATTGGTTAGAGAAATGCAAATTAAAACAACTCTGAGGTACTACCTCACACCTATCTTATTGACTAACATGACAGAAAAGGAAAATGATAAATGTTGCAGAAGATATGGGAAAATTGGAACACTAATACATTGTTGGTGGAGTTGTGAATTGATCCAACCACTCTGGATAGCAATTTGGAACTATGGCCAAAAGGCAATCAAGCTGTTCATACCCTTTCATCCAGCATTACCACTCCTAGGTCTGTATTTCAAAAAGATCTTGAAAAGAGAGAAGGACTTACATGTACAAAAATATTTATTACAGCTCTTTTGTGGTGGAAAAGACTTGGAAATTGAGGAGATGCCCATAAACTGGGGAAAAACTGATCAAGTTGTGGCATATGGATGTAATGGAATGCTATTGTACTACAAGAAATAGTGAGTAGTCACATTTCAGAAAAACCAGGAAAGACTTACAAGAACTGATGCAAAGCTAAGTGAGCAGAACCAGGAGAACATTGTATACAGTAACAGCAGCATTATTTGATGATCAGTTATGATTGACTTATCTTTTCTCAGCAACACAATGATCCAAGACAATTCTAAAAGACTCGGGATGGAAAATGGTATCCACATCCAAAAAAAGAAGTGATGGAATCTGAATGCAGATGGAAACATACTAATTTCACTCTCTTTACTTTTTTCACAGTTTTTTTCCCTTTTGTTCTGTTTCTTCTTATACAACATGCCTGATATGGCAATATATTTTACATGATTGCACATAAATAACATATATCAAATTGCTTATTGTCCTAGGGAAGAGGGAGGGGAAAGAAAGGAGGGAAGAATGGAACTCAGCATTTTATTAAAAATTAATATTGAAATTTTCTTTACATGTAATTGGAAAAATAAAATATTATTTGAAGGAAAAAATAATTTGTCCACTTCATTGATTCAATTTCTCCTGATCCTGAACCGCACTGGGGGCTAGCATTTGTCTATCCCAAAACATCACCTATTTCTTCCACCTTCCAAAATTTAAGTTCACTTTACTTATGTCTTTTTCTTCCTCAGGTCTACCTTCCTTTTAAACCCCCTCTCCCATGTTCTTCTTGCCTACTCTTTTGTAGGCAAGAACTCTGTGTGTGTGGTGTGTGTGTGTGTGTGTGTGTTGAAACTTCTTACTCCATTTCATTTGTTCCTCTGCATGGTTTCGACTCCACAAAATAAGATGCTCCTGTGCTCCGGCGTCCTGTCCCATCCTTTCTTGCCTCCTTTTATGTGTTCTTTTGCACCCTGTTAGATTTTTGAAAGACAGAGACTGTGTTTCTTTTTACTAATTGTATCCCTAGAGTTTAGCACAGTGTCTGGCACATAGGAGGTACTTAATAAATATCTATTAGTTGGGATTTTGACCTTTTCAGATGTGCAAGATTCATGAGATGAAACCCTCTCCAGGATCCCTACTTCGTTTATTAATATTCTCCTTCTGGCATACTCCAATGATCAGAAAAAGCAAATGCCTCATTCTTCTTCATCCTCTTTTCTTTAGTGTGTATATTTCTACTTTCTTCTTCTTTATTCTATCAGCAAAACTAAACTCAGATCTGAAGATCATCTTTTTTGGTTCCCTCTGTGACCTTTGAAAACATTAGGATTCTTATATCTTAGAATACTATAAGCACTTGATCATTTATTTTTTAAATCATTCTTATTATAAACATGAGAAATTTAAAAATGAATTATACTTCCTTATATAAAGAATAAGACCACATATATATGCATATACATGCACACACACATATAAACTGAATCTTCTACATATTGCTGGGTTTTGGGGGTGTATTTATTTTTTTTTAATTTCTTTATTTAATTTTTCAACATTCATTTCCACAAAATTTTGAGTCCCAAATTTTCTCCCCATTTCTCCCCTCCCCCCACCTCAAAATGCCAAGTATTCTATTACCCCTATCACCAATCTGCCCTCCCTTCTAACATCCCTCCCTTCTCTTATCCCCATGTTCTCTTTTGTCCTGTAGGGCAAGATAAATTTCTATAATCTGTTACCTGTATTTCTTATTTCCTAGGTGTATGCAAGAACAATACTCAACAATTATTCCTAAAACTTTGAGTTCCAACTTCTCTTCTTCCCTCCCTCCCCACCCATCCCCAATGGGAAGGCAAGCAATTCAATATGGGCCATATCTGTATAGTTTGCAAATGACTTCAACAATAGTCATGTTGTGTAAGACTAACTATATTTCCCTCCATCCTATCCTTCCCCCCATTGCTTCTTTTCTCTCTTTTGGTCGTGTCCCTCCCCAAGAGTGTTGACTTCTAATTGATCCCTCCTTCCATTATCCTCCCTTCCATCATCGCCCCCCCCCATTTATCCCCTTCTCCCCCACTTTCCTGTATTGTAAGATAGGTTTTCATATCAAAATGAGTGTGCATGTTATTCCTTCCTTGAGCCAAATGTGATGAGAGTAAGCTTCAGTTTTTTCTCTCACCTCCCTACATTTTCCCTCCACTGAAAAGTCTTTTATTTGCCTCTTTCATGAGAGATAATTTGCCCTCTTTCTCCTCCCAATATATTCTTCTCTCACCCCTTAATTTCATTTTTTAGATATGATCCCATCCTATTCAACTCACCCTGTGCTCTCTCTCTCTCTCTCTCTCTCTCTCTCTCTGTATCTCTGTGTGTGTAATCCCTCCAACTACCCAGATACTGGAAAAAATTTCAAGTTACAGATGTTGTCTTTCCATATAGGAATGCAAACAGTTCAACTTTTGTAAGTCCCTTGTGATTTCTCTTTCCTGTTTTTCTTTTCATGCTTCTCTTGATTCCTGTGTTTGAAAGTCAAATTTTCTTTTCAGCTCTGGTCTTTTCACCAAGAATGCTTGAAAGTCCTCTATTTCATTGAAAGACCATTTTCCCCCTGAAGTGTTATACTCAGTTTTTCTGGGTACGTGATTCTTGGTTTAAGTCCCAGTTCCTTTGACTTCTGGAATATCATATTCCATGCCCTTGGTAGAAGCTGTAATGTAGAAGCTACTAGACCTTGTGTTATCCTGATTGTATTTTCACAGTACTCAAACTGTTTCTTTCTAGCTGCTTGCAATATTTTCTCCTTGACCTGGGAAGTCTGGAATTTGGCTACAATGTTCCTAGGAGTTTCTCTTTTTGGATCTCTTTCAGGAGGTGATAGGTGGATTCTTTCAATATTTATTTTACCCCCTGGTTCTAGAATATCAGGGCAGTTTTCTTTGATAATTTCATGAAAGATGATGTCTAGGCTCTTTTTTTGGTCATGGCTTTCAGGTAGTCCCATGATTTTTAAATTGTCTCTCCTGGATATAATTTCCAGGTCAGTTGTTTTTTCAGTGAGATATTTCACATTATCTTCTTTTTTCATTCTTTTGGCTTTGTTTTGTGATTTCTTGGTTTCTCATAAAGTCGTTAGCTTCCATCTGTTCCATTCTAATTTTTAAAGAACAATTTTCTTCAGTGAACTTTTGAACCTTTTCTTCCATTTGGTGAATTCTGCTTTTTAAAGCATTCTTCTCCTCATTGGCTGTTTGGACCTCTTTTGCCAATTGAGTTAGCCTATTTTTAAAGGTGTTATTTTCTTCAGCATTTTTAGGGTCTCCTTTAGCAAGCTGTTGACCTGCTTTTCATGATTTTCTTGCTTCTCTCTCATTGCTCTTCCCAATTTTTCCTCCACCTTTCTTACCTCATTTTCAAAATTCTTTTTGAGCTCTTCCATGGCCTGAGATCATTGAGTATTTATTTTGGATGTATTGGATACAGAAGCCTTGACTTTCAGGTCTTTCCCTGATGGGAAGTATTGTTCTTCCTCATCCAAAGCATTGGGAGAAGATATCTGTTCACCAAGAAAGTAACCTTCTATAGTCTTATTTTTCCCCCCCTCTTTTTGGGCATTTTCCCAACCAGTTACTTGACTTTTGGTTTCTTTGTCAAGGGTAGGGTATACTCTAGGGTCTGTAAGATCTCAATTCCTCCAACGTGGTACAATCGAGCATGTACACTGGTCTGGGAGCAAGCAGAAATTTTTGTGCCCAGAATCTGATTAATAGAATTTCCTCTTCACAACAACCTCACCTTCAGTTCTGCCAAGTCAGCACTGGGGACTGAGATTCAGATAAGCTGTAGGGGCAGGGTTGCCATCCAGTGTGAGATAAAGATCAGCTGCTCAAATCCCCTAGGAGTATTAGGTGGGGCCAGGGCCTCTACACAGGGATGAGGTGCGAATCAGCTGCTCAGTGCCCCCAGGGGTTTTACAGTTCAATAATGGATGCAGGCTGCTGTAGGGACTGCTGTGGAAGCTGCTGCTGCCTACCTGATGAAGCCTCTGTGGTGGCCACCTGGGAAGGCCCTTCTCCCTTCTTAGCCAGCTGAAAAAACCCTGTCACTGACTTTTTGTGCCTGTGGGTTGAGGGATCTGCAAACCACTGCTACTGTGACTAAGGATTCCACCCCTGAGGCCTGCTCTTGTTCTCCTCCCAGAGCCACACCATGTGACCAAGGCTAGGTTAGGCTTTACTCCGCATCTGGTGCAACAGACATTTCCCGTCAGCCTTTCAGTTCACCCTGGGCTGGAAATCTCCTCCACTCTGTTGTTCTGTGGCTTCTGCTGCTCTAGAATTTATTGAGAGTCTTACTTTACAGGTATTTTATGGGCTGCAAGGGAAGAGCTAGTATATGTGCATCTTTCTACTCCATCATCTTGGCTCACCCCCCTGGGGGTGTATTTCAAATTTAATATTACAGTTTCAATACAGCTGCAAATCCATTGGTGATTTAGGGGTGTGTCTACCCCAAGTATTTGAAGACTTCTTCGTGACAGAATGGATAGATGAGAAAAATTTATTTCAACAGCCATGAAGATGGCTGAAGCAAATGCTGTGGGGTGCTTAGAGCTTGGTTAAATAGCAAAGACATCAAGGTCATCCATTGCATATCGGGTATCACTAGACTTTTGGTCTAGTGATGTCTTGACTTTGGTCTTACCACTGGACTCTGATGATTCTGCAAGAAAGAGTGAGGTCAACAATTTTATACAAATCTGCCTCACTTAAATCCAATTCATGCGCAAGTGAAGACATCACTTGTGATGTCATTGCTCCCTTTTGAAAAATGAAGAAGAAATGAGCTTGTCTCTGTCCCCTTCTAAACTTCTGTTGTCTTTTTTTTAATGATTCATTGACACTCTAAAAACATTTCTTCTTTTTAAAATATTATCACTATTATCCCATATGCTCCTAATTCTATCTTTTCCACCTCACTTGCCAAAAAACCTATAATCCCTTTCTTGTAATAAAAAATTTAGTCACTCCAAACAAATCCACACATTGACCATGCCTGGAAATATTTGTCTCATTCTGTACCAACAATATATCACCTACTTCTATGAGAAGTAGGAAGCAGGCTTCATTACCTGTACTCTGGAGATGTGATTTGTCATTGCTTTAATCTTAGTTCTTAAGCTTTTTCATAGTTGTTTTCTTTTATAATATAATCACTGTAAAATTTTTTTCTTGATTTTTCTCACTTTACTATGAATCATTTTATATAGCACCTTCCAAATTTTATTGAATCCAACCCATCTGTCATTTTTTAACAGTACAATATCCTATTACACTCATATGTTCACTTTATTTCTACTTTTTTATTACAACAAAAAACATTGCTATAAACATTTTTGTATATATTGGACTTTAACCTTATTTAATATCTTTGGGCTATAGGCCTTGTAGTGGTATCTCTGGATGAAAGCATATGCAATTTATTGAGGTACAGTTCCAGAATGTTTGAATCAGGCTTTATTATGCAAGTTTTATCATTGTCCTTTCAATAATTTTCATTTCTCTCATATATAGGATGCCAGATTTGGAATCAGGAATTCTTAGACTAGCTGTGTGACCTTGGGAAAAATAATTTCCTCAATTTCTTCATCTATAAAATGGGGATGATAATAGCAGCTATCTCCCAGCACTGATTAGAAGATCAAATGGAACGATATATGTAAAGCTCTTTACAAATTTTAAAATGTAACCTTTTAGGTATAATTATTTTCTATTTTAAAAAAATTGTCAATTTAGTGAATATGAGGTATAACCTCAGAGTTGTTATTTGTACTTTCCATAATTAATTGTTTGAAACATTTCACATATGATTGTTTATTGCTTTCCTTTTTAAAATAACTGTTTGTTCATATCTTTTGACCAATTATCCATTAACAAATGGCTCTTGTTCTTATATATTTGGAACAATTCCCTGTATGTCAGTAAATAAAACAATTATTAGAAAAACTGATAAGGAACAGAACCAAGATGGCAGAGTAGAAAGATGCACATACTCTAGGTCTTCCCCAGCAGTCCATAAAATACCTATAAAGACAGACTCTCAATAGATTCTAGAGCAGCAGAAGCCATAGAATGAAGGAGTGGAGAAGATTTCCAGCCCAAGGTTACCTGGAAGGGTGACAGAAAAGGTCTGTCACACTGGACATGGAGCAGAGCCCAGCCTAGCCTTGTCCATGCCACGCTGGGCCTCAGGAGGGAGGGAGGGCAGAATCCATAGCAGCAGCAGAGGTTTGCAAATTCCTCAATTCACAGGCAATGAAGACACTTCAAAAGTCAGTGAGAGGGCTTTTTCACCTCTGTGACAAGGAAGCAGGGTCCTCCCCTAGCCCTGGCACTAGGTGGCATTAGTGATGATGGTGGCAGCAGCAGCAGTGAGAAGCTGTGGTTGGCTGTGGAAGGCAGCAGCCAGTTTCCATTGTTGAAGCCTCAGCTTAAAGCCCCTGAGGGAATTGAAAAACTGATCTGAACCTCAGCCCTGAGTGGTGGCCCTGCCATCCCCAAAGCCCCTGGGGGAATTGAATAGCTGATCTCAATCATAGCTGAGAGCTCAGCCAGGGAGTAAACTTCTCTCCTTTGATTGTGCCACCTTAGAGGAATGAAGATCTCACAGGTCCCCAGAGTATACCCTACTCTTGACAAAGGACCCAAAACTCAAGTTGGGACAATGCCCAAATAGATGGAAAAATGCCCAAAAAAGGGACAAAAAAAAATAAGACTATAGAAAGTTACTTTCTTGGTGAACAGATATTTTCTTTCATCCTTTTGGATGAGGAAGAACAATGTTTACCATCAGGGGAAGACATAAAAGTCAAGGCTTCTACATCCAAAACTTCCAAAATAAATATGAAATGGTCCCAGGCCATGGAAGAGCTTGAAAAGGATTCTGAAAATTAAGTAAGAGAGGTGGAGGAAAAATTGGGAGGAGCAGTGAGAGAGAAGCAAGAAAATCATGAAAAGCAGGTCAGCAGCTTGCTAAAGGAGACCCTAAAAATGCTGAAGAAAATAACACCTTTAAAAATAGGCTAACTCAATTGGCAAAAGAGGTCCAAACAGCCAATGAGGAGAAGAATGCTTTAAAAAGCAGAATTCACCAAATGGAAGAAAAGGTTCAAAAGTTCACTGAAGAAAATAGTTCTTTAAAAATTAGAATGGAACAGAGAGAGGCTAATGACTTTATGAGAAACCAAGAAATCATAAAACAAAGCCAAAAGAATGAAAAAAGAAGATAATGTGAAATATCTCACTGAAAAAACAACTGACCTGGAAATTATATCCAGGAGAGACAATTTAAAAATCATGGGACTACCTGAAAGCCATGACCATAAAAAGAGCCTAGACATCATCTTTCATGAAATTATCAAAGAAAACTGCCCCGATATTCTAGAACCAGGGGGTAAAATAAATATTGAAAGAATCCACCTATCACCTCCTGAAAGAGATCCAAAAAGAGAAACTCCTAGGAACATTGTAGCCAAATTCCAGACTTCCCAGGTCAAGGAGAAAATATTGCAAGCAGCTAGAAAGAAACAGCTTGAGTACTGTGAAAATACAATCAGGATAACACAAGGTCTAGTAGCTTCTACATTACAGCTTCTACCAAGGGCATGGAATATGATATTCCAGAAGTCAAAGGAACTGGGACTTAAACCAAGAATCACGTACCCAGAAAAACTGAGTATAACACTTCAGGGGGAAAATGGTCTTTCAATGAAATAGAGGACTTTCAAGCATTCTTGGTGAAAAGACCAGAGCTGAAAAGAAAATTTGACTTTCAAACACAGGAATCAAGAGAAGCATGAAAAGAAAAACAGGAAAGAGAAATCACAAGGGACTTACAAAAGTTGAACTGTTTACATTCCTACATGGAAAGATAATATTTGTAACTCTTTTTTCTCAGTATCTGGGTAGTTGGAGGGATTATACACACACACACACACACACACACACACATGCATGCACAGAAAGAGAGAGAGTAAGAGAAACAGGGAGCACAGGATGAGTTGAATAGGAAGGGATTATATCTAAGAAAATAAACTTAAGGGGTGAGAGAGGGATATATTGGGAGGAGAAGGGGAGAAATGGAATGGGGCAAATTATCTCTCATATAAGAAGCAAGAAAAAGCTTTTCCAATGGAGGGTAAAAGGTGAGAGGGAAAAAGTGGAGCTTACTGTCATCACATTTGGCTCAGGGAAGGAATAACATACACACTCAATTTGGTATGAAAATCTATCTTACACTACAGGAAAATAGGGGAGAAGGGGATAAGCAGGGAGGGGGAGGATGGAAAGGAGGGCAGATGGGAGAAGGGAGCAATTAGGAATAAACACTCTGTGGAAAGGACAAGGTCAAAAGAGAGAATAGAAAAAATGGGAGGCAGGATAGGGGGAGAGAAATATAGTCTTACACAATGTGACTGTTATGGAAGTCATTTGCAAAATTACACATATATAGCCTATATTAAATTGCTTGCCTTCTCAATGGGATTGGTGAGGAGAGAGGAAGGAAGAGAAGTTGGAACTCAAAGTTTTAGGAACAAATGTTGAGAATTGTTTTTGCATGCAACTGGGAAATAAGAAGTACATGTAATGAGGTATAGAAATTTATCTTGCCTTACAGGACATGAGAAAAGATGGGGATAAGAGAAGGGAGGGATGTTGGAAGGGAGGGCACTTTGGTGGAAGGGGCAATCAAAATGCATGGCATTTTGGGGGGAAAGGGCGAGATGGGGAGAAAAGTTGGAACTCAAAATTTTGTGGAAATAAATGTTGAAAACTTAAATAAACTATATTTATAATATAGAGTATATATTATTATATAAGAAAATATATATATAATATATGAAAAACTGATGGACTTTCTCCCTCAGTTAACTATTTTCCTTCTGGTTTAAACTACACTGATTTTGGTTGTGCAAAAGCCTTCTGAAATTGTGTCTAATCAAAATTGTCCATTTTGATTCCTATGATGCTATCTCTGCCTTGTTGATCGATGTTTTTTCTCCTTTTTGTCATAATTTTGAAAGATATACCCTTTGTTCCTCTAATTTATGATAGAACCTTTTATTTTTAGGCTGTGTATCTATTTGAAGTATATATAGAGAGTAAGTATACAGAGTGAGATAATGGTATAAACATGTCTTCATCCAGATTGCCTTTCTGTTGTTCCAGGATTATTTTTGTCAAATACTGAGTCCTAGAGAGTGTTTTGTTCTTGGGTGTCATATTCTCTTAGATCATTCTTCCAAATCACACTCAGACTAGCAGGATGAAGCTATAGAGTACTGCTTTTCTCCTTAGGTTTCTAGGGGTGAACCTCAGGAATTGGAGATGGTCTCTCTAGTATTTTTGCTTTGCAAGTTTCCAACAAAAATCCCCATATCAATTACAATAAAAATCTATGTAATATTATTTAACCAATTAACATCAACCAGTTTCTACCAAGGGGTAGTTAGGTGGTATAGTGGATAAAACTCCAGGTATGGAGACTGGAAGACCTGAGTTCATATTTCACCTCAGATACTTACTAGCTGTGTGACTGTGATCAAGTCATTTAACACTGTTTGTCTCAGTTTCCTCATCTGTAAAATGAGTTGGCAAAGGAAATAGTAAACCATGCCAGTACCTTTGCCAAAAAAGTCCCCTCAAATGGGGCCACAAAGATGAGAAAATGATAGATGACAGAACAACAAATTTCTAAAAAAGGAACGAAGATACAGGGAGAACCAAATATAAACTCCTCACCGGGAGGTGATTCTCCTCTACTACCTCAGCCCTTGGGGAGAATGGACCCAAATTTAAAGAGGTTGCTACAAAACATTCCCCCTAATGAGTTCACTTCTATTTGTGACATGGACAATGGAAGAGTACCTTTCTCACTTGCGGGAACATCATGTCTCTGCTGCTGTACAGTTTCTTTCTAGGTTGGGTCAAGCGTGTCATTGCTCAGGGGTTGACTCCTCACCAGACTTGACAATTGTTTCTACCAGCTCTGGTGGCTGAGGGGAATTGCTCTTTCATTTTTGGAAGATCACAAAGTAGGCACTCATTTACCCAAGATCAAGAAAGAAACAGAAACAAAAGTAAACAGCATGATAATAGGTAACATTTATATAGCACTTACTATGGGCCAGAAATTGTGCTAAGTCTTTACATATGCCATCTCTGAGTTAGGTGCTGTTATTATTTCCATTTTATATTTGAAGAAACAGAGTTTAAGTGACTTAAGGTCGCAGAACTAGTAAATTGTCAAGCATTCCGATTTGAACTCAGGTCTTTCTGACTCCAGACTCAGTGCTCTATCCACTGAGCCACCTAGCTTCTCATTCAGAGATATATGATGGTCCAGTGGAGAGATAAAGTAGCCAGTAGCAGGTGACAAGATACTGCTTCTGTTGCTGCTTCTATTACCTACCCTCCTTTGCAGGTGAACGGTTCGCACCTTTTTCACCACTTGTGGGGAGAGTTTATCTCTTTAAACTTTTTGTATAGTCTTTAAACTTTAAACTTTTTGTATAGTCATTTCTGACTCAGTAGCTAGTTAAAAGGCTTTTTGTCACTAGGCACATGCTTGGAAGTGATGAGATGAAAGAAATCTTTCATCCTGCGTTTCTGGAAGCAGGTTCCCTAGGCTTCCACATAGGTTAGCAGTAAGTGCAGTAATTCTGGTAGGGAGCTTGGTGCCTGAATATCAGATATTTTATATATATTCTGTAGTTATTTCTAATGGAATTTCTCTGTCTTTACTGGATGTTGTTGGTGATGTAAAGAAATGTTATTTGGGGAGTTTAATTTTATCCTGCTTCTTTACAGAAGTTATTAACTATTTTCATTAGTTTTAGCTGATTGGGGTTCTCTATCTATAAAAAAAGGATTGTAATTTTGTTGCCCCTTTACTTTTACTTATTCCTTCAATTTCTTTTTCTTTCCTTTTTGAGATAGCTAAATAATAGTAGTAACAATGGACAGCCTTATGTTATCCCCCCTGGAATTTTTCCGCTGTATAATACCATCTATTTTCCTTAAATACATTTGTTTTGTTCAAAACAATACATTAGTACATATTAAGGAACAGTCCATTTTCCCCATACTTGTTGATGTTTTTAACATTCAAGAATGTTACATTTAAAAAAATTCTGGTCTTGGGGAGGGAAAGGGTGGTGGGGGGTAGATGTGGGGGTGTAAAAATCTAAGTTTTATGGTAGTGATTGTAGGACATTAAAAAATAAATAAAATAATAAAAATTCTATTTTTATTTTTATTATAAATAATAAAAAATAAAAAAACTCTTTTATTGGTTTTTAATGGTTTTGTTGATAACATGGTCTATTAATTTACCATTTTTATGATATTGAACCAACTCTGCCACCACTTCAAAATTCAAATTAATCAAAGTGAATAATTTTTGAATATGTTATTGATACTCTTTTGCTGATACTTGATTAAATATATTTGAATTGATATGCATGAGAGATATTGACCTATAATGTTCTTTCTCCATTTTATCTCTCCCTGGTTTATGTATAAAAACCATACTTGTTGCATAGAAACTTGTTACTTGATACTTGTTCCTTTTTCCTAAAAATATAATATTGGAATTATTTTTTTTTTAAACTTTGGTATAATTAACTTTTAAATCCATCTGGTTCTGGGGACCTTTTATTTGGGAATTCCTTTATGCTATGTTGGGTTTTTCCCTGAGATTTGATTGTTTACATTTTTTGTTGCTTTTTTCTTTTAATTTAAATATTTTATGTTTTTATAAATATTCATCCTTCTCATGTAAATTATCTGTTTTATTGGCATGTTATTAGGCAAAATAATATCCATTATTTACCACTCATTTTTGTTAGTTTTACTTGTTAATTTTGTAATATTGTTTATTTGATTTCTCCCTCTTTTTATAATCAGATTAGCTAATATTGTTATTAGGTTTTATTTAAACCTTATAGTGTGGTTTAACGGATGTTATTTTTTATTTTCAATTTTATCTCTTCTTTGATTTTCCAAATGTACATCTTTGCATTTGGTTGGGGGGGGGGGTTCTTCTTTTCTTTAAGTGCCATGCTCAGTTAATTGATTTATTCTTCCTTTTAGTTGATGGAAATTTACAGATATAAATTTTCTTGTAAGAATTGTCTTGGCTGCAAGCTCAAAGTTTTGGTATTTTATCATTTTCTTTGATGAAAATATCCATTATTTCTTTGTTTTGTTTGTTGATCCATCAACTCATAAGGATTAAGTGACAATCTTCATTTAAGTTTGAATCATTTCTTGACTTCTCTTCATTGAATATAATATCTTTTGTGAGAAGTGAAGGAAATATTTACCATTTCGATCTTTTCCCCTTTGTTTATGAAGTTTTTATGATCTAACACATAGTCAGTTTGTATGTATATCATGTATAGTTATAGAATATGCATTTTTCTTTCTATTCTTATTCAGTAACTGCCAAAATCTATCATATCTAATTTTTTCAAAGTTCTATTCAGGTCCTTAACATTTAAAAAATTTATGTTTTTATTAGATTTGTCTAGGTCTGGAGGTGGGTAGGTACATTGCCATCCTCAGCTATTTTTGTTTTTCTCTTTTTCATGTAATGCAAATTAACTTTTTCTTCACATACATAGATTCATTCTATGCAGTTTGGTGCATTTATGTTAGATATTAATATTATTTCACTAGCTCTGGTGCTTTAAGTCATAAAATAATTTCTGCTTTCCCAGTTTTTCCTCCTCAGAATTGGAAACTGATAAGAACAATTTTTTTTAGAAATGTTGTGTTTCTATCAGAACTAGATAAGCTCAACATATCATATCAGTAAATACATATTTTAAATATTTAGACAATGAACTTTTCAGTGAAGACATTATATTCCTAAATAGATACAAATGTATTATCTGAAGAAACCAAATTCTCAATGTCAAAATGCTATCCTCAATATCTTTCTAAGTTTTTCTACAAAATAACTTTTTCATTCCAACTTTTAATACATTTTTGTTGGAAATACATGTATTTATTTTATCCCAAGACTTTTTGCTTTCCAATTTTAAAATTGCAAAAAGCATTTCAAAGTCAAAGTCTTTTTCCAGGCCATAAATATGATTTACATTGTTGCTGGGTACACACACACACACACACACACACACACACACACACACATCTGAAAGTATAATTTAGAAATAAAATAAACCCTGGTCACTTTAAGGAAATTGCAACTCAAAGATGAACGTACAAATAATTATTCAGTCAAAATGAGAACTAGAACAACTCATAGGATGACTATAATCTAAATGGCTTCTGATTAAACACTTCAAAATTTCTGTTCTGAGAGAAAGCAATAAAAATACCTTCCTCTTTCTAGGGAAATCACAGTTAAGATGTGAATGCATCTTCTATTCCAACTTTTAATGCAGCTTCATTGGAAACACAGAGATTTGAGAGAATTTATTTATTTTATTTCAAGACTTCTTGTTTTCCAATTTTGAAACTGTAATGTACATGAGATAAGTAAAGTCAGTACAAAGGTTGAAGAAAATTCTGTACTCTCTAATTGACACCTATATAATATTAGAATCTATTGATATCAGTCAAAAGAAAGTCAAGAATTTCCTGAAAGATCATCAATAAAATACAATTATAATCAAGTTTTGAATGTTCAATTTAATAATTCTAATGAAAAGTACAAAGAAAAATTTCATTAGTGAAATCATTATAGATATGTGTATATAAATATATATGTATACACCAAACTTTGTCCCCAAGTAGTTTGCTTCAATTCAAAATTATCTACATACATTTTTATTCTTCCATAGTGATAAATCATTTTTCTAAAGTTAACCAGATTGCATATAAAGAAATATATCTGATTAAACTGAAAGCCGAAATTCACTAAAACATTTTCCTTTTCTTACTTTAGTGCTGTCTTTCCCTCTGTGTTTGTGTCTGTATGCACACACACAGACACAAATACATATACATATGTGCATATATAATTTCTCTTCATGAATGTCATTAAAGTTATCAAATTGAAAATTTGAGATCCAATTAATTGTACCTAGCCTTAGTAATATTCTATTGGGGAATATTTGTTTTAATTTCCCCCCCAAATTTATTAATTTATTTTTTTTTTCAGTTTTCAACCACTACTTCCATAAGTTCCAAATTTTCTTCCTTTTCCTCCTACCTCCCTCCCTGAGAGGAAGCAGTCTTACAAGGGTTCTACAATACATTCCTATTAAACACATTTTTGTATTAGTCATGTTGCATAGAAGGATTAAAATGAACAGGAGAAACCATGAGAGAAACAAAACAAAACATAACAAAAGAGAAAATAGTCTGCTTCATTCTGTTCTGACTCCATAGTTGTTTATCTGGACATGGATGGCATTTCCTATGATGAGTCCTTTGAAAATGTTTTAGGTCCTTGCACTGCCATGAAGTCCTCATACATGGTGACTGTTACTATATATATTAGTCTCCTGGTTCTGCTCAACTCAGCATAAGATCACATATGTCTTTCCAGGTGTTTCTGAAGTCTATTTGTTGGTCAATTCCTATAGAATAATAGTATCCCATTACATTCATATACCACAACTTGTTCAGCCATTCCCCAATTGATGGGTATCCCCTTGATTTCCAGTTCTTCACCACCACAAAAAGAGCTGCTATAAATATTTTTGTATATGTGGGTCCTTTTCCCATTTTTATGATCTCTTTGGGATACAGTCCTAGAAATGATATTGCTGGGTCAAAGGGTATGCATATTTTTATATCCCTTTGGGTACTGGGAAATTCTTGACTTTCTTTGCATTGATACTGCAAGTTTATGTGTATATATACATACATATATGTTCTCTATTTATATATGATATATTTTATATTTGTAAATATACATATATATATGAAGAGTTAAACACTTGTATTATAATCTCATAAAATAAAGACTTTGACACAAAAATTTTCTACCTTTTCTGGAGTATATACCAAATCATGCAATGCTCTCTATTTGGCTGTCTTATTTATTAGGTTTCTCTTTTTTCCTTCTTTTTCTTCTCCCTGTTTTAAAGAAAGATCAAATTCTCAGTATTTGGCAGTCTGCTTGAACAACTCTGAAATAGCTAAGTTCTTTTTTAAACAGCCTGGGGAATATATTTCTTTCTTCTTTTGGCCAGGGCTAGTAGTTTGATTTTTAGTTTTGGTTTAGTCCTACCCCCTACCCCAATTCTCTTAAGAAGAGAAAAGGTAACATATCTGTGCTCCAGCAGGGAAACAGACCCGAAGTAGCTAATTTCTCTATAAACTAGTTTAATCCCAGATGATAAATAGAAATCATCTCTTGTGTTTATCTGGGGCACTCAAAACTTATTGGTGAGCTTCAGTAAGCCTGAAAAATTCTCCAATGTTGCTCATCTTGTCTTTTTGATATCAGATTTTAACAAATGAGGGTATAATGAAGTGATTGTTAACACACAAGAATAACAGTATTTTAAGACTTTTAATTGATATTTTAATTGACTTTGGAAATCTTTAAAACTATACAATTTAGACTGTTTCTTTAGATTTTAGAACCTCAAAATTTAAGTACACTTTTCAAAAGAGAAATATTACCTGAATTAAAATCACTGTATAGAACATTACCACCCTGAATTCTGTGCAGTTATAAGTCTGCAATATCCTAGGATCCGTGTATACTTACTGTACATAAAACAGGCTGGAGTATATTTTTCTGGAACAAACAAAACCAGAGAACCTCTGGGACCTATTTTACTTCTCAATTCTTATGGACCTATATGCTCAAAGTCAAAATATAGGAGGTAAGGAGCCTCTTAGGCCTCCTGGGTAGAGACAGAAAGTCACAGGTTGGGACTAGGTTATGAATAGCTTTAAATGCTAAACAAAGGCATTTAAATTTGATCCTATAGGTAATAACCACTGGAGTTTACTGAATAGAGAGGTAACATGATCAGACCTGGGCTTTAAGAAAGTCACTTTGGCAGCTGAATGGGGGATGGATTAGCGTGGGGAAGAGATGTGAGAAAGAGAAACCCACCAAAATGCTTTTGCCATAGTCAAGGCATGAGGTAATGACAGCCTGGGTCCCAGGATTAGCTGTGGGAGAAGAGAGAAGCAAATCTGTGCCCCATTACTCTAGCCCTCTCCCTCTCCAATTTGATTTACTCATTTCATTTACTTACCAAATCTTCTTTATATAGGTCACACAAAGGTGTATTTCGGATCAGATCAACTTGTTCATGACCTCTGAAATATGCTTTCTGACTTAATGAGGTTTTTGTGTGTCTAGCATTTCTACTCCTAAATGTGAAATAGCTATCTCTTGAGAGAAATATACCACTACTCTTAGAAAATAGTTAAGGCAGAATATTTAATTTCTTCAGCTTCTTAAGTTCAAATTCAATGATACTTTGGGGTAAGAGAGACATGATACAGTGGGAAAAACACTGGACAGGATACGTGAAGTCATCAATCATTTGTTTTAGTCCAATTCTATCATTGACTGACTGTGATCTTTGAAGAGACAATTTTCTTTTCTATGCCTCATTTCCCTTTTCTGTAAAATGGGAGGAGGTGATTAGCCCAGACATTCTTTTAGGTTCCTTCCAACTCTAACATTTTATGCTAGTTGGTGTCCCTGCCTCAAGTCTCTCCCCACTCCAGGCCATTCTCCACTCAGCTGTACAGTTAATCTTCTTAAAGCACAGATCTATCTGCTCATGTCATTCCACAATTCATTAAACTCCAGTGGCTTCCTATCCTCTGCAGGATCAATTACAAAGCCCTCTAGTATTCAAAGCCCTTCAAAACCTGGTTTTCTTCTATCTTTTGAGTCTTCTTACATCTTAATCCTGTCCAGGTTCTCTGTGATCTAGTGACACCAGCTTCCTTACTATTCCTTACACAAGACACCCCATCTCCCAGCTCTGAACATTTTCACTGGCTATTTTCCACTCCTGAATACTTTCCTTCCTCATTTCTGTCTCCAGGTTTCCTTGGCTTCCTTCAAGTCTCAGGTAGAATTTCATCTTCTATAATAAATTCATCCTGATCCTCCTTAATGACTGTGATTCTCTGTTGGTTTTCTCAAGCTTATCCTATATGTATCTTGTTTGTACATAGTTGTTTTCATGTTGTCTCATTAGACTCTGAGTCTTTAAGAGCAGGGACTCTCTTTTGCCTTTCTTTGTATCTGCATCATTTAGCACAGTGCCTGGCATATAATGTACATTTAATGAATGTTTATTAACTGCCTGTCCTAAATATTTTATATTTGATATGGCCCTCCCAAATCTAATACAACTTGATGGTTCATTATTGTACCATTCTACATTCTAAAGTTTCTCTCAGTTCTGACATTCTACAATTCTAGGTTGTAATATTCTGAATTTTCATATCCTGTAATATTCTGTGGTTCTATAAATAACCTGATCTTCTGACTTCAGTGACTTTTGACTATTCTGCCTAATCAAGAGTCAGTTTTAATGGCATTCATATACTCCTTTGGAGTTGAGACAGTTGGTGAATAGGGAAAGAATTTAATAAGAAGCTCCATATGCAGGTCAAATATAGAAAGAAAATTTTTCAGTATTCATGGCATTACTTTTTGTAGTAATAAAGAACTGGAATCAAGGTAGATATCATTGATTTTTGTATAGCTCTGCTTGGTGAGGAATAAGTTTCTCCTGGAGCCAGACTAGGGTCATAACCAATATTACCATTAACCTTTCCTACTACCTCTGCTTTACCAGGAGTTTGTGATACTGTCAGGATGTAAAGGGAAAAGGGAGGTTATATCTAAGACGCTAAATCTTAGGCTTTTTTTCCTCCCTATCTCCTACTATATTGATGGCTGTAGGTATTTTCAATTACTCAAAAAGTGAAGGTTGAGGGTGTTATTTAGTAACATCAGGAAATAGTATCTGGTTGGGCTAGAAGTAGCTTGTGAATCATCCAGTGACTTCACTAAGAATGTGTTTTCCGTGTGTGTTTGGGTAAAACTATTCATTGAAGAAGTTGTGTGTTTTGGGAGAGACTTTGTGTGAAAGGAGAAAGAAGAGAATTTTGGTAGAGAGAGGGAACCCAGCAGTGCATTTGAAATTTGACATACTACAGTGGAAATGGCCTGAGAATAAATTTAAACAGAGTGGGTATTGTGATCATACACTTAGATCTGAAATGTATAGTAGTGATTATCCTCCAAAAAAATCGCTTTTCAAATAAGGCCTTGATGCTGAGAGAGAAGTAAATTGGCCAGTGCAATACAGATACTAAGTGACAAAGCTGGGATTTTATCCCAAGTTTAAGTTTGGGTTTCCTAAATGTGCTAAATAAATGATATCAGTCTATCTATCTATCTATCTATCTATCTATCTATCTATCTATCTATCTATCTATCTATATATCTATCTGTTGTTCAGTTGTTTCAGTCATGTATAACTCTTCCTGGCACCACTGGGTATTTTCTTGGCAGAGATATTAGAGTGCTTTGCCATTTCCTTCTCCAGTTTATTTTACAGATGAGAAAACTGAGGCAGAGTTAAGTGATTTGCCCAGGGTTACAGCTAGTAAGTATATGAGGCTATATTTGAAGGCTATATCTTCCTGGCTCCAGGTCCTATCCACTGCCTCACCTAGGTGCCCTATCTATCTATCTATCTATCTATCTATCTATCTATCTGTCTGTCTGTCTATCTATGTATCTATCATCTATCTATCTTCTATCTGACTACCTATCTTTATCACATATCAATCATCTATCCTTTTTTATCTATCTTTCTATAACAAATAAACCATATGGGAGTAAAAACACAAGTTTAGCAAAACTAACCAAGATATCAACTACCTGATAGTGTAAGCAATATTTTGTACCTATAACTTGCCTCTCCTCCTCTACAACAAAGAGGAGATGCATTTTTTTTCACCGTGGAAAAACTTTGTCATTATCATCACACCATGTTCAAGTTTTGTTATTGCTGTTCTTTATATCTGTCCTTTTGTAGTCACATATTATTTTCCTGATTCTCCCTATTCATTTTGCATTAGGTCATGTAAGTCTTCCTTTTCTTTTTTTGTCCACAATGATCGTTTCTGTGTTATAGTATAGTTGTATTCCATTACATTCATGCACCCACAAATTGTTTAGTCATTCTCTGATCAATTGGAATTCATTTGGGTTCCAGGCCTATGAAGAATGTTGCTATAAATATTTTGGAATATATGTGACCTTTCTTTCTTTGACTTTCTTTGGGGGTATATCCCTAGGTGTGGAATTTCTGAATCAAAGGGTAAGAATATTTTAATCACTTTTTAAGAATAATTTTGAATTGCTTTCCAGAATTGTTAAACCAAAACAAAGCTCCACCAATAGCATATTAATGTGCCTGTTTTTCTGTAATGCCCATGGCATTGACTATTTGAATCTTTTATCGTGTTTGCCAATTTGTTGGTAGGAGAAACCTCAAATTTGTTTTGGTGTGCATTTCTTTAGTAATGATTCAGAGAAATCTTCCATGTTATTGGTCATACCATTCAGTTCCTTAAAAAGAAAAAACTACTTATGTTCTCTGACCACTTATCTATTCTGCTCTCTCCCTCCTCCTTTTAAAAGACAAATTAATAACAAAAAACTGCAGTCTTAATCCAATGTATTATCTCCACTTTCCTGAGAACTACTGTTCTGGCTGAAGCAGAGTAGGAAAAGAAATAATTTTTTTTCAGACCACTAAAAAGTAACAGTATTAGATAATCATTTTGATATTTCCAAGGATGGTTACTTAAACACATTCCTATTAGTCATCCCTCTTGGGGGAAGTCAATCTGAGAAGTATCAGAAATTGATGTCTAAAATGGCAAGTTTCAAGGCAGGGAAATAAGACCTGAATTTACAGGTTTCTAGGACAGCAGTATGGAATGTGATGGTAGCATATTAGAATGCAAGAAACACTAGTCCATAGAAATGACATGGAATCAAGTTCTCCCTCAGCCACAAAGCAATTTTCTGATGTTTGACAAGTCCTCACCTCTGTGGCTGTGAAATCATGATAACAGCCACTGTCCTACATAACTCCTAGGGTTTTTTGTGAGAATCAAAGTGACAATAGATGTGGAAGATCTTTGAGATCTGCTAAATGTCCTTTTTACATGTCACAGGTTTGTATGAATTTGTTTTAGTCATGCAAATTCAGAATCAACCTTATGAGTAAACTTCAGTGAGCTACCTTTTTGAAACCAAGGCTCAATGCAACTATTGGTTAGTAGTCTCTTTAATAATTACTCTGCCTGTGACAGGGGGAAAGAGAAAGGAAAAAAGAAAAGACAAAATAGAGGAAAGAAAAGGCAAAAGATTCTCCCTTCCTAATATTCTTTTAAAAATGAAAATAAAAAGGGCAACTGCTAATCTCTCAAAGGAAGCAACAGAAAGGATCTTTGGGATCACATAAAATAATTCTTATCATCCCATTAAACTGTAATTACTTCAGTCATGTCTGTCCTATCTCTCCCATATTTCATAGAATCATTGGATATTAGGACATAAAATATAGATTATTAGAATGAGAAATGACTTTATGACCTAGTATTAGAGAGGAAAGTGACCTTGGAAGATAATAGAACGTTGAACATAGACTTTGGGAAAGGACATTAGCCTATAAAATTTGAGAACATAGAATATATATATATATATATATACATATATATATATATACATACATACATATATATATATATTACAGAACTAGAAGCAACTTTAAAACATGTTAGAACATATAATATTATAACTGAAAAGGTCTTTAGAAGGTAGATTAGAATTCTGGAACTAAAAGGAATGTTAGACTATAAGATGCTCAACCATAGGATATTTAAAATTAGAACCAGAAGGGATCTTTGAACCCAGAATGCAGGGTAATTTTGTAAAGATGGCTCATTGATTTGTCAGGAGTAAATTCTACTCTCTTCCATGACCTTAAAACAACAAAAAATGGATCAAATAAATTGAAAGAACTACAGTAACAAAAAGAGAACAAAGGAAAGAATTCCAGAGAAAATGACCTAAAGCAAAAATGAGAAAGTAACTAAAGATATGACTAGTCCCTGCACTCCCCCCACTTCACCATAAATGCAAAAAAGAAAGAGCTCCATTGTGATGAATTAATATTATGGGATAAAAGGAATCAAGAAGAAGTCTCCTGAAGAAAAGAATAACAACCCCTGAAGTGAAATGAAATTTATGACAAAAATCTTCTGGGAGGTTATCAGTTAGACAAAAGGAAATATAGCATTTATGAAGTTGGAAATAAAATTAATTGAAGATTAGTAAAAGACAAATGCAAGATTCAACTGGCAGTAGTGAATAAGAAATCTTAATGATTTGGTTGATTCTCTGCAGGAAATAATGCCCCCATGGAAAATGAAAACGAAGAGGTATCAGAACAATAGAAAAAGACATTTTTAAAAGCATCAATTGTGGCAATGGATCTAGAGGGCAAAACTCAGTAAAGCAAACTTAGAATTATTAAGGACAAGAAGTGAAAGGCTCAATGGATCATCAGTTGGAGGTGGAAAGGACATGGGAGTCTATCTAGTCCAATCCCATCATTCTACAGATAAGGGACTGAGGCCAAAGGAGGCTGAATGACTTGCAAATAAGTACCTGATGTGGCACTTGAACCCAGGTCTTTCTGGCTCCATATTCAATTTATGGACTACCCCAAGGCTTGAGATACATCAAATATATATATGAAATCAGTATGTATTCCCAAATTATCTATCTAGTAACAACTACAGATGTCCCACAAAGAAAGTCAGTTTTGAGCAAGGTTTTTAACATACATGTTAATTATAAAGAGAAATCCTAACAATGTAAACAGAACTTTAAAGTGAGGACTGAATATATGATGCTTTATAACATAAGGTTATGTTGCTCTGAAGTTCTATCTTACGGGGGACAATGAGGAATCAATGGCTGGGGATTGAGGGGAATATCCTAAAGTAAGGGAAGCGGTAGGAGGAGATGACCCAGAATAGGAGGGGCAAATGGCAAAGGAGAATAACGAATTTAGGTAGCTCTTGAAAAGAACAAATTAATGAAAAGGTGAGGGTGATGGATGGAAGAGTATGTTTCCCCACCTTACCTCTATCTTTGGGACAAGAAAGGGAAACTCGCATCAGATTATATCAGTAAAATTAGAAGTCTTGCAACTGTGTTTTGTGTGAGTAGGGAGAAGGGAGGGTGGACATGCCTATCTGGCTGTCTTGGGACTAGGATTAGACTAATATTGTAGAACAAGTTGTATTGTACTTTGTCCTGATAAGATTAAGAAATATTACAGGATATGGTAGAGGAAAACCCAGACTTAGTGATCATAACCTTGAAAATATGAATTGAATTCATCTAAAATAAAAATGAATAGAGTTGTAGAATGGATTAGAAAAGAAAATCTAATAATATGTTGCCTTCACTGAAATACCTAATGCATTGAGACACATACAGATATAAAGTGAGGTTGGAATAAAACTGTCTGCTTCAGTCAAATCCCAAAAGACAAAAGTTTCAGTTATGATTTTAGATACAGCATAAGTCGTAGTAGGTATTATTAAGAGAGAACAGGGAGACTATACTATGCTTACATATTCCATAGACAATGAAATAGTGTTATAACTATATACTGACCTGAATAGTAAAAGTCAACTGAAATTCATAGTGATGTAAGGATAAAAGATACAGATACAAATCGAAAATATAAAACTATATCCTAAATTATGAGTAGGTAGATGATAAAACTTATAGATGACAAAAATTATAATAAACCCAGTAATTATGTTAACATGTTATAATTATAGTGGTGATGAAACATAGACTTTTATGGGGTTCAATTAAAGCAGTCTTGAGAAGCAAATGGATATACTTTAATATTTGTATTAATGAATGAGGAAAATGGAGGCCTAACAATCTATGCAGTTTACAAATAAGAAAGCTGACCAATGAATAATAATCCCTAATATTTAGGATAAGGCAAGTACAGTTTTAAAAAAGACAATTGAACATATAATCAAAAGAAAAAGCTAATTTTAAAAAATCAATTAATATTTGTTAATCATATATGTATATATTATATTTATACAGAAAAACAAACCAAATCACCAAAATGAAAAAGAAAAAGAAACACAAAATAGAGGGGAAATAAAGAAAATTCTCAGTATCTGCTATATTCAATTCCATTTCCAGAAAAATAAAAATTTAAATGATGTTGGTAAATATCTATACATATTTAAAATCTCCAGGTGAACAAAACCAGAAATTGATAAAAATACTTTCTCTCAGGAAAAGAAATTATGTAATTTTAAATGAACTCCTATCAAGGGTAGTGTCAGTAGAAAAAATTTCTAGCATTAATTCATAGTTAATTTCTTTTTAATTCCCTTTCTCCTTAAAATTTATTATTTATTTTTAACATTCTTTTCTTTTAAAATTTTGAATTCCAGAATCTTCCTCTCTAGCTCTGTGGAAAACAAACAAAATGATGTCAATTATATATGTGAAACCATGCAAATATATTTCCATATTTTGAATGTGTGTGTGTTCATCCTTTGTTGCCAAAAAGACCATGCTGTCAGAGAAATAATGACATGACTTGCACTTGACTGATTTGAGTGAGGGAGAGCTGTGCAGGTCACCAGCCTCACTTCTCCTTCGGAGCCATCTGAATCCAGTGACCAGATATTCATCAAGATGACTGGAGATGACCCAGGATGAGGCAATTGACATTAAGTGACTTGCCCAAGGTCACACAGCTAGTGAGTGTCAAGTATCTGAGCAGAAATTTAGCACCACCTAGCTGCCTCTATATTTCCACATGAGCTGTATCACAAAAATGCAAAAAAAGAATATGGTGAGAAAATTATACTTCAATTTACACTCAGACTTCACCAGTTCTTTCTTTGGAGATGGATAGCACTATGAAGATGGAAAGCACATGACTCCTTTGGAATTGTTTTGAATCATCTATTTGATCAGAGTAGCCAAGTCTTTCATAGCTGATCATCATTATAATAGTGCTATTGCTGCCTATAATGCTCTCCCAAGTCTCATTTCACTTTGCATCAGTTTATATAGATATTCCTGTTTCCTCCCCTGAAACTACCCTCCTCATCACATACAACAGTAATCCACCACAATCATATACCTCAACTTGGTCAGCCATTCCCCAATTGATCAGCATTCTTTCAATGTTCAAACTCTTTGCCGCAACAAGAGCTACTATAAACATTTTTGTGCATAGAGGTTCTTCTCCCTTTTCTTTGATCTCTTTTGGGTACTAAACTAGTAGTAGTATTGCTGGGTCAAAGGGTAGACACAGTTTTGTATCTCTTTCAATACAGTCCCCAACTCTTCTCCAGAATGACTGGAAAGAAGTTCCAGAAACTATTCATTAGTTTACCTATTTTCCCTCGTCATCTCCAACATTTGTTATTTCTGATAGGTGGTATTTCAGAGTTGTTTAAATTTGAATTTCTCTACTCAATAGTGATTTAGAGCATTTTTAATGCAACTACACTTAGCTTTGATTTCTTCTTTTGAAAACTGCATGTTTTCACCATTTGACCTTTTTGACCATTTTATCAATTTGACCTTTTATCCTTTGACCATTTATCAATTAAGAAATGGTTCTTATTTTTAGGAATTTGACTCAGTTCCTTATGTGTTTGAGAGCTGAGATCTTTATAAGAGAAACTTACTGCAAATTTTTTTGATGCTACTTTGTTGTTTATGGCATCTTTTAGCAAAATGTTGTTTCTCCAATTATTTTTTTAATTAGGTCTCTTCTTGCTTTCTACTTGCTTGACAGGATGATTCTTTCATTTGTCTTTTTTTACTTCTGCTGAAGCATGAAAAATTGTGCTTCTGTCCTTTATTTTAACTCTGTGTGTGTCTTTCTATTTCAAGTGTATCTTTTGTAAATAGCATATTGTTGAATTCTGGTTTCCAATTTATTTTGCTAACGATTTCCATTTTATGGATGAGCACATCCCATTCACATTCACAGTTATGATGACTAGATGTATTTCCCTCTATCACATTTTTCTTCTGTTTATCTTGCTCTCTTTTTCATCCTGTCACTCATCAAAAGTCCAAAGTGATGTAATATCATAATGGGAAGAATTCTAGATCCAAGTCAAAATCCTGCTTCAAACACTGTCTATGTGACCTTGGACAAGTCATTTAACTACTGTGGGCCTCAGTTTTTTCACCTCTAATACAGGGACAATAATTTTACCTAATTCATGAGCTAGTTTTGAGGATACAATTAAATGATGTACACAAATTATTTTGCAAACCATAAAGCAGTATACAAGTGCCAGACATTATTATAATTATTCTAATCTTTCTAATCTAATAATCTAATGTCTAGTAGACATGGGCCCAGCTGGGACAAGTCATCCTCCAATTGTTATTCCTTTATGTTTGATGTTCTGAAGGTTATTGTATAAAATTATAATTTTTTTAATCAATTGAATCATTGTACTGAGATCTAAGCTCCTCTCTGGTATATTATTAAATACATCTTTGGGACAGATAGAATAGTAGGCATTATAATGTGTGCTTTATCTTATTTCCACATGTTTTTGATTTATCCTGCCAGTCTTTATATTTTGAGAGCTTTTTTTCTTCACTTTGATTAGAAATTATGAGTATTTTGTAGGGAAAGAACTATTGAAAAACAAGTGTTCTTAAATTTTTGAGTCAATGCTATATATGGACAACTGTGAACAACAGTGTTATTTTTGATGATGTTCTGCATATTGCTGTTCAGTAACTTTTCAGTTGTGCTTGTCTCTTCATGACCCCATTTTGGGTTTTCTTGGCAAAGATACTGGAGTGGTTTGCCATTTCCTTCTCCAGTTCATTTTACATACGAGAAATTGAGGCAAACAAAGTTAAGTGACTTGCCCAGAGTCACAGAGTTAGTGAGTGTTTGAGGCCAGATTTGAACTCATGAAGATGAGTTTTCCTTCCTGATTTCAGGTCTGGTATTCTATCTACTGTGCCATTTAGCCATTAGCCCCTGTTTTGGATAGTGTTAATTCTTAAATCTACTTAAGGGTTTTTATTTGTAGTATTAGACATTGTAGTTTTCAATCCTTTTTATAAGAGTTCTACATACATATTCAGGGTATCCTCAATAAGTGTATTTATGTGGGGACAAATAGACTTTCCAAAGTAATATTAGACAATAGACTGTGTCTTTATTATCCCCAAATTGACCAAAAGTTGTGGAGAAGAGATCTCATTGTAACTATACACAGACAATGGATTCAGAAATTATTTCCATCTTGGTAAGCAGTTGTTTTATGTTGTTTAAGATAGTCAGTTTCATTTTTGCTGATGATATTCAATGTTCACCACATTCAAAGCTTCCCAACTCCCTTCCTGAGAAGAGTATTCATGACATATAGATGTCCATCTTCTCTACACCCTGCAATTCTTTGGACTCTTTTTATTTTAGTCTGAGTCACTTATTCTCAGTTTTTTAATCCATCTTCCCCTTTGTCTGACACAGCAATGAAGTCTCATAATATTAAAATATGTGTTGATTTAATTTGGAGGGTCCCATTAATATCTTTCTAGAATTTCGCTGCCTTCTTATCCTCAGCAATTGCTATTCGTTAATGGGATTCAATGATCTTCCTGGTGGTCTTTTTGCTTCTACATGACCCCTGCAAGATGAAAAGGGATGCTCAAAAGACCATTTATTTGGTAACTTTGTTTCATGGCCATAGAATCCATCATACCATAGTCAGAACAAAGGTCATGTGCCTCTCTGTCTCTGGTCCCTGGGCAGCAGCTGCAAATTCTCTACTCAGGTAAACTGGTTGATGCTGATAGGTCTTCAAGAACCCAGAGTTATTTTCATGTCATGTGGAAGAATTAGAGTAGGACTTTCTTGGATCAGATACCATGGGAATACTTCATAGAATTTAATAAAATAATAACAAAGTTGATATGGAAGAAGTATGAATTCATAAACATCGGAAGAAATAATACAAAAAGGAAAAAGAAAGAGAACTAACTTGCTGAATATTGCGTTGTTCCATTAAATAATATTTATATGAAACTATATCGTAACAGATTTTAAAAAATAGAAAAATTGATTAGCGGATTAGATTACCAACATAAAATTCGTTTAAAATAGACATCAAAATGATCTAGAAATTAAATTGAACCAAACAATATAATTTCACAAGCATTTATTAAGGGCATACTAAGTGCCAGGCAGAGTAAGGGACATAAAGATAAAAATGAAACAAACCTTTGCACTTAAGGAGCTTATATTCCACTGGCAGAAGATACACATACACAACATATAAGCAGGTAAGTACATAGAAAAGAAATACAAAGTTATTTGAAAGAAAAGGAAGATAACAACTGGGAAGTTTAGGGTGAGTCTTGTACAGAAGATAGGTCTTGTGTCAGATCATGAAGTGAGCTGGGAAAACCAAGAGGTGGAGATAAGGAGGAAGAACACTTAACATGGAGGAAAACTTGTACAAAGGTACAGAGGTGGGAGATGTAGCATTTTTATGTAGACTAGTGAGTAGACTAATTTGGTTAAAATGTAGGCTACATGTACCCTGCAAGGAGAGTTTTGTGAAATCAGTAGATTGGAATCAGATTGCAAAGGAATTTACATACCAAACAGAGGAGTATATGCTGGCTCCCAGTCACCTGTCTAGCCTTATTCTATATTACCCCCTTTCACACTCTGAAGTCTAACAAAACTGACTTTTCCTATTGGGTTCACACCAACTGTCTTTTCTATGCCTTTGCCTAGGCATATATACTTGGCAAGTATGTATAGGCAAGACTATACTTGGGATAGACTTCCCTTCCTTACCCTTGCCTTGTAAAGTCTTTCATTTCATTCATAGCTCAGTTCTATCTCTACCTCTTACCTGCATTAGGCCATTTCTTATCTCCCTAGCTGGTAGTGCTTGCCTCTAAAGATGTTAG
Source organism: Bettongia penicillata ogilbyi (assembly GCA_023548195.1). Classification (NCBI taxonomy): domain Eukaryota; kingdom Metazoa; phylum Chordata; class Mammalia; order Diprotodontia; family Potoroidae; genus Bettongia; species Bettongia penicillata. Next base: position 8,226,058 of record JAJHZJ010000197.1, read on the forward strand.
TTTGCATATCATTATGCTTTTGTATGTATACATTATGTCACCCCCACTATGGAATGTAATCTCTTTGAGGGAAAGGGATAGTTCCATTGATATCTTTATGTACTTATCAGCTAAACAGTGCCACATACTAGGCACTATAAATGCTTCTTTGATTTGTTGCCCATTCTATAGGCCAGTTGTTTCCAAATATTTTCATTTTATTTCCCTCCAAGTAAAAAACACGTACACCAAATGTGTGGCATATTTACTTTTATAAATTATATATATATATATATATATATATATATATATATATTATTGTTCTAATAGTCATGTACATTAAAATAAAAATGTGATAAAAGTAAAATAATATTTAAATCCAGGTTCAATAGGGAACGTAAGAATTGGAGTAGGGAATTGATAAGGTACATGAGTGTAATGGATTATCAATGTATTGGAATAAACAATGAATATGATTCACATAGAGGGAAGCATGCAAAGACATGCAAATTGATATAAAATGAAGTAAACAAACCATTAAAATGATACGCACAAAAACAATAGTGTAATTGGAAAGACCATTAACAACAAAACAATTAAAAACATCCCATAAGACTATAATGGCTAAGCTTAGTCCCAAAATTATAAAAAGACACCTCCCCCAACTCCTTTGCCCAGGTTATGGACGAAAGGTGTGGAATACTGCATAGAAAGTCAAACTTTTTCAAAGTTTGCTAAACCTTTCCACTCTTCTTTTATATTCTTCATGATAAGGGATAACTTTGAGGGGCATGTAGGGAGAAGGGAAGCATTTGGTGATTTTAAAAAATATTTTGATAAGCATTCAGTTTTTCAAAAATCTGAGGGGCAACTATTTCATACTATAAAAGTGGTCAAAGGATGTAAGTAGGCTGTTTTCAAAAGAAGCTAGTGATGGCCATCTGAAAGAGTGCTCAAAGCTGCTCTTAGAGAGATTAGTAGAACGACTATGAAATACCAACTTATTTCCACTGGTTTGGCAAAAAAGGTAAAATATGGGAAAAATTAGTGTTGACAAGGCTGTGTTAAAGCGTGAATGATAACGCATTGCTGGTAGCACTATAAATTGGCCTATTTTGGAAAGCAAGAGAGAATTATCTAAGAAAAGTTCCAAATTTGTTCATACTCTTAACCCAAAGATCCAAAGTGTTCTTGACAGCAAGAGAGGGCCCATTTGTCCAGAAATCTTTACAACAGTATTATTATCAAAGGCAAAAAGTTGTAAACAAGTGATGTGTTCAGTAATTGGGGAATCACTGAATAAAATGTGCTATATGAATGTACTGAAAATTATTATGCCATGATCAACAAAGATAAATGCAGCTATGCCTTGTCCTCATTTTTTATCACCTTTGGGCTGGAGGTGATGATGATTTGGAGAGAAAGATTGGTAAAGCAGTTTCTGCTGCTTTTGGCATACACAAAAGAATGATTGTCCCTTTAACTCTTCCACTAGGTTTCTCAGGAAGTGGATAGCAATCCAAAGAGAAATGGGTTCAAGATCTAAGTATTGCATATTCTAAGAGGAAAAGGAAATAGACATTCATATAGTACCTACTATGTACAGATAATATGCTAAGTGCTTTCACAAATATTATCTCCTTTGATCCTTACAACAACCCTCAAAGGTAGGTGCTATTATGAACATCATTTTATTGTTGAGGTATGGAGAGATTAAGTGATTTGCCCAGGTTCATATAGGTAGTATGTTGGTTTGAAGCTGGATTTGAACTCAGATCTTCCTGACTCCTAGTTGATTTTTCCAATGCATCATTGCGCTCTGTCCATTAGACCACCAGGTGCCTTCGTGTAGGCTACTTTTCCCTTCCTTTCATTGCTCTTGAAAGTCATAAGAATCATCTCATTTCTATGAGGGCTATGAGAATAAGCAGTCCCTCACACTGGATTGGAATTACTGGGCCTTCACAGGCTCAGCTGGAATGATTGAGAAGAATGTTTATAACTACCACTACTGTAGTTGCTGGGGCTTGATTGGATGGGAATCAAGAATGCCAGAGACCAGTGATGCAGATCCTGCAGCTGATAGAGAGACTGGTGCTACAATCGGGGAAGGTCCCAAGTGCTTTAGATATTATGAAATTTATATATTCTTTAGATATTTATTTAGATATTATGAAAATCATAGGATTGGTGAGCTGAAAAGGAGGATTGTTTCTTCTTGTTCAGAGCCTATGATTCCAAAGCACAGGCCAAAACATCCCTTTATTATTTTCCATGAACTATTGGTACCTACGGTGTAAGCATCCCTTTCAACCATGTCTAAAGTTCTGGAAGGGCAATTAGAAGGAGGATTAGGAGATGGCCTGAGAGCGATAGCTCCATATAGGAATACTTGACTATTTCTTATCAGTTTTCATTGTCTTCAGAAAATTGTTTTTATTCAGCTCTCACCATGTGCTACACACTATGTTATATATTAAAGTTATTACGGTAGGTGCTACATGATTACACTGTGAAATGGTTTGTATCTTTAAAAATTAGGGGTCCTGAGTAGAGAGAGGAAAAACAAAATGGAGTTAGACATGCATGAGAAAATTGAGTCCTACAGAGAGTAATAAACTTGACCAAGGTCACATAGATAGTAACTATCAGAGCTGATATTCAAGCTTAGGTTGAATACCAGGAGTTGCTACAATGCATACAAAAAACTCTAAGAGCAAGGACTATCTGTTTCTTCAAGGCAATAGGCCTTGAAAATAGTAGGCATTTTTCCCCTTAAAAAGTTTTATTGTTGCTTTTAATTTTTACACAGTAGTCATTTCTTTTTCTACTCTTCATTCTTCCCCAAGGATTCTTTTTGTTACAAACAAACCCAGATCTCTCACTGAGTACACTGAGTGTTCTTTTTCCCAAGATTATCGCTTCATGAAATGACAGTAAATGATGAAAAATATTACATTCAATTTAACAAATGTTAACAAAATGTTTCCTATTACATGCAATGTACTATGCTTAGGTACTAGCTATACAGGACTGAAAAGTGACATAACCTTTACCTTCAAAGAGATTACAATATAATTTCAGGCATGAGACATATATGCAATAAGTGAATGGACTGCACTGTGGACCTCATTATCATGATGCATTGGAAAAATTAACTGGGAGTCAGGAGATCTAGGTGTTAGGTGCAATTGAATACAGTAGTATACTGTTCAATAAACCTAGGGACACTATTGGGATAAGGACTCCTTATTTGATGAAAAGCAGTGTTGTAGAAAATAGACTTAGACCAAGACCTTCTGTCACATATCTTGATAAATTAAAAATAAATATGTCATCTAAATATAAATAGTCACATTATTTTTCACAGATATGGTTAAAAAGAAAATTCTTAACTTCAGCCAGTGATAGAGATGATCAAAAAATTTAAATAATTTTAATTACACAAAATGGAAAAGCTTTTGAACAAATGTCAATGTAGTTAGAATACAAAGGGAAACACTTTTGAGGGGAAAAGTTTTCATAGAAAATTTCTCTGACATAGGGCTACAATCCAAGATATAGAAAGAACTGATACAGATTTCTGTGAATGAAAACCATTCTCCAATAGATAAGGGATCAAAGAATATGAGTAAGTGGTTCTCAGACGAAGAAATGCAAGCTATAAATAACCTCTTAGGGAAAAAAATGCTCCAAGTCATAATAACAGAAATTAAATTCAAAATAATTTTGAGACTCTATCTCTTGCTGGTCAGTCTGGCAAAGATGACACAAAAGGAAAATGATAATTGTTAGAGGATTTGTGGGAAGACCTGACAACTATTGGGAATTAGAAGGATATATCCTGAAACCTTAGAAATGGAATTGAGGAGGGGAGCATTCTGGGTGGGAGGAGCAGCCCTGTGAAAAAATTTATTAAGCATTCTTAAGCATTTACCATGTCCCTATCCTGGTAAAATCACATATCCAAGCTCTATCCTCATTCCCATGTGCCAGGTATTAAAGAAGGCACTGGGGAGTACAAAGACGGATCAACAGATTGCAGCACAAGGAGTCTGTGTTCTATAATGGGGGAGACAAGAGTCAAGCATTTAAGTGTATGTAAGAAACATAAAAGCAGACATAAGGTAATCTAAGAAGAGGAGGTATTATCAACTGAGGAGATGAAGACAGGTTTCTTGTAGAAGACAGCATTTAAACAGTCTTGAAAGAAGAGGAGGGAGAGAATTAGCCACCTCTGCCAAGGTCCAGAGGCAAGAAATCAGAGTGTCAACTTCTGGAAACCACAAGTGTTTCTCATTTGGCCAGAATGTGTGGGGTGTGAAGGATAATAACAGTAAAAAATGCCGCAGAAATAGGCTGGAGTCACTCTGTGAAGTATTGTTTTGGGGCAGACCAAATGATGAGATTTGAGGGACCGGTAACTGTACTAGAAATCATGACTGTCTATTCCAATAGGCCCTCTGGGAGTGGCAAGAAGAAGACCCATCGCCATGCTTGGTGATAACACCTTCTCATGTAAGAGGCTTTGGTCATGGAGTTAATAAGGAGACAACTGATCATCATTCTTTGTAAGTACTTGTAAAACTATGTAAGTGCATCCAGCATTTGGGGGAAATAGCAAAAGCTCTGCCCTACCGCACCCCCCACCCCCACTCCACTCCAATTGCTAGACACTGGTAGCCACATTACTATCATACCAGAGGACCACCAATAGGTCAATTTCCATGGAAATTTTTAGGGAAAGGGAAGGAGCATCATAAATGGCATCCATTGGTATTAGTAATTCATAATTATAGCCTTTAAAATCTTTTTGTTGTAAGTATATTTGTTTTTATTACATTTTGCAGTTCACAAACATTTTAGTGTGTTCCAATATGACTTGAGTTACTGGATTGACCTAAGCTAGGACCTGGCCAAGAACAGTCATGTAGCATAAACTAACAAAAACCCCACAAATTTCTGAGGGGTGAGCTGATTATTCCACTGCAAAAGAAACTTCTCTTTCAATAGGCTTTCTACCTCACCCTCCAAGCACATGTTCCCAAGGCTCCTTTAAATCACATGATTCCTGAAGGTTCATAAAATTTTATGTATATCACACACCTACCTGCCTACCTACGTATGTACACACACCTCTCTCTCTATGTATATATATATATATATATATGTGTGTGTGTGTGTGTGTGTGTACATAAACATATACACATATATTGATATAGCTCTATATCCATCCATCTGTATATCTATCTATCTATCTATCTATCTATCTATCTATCTATCTATCTATCTATTTATCTACCTACTCCCCACAGAAGAATTGAGATATTGTTTGTGAATAGGTAGATAGCACAAATATTCTCAACCTATTTTGTAGATAAGGAAATTAGGGCAGAGAGAAGTTAAATGTCTTACCTAAAGGCCAATGGATTATAATAATGACATATTCTTCTAGGATTATAAGGTTTATTTAGTTATTTCTAGCAGAAAGGAACTCTGGAATCAGATAATTGAGATTTTAATTCTGAGTCTGGCTGTGTGGCTTTGGGAAAATCACTTCACTTCTCATCTCTCTTCTAGAGTTATTGTGAGGACCAATGAGATAATATGCATAAATCACTAGCACATTGTTTGGTACACAGTAGGTGCTTAATAAATGCTTGTTTCCTTTCTCTTTCTTCTTTTGACCTCACTTTTTCTTCATTTGTCAAATGAAGTGGTTAGACATTGGTTCCCAAAGTGGGTGATACTGCCCCCTGGGGGGCACTGGAATGATCCAAGGGGGTAACAGTTGCCTCGTGTGCAATTGGCAGGTGTTGAATAAAAATAGAAGGGTGGTAGAAGAATAAAGAAAAGTTTGAAAAACTACGTTTCATCAATTGTGTAACAAAATTAAAGTCATTGTGATGACATTATTTTCCAAATAAACACACAAAATGCAAGTTATAACTCATCAGTGGTCAAGTCCTCTGACAGGTCTTAACAAGCAAGTGTTGGCGGACAAGTGTGTTGCGTGCTGTTGAGAAGTCTAGCATGCATCAGCAGGAATATGTGTGTGTAATGACTTGCTTACAATATGATGCAATATAGTTACATGGTGCAATTTGGCATCACCAAAACTTCAATGCAGAAAAACCCCCCCAAATTTTACAATAAATTATTATATTTAAGATATGTCATTAAAAAATTTTTATATAATTTTGAAATGTCACAAATTAAAAAAAAAAACCAGGGTTAAAGAAAGTAGATTTCTGGGGGTGATTGAGTAATTTTTTTAAAAAGGAGGTCAGTGGGCCAAATAAATTTGAGAACCTTTGGAAATGATCTCTAAGACCCCTTTCAGGTATAAGTACTCAGGTATAAGTAGCCTTCAGGTTCAGAAAAGTTGAGTTTCATTTCCCAAAGTTCTCTGTTTCTGGTAACTGGAAAGGTCCCTTCCCAAACAAGGATTTGTTGACATATTCTCTGACCACACTCATTTCTCTGGCATTGAACAACAGCAAAATATGAAAATTTCCAGTGTCAGTCTGCAATGACCAGGGATTCATTTTTTCTGTTGATGTAGCATTAAGGCATTTATGCCCTGTTTTAATTATCTTTTGATATTTGTTCCTGTTACCATAGAAAATCAAAGAACGACAGAATTTGGTTTAGGGGCTTTGTCTAGTCCAGTATTCAATTCCTTGAGGGAATCCCCTTCCCAGCATACATGATAGGAGTAAATGGATAGGTACTCTCATCCAGTCTGCTCCTTTCCATAAAGGTAACACTCATCAGAAATCTAGTTAGCTCTAGTTAAAAATCAACTCCATGTAACTTCTACCCATTCTTTCTAGTTCTGCCCTCTAGACTATAGTTAAACTCGATAGAAACAGGAACTACTAAACCAGAAAAAGGGATCCTTGCAAGCTGGTACAAATGGACTTCAAAAACCACATATTAACATTATCCACATTCTGAGGAGTGTTTTGGGGAACTCCTAGGTGAGCTCCAGAGGTGACTGACATCTCTGCTCTAAATCTGTGGAGAATTAGTCTGATTGCTCTTTCAACATGTCTGAAGAAAGCTGTAGTGAGAGACCCACCACCAGCCTGGTGTGTAAACTTGGGCAAGTGACTTCCTTTCTCTGGAAAGTTTCTTCAGTCACTTAATCTCAGTTTGATTCAGTTTCCTCAGCTGCAAAATGGGGATAATAACAGCACCTAACTTGCAGGGTTGCTGTGAAGATCAAGTGACAATATTAGCACAGTGTTTGGCACATAGTAGGCACTCCTACCTTTCCAGTCACTCCACTTTATAACCTTCGAATCATTCTCGACTCTTCTCAGTTTCCTCCCTTTCCCTTCCAACACCCATATGCAATCAGTTACTAAACCTTGTCGATTTTACCCCTACAATGTATTTTGCATCTATCCCCTCTCCATTCACGTGGTCATCATCCTATTTCAGGTTCTTACTACCTCTTCCTTGGACTACAACGATGATTTACTAATTTTATTCCTAGATTCCAGTCTGGCCCCTTTTAAATCTGTTTTCTGCCAAATTAATCTATCAAGAACAAGTGTGATTATTTACAAGACTATTTATTATAAATGCCTAAATTGACTACAAAGGACATATGAAAGAAGATGCTATTTGCATCCAGAGAAAGAGCTCATAGAAGTATGCATAGAATGATTTTACATATTTTATATATGTATATGTATTTTATACATATGCATGCACATATTTGCATCTAATGTAGCCTAGGGTATACTGCTCAAGGGTGGTGGGAAGGAAGAAAAAAATTTACATGATAACTTTATTATATATTTAATAAAAATGGCAAGTTGTACATGATAGATTTGGAATTTCATGTGCAAACATCTTTTTAAAAATTATACTATGTCATGGAAATTCTTGTTTTATTCCATAAATTGAAAAAAAATTTTAAAAGGACAAGTGTGCTCATCCTTGGGAAACTTCAATGGCTCCTATTGCCTCTAGGCTGAAATACAATTGCTTCAGCTTGGCCTTTTAGCCCTTCACATCTGGCTCCAGTGTACTTTTTAAAAGACATTTCACATTACTACCTTTCATGACAGTTATATTCCAGCCAAAATGACCCTCTTGCTGTTTTCCCAACTTTATATCCTACTTCTTTCCTCAGCAACATTGTATTAGAATATAGAATTCCTAGTTTTGTTCTAGGCTTAATTCCTGAGCTACCTCTTATAGGAAGCCTTTTCTCATCTTCTAGATGTTAGGACTCTTTCCTCACTAACCACGTGTATACAGTTGTTTGTTTGCATGTTGTATCTACCCATGATTTGTAAGCTCCTTGAGGAGAAGGACTGTTTCCTTTTTCTCTTTGTATATTTAGCATCCAACACAATGCTTTACATGTAGTTTAATAGATGTTGACTTGTCTGACTTAGCTTACTAATTATTGCCAGTTAATACTAGTTAAGCTGTTTATGACCTATTCAGGATTGCTCTAGAGAAGGGAGGGAGGGAAGAGGAATATCCTTCTTCATCCAACAATTTCTTGTCTCCATCACCATCAGTATCATGTCTCCACACAAGAGTTTCCCTCTTCATTCATCTTACCCTCTTTGTTCAGATATTGGACCAGGAATTTGGGTTCTTTAGGGAGGGAGAATGATGACCCTTATCATCAAGCAGTACCTCACCCAGTGGGCTGCAGGGCATCTGTCTCATTGCCACTTTCCAAGAGACCAGATGAAGGAGAACAGGAGAAGGATTAGCTGTGACATTTTGCAGATGAAAGGTAATGGGAGCTTGAGGTAGTTGAGTCTTAATGGTGATCAATTGCACACTTTCCTGCCCTGGTCCTCAGTGATCAGGAACCCGAATGGTTGTTCTGAGGATGCTACAGTCCTTATCCTTTCTGTTCTGTTCAAGCCTCCCTTATCAGGTAAGTTTAATTATTATTTTATTATTTCATTATTATTCCTCCATTAGCACCTCACATCTCTTCAATCCACCCACAGCATGCTCTCACCCATCCTCTCAGCTGAGGGTCTTGCTTCATATTTTACTGAGAATACTGAGTCCATTTGCCTGAACTCCTTTTTTCTCTTTTTCATCTCAAAACCTCTTGAAATCACCCCCATTCTTTCTTCTTTTACCTTAATATCTGATGAATTTCACTTCTCCTTGTTAAAGCCAACCTTTCTACATGTGCCTTTGATCCCAACCCCTTCTTTGTTCTCCAGCAGATCGCCCCCACTTCCCTCTCTATTGGCTCCTTCCCTAAAAAACACCCCTACAAACAAATAAATAAACTCTTACAAGGCCCTTTCATCTTCTCAAACTATGGTTATTTATCTCACCTTTTCTTCATAGCTAAACTCTAGGAAAGCCATTTATATCCATTACCTCCATTTCTTCTCTCACTCAGTTCTCAGCCTTATGCAATATAGCTTAGTCTCATCATTCAATTGAAATTGCTCTTCTCAAAATGATATTCATCTCTTACTCACCAATTCTGACAGACCTTTCTCAGTACTCATTCTTTTTCAATCTGTCTACAGTATTTGACAACATTGACTATCCTCCTCCATACTCTTTCCACTCTGGTTTTTCATTCTACTGACCTTTTTGGTTCTCCTCCTACCTGAATGAAGATTCTACCTTTTCAGTCTTTTCTGTTGATTTATCTTCCATATCAACTCCTTTAATTGTGGGTGCCCTAAAGTTCTATTCTTGGGATGTCAGTTGGTGATCTCACTAGCTTTCATGGATTTAATTATCATCTTTTACATAGAAGTACCAAATTCATATATCTAACCCCAGTCTTTTTCCTGATTTTCAGTTATACATCTTCATTGGCTTATTGGACATTTTAAACTGAGTGCTCTATAAGTAATAAGTATTTCCTGGAAGAGTAATTTTTAGTAGTTCTACCCTGCCTAAAATCATTATTCTGGGCTTGGACCTATAGAATGGGGGAGGGAAACTTTGTATTTTTGCCCAAGTCTTCTAGATTCAGTAGCAATTTGTTATGGAAGTACAATCAAATTGCTGTGGAAGTAAAATCAAAGCCCCTTTTGACTTTTCCTAGCTAGGACTTTGGCATATAAGATAAGCACATTGAAAAAATTATGGATGCATCAAAGTATCCATGTACATAATATTGGGGATCCATTCCTTTCCTCATTCAGACCAGGGAGATAGTGTGGTAAAAAATAGCCAAAGAGAACAAATAGAATGGAGATTCTGTATTATTGTAAACTGAGTTCTGGCAGCAATACATGTTATAGACAGGGTCTTTTCTGTATGTAATAATGACTCAGAACTTGTAGAAGGAGTTTTATCTGTCTTTCTTTCAGAGCCTGTAGCTGGGCAGGTTTCGGATTTGGTTTGTAAACACTTCAGGTCATTCTGGCAAAAACATTTTCATCAAGCTGAATTGTGTTAGGTTTTTATAAACACATGTGAGTCAGCAGAAAGAAAAGACAAGAACTAGTCTTGTTTTTTCTAGAGTTCTGTGCTGTGATTTCTGGGTAGCCACACAAGGGAGAGGACACATGCTCTTGACGATAGTTGAAGCAAGGACACTAATCCGGAAGGAGGGATTCAAGGGGGGTAGGTGGGAGAATGAGGGGTAGGGGATGGGGGAATTGTGTTCCACTTCCATAATCTCCACCCCAACTCCCATCAAAGAAAAGTCCTTCCACAGGTTGGGGAAGGTCAACTTTTGCCCTAGGCTTTGATCCCTCTTACCATGAATCATGGTACACAGTGGAAAGAACCCTGAACTTGGAGTAGAGTTAGGATGAGGTCCCAGTTCTGCCTCTTATTTGCTATGTAACCTCAAGAAAAATGACTTCTTCATTCTGAGCCTTATTTTTCTCATTTGTAAAATGAAATAGTTGTTTACTTTCCTTCTCTGGGCTTCAGTTTACTCAACTTCAAAATGAGGGGGTTGGATTTGGTGATTTCTAAAGAGTCTTTCTAAAGAGCTCTGTAAATTTCCAGAATGCTCCAACTTTGGGCTTCATGTTCTAGAAAGTCAGAAGGAAAAAGTAGGAAGGAGGTCAGGAGAGAAGAAAGAAAAAATGCAAAGAGATTTTCTCTTCCTCTTGGAGTTGCGTGAACGAGCCATTGAGTCCAATTCCTTCATTTTGTGAAGAAAGAAACAGTTCAAGAGAGGTGAACTAACTTGTTCAATATCATGGAGGTAATAAAGAGAAGATCTAGGCTTCAAATTCAGGTCCTCTGACTATAAATCCACTGCCCTTTCTACCATCTTGACAATACAAGGACATCCCAATAGAATATTGCTTTAAGAAAGTTCTCACTATCTTAATACCAGAAAATAAATTAGTCATCCAAAGTTCTCAACACTCTCAAATAGTTAAATATCTGAAATTGAAATGGTTTTGTCAGTGGAAATGATATTAAAGGAAATTCATTGCCATCTTGCCATTGCATCCTGAGGACCATAAGACCTTGCATTTGCTCCACTCATATATATTATCTCCCTTTATTAGAATGTGAACTCTTTGATATCAGGGACTGTCTTGATTTTATATGGATCCCATAGTCCTTGGCTATGTCAGAGGAATGTATGATATCTTCTCCCTACTTACTGTCTCCTCTTTACTCCTTTTTCTTCTTCTCTTTCTCTTCCTTCTCTTTTTCTTCTCTTTTTCCTTTTCTTCCACCTCCTTTTACTGGACGAAAAGGGAACATTTAGCCATGCTACTTGCCCTAACATTGGCCATTTCTTGCTACACTTACTGAGAAAATTGATTTTTTTCAAACTAGAAATGAGAGCAAGAAAGTCAGATCCTTTACTATTGACTCATTCTGCTTCCTGGAGAGAAGGACAAGATCACATAAGCTCACAGATTCAAAGTTAGGAAGGACCCTTGATATTGTCTAGCCTAATCTTACAGATGAGGAACTGGAGGTCTATGGAGGTTAAAGTAATTAGCTCAATCATACAAGTAATGAGTGACAGAACTGATCATTAGCTACAGGCTTGTTGACTCCAGTTACAGTGTTCTTTCCAGTGCACAGAACTGGTTCCTAGGACTAGGGCTGGTTCATATATGTCTGTGGATTAAAATGGAAGTCTCTAGAGTAATATAGAATGGAAGGTGGATATTACCACATCCATTTATGTGGGAGACAGACAAATAGGAACTATAAGATGACTCAGGTCAGACATAGTTCCCAGATAAACTGGGCCTGCCTGATCCCCTGATCTCATTCTCCTGGCAATACGAAATGTTGACCCCAATGGACATTCACGACATGGGCACTTTCTGGTCTTTAGTCTGCAGTCAATATATATCAATGGAAGGACATAAACCCAGATATCCTTGACTCTGAGACCAAGTATCTTCAAGAACATGTCTCTCCAGGAATACTGAGGGCTTAATATACATCTTCACATACCCAGCACTCCAGGACTCTGTTTGACACATAGAAAACACCTAACAATTGCTTACTGAATTGAATTTTCAAAAAATCAACAAATAGGTAATTATTATTAATGTTATTATTGTTATTGTCATTATTATATACTATTGATACTTCACATTTATATAGTTCTTTAAGATTTACACGTGTGTGTGTGTGTGTGTGTGTGTGTAGGAAAAGAGAAGTCAGGGCCTGATTCCCAGTCCCAGTTTGTTTTTTTAGCCATGTGACTTTGGATAAGTCAGTTTTCCCATTTGAGTAATGGGTAGAGTGATACTTACATGATTGGCCTCATTAGGGTGGTTCTAAGAAAGGGATTTTGTAAAATGTAAAGGACAATATAAATTTAGACTCTAATAAATGTTCTTATAGCATTATTATCACTTTCATTATCAGTCATCTGCTATATATGTAAAACTACTTCCTTTTTATTGAATTCTGTAAGGCAGTGGTGTCCAAGTCAAATACAAATGGCTCCTGACAGGTCACATATTGACTGTAGAAAATCACAAATCAACATTAGCTGTGTTTTGTTGTATTTTTGTTTATTTTGCTAAATATTTGTCAATGTCATTTTAATCTGGTTAGGATGAGGAGTGTTGCTCCCTAATACCTCTGCTGTTAGGCACAACAAAAGATGGTTAACACAATTCTAAAATCCAGACCTTAAAGATTACCTAGTCAAGTTTTTTCATTTGACACCAAATGAGGACACCAAGTTCTAGAGAGATAAGATTACTGTTCAAAGTCACACAGCATTTTAGGAGCAGAACTGGGTCTTCCTGAATTGTAATCTATTACTTCTTTCCTTTATCACATTATATACCATCTGATCCCTTGCCTTTGAGAATGGAAAGTAGATCTGGGGAAGGAAGCCAGTGCCTTCTTGCTTTCCCTCTTATTCCTGTTATGCATTGGAAATAAATCCTTACAAAGCTACAGATCTACTTAGGCAAAGTCAGGGGAACAAAGGGAGCCCAGGAGGTTCCAGGAAGGATGTGGAACCCTGGGTAACAAGCCCAAGTCACTAGTCTAATTTCTTCACTATTTGCTCTGCCTCACTCCTACACAACTACCTAGAATGTCAAGTAAATATTTACTCTTGTTCTTCCAATTGCAAAATTCCCTGTTATTTTTTTCCCAATTGTCCAAGAATCTCAAAATCTCAGCATAGAAAAGTCAGTCATTTCGTCCAACTACTGTGGAGAAGCCCTTATACTTTTATGTTTGGTTTGGAATCTGGAGACTAGTTTGGTCCATGATTATGTCATTTATTAGGTGAATCAAGTGACTATGTCTCTCTAAGCCTTTGTTTCCCCATTTGTAAAATTAGAATAACACTTTCACTCTCAAGAGAACAAGACTTTTATAAACCAATTGCTTATAAACTCTTCAAGGTAGCATAGAAGCATGATCAATTTTCATGCTTTAGAGAGTTTTCCCCTTCCTTGGTTTTGGATCTCACTCAGATAATTTGGGAACTTCAAAGCCTGGCACCAGCTAGCATCATCACTAGCCTTTTATTCAAAGGTTCATTATTTTATTTGTTACAGGTCAGTGAAAACAAACAGGGCTCATGGAAAACAATGACTATCAATAATCCTTTCCCAGAAGTCTGTGAAGCTTCATTAACTTAGGGATCTCTTTGTTGCATTTTCAGAGAATGTTGTCTTTAGTTTGGGGTCTGGGAATGTGTTTCTTACTAAAGGTCTCTGCATTCCCAGAATCTTCTTTTGAAAATCCCCTTTATTGGGAAAAGGACCTAGTTGTACAAAAATATTTATATCAACTCTTTTTGTGATGGCAAAGAATTGGGCATTAAGGAGATGCCCATCAATTGGAAACGGCTGAAGCAGTTATGGTATATGTTGTGAAATATATATGGAATATATGTATATGGAAAATGTGCTGTGGAATATATATGGAATATATGTATATGGAATACTGCTGTGCTGTAAAAAATGAATAGGAGGATACTTTCAGAAAACCCTTGTAAGTCTTATGTGGACTTATGCAAAGTAAAGGGAACAGAATCAGTACATTGCACTCAGTAAGAGCAATATTGTAAGAATGATCAACTGACTTAGCTTCTTTGATCAAGACAGTGGTCCAAGACAATTCCAATGAGATATTCCACATTGTTTTCTATGTTTTCAATCTTTTTGTTTTGTTTCGTAATTTCTTGGTTTGTTATACAGTCATTAACTTCCCTCAGCTCTACCCTCATTTTTAAAGAATTATTTTTGTCAGTGAACTTTTGAACCTCCTTTTCCATTTGGCTAATTCTGACTTTTAAAGCATTTTTCTCCTCTTTGGCTTTTGGGACCTCTTTTATCACTTGAGTTAGTCTATTTTTAAAGGTGTTATTTTCTTCAGTATTTTTTTGGGTCTTCTTTAGCAAGCTGTTGACTCACTTTTCATGATTTTCTTGCATTGCTCTCATTTCTCTTCCCAATTTTTCCTCCACCTCTCTCACTTGATTTTCAAAATCCTTTTTGAACTCTTCCATGGCCTGAGATCATTGCATATTTATTTTGGAGGTTTTGGATGAAGAAACCTTGACTTTTATGTCTTTCTCTGATAATAAGCATTGTTCTTCCTCATCCAAAAGGATGGAAGAAAATACCTTTTCACCAAGAAAGTAACCTTACTTTCCCCCCCCTTTTCTGGGCATTTTCCCAGTCAATTACTTGACTTCTAAGTCCTTTGTCAAGAGGAGGGTATTCTCTGGAGACCTGTAAGTTCTTAGTTCCTCCAAGGTGGCACAATCAAGGGAGAGGAGTGCTTTTGTCTGGGAGCTACCACAAGCTTTTCTGCCCAGAGTCTGCAAGTAGAATTCCTTTTCCAGAGCCTCCACCACAACAGCACTCTTCTTCACCTCAGGACTGATACTCAGGGCTGAGACCTAGATCCATGGCTCAATTCCCCCAGGGTCTTTAAGCTGAGGGCTCCAAAAATGGATGCTGCTGCTGCTGCTGCCACCTGGGGTCGGGGCTATGGCAGGACCCTGTTCCCTTATCACCCAGATGAAAAAGCTTTCTCATTGACCTTTGAAGCTGTCTTTTGTGTTTGTGGCTTTAGGGATCTGGGAGCCACAGCTGCTGCCGGAGATTCCACCCCTGAGACCTGCTCCCATCCTGTTTCTACAGGTACTTCACAGCCAAGGCTGGGTTGGGCTCTGTGGGCTGCTCTCCTCACCCATGAGATAGACCTTTCCTGTTGGCCTTGGACTGGAAATCTCTTTCACTCTATCGTTTTGTGGCTTCTGCTGCTCTAGAATTTGTTTAGAGTCATTTTTTACAGGTGTTTTATGGGCTATGGAGGAAGAGATAGAATAGGTGCGGCTTTCAACCAATCCAAGACAATTCCAAAGGACTCATGATGAAAAATGCTATCCACTTCCAGAAAGAGAACTGATAAACTCTGAGTGCAGATTGAAGTATACTTTTTAAACTTTCTTTTTTGCATGTGTTCCTTTTATGCAACATGATATGGAAATACATTTTGCATGACTTCCCATGTATAACTGATATTATATTGCTTGCCTTCTCAAGAGGTGGGGGACAGACAGGTGGGAAGGAAAGAATTTGAGGCTCAAAATTTTAAAAAATGTTAAAATATTTTAAAAATGCAATTGGGAAATATTTAACAAAATAAATAAAAAATGTAAATAAATAAAACATATATTTTTAAAAGGAGAAAGCCCCTTTTTGTGCCTTTGACTATTCTGTATAGATTAACTCTTACCTATACTTACTATTTTCCACAATTTGGAGTTTTTTTTGGTTATTTCCCATTGCAGTTTCTTATCATTGTACAATGATGGTCAACCAAAAACAAATCAATTGGCAAGCAATCTCTTAACTGTCTAATCTGATGGCATTTTTTTTCAGCCTTCCTCCCTCTCAACCTCTCTGCTGCATGTGACTCTATTTACCACCTTGTCCTTCTAGATATTCTCTTCTCTCTGAGTTTTTATGCTGCTACTCTCTTCTGGTTCTCCCTGCTGCCAGTCTGATAGCTCCTTCTTAGTCTCCTTTACTAGTTCGTTGTCCCTATCATGCTACTTACTGTGGGGATTCTCCAAGGTTCTCTCCTTTGCTCTCTACTTTTAGCTCTCAATCTTTTCTCTCAAAAGTCTCTATGGGTTTAATCATCTCTGCAAGTGACTCATGGATTTATCTATTCTTGATGTCTCCTCTGAGCTTCAGTCTTTTATCACTATTTTGTCATTGGATATTTCTTTTTTTAGGGGGTGGGCTGGTGGGACAAGGCAGTCAGGATTAAGTGGCTTGCCCAAGATCACATAGTTAGTAAGTGTGAAGTGTTTGAGGCCAGATCTGAACTCAGGTCCTCTTGACTCCAGGATTCTATTGAAAGTTCAAAGTAAATGTCCCAAGGACATTTGAAATTCAGCATGTCCAAAACCGATCTCAGTGTATTTTCATCAAATCCATCTTACTCCTTATTCTCATCCACTCCACCTATCCAGTTGTCAAATCTTGCTGTTTCTACTTCTACAAAATTTCTCATGTCTTCTCTGTGCTCACAAAGTCACCATCCTAGTTCAGATCTTATTGTTCTCACCTAGATTGCTGCAATAGTTGCCCTGCCTTGAGTCTCTCATCACTGCAGTTCATTCCACACTTTATTGCCAAAGTCATTTGCCTTAAGCACAGATCTGATTATATCACTCTTCTATTCAATTCAATCTAGTAAGTTACCTACTGAAATGGACTGGAAGAGATCACCCAAGTGTGCTAGGTCCACTTGAAGTCAGATGAAATTTACAAATCTTACCTTAAAGTGCTTAAAAATGCTAGCTATCATTATCATCTCATTTCAACTGGGCCCTAACAGCAGCAAGGCAACCATTTAGCTCCTCCCTTATCTATTTGCCATCTTCCTTATCATAGCAACTGTTCTAAAACTTTTCTTATCTCCTCACATCTCAAATAAACCCCCACTCCCATCTTCTCAAGTAAAAGCTTGCTATTTTACTCAGAAAATTCAGACTGTGTATAATGAGTTTCCTCTTTTCAGCTCTTCCTTCTCCCACAAACTTTAAACAACAGTTCTCACTATTTCTTTCTTTACTACAGTTTTTGATGATGGGGTGACCCTTTTCCTTACTAAGACTACTTCTTCTACATGCACAATTCTACAGATTGCCCCCACTATTATCTCTCTTCTAATGTTTCAGATCTCTTTCCTTATCTTATTGGTTCCTGCCTTGCTGCCTATAAATATGTCCAAGTCTCCACTATGCTTAAAAAAGTCTATCACTCAACTAGATCCTAAGATCTCTGCTATCATTCTTTACTTCTCATTCTTTTTTTAATCATACTCTTTGAAAACACCATCTATACTTAGTGACTTCATTTTCCCTCCTCCTCTCACGCTTAGTCCTCTGCAGTCTGGTTCATGATCTCATCTCTTAATGACACTATTTTCTTCCAAGTTACCAATGATCTCCTAATTGCTGGATCCACTGGCCTTTTTTAAATAATCCTTCTGATTTCCTTTCATACTTGGACATTATCATTTGATCCTTAATATTTTCCTTTCTTGAATTTTCTGACACTGCTCTCTCTTGAATCTTCTCTTATCTCTCTGACTTTTCCATTCCAGTCTCATTTGCTGATCCATGACATTCATGTCATGCCCACTAACTATGGGTATTCCTCAATATTCTGTCTTTTGTTTTCTCTGAAAAGGAGTGGCCACTTCTCAGTCCTTTTCACCTCAACAGTTTCTTCTCATTGATCAGTCAAGTCCAAAATATAAGTGCCTCTCCTTGGTTCTTGCTCTCTTTAAATGAAAAAATTACCGTTAAAACAAACTTGAAAAGTATTAGGTGCCTTGTTTTTAGTAGAAAGAGCTATAGTAGCTATCTACGTAATTGAAAACTACAAAATTGAAATCCTTTATCACTGCTATACTCTGTCTCTTTGCCAGATTTCAGGTATGTTTCCCAAACTCCATACTTCTTCTTTCTTTCAAATAGTATAATATAATAATACATGATATATTTATTTCTATAATATAATCCAATGCCACTATCATTTGTACTTCTGTATCATTATTGTTCACATAAATCTTCATTACCTCCGCTCCCACCCCCTACTACCCTTCTGTTTCCTTGATTTCTTTATTTGTCATGGATACAAATTCACGTTCTTTTACCTATCTTTTTTTGTTTTGAATAAGGTGTACCCAGGGAATTCAGTCAATCCGTTTTCTAAAGATCCCTTCCAACTCTGACATTCCATTATCTATGATTTTCAACTAAGTCCTGGAAAATGGTAGATCTATAAGTCCAATGCCTGAGTGTAGAGACATGGACATAGAATCTTGCCTTGGCTTTAGGAATCTTTACACATTTAGGTTTGCATATACTTTATCTGTGAGTTTGAATCTGAATTTGGGGACCCTGAAATCGAGGTTAAAAGGGAGGCACAAAAGTTAGAGACCAACTTGGAAACAAGCTTGTACTCCCCAGTTTGTGATGGATAAGAAGTCCCCGTAACACCAAACAAAGGGCTACAGAAAAGGGAGAGTGAGAATTTTGACTGGGGAAGCAACTTCTTATCTCTAGCCTTAGACACTCAGCTGGCTAAAACTGTTGTTATCTCCTTCACATACACAGTGTGCTCACCATTTGTCAAAATGTAGCTTTAGAGATTTTATGCCTGAAGCATTTCTTACACTATATAAAGGATAAACTAATTAGATTCTTCTGGATTGGGATCCTGACTGGAGTTTGCTTTGGTTGGGTTATTGTGCCTTTGAATAAGACTGGTTGTGGCCACAAACCCAAGGCAAAAATCAGTACTCTGGTGGGAGGTAGGGACAAGCCCCTCCTGGTTAGCCCAGGGCCTGGAGGGCGCTGGTACTGTGGGATATCTGGTATCAGTGTGCACACCCACAATACCTCAGCACCATCAACCATCATCCAACTCCATCTGCTACAAGGACTGTGTAAGTACAGACTGCGGGGGGATGCTCACTCAAGGCACTGAAATAGGTTTATGGAATTTAAAAGGAGGGGCTGTAAGGGTTAGGTTTTCCTGAAAATGTATTAGGAATTGACTTTGAATAGGTGGAGAGTGAGTATATTCCATCTGGGTCTATAATTGATGTCTTGTTCATGTCTCAGTACCTGTCTCCATGCCTTCAAACACAATATATAGGAAGAAAAAGGTCCATGGGATGAGTATATATTTGTATATGTGTATGTATGTGTATTTCCAAGAGATATCTGTCAGTATCAATGCTATGAGATTTTTTTTAGCTTTTGTTAGTCTTGCCTTAAACAACTATTCCTATCAGATACTTGAGCCTTAAATTTATGCCACTATCACTTTGCATTTTGAGAACTAGAATGAAAGCCAGGCTGTTTTTTTCATTTTTAGTTACATTTTCAGGGCAGTGAGTTGGAGGGTGAACAGTAGGAAAACTAACCCTTTGTCTTGACTTTGGTATATCTGGAGAAATTCACTGCTGATACAGACTGATTCCACTTTGGCCCTGTGTTTTCTTCTTTCTTTACTATTCAACACACCAACTAGCTACATAGCCTTGAACAAGTCACTCCCTAATCCTCGGGTTCCTTATCTGTGAGATGAAAGGACTGAAGTGGACTGTCTAACATTCTATGTTTTGATATTCTATGTTGTAAGGACCCTTCCAGCTTCAAAATTCTATGATTCTGTGCATGTATTTACAGTAAGATTAATCTTGGGTATTTGTGTTATTGAACTGCCAGACAAAATCAATTCAATCAATTTAATAATATATGTGCACTGAACCAAATACTGCTCTGTAAATGAAGTCATGAGACACAGTGGATGGATAGGGTGTTGGACTTCCTCTGGCGTTCTACCCAGGGGAAGGTCCACTCCATGCTTCTTTCCTTTGGGTTTACTTGCTACATTTCTTGCTCAAAGATCAAGCCTTAAACCCAATTCACTCTGGAGCTAATAGACTGGACGACAAGCACCCATCCACCTAGCACAGAGTGAATTGTTTCTCTTTTACTTGGGAACCCTGATGGTCTTTCCCTTGCAGTTTGATTTTTTTTTTTTATTAAATGTGTCATCCCTTGAGTAACTACTTAAAGCAGCCCATTCATTGAATAGATGTATCTCACTCAAAGTGAGAATGTGATAAGACCTTAGCTTGAAAGGGCCTGTATCTCACATTGTATCCTGTGCCATCTCCAGTGATCCCAATGAATATCAGGCCACTGGACCTAGATGGCACAGGAGAAGAAAGTGAGGTTGGTAACCTTGCACAGCCTTCCCTCACTCAAATCAAAGTCAACTGCAAGTCATGTCATCATCTTGATGTCATGATCCTCTTCGAGAATGAAGGACAAACACAACAAAACTTGGGCAATCCCAATGATGTAACAATTTCTATTGTGTGTCCAGTTTTATTCCATAAATATAGGCAGGTAATATAGAGATGATATTTTCCCACTCAAAACTCACGACATATGGTCTTGAAAAAGATTATCCTTTTACAAAGCCATGTTACGTTTTCTTTTCTTAAAATCCTATTGCTCCAGAAACTCTGATACAAAAGGATGCTCTGCTTTTAAAGTTGTAGACAAAGTTAAGGGCAAGGAAGGGACTACAGACTGGATCTTGGAGCAAGAGATGATATCACTGAGAGGGAATGGGAGTGTTCATCTGGGACAAGGATGCAGTAGTGAGAAGGCATCTTTGGTACCTCTACCAGAATAGATTGGTGACTTGAGAGCCTTGCTAAGGAGCAGTTCAGTATATTGGAATGAGCTCTAGGTTTGGAGTCAGAAGTTCTGGGTTTGAGTCTTAACTGTGATACTCCCTAGATCTGTGACATGCTCCGTGAAATGATAGAAGTGATTCAGAGAGGAGGCAAAGGGATGTGAAAGGATAGCAGAGTATTCTCCCAGATATCTAGAAGTTTGAACAATGGAAGTATGTGGCACAGAGAATTAAGGGGGAAGGAAAGAACTTTGTAGCTAAGTTATAAGGCTTTCCTACAGAAGAATGGACTGGTCTTTTTCTGAAAGTAATTGCTTAAAATGCTCCGAGGGATGATGTTGCGTAACTATCATCAAGTGAGAAGTCAGCTGTTAAAGTCCAAAGGAGGAAAAACTAAGTAGAAGAAGAACTAAGTCTGGTACTTCCCTTCCCATAAGGAATAGGAAGGTAGCTCTTTCTATATAAATAGTAGAAAGGTTTGTTGTCTGTCCAGGATGTGGATCTGGGATGTGACAGGGACTTCCTTTGATTTGTCAGATCTAATAACAACTACCTCTCCTGTTGATTCATGTAAAAATAAATGAGACTGCACAAAAAGACTGAGAGAACTGCTAAGGATTATAAATTCTTGGGTAAAAAATTCATCCTAGAGACCAAGATTTAGTCAAGAGAATCAATGAACATTTGTTAAGCACCTGCATTGTGCCAGGCACTGTGTTAAGGGCTGAGAATACAAAGAAAGGCATGGAAAGTTTTGTTCTCAAGATTAAAGAGAACTGAGAAAGGCTTCTTACAGAAATCAGAATTTTGACTGAGACTTCAAGGGGGTGAGGGAAGCTAGGAAGCAGAGATGGAAGGAGGAGTTCCAGGCATGGGAGACAGCTGGTGAAAGGCATACATTCAAGAGAGGAGCTGTCATGTAGAAAGAACAGAACAAAGGGCAGTGTCACTGCATTGTAGAATAAAATAATAATAATAATATTTATGTTTCATTTTGGCATTTGTAAAGTGTATGGAGTAAAACTTAAGAAGAGTGGAAAAATAAGAAGGGGCCATTTTGAGAAGGGCTTTAAAAGAGAAACAGGTATTTGATCCTGGAGGTAATAGTGAGATGCTGGAGTTTGTTGAGTAGGACAGTGAAGTGATCTCTGTGCTTTAGGAAGACCACTTTGATATCTGCCTTAAAGAAGGCTAGAGTGGGGAGAGACTTGAGGGAGACTTCTGTTTATATGAGAAATGTAAAGAATTTGAACTTGACTAGAGGACAAAGAGGAGCCCGGGGTGCCAGGATATCGTGATACATTGTGAGAAGAGAAAGAAAAGTCCAGAGCATACTAGCATACATCAGATAGTAAGCCACAGTTGTTCGTGGGGAGATTAGCATGGGCCCCCCCTTCCTTTGAAAGAAAAAGATCTATTCTCTTTATGCATCAATATCTACTTCCTACTTTTTTTTTTTACTTTTTCCCCAATGGAGAGTGAAATGAAAGGGAAGCAAGCCACAATGCTCCTCCTTCCCCATCATCAAGACCTCTTTAGAACTGTAGCCTCTTTAAATGGTCTTTTTAGATTTTCTTGTTATAGGTATGATGCTCTATTAAAATCAGATATCTATTTAGATCTGTGCTAATTCTGTTTGTATTTATGCAACAAGATTGGGAAGGAAAGGAGAAAACTGAAATGGGAGGCCTAAGTTATTGAAGATTTGTATATCCAACTTGGAGCTGCCCCTAAGAGATGGTTGAGGACAGGATTTAAGAGCCACACGTTTAATAAAGAGAAGAATGTGTGTGTGTGTGAGAGAGAGAGAGAGAGAGACAGACAGACAGACAGAGACAGACAGACAGAGACAGATGGAGAGACAGATTCAGAGAGACAGAGAGAGAGAGAGAGAACCAGAGTGAGAAGCAGACAGACAGACAGACAGACAGAGAGAGGTATAATCACAGAGACAGCATCAAAGTAAATTTTGGGGATCAGATACTTCTGCCACGTACTTAGCAGTAACTTTATTGGTTAAACAAAGATGGGGAGGGCTGGAAATTTCCCAATAAGGACACAATCTGCACTGGGCTGCAAAAAAAAGTCATGCCCTAGAAGGTAATGAACTGCTAGGAATGCTCTGCCCATGCAAAGGGAAGAAAAGTGAGTTCCTTGGACATACTTAGGGCTCAAAGGAAGGAGGGATTGACAGCCCATACTACTCTGCTTATCAGTACCACCTAGTTGTTATACAGAAATGCACAAAATGTGGGGAATAAACAGGATGACTTTAAAATCCTAATACAAGAAGGCAAATTTGACATCTTGGTTATCTCTTAGACTTGGTGGGATGGGATTTGTGACTGTAATATGAAAGTAAAATAATAGATTAAAAGTGATGGTAGATTACTATTACATAGTAAGGTGGTATAATTATATTAGGAAAAGGAATAACCAGAGAGAAGCTGGTAAAGAGCCCTTGGAGAGGGATCAGTGAAGGGAGAATGAGGGATGATGTGTATTCTTCTGAACAATATTAGAACTTTGGGAAACCAAATAGAATTTAAAATCTGGCATAAAATACCATTATGAAAGAGAAATTCTTCTGCCACTCTCTCTTCTGCCAAAAGCAGAAAAATGGAAAAAATATTATTTACCTTAATACTAACTTCATCCTTCAAAGGTACAGGGAGCAAAAAGGAAACAGATACTGACCAACAAGGAGGAATTTGTTGAAGTAGAAATGACAGGAATCTTAGGGGATGTGCTCACTCTCAGAGATGATGACAAATAGGAACAGGAAATCTGGATGTTATGGGTTATGTATGCACCCTGGATTCTAAAAGGTTAGAGTTCCAAGGACTTGGGGAAAAGATAAATAGGATCCAAAGGTTCCATGTTTTGCAAGGGAATTTAGCTCCATTCTGAAGATAAAAACAGAAGTGATTTCCACATAGAGGGAAAAGAGAGTTGTATAAAGATTGGTGTCATTTTATAGGTAAGAGAAGACCAGTTGATGCAGTAGATAGAGGACTGGGCCTGGACAGGAAGACTTGAGTTCAAACCTTCCCTCAGATACTAACTCTGTGACCTTGGGCATGTCACTTAATCTTTCTTTGACTGTTTCCTCACTTGTGAAAGAGGGATGATAATAATAGGACCTGCCTCCCAGGGTTATTGTGAAGATGAAATGAGAAAATATTTGTTACGTGCTCAGCACAGTTCCTGGCACACATTAAGTGCTGTGCAAATATTGTTGGTGCTGCTGTTATTATTACGTTGAGCTAATTAAATTTTTAAAAGGTATGTGTCAGATGGAAGCAAGGGCACGTAAATGAGGATGAATACAATGTTTTATAGGAATAGAGTCAGAAATGTTAAAGTCCAGAATGAAGCTAAGTTGATGATAAATGCTAAGGACAATAAAAAGAGTTGTTTGTTGTTGTTTCTGTGATATTGGGAACAGCAGGAAGATCAAAGAAGGGACAGGACTGCTACCCGGTATAGATGGGATTAGAGTTGTGGCTGACTTTGAAAAGATGGAGAAGTCAGCTATTACTTTGCTTCTGTTTTCTCTTTGTTCTCTGCTGTCTTTTCTCTTTCTTGGAACCTCAGGCACAGGGTCTGGCACATAGTAAATATTTAATAAATGTGTATTGACTGACTGATTTGCTAGTTGCATAATTATCGGCACTCACGCCAAACTTTTGAACCTCAGTTTCCTCTTCTAAAGTGAGGGTATCAGACAAGATGATCTATAAAATTCTTTCCAACCCTAAAATTTTGTGTTCTAATATTCAGATTAATAGATTCCTCAAATATTCAATGTTCCAAAGTTCCTAAAATGGTTTTATGAACCTTACAGCTATTATTCTGTCGAATGCTTACTTTGATCTTAAGAAAGATTCAAAGCATACGTGGCCCTCCACCCAAGATTCTGTTGGATCATTTTGTTCTCTGTCATACTTTCCTTCAGGTTGAATCCTTTAACGAGGGGCTAGGGATCTCAAAGCAAAGGAAGAAGGAAAGCCTAGGGGATGAAGGCTAAATTGGAATCTAATTTCTTTTCCCTGTCCTCCCTCTCTGACCTAGAGAAGAACAAAGATTTTGACACAGAGATCAGAGTCCTGCACAAGACAAAGAGACAATTCTGTCTAGAGATCCATTTCCTTATCTCTAGTAGAAGTTCATTTTGGATGTTGCCCTAAAAAAAAAAAAAAGAAAAAAAAAAGCTTTCCATAGGTCCTTCTGCTCCCTCTGTCCACTCTCAATCAATAAAATTTCTTATTAAGCATCTACTATATGCTGGGCATTATGCTAAGTGATGAGAGTACAAAAAGAGGCAAAAGACAGTTCTTGTCCCTCAAGGAGCTTAAAATCTAATGGATTTTTTTCTCCTATTTTTCTTCACATTTTGCTTCACTGTCTAACTTTAAAATGAATAGTTATTACCTACTGTTTCCACATCCTCATTACTCATTGACTCCTCAGGACTATCTGGCCTGGATTACAGTGACCTCCTCACTGCCAAATTCATCAGACATTTCCATCTTCCCTAGAATCAGAGGTTCCAAAAATCTTTACCTTGGAAGAGCCCTTAGAATCAAAAACATAGAATGTCGGTAGTAGAAAGGACCTAATCTGATGCCATCTTTTTCTTTTCTTTTTAATAAGGGAAATGAGGTCGAGAAATGAGAAATGAGAAACTTGCCTAAGGTTACGTAGTAAGGAATGGAGCCAAGACTAAGTCCCAGGTCTTCTGATAACAAGGCCAAGGTCATAGTGATTGATATTTTTACAGACCAACTCCTTCCTTGGGTTTCTGGGATACTGCATACCATTCTTTACTCCCCTGCCATGCCCCCTCTCCCTCAACCCATCTCCTATATGTGGTCTTCCCCAGAAGTTGGTCGTTAACTGTATGTTCTTAGACATTTCATTTCTTCTCATGGCTTCGATTATTACTACCGTGAGAATGAGGCTCACATGCCTATTTCTAGTCCTAACTTTTCCCAGAGTTTCAGGTTCATTCCTTTTTTTTCTTATAAAGTTAGTTTTCTGAGGTGTCACACTGAAATTTATATTCAGCACAATTCACTGAACATATGATATACCTACATTGTAGAGAATATTATAGAGAGAGAAATGTGAATTTTATTTATTTTATGAGATATAAAATTTAAAGAAGACATGGTTTCTGCCTCCATAGGACTCATAGTCCAGTAGGACATTATCATATGATAAATGCACTAGAGGAAATGCCAAATAAAGTCTTAAGTGAGATCTGAGAAAGAAAGATTATTAGTAAGGTATGAGATTAGGGAAGGCTTTTTGGACGAAGTGTCCACTGGATCTTAAAGGGTGGGAAGAAGTTCAACATGTAAAAGGTAGGATAGGGAAAGGTATTTCAAGCATGACCTGTCATTTGCTTTCTCTCTCAGGTTTTCTACTCTTCAGGTGCTTGTTCTTTACAGAATAAGAACAAGAAGCAATGAAATTCAAGATTTTTCTCTCTCTGTTACTCATCAGCCTCCAGGCTGCTGAGGGCTGTCATGTGTCACCCCATCGAACAGGGAAAAGTGGCTCTGATTTTTCTTTCCGAGGTAGTTACAGTGCCAAAGATGCTTCACTCAACTGCAAGATAATAGAAAAGAACACTGACTTTGCGTTCACTCTCTATAAGCAGTTGGGCTCTCAAGCCTCCGACTTGAATGTTTTCTTTTCCCCTTTGAGTGTCTCCATGATCCTGTCCCTGTTAACCCTTGGAGTCCACTCTACTACTCGCACTCAGATCCTTGTGGGTCTAGGTTTCAATCTCAAGGAAATTCAAGAGGATGCAATCCACAAGTTCTTCCAAAATCTGATTCTTAACCTCAACGCACCCAATCCTGAGCTCCAACTAAGCATGGGGAGTGCACTGTTTGTTGAGGAGAGGTTCAGGCTGCTGGATGAGTTCTCCCAAAATGTGAAGATGATGTACATGTCAGAAGCTCTCTCCATTGATTTCCAATATCCTGTCAGGGCTCAGAAGCGTATTAATGACTACATATCAGAACAAACCCAAAAGAAAATTGAGGGTATGGTCAAAGATGTTGAGTCTAGCACTATGATGATTCTAGTGAATTACATCTTCTTCAAAGGTAAGAGCTTTGTGTCTGGGTGTGGGGTGGGTAGCTAGGGTGAAAGGATAGAGGGTTAATAATCCTAAAATTGCTAAAGAAATTTAAAAAGGAAATCTGGATTCCTTCAAATTCAAATGCATAAGAATATATTTTAAAAGCTTCAGATCCACATTAAAAAAAATTGCCAATCTTAAACAATATCCCTCTATATGTTTTAGCATCATAAAGTAGAAAGAATACTGAAGTTTATTTCAAAAGGCAAAAGTTAGAATCCATACTCTGACATTTATTAGCTCCCTAGCCATGTGACTATGGGCAACTTACTTTACTTCTATAAACTTCAATCTCCTCATCTATTAAAGTAGAATGAGTGGAAGGGTTGTATAGGCAAGGTGTTGTAAAATTTACCTTAGGAAAAAAGGTGAGTTATTTCATGCTGTGTTCATGGATAAGTAGAGCGATATGGATCAGATAGTGATAAAATTAGGTAGATTTGGAATCACAGCCAAGAAATCTATCATTAATTGGTCACATTGGAGGGAGGTCCTTAATGGAATGCCTCAGGGATACCCTCTTGGACCTGTCCGCAATTATTTATTGTTCATGTCAAAATGGCAGATAGCACAAAGCATGGTGGTATAGCTAGCACATTTAATGGCAGACTTTGGATCTAAAAGGACCTCAGAAGGCTCGAAAAATGGACTGAAATAATATTTCATTTAATAGGGATTAACATAAAGTTCTCTACTCAAAGTATAATGTCTATAAAAACAGGCTTAAAATAATACAATAAGGGATGATATGTTTAGACAAGAGTTCCTATAGAAAAGAGTCTGGCTATGTGGATTATAAACTCAAGATAAGTCAACAATGAAACACAATAGTACAAAAGAGTCAGTGTTATCCTGGGCCACTTTAGGAGAGAGATTACATCCAGAAAAAAGGGGAAGAGGCAGTCCCCCAAAGCTTGGTACTCTGGTCAGGTCACATTTGAAGTACCTTGTTCAGTGCTATTTGGCAAAGACTCTGTATGAGTGTTAACATATTAAGCTCTTTGGGAAAATACTGCCTTGAAAAAAAATTAATGGAAAACTGCTATGACAGCCTTTTTTTTTCACAGAAGAAAAGTTTTTGACTCTTGGTCAAAGTTCTCCTTTTAATTTTTTTTGCTTGTTTGTTTGATCTTAGCTTCATGGGAGAGAAACTTTGATCCTAAAAGGACTAGAGAGGATAACTTCATTGTGTCAGAGAAAACAATGGTGAAGGTCCCCATGATGATCCATGAAGACATACACTATTACTTCCGGGATAGGAGCCTCTCCTGTAGTGTGCTACAAATAGCTTATGCATCGAATGAGACAGCCTTATTTGTTCTTCCTGACCAAGGGCAGATGAAACGTGTGGAGGCTGCCCTAACTCAAAAAGTTATGAAACGATGGCTCAAGGGACTCAAGAAGAGGTACTGTTCAGATCAGCAATTGCAAAATTCTACTTCAGTTCATATTTGCTCATTATGTCTTTATTTCTATGCTGAGATCTGTCACATGGAGGTTCAGCCACAAAGTCATGCATGGGCTGGGAGGAACCTTAGAACATAGAAGGTTACAGTTAGACAAGAATTTAGAATATGGAATTCTAGGCCACAAATCATAGAATATTAGATCTGGTGTCAGAACATGGAATCAGAATATTACAGAGATCATTTGGTCTCAAATTCTGATATTTCCTCTGCAGGAAGAGGAAAGGATTTCCAGAAGCTTATGCTTTTTACTAATAAACCAGACTTTGATGAAATACTCATGTTAATTTTTACATTTTTTGACAAAAAATTAAGACTTTTAAATTTCATGTTTATGGTTCATGAAAATGAACTTTGACTTGAGAATCTCAAAACTCAGAAAACTCAGAGAGATAAGATGGGGTAGTAGCAAGAGCGAAGGAGAAGTATAGACAAAAAATTACATGATATATGTGAAGTATTACTGGTATTATGATCATTGTAGCTTTTATTAATAATATATCAGTAAACCTGGCCCAACTCCATTTTTGCCCCCGTGGACAAGTCACTTTACTTCTCTCAGTCTCAGTCTCATTATCTGCAAAATGAGGAGAAAAATGTTCATCTTAGCTATCTCAAATAATAATGATAATGTACATTTATATGACACTTTAAAGCTTGCCAAGCATTTGACTTATGTTATCTTGTGAATCTCACAATAATCTCTCAGGTAGTTAATATAAATTTTATAGTGACTTTTGATGGATGAGGAAACAGAGGCCCATAGGGTTTAAATGAGCTGTCCTTCTCCACACAGATAGTGTCAGAGGCAGAATTTGACTCCAAGATTTTCAGTCAAGCACATTGTCTCTTACTAGAAGCTATTTTTCCAAGGGAAGTTGTGTAAAGGCAATAAAAGCTAATAAAAGTTTTAAATAAATGTGAATTAATATTATTGTCATATGTTCCATCAGTTTGTCATCAAAGGTTTTCTAAACACCAACTATGCACAGAAGCTAAGCTAAGAGCTGAGGATACAACAGAAAACAGTATCTGCTTTCAAGAAATTCACAACCATCCACCTACAAATAAAAATGGACAAAACAATTTTTAAAAGTATTTCACTTGCCTTAAAATGGCAATCTTTCATTCTTGTTATCTTGCTAATAGATGCTAATTCTAAGGAAGACAGAATTTAGATAAAAGAGTTCCCATATAGTTTTTTCTAGTCTCCTAATTCTCATACTGATCTTCAAGAATGCTCTAATAACCTTTTTTGTACATGTAGGATCTATTGCACATATCTGTAGTCCTTTATGAAAATAAACTTTCATGAACTGACAATATTTTTCAAGTACCACACTCATATGTTCATTCACAACATTAACCCAATAACCAGAGGGCAATAATCTCATTGGCCAAATAAGTGGGTCAATTTCAACAATGCAAATTAGAAACAAATAATAATTGCCCCACACTAGTTATCATCAAATTACCATCAGAACAACATGAAGATAAGAGCTACATAGGTAATAATTAAAAAGTGCTTGCCATTCTCTTCAGCCAAGGTCAAAATTGAGATTCTTATAATACTGTTAAAATAAATACATAAACAGTAGTTCAAGAAATTCTACTTGAACAAAATTGAGCTGAAGAACAAGAAAAAAATAAAACAGTGTACTCTGAATCAGAGAAAAGGCAAAAAGAAAAAAGTTGTCCCAGATAAGATTACCATTTTTTAATACCAAAGGGTATCTCTGTGGAGTGTAGAATTAGCCTACCAGAACTGAATCCCTTTTACTCTCTTTTCCCTTCAGAAAAGAATTGAAGCTAAATTGTTCTTAAACTCTCCCTCTCTCTTCCTTAGGAGGTGGTTTTCCATATGATCTTTTATTTAATTAGGACCCTCTCTTCCATGGTACTCTTGTCTCTGGAGATTTAATCAGTCAGACTATTTTGAAAATTAGCTTGTTTTAGCTGAAGGACCATGTGACTTTGGGTCAATGTCTTTCCTCTCTCTGCTATTTTTATGTTTAACAGAGAGAAAGTTGTTAACCCAACCATAATAACTCACCGTCCCTAGTTAGAAAAATGTCTAACTTTTAGACAGATATTTTGTTCCCTGCCCTAATTTTGTGTTCTTTCAGCTAATCCCTGGTTTCTATATATTTGAGTCAAAATAAAAGAATAGGAAATACTTAGGTAAGAAAAAAAGTTAATAAGATATATTGTTGTGCCTATAACTAGACAGGTTTGAGAAAAGGATGCTGGAGAAGTAGAACTTTTAGTCCTTTCAGGGACCTTCAGTCCTTGAAGAAGGTGAGTATAGCTGTTAGCTTCACAGTGTGAGCTCCCTGTTCTAAGAAAGAACTCAAAACTCTTGCTTGCTTTTGATTATTTCCTTCTAAGTCACAGCTCAACTCTCCTTTCCATTTCTCCTTTTACTTGTCACACCTTTGCTGTGTATTCTTTCCATTTCAGCTTATAAGGTTTGCACAGGGCTGGCAGCACTGTCTTCTCTAATGGGACTGCTGCTTAGCTCATGCAGTCCCTGCCCCTCCCTTTTTATTCCATCCCACAGTGTGTGTCCCTTTAAGACCTCTAGAGTGTATATAAAACCCACCTTCCCATTCAGAGATTTCAATCATTCACATTGCTCTCAGAGTTGAGAGTGAATGCTTGTACCTCTGAACTACACAAAGCCCAGATTCCAGTAAATTTTCAAGCCCCTGTTATAGCCTTCATTTCCATGGCTATCAGCTACCACCAAAGTTTTATCTTCCATTGATGACCTCTCTTCTGAGCTCTAGACTTCAAGTCCCAACTTCCTTTCCAATATTTCTACCTGGATGTCCTACCTTTACCTTCAACTCAACATGATCAAGACTGAACTCATTATTCCCCACCCCCCATTCTAGTTCTGCTTTCACTACTTCCATCTGTATCTCCATGTCATTCAGTTTTTCATATTTGTAACCTTGTAATCATCATTGTCTTTGACTTATTCCTTTTCCTCATCAATTCAATGCAATGAATTGTCAAGTTCTATTGGACCCAATTCTGTCATAGCTTTTAGAGTCATTTCATCCTTTCTATGCTTATTCCAATACCTCTGGTATAGGTCCTCAATACTGCCTACTCAGACTATTACAGTAGCCTTTTCACTTCTGTTCTCTTTCCTCTCTAATCTATGCTTCATACTTCTCTCTGAACAATCTTTCTCAAGAATAGATCTGATTGTGTCACTGCTTTAAAAATTCTCCATTGGTTCCCTGTAACCTACAAAGTAAAGCAAGCTTCTTTGACAAATATTACTAGCTTCATATAAAATGGAATCAAC
This sequence comes from Bettongia penicillata ogilbyi, assembly GCA_023548195.1. Lineage (NCBI taxonomy): Eukaryota > Metazoa > Chordata > Mammalia > Diprotodontia > Potoroidae > Bettongia > Bettongia penicillata. Next base: position 8,258,167 of record JAJHZJ010000197.1, read on the forward strand.
CTACCTTCTCAATATTGTCTCATGTCACTCCACTCTGTACACCATATATTACATACAAACTAGATAACTTTATATCTCTCTCCACTCCCAAAGAAGCATGCACTCACACCTTGCAAGTTTACTTGGATTAATCCCTATACCCAGAATATCTTCCTTATTCAACTTCTGAATACGTACTAATCCTGTAAAGCCCAATTTTATTACCATCTTTTGTAGAACATCTTCTCAGATGTCACTGCTTTGTATTGACCTTCCAGATCTATTCTCACAAAATACTTCATTGTGTGGCTTTCAAATATGCATATTAAGAATTATCACACATTATAGCTATCTTTGTTGTTTTGCCTTATCTTCCTACAAGATTATAAATTCCTTGAGGATAGGGACTCTATCCCAATGTTCCAGCATAATAATTTGCTACATCACCTATTTAATATTTTGGGGGGCTGTTAGGTAGGAGACAATAGCATTTCTATTCTAACCACCTATTTATTTTTTATCTTGTTTGTTTGAATAATATATCTTTTCCTAACTGTTCTAGTCATGAGTCACATCCTATCAAGTGTCAGGGAGATATATCAGATTTAACTGTGGTCCTTAAATTAAGATCAGTAGTTTTCTTGTGCTTGGAACGTACTTTGTGATTTTTAAAAGTAGGTATCTGGAGCTAGGACTTTTATTGCTAACTATTCATGAGCATTGTTTCCTGTGAATTATTCATCTCCACTGATCATCTCTCTATGTAGACCCTGATATCTGGTGCCTGACCTGGCAGGTTTATCCTCCCCTCTTTGTTTTCAATTAAAATCTCTCTTGATCATACTTATAAGTTTCCAGGAAAATATAGTTTGCTGACCCTTAGTAGATATACTTTATTGCTGGCCAAATGCCTATCATTTTTGTATCTTAACCCATAGTTCCAAAACTCAACTCTCCCTCTTAAACATCATCTTCTTAAACAGTTGCTCAATTCTAACCTGTCTTTCTTTCTCAAGGAAGCAACTGGGATGAAAACACTACCTGTTTTCAAAAGTCTTCTGTTTATTGCCCAGAATATCATAATCCTTACCAGTAATTTCTAGATTGCTCCTGGCAATATCATCAGAGCCCAAGTGAATCAATTGAAGTTTGGTAAGTCCCAAGGGGCTGAGTCATATAACAGGAAGACTGTATTTCTCTCCATTGTTCATGTCAGGTTCACATATAACCAACTTGCTCCTGTAGGAAGTCTCTTTTTCTACTTACTAGATAGACTTTTTCTTCATTCCATGTCCTCATCATTCCTTGTTACAGAATCTATGACCTTCTCCTCAGAGATTCCAGCTCCAACTCCGCTACAAAAGCCTTATAATTATTATATAACTCCATGGGTTCAGTGGTCCTCCTAACCTTCCTCTCTATATTCTTTCATTCTCAAACCACTTGAGAAATGTTAAATCTTCCATTTGCCCCTCATGTTCTTTTTCTGAGATCCTGGTTTTTTTCCCCTTCTTTCTGGTTGCTCTTGAGACGGAATGCTATAGAAGTCGATGTTACTTACTCCCGTTTTCTGCGCCTGGGGCTCAGTTGCTGGGGACTCCTGCATGAAGCTTTGTTACCTATGTAGTAAGAAGCACTGCCCAGAGGTACAAGGGACTGTGCCTTTCTCCCAATCTCTTCTTACCATATGAGGTGATTTGCTTCTTTGCTATCTATCTAAAATTAGGAGATTCTTGCATAAGTGAAATGAAAGCAAACGCTTCCTTGAGTTGTTGTGTGCAAGGAGGTCTTAATGCAGAAATCTCTTTCCAAATGCTTCTTTTCCTCATCTCACTGCTTATCACACTTTAGGTACATTTAGCTCCTGCCATGTTTCTTTCCTGTCTCAACATCTTCATTTCTCTGAGCCTCAATTTTCCCACTGAAATTGGAAAATTACTATTTCTGATTATTAATTGATTGTGTAAACTGAACTCATTATTTTTCTTCCCCAAGTCTTACCTCTTCTTAACTTTTCTATTTTGTGGAAGGTCCCACCACTCTCCAAGTCACTCATTTTTTCAATTTAGGTGTCTTAGCTCCTCACTCTTTCTTACTCATTTTCCTCCATGTACTTGGGCAATTACAATAGGTTGATGGGTGGTCTCTCTCCTTTAAATCTCTTCCCACTCTAGCTCTTGTTCTAATTAGCTGTCAAATTTATCTTACAAAAGCACAAGTCTGACCATGTCTCTCTCCATCTCCTCCCTTCCTGCATTCAATCAACTCCAGTGGCTCCCTATTGCCTTCAGGATCGAATGTCAAATCCTTGATTTGGCTCTTAAAGTCTTTCATGACTTGGCTCCTTTGTCCTTTTCTAGTCTTTTCACATCATATTCCCACAATCCCAACTCTAGTTACTCTGTGATCCAGTGACACTGGCCTCCTGTTGTCACTCAAACATGGCACCCCATCTCCCAACTCTGACCGTGTTCACTGGTTGTTTTGTTTTGACATCTCTCCTGCCTTATCATGGCCTTCTGGCTTCCTTGGTTCCCCTCAAGTCTCAGCTAAAGTCCCACTTTCTAAGTGAAGACTTTCCCAGTCCTCCTTAATCTTAGTGCCTTCCTTCTGAAAGGATTTCTAGTTTACCACGTATATGTATATATGCATTATATCTATTTTAATTATAACAATATTAAATAAATTAAAATCAATCTATGATTATATTAAGGAATCTATGTTTATATTTATAAAATTTTTACATAGTTATTTAGATGTTGTCTCCTTCCTTAGACTGTGAGTTCCTTGAGAGCAGGGATTGTCTTTTGCCTTTCTTTGTATTACCAGAACAATGCCTAGAACACAGTAAGCATTTAATAAATGCTTCTTGACTTACTTCTACTTCTAACATTCTATGTCCCAAAGACCCCTCTAATTGTCATGTCCTGTGGATCTGGAAGGAAAGACCATGAAATAGGTCATTTGGAACATTTAAAAGGGGTTGCCCTCTTTAGGAAAAATTACTTAAAAAACAATTGGAGTGTCCCATTATGAGGCAATGAAATGTAGAGTTTAGAGGTAGAGCTGACTGAGTCAAAACAGATAAGTCTTGGAAAACGTGATTTGTAGAATATAGTTTAAAGGGGACATTGGAGAAAAGATAGTTGTTTAGGCTCTGCGTAAAGGGATTTATAAATGCTTTCTGAGTGGAATAAGTCAGGCAAAACCATGACCTCATCCATAAACAAATGGTTACCTTATGGCAAGAACATTGACCAAGAAGCTTACAAACAGGTTTTAATCTTTGATGTGCCATTAACTGGTGGCACCAACTTGAGCAAATTATTTAATCCCTTTGGGTCTCAAGGTTTGTACTTGTGAAATGATAGGGTTACATAAGAAGACTGCTAAGACTCTTTTGGTTTTCAATTTTATGCATGAATATATTTATGACTTCTCTCTTTCCAGAGCTATGGAATTGCATCTTCCAAAGCTGTCTCTTTCTGGCAAGTATGAGCTGCACAAGATACTTCCAACCCTGAAGATTACAAATATCTTCTCTAAAGAGTCTGATCTCTCTGGCATCATTGATCTAAGCAACAAACCTAGCCATCTGACCCCTCTGATTAATCAAGTATGTCTGTAATTCTTAGGATTTCCATAATTATGACATAGTTTTCCTTTGTGACACCTGTGACTAGGTGTTAGTGAAACAATCACTTCAGGCATAATAGAAGGTAATGATGAGGAAAATTTTGTGATCTCTATATATTATATATGTACATAATGTTATACATGTATAACAAAAAACATTCTAACATGATCATAGGCTTCATTGAAAGGGAAGCTGGATGGCTTGGATCAAGGCAAAGATTCTGAATATTATTACATTTATGTAATGTAACATGTTAGATGATAGTCATGATATAAAAGATTCTTAGAAGGCTAGAGCAATGGACCTATATAACACAAAGACATTTAATAGGAATAAATGTAAAGTTAAATGTAGGGGAAGTATGGTGAATATGAAAAACACTTAGGAGTTTTAGTGGAATTTAATCTTCCTATGAGTCAATAGTGCAACATGATGGCCAAAAAAAGTCAAAATAACCTGAGGCTACAATATACGTGGCATATAGAAAGTAAGACACGACCAACCGTCTTGTGTTCTGTCCTGGGCAGATCATATTTTAAGTATTTTGTTCATTTCTGGATGAGCTATTTTAGCCAATGGACAATGAGGAACTGGAAAAAAATCCAGGAAACAGCAATTAGAATGGTGAAGGGATTGAAGACCGTTATCCTATAAATTGAAAGAAAATATTTAGCTTGAAGAAGAGAAGGCATAATGAAATAAGAAAATTGTACTCAAGTGTTTTTAGGGCTACTAAGTAGAATAAATATCAAACTTACTCTGCTTGGCCCTGATGGCAAGAATTGGGAACAATGCATGGAAGTGACAAGGAGGTAGAATAATAGCAATAATTGCAAATAACAGCTAGCATTTATATAGTGCGTTAAGGTTTGCAAAGCATTGTATATGTTATCTCATTGGATGCTAGCAACAACCTTGTGAGGTAGAAGTTATTATTATCCCCATTTTACAATTGAGGAAACTGAGGCAGAGAGAGATTAAGTGACTTATGGTCATACAGCTAGTAAGTATCTGAGGTCAGATTTGAACTCAAGTCCTCCTGATACCGAGTCCAACTCCCTTACAGCACTATTTAGATAAAAAACAATTAGAACTATTCAAAAGTTGAATGGATAGTAAGTGCCTCAATCACTAGAAGTCTTTGGACAGTGGCTAGATAGCTATGTGTTTGTTATTTTGTAGAGGGCGTTGCTGTCTAGATATGTGTTAAATTAAGTGACTTGAAGATTCTTCTAGCTGAGTCTGAATTTGTATGGAATGCATGGATTTGATGATCAGAATGCCAGAAAACTCTACTTTTCGCTACGTTTCTGTTGTGATGTGAAGTTACCTCTGTCATAGTGATGGCTCAAAACCTCTGGTGGATGGCAAAAGATGAGGGGTGCCATTTTTAAACACTGACCTGTTCCAGCTTTGCTTAGATCCTTTCCTGATTCCTTGAGTCAACCCAACATTTCCTCTACTTTGGTTCTGTCCTTTCGAGAGCTACGTGGTCACTTTTATTTTGTTGCAGAGGAACATGAAGGTAAATGTCACAATGAAAGGTATGGTTACCTATATATTTTCTGTAGGTGAAATACCAACCACTCCTCAATCTCCAAGTGTTGATAATAATGCCAAGTCATCCTCTAGGACCTTGAGTGGGGTCATGTAGTTTAGTCAAAAGAGCACTAAATACCAAGTCAGAAGACCTAGTTTTTAATCCTCATTTTGTCACTTATCATGTGACCTCAAGTAAGAAATTTTCCCTCTCTGGACTTCAATTTTCTCTACTGTAAAATGGTTGATTAGATTAAATGAAATTGAGACCCAGAGAAGGGAAAATACCTTTCATTTTTTTAATGAACAAAAATCAGTTTTCTTTCTCTCTCACTCCCTATCTCATTAGAAAAAAGAAAAGCAAAAACAAATTCCTTGTAAGAAATGTGTCTAGTTAAGCAAAATAAATTGCCTCATTGACTGTGTGTGAATATGTACATACATACATGTATGTGACTATATATGTGTGCACATGTTTACACAATATTTATGTATATATAATATACATATTGCATACATATACAGTAAATCTCATTGGCTATCAGGATGTAATTTTCAATGAGTATAGGACAATTAGGAAGAGGGGATGACTTGAGGGGAAAGATAAACTCTGATTTGGAAGTTCATTTCATTGCTTCACGTATATATATTGTACATATATATGTACATATATGTGTATACATATGTATGAATATATATCTATACACCTGCACACATACTGTAAACACACACATACAGATATACATATGCATGTGCATGTGTATGTGTCTACATATATATGTGTATATATATACATACATACATACATACATACATACAATAATATATTTCTATACCTCCATTGCCCCTTGGTCAGGAGGTGGATAGGATGTTTCATCACAGGTCATCTGGAATGATGGACGGTCTTTGCATTATCAGAGTTTTTTCATCTTTCAGACTTATTTGTTTTTACATTTTTGTTATTATATAAATTGTTCTTCTGGTTTAGTTAATTTCATTCTCTATTACTTTATGCAATCCCTCAAAATGGTTCATTTTTGTAATATTGATGTCATCATATACATTTTTTTCTGTTTCTTCTCACTTCACTCTTTATCAGTTTGCATAAGTCTTGCCATCTCTTTGACATCATCTATTTCCTCATTTCCAATACATTATATGAATATACCACAATTGACAGTGTCATACATTGAATTGCAGCAAAACTGGAACTAGAATCCAGGTCTCCTTAGTGCTGATTCATTTTTCAATTATAATGCACTAGAAAGACTTAACTTCTCTGATCCCCATATTTAAAGACCATGATTGCATGCCAATTATTTTGTATAAAGAATCAGAGAAGCTCAGAGTTGAAAAGGTCCTCAGAAGTTATCTAGTCCAATCCAGACTTCCACTAAAATAACGGTATGAAGGCTAGCCTTAGTTCTCACAGAAGATTATGCCACAAGAGCATAAGCTCTGTCTGGCTTTCCAGAATATAAACCCAGCAAAAACTGGGCCTATTGTCCAAGGACCAAGCTGGTTAAGCACAGAAAGAATGATGTCCAGAACACCAGCCACTAGGTAAGACTTTTTTCATTCACAGAAATTCATGAAACCATCTATTAAGGTAGGTAGAGATTTTCATTTCTTTATTTATTAGATATTGATTAAGCACTTATTATACTAGGTTCTGAGTAGATGTTCCCTGGCTAGCCATTCTATTGGAGTGAGAGAGAAGGAACATAAAATAGATAAGTAAATATAAGATTGTATAATTTCCTGAGCAGAAGAAGGACATTAATAACAAGAGGGATCGGGAGAGGTCTCCTGTGAGGGGTGACACTTGAAACAAGACTTCAAGGAAGCTAACAAATCTACCAAGTGGAAATGAGGAGGGAGTGAATTCCAGGAACCTGAAATAGTCAAGGTAAAGACACAAATAGAAGAGACAGCTTGCAAAGTAGAGCTGGGGGTGGAGTAACAAGTAGAACAGTTGACCCTGAACTTTAAATGAAGGAGAACAACATGAAATAAGCTTGCAAGGCTACCTGGTTGGCACTAAGATAGGGAAGAGGCTTGAATGCCAAACTAGAGAGACTTCATTTTATCCTTGAAGGAATTTGGAACTGTTGGAGATTTTTATCAGGAGAATGGCATAGGATCATATTTTTAGTACTAAAAGTTTCCTCCAAATCATTAAATTCCAACACACTTACTTTACAGATGAGGAAATTGAGCTCCCAGAGAGGCCCAGACTTGCACAGGGTCACAGAGCCAACAAGTGACTGATTTGTTATTTAAACTAGAGTCTTCTTTAACTTGAAGACCCAGACTTTACCCACTATACCATGCTTCCCTTTGTATTTTAGAAATATTGATTGGCAGTTGTGAGGAGAGTGGATCAGAAAGGTAGAGACAGGAGTCAAAGAGACAAATTAGGAGAACATTACCCTAGATTAGGTGAGAGATGATGAGGCCTTGAACTGGGATGGTGACCATGTGAGTGGAGAAAAGGGGGGCAATATTGTGAAGGTAGAATTGGCAAGACTTTTTCAACTCATTAGCTATGGGGAGGGGGAGAAGGAGAGGGAATAGTTCAAATATTGCTCTATGATTGTGAATCTTAGTGGCTATAGGATGATGGCTTTTTCAGTTGCCATAGCAGTTAGAAAGGGGATGGCTTGAGGGAAAGACAAACATTTTTAGACATGTTGACTTTGAGATCATCAGATCATAGATTTAGAAGGGGTTCAGAGGCCAATTAGTTCATCCTTCTTATTTTTCAGGGAGAATCTAGTCCAGGGATCTTGCCCAGACTCACACAGATTTGAACTCAGGTTCTCTAATTGCAGACTCCAATACTCTTCTCCATTATTCCACACTATTGATGGAGCATCCATTTAGAAAGATCCAATAGGTAGTTGATGATGTGGGAATGGAACTTAGGAAATACAGTAAATATAGATATATAGATATAGGGAGAGGCAGCTAGAGTGCTGGCCTAAAACTATCCTGAGTTCAAATATGGCCTCAGATACTTACTAGCTGTGTGACCCTGGTCAAGTCACTTAACTATGTTTGCCTCAGTTCCCTCATCTCTAAAATGAGCTGAAGAAGAAAATGGCAAACCATTTCAGTATGTTTGTCAAGAAAACCTCAAATGTGGTCATGAAGTGTCAGATACAATTGAAAAATAACTGAATGATAGATATGGGAATCATTTAGAGATGATAGTTAAACTTGTGGATTTTGATGCTATCAAGAGTTAGAAAGGGCAGAGAAGAGAGCCAAGATATATATCCCTGGGGTAAATCTACATGTAGAGGGCAGAACATGGATGATGATCCCAGAAAGGAGACTTAGAAGCAGCCAAGGTAGGATAGATAGGAAAGAACAAAGGAAAGCAGTGTCATGAGAGCCCAGAGAGTTGAAAGTTTCTGCAAGGGGTGTGTCAGACTGTGTCAGATGCTGCAGAGAGGACAAAGAGGAAAACTAAGAAAAGCTCATGGAATTTGACAATTAAAAGATCACTGGCCTACTTGGAGAAAGTGGTTTCAAATGAACGATGAGGTTGGAAGCTAGAATGAGAAAATAAAAGGATTAAAAAGCATAGTCTAAATATTCATTAGCTCCATGAACAAGTGTAATTAGCAAAATTGAGTTGAAATGTAGTATGATAACAAGGTTTTTCTTTCTTTTCAAAACTGCTAACTATTTTATCATGATTTATCATCTCTATCAGTCTTCTCAATAACCCTCCTAGTGAGATGAGGTAGCTACTATTATCTACACTTTACAGATATGGAAACTGAGGCTTGTCCAAAGTCACATAGCTGGCAAAGGACAAACCTAGTTTTCAGAATTAGGTTCCTTGACTTCTTCATGTCTAATGAAAAACTCTATACCATGCTGTCCTTCCTTTTGACTTATTTAAAAAAGAGAAAATAAAAATCCATTCTTGATCCTATCCTTGTTGAGAGTTCTGCTGTCTCTTGACATATTCTCTTCAATGGGACATGACTTCCTTTGTAGGTTGCATTGCTTCCTCTTCCACAATGTTATTATAAGTGTGTTCCTCTTTGCAGATTATCCACCAGATTGGATTTGAGATGGATGAGTCAGGCCCACAAATTGTGAATACCAAGAGTCACATCAAGGTCAAGATATCAACTGCTCGACACCACATGATGGAATTCAACAGGCCTTTTCTGATGATGATCCTTGCTCAACCTAACCAAAGCATCCTTTTGCTTGGCAAAGTGGTCAACCCCAGGGAAGCAGAAGGGCTATCTGCTTCTGCCTCTTAAGCCTTTCCTCTAGAATGCAAGGGCAGTCACCTCCCCACACATACCTCCTAGGGGAAGGGGCAGCAATGAAACAGCGCAAGGATGATCCACTGTGCAGCTTGCTATATGAATAAAGAGCAACGTGCAAAAGCAAAGTAATGGTGAAAGACTGCTTTTCTATGAGTCGATCAATTTCTTTTAAGCCTTGGTGCACTCTTTCTCAGCAACATAGTCAGATCATGTGGGAAATAGCAAGACTTCATTTCTACATGTTTTTTAAGGCCCACAAAGCACTTCCTCATGACAACTCCATGAGGTAGGTGCTGTACAAATTACTGTTCTCATCATCCAGACGAATGAGAGGATTCTAGAAAAGTAGCAGAGCCAAGATTCCTACAGATCTTCTGATTGAACTCTGATACTCCTTCTACTATAACCTTTTACCTGTCTGAAGGTAACAGTTCTTAGTTTCACAGACTATCAAACCTGGAAGGGACCTTAGGGAAGTTCTACTAAAATCTACTTATTTGGCAGATGAGACTTTAATTAATTAAATTAAATTTAACTAATTAAATTTAATCACTAAAGCCTCCTTAGAGATAGGAACAAACATTAAGACGGAGATGGTAAGTTTTAGAGAAAAAGCATATGTGGACGTGGTCTAATAGCTTACTTAACATGTTGCAAAGCATTTTGCAAAAATTGTTTAGTTTGTCTTCTATAACACTCACCAGATTAGGTAGAGTAAACAGGTATTCTGTTACCCATTTTACAGATCAGACAACTGAGATTGTGACTAATTGAAGAAGGCAAATCTAGTAAGTGGCAGTGTATGAATTTGAACCCTGGGTCTTTACCACCAAAATATTCTCTTATACCACAGTTCACTGATTGTATTAAATTAAGAAGCTCCTGATTAAAAAAAAAAGCCATTTTTGAGGTAGAGATTATATCTTCTGTACCTAGTAGGTACATTTTTTTTTTTAAGCTGAATAATCTGTGACACCTGGAATCACCTCTGAAACCTGGGGAGGTGGAGTGGGGTACTGGAAATAGTAAAAAAGGGTAAGTTTGAGGAAAAACTAAATTGCTTTTTTTAACATAAAAAAATAATAAATCCTATTGCAAGGACTGAGCAAAGGTGTTTTTGTGGAGTTAACTCATTCTAAGCAGGCAGTCGTCACAGGGCCTGATTATTTCACTCCCTGACTGTTACTCTGGCCATCTGCCCAGAAGTCAGTTTCCAAAGAGGTCAGCTAGTATTGACACCTAACAGACAGGTGCCTCCATCTATGGATTCTAAAGGTCTGGAGGGGAGTTACGCATCTTGAAAGGAGGTGCTGAGCACTTATTGGCAGCTTATTGAAAATAATTTGCTCTCTTTCTCAAGGTCAGTTTTCAGGGAAACCTTTGGATTGTTAGCCAAGCAATTTTGAGAAATGAGACCCAATTTCCTCAGTGTGAGACTGACTAGGAATTCCATACACTGGAAGTAATGTGGTGAATCCAAAAGGTCATAGTGTGTGTGTGTGTGTGTGAGTGTGTGTGTGTGCATGTGCGATGGAGTAATGGTGATGGAATGATGGTGGTGGTAGAGGGAAAGTGGAAAAAACAATGTGTATAGTACTTTTGATAACTGATGATAATGTAAAAGTGATCAGTTCAGTCTTCTGCTGCAAGAATTTCCTCAGCAAAGGTTTTAAAAAGGGTACCAGATGAAGCAATGATCGATAAAACCAAAGGAAATCACTAGTAAGCTCCTCCATCCAGACCAGTGATGAATAATAAAATGTCTAGAAGCCTAGGCTGGGGGTCAGAGGGAAGGTGAAGCAGTTGCTAACTGTTAATAGATCACAGCACAAGAAGATGGAGACAAGGCCTACATTTAAAAGATCTGGGTACTCCTTGAGAGCCTTGAAGCTAGTATAGTTTCTACCTGGAGTGGGGAACCTATGGCTTCAAGGCCACATGTGGCCCTCCAGGTCCTCAAGTGTGGCACTTTGACTGAATCCAAACTTCACAGAACAAATCCTTTTATTAAGGGAATTTAGAATCTCTCTCTCCTACCCTGTGGGAGTCACAGGAGATGACACAGCCAGCTCTGAATGGGACAGAGACGTGGCAAAGACACCCAGGTAGCCAGTGTGAGAAAATCCAATGCTTTCCAGAGGAAAGAGGAAATAACAGAATCCAAAATGGTGATCCCTGAGGTCCCTGGGATTTCTAATATCTATAGCGGCAGCAGATAAGAAAGGACAGTTGGTGACTGAAGACAAGAACAAGAGCAGTGTCTGTATAGGGCCACTCAGAGATTGAGAGGCAGAAACCAGGGATGGATATAGAAGGTAGGACTTGGTCCAAGGTTTGAGACTTTCTCATGTCAGTGATCTGGAAGAGGTAAATTGAGATCAGAAACTTGCCACCCCATTTGGAACTGATTCAAGGCAATGGAAAGATTGCAGAGGGGGTAAGACCACCTCATCCAAGAATTTGAGAGAGAATAAAAATGTATGTGTAAAACCCATAAAAGATTTCATGCCATCTCAAAGAGGGAGGTTGGAGGGAGGAGGAGAAAATCTAAGACTTATGGAAGTGATTGTAGAAAACTGAAAACAAATAAATTACATAAATAAATAAAAACATAAAAAAAAGAATTTGAGAGGGAGTAGAATCTCTCCTTGGCATCAAATACTGATATAGAAATTAAGTCTGGAAATATAAACAAACACACTCAATTTACTCATTTCCATTACCTACTCCTCCACCTTACTTCAGTCATGCATAAAGATGATCAGACCCTTTGTCTTGTCATCATCCAGAAATGAACCAATTCACATTCAAAAACTTTTCAATTCTTTCATCTGATCACAATTTTTTTTGTCATTCTGTGTCTTTCTTTGCCTTGCAACCCCTAAATCATGTTCCTCACCCTCACTGTGACCTTCAATTCTTTGACCCCTCAGTTCCTTCCCAGGTAATCACCTTTGCACTAGCTATACTCTCCTCCTTTCTCCATTGTGGGCCCTTGTTGAACCATTTCAACTCTACACTGTTCTCTTCTCTTAAGTCTCTTGTACCCTTATCACACTACCAACCCTGCCCTGTTAAGCCTCAGTCTTGGTTTACTCCCACCATCCACTGTCTTTGTCCTACTCAAGTGATCCTGAACAAAGCTGGAGAAAAATTTTGCTGAATAGGTCCACTATGAATTTATGTTTCATAATCTCAAGTGGGCCCTTGTTGCTGCAAGGAAACCCCTTTACAACTCCCTGATCAACTCACTATCAGACTTACCACAATAGTGTTTCCAAAACTTTTCACCCCTGCTCAACCCCCACCCCCATCCCCACCATGGATCCCTATCCCTAATCTTTCAACTGAGAACTTTGTTTCATATTTTATTGAAATAATTGAGACCATTCATTGAGACCATTCACCACTCCCTCTTCACCTCAGCTCATACCACCCAAATATCTTCTGTCCCAATCTCATCAACCTCCACCCTCAACATGCACAAGTAATTTCTTTCCATAACCTCTTCTCCAGCAGTATGCCCTCCTCTTTTGTCCCTGCTCTCTCCCCTATCTTGATTCAATCTTTCACTATCTGAGCTATTGTGCTATTGCCTATATACATGGCCTATTGTCCATGCCTCCTTCATTCTCAAAAAACCCTCACCGATCCATCTATCTCTGCTAGTTTTTGCCCTATAACTCTCTTGTCTTTTGTGTCTAATATTTTTTTAAGAAGACAATCTATAATAGGCACTTTAATTCCTTTCCTCTCACTCTTTTCTTAGCATTCTATATTATGGCTTCCAACCTCATCACTCAATGGAAACTGTTCTTTCAAAAGTTAATGATCTCTTGATTGCCAAATCTAATGGTATTTCCTCAGTCTTTAAGCTTCTTGACCTCTCTGAAGCCATTGATGCTGTTATCATCCTCTCTTCTTTGTTACTCTCATCTCTCTAGGTTTTCAAGATGTTACTCTCTTCTGGTTTTCTTCCTACTATCTTTCCATTCTTTTTTAGCCTCCTTTGCTGAAACTTCATTAATATGCCCTGACCATGAGTATCCTCTCACTGGGAACCCTCTTCTCTTCTCTCCATATACTTTTTCTAGGTATGCCTTACTAGGGGAAGAGGAGATCAAGATAAATAACATACATAACAAAATAATTTCAAACTTACAAAATTAAAAAGCTCTCATAAGAGAAAAGTCAAGGAACACAGAACAATATACTTTAGTGGGAAAACATTGACATCAAGTATCACTAATAAATCTATAATATCCAAGATATATTAGAAATTTCACCAGATACAAAGGACCAAGAGCTGTTATCCAGTGGATAAAGGTTTAAAAGACATGAGCAATCAGCTTCCTTTTTTTCTGAAAGCATTGTTATCTTGGGGTTTTTTTTTGTATCACCTTCTTCCCTTATAGCAGAAAGGAGATTGCTGTGCTGATTGTTTTAAAATTTTTTTTTTGTTTATCACGTAAGAGAGTTCAATTTTGAGAGTGGTTTTGGGAGTACGTGTAGAGAGTGAGTATTTTCAGAAATGATTGTAATGTACAAACAAAATAATATAATCAGACATTTTTTAAATTATTACTGAATCTTTTAAATATAGATCATTGATCAAATGAATTGTCTGATGTGATGAACTTAGAGGTAAGCCTTTGTTTGGAATTTAGTATATTTTTATGAAGGCTATAGATATAGAAAGTTATAGATAGAGAGAAATATAGCTATAGATGTAGACATGTTCCTTAGGATTGGATGAGATCTGTAATAGGATCATAGATGTAGAGCTAGAAGGGACTTCAGAGACTATCTCCTCATCTTATTGATGAGGAAATTGAGTCCCAGAGAAGTTAAGTGGCTTGTCTCTGGGTAGGAAGTAACAGATGTAGGATTTTAATCCAGCTTCTCTTGCTCCAAATTCACACTCTTTTCACTGCACCATCTTGCCTCATTAATATGGCTAGGTAAGTGATGAGAGAAAGAAAAGAAGCTCCACTCGTTGGTTATATTTTGGGCCCTCTTGGCCTAGAGAGAATGTCAGTGGTAATTGTTTCTCTTTTGAACAGCAACCCTGAGGGTCTTCCACTCCCAGCTTGATTTTTTTTCTTTTAGTCTAATTAAAGGGGACATCCCTTGATTCACTTCTTAAAGAGGCGTATTCACTCAATGGGCGTTAGTTACCTCACTCTGAATACCTGAAAAAGCCTTAGCTTTAAAGGGCCAGGATCTCCCATTGCAAACTGGACTATCTTTAGTCATCCTGATGAGTATCTGATTACTGGATCCAGATGGCTCTGGAGGAGAAAGTGATGCTGGTGACCTTGCACAGCCCTCCCTCACTCAAATCAAAGTCAACTGCAAGTCATGTCCTCATTTACCTGATTTCATGGTCCTCTTCAAAAAGGAAGAGCAAACCCAAGTCAGGAGTAGGGAACCTGTGGCTTCAAGGGCACATGTGGCTTTCTAGGTCCTTGGGTTCAACCTTTTGACTGAGTCCAAGTTTTACAGAACAAATCTTTTTATTAAGGGGATTTGTTCTGCAACGTTTGGATTTGGTCAAGGGGTCTCACCTGAGGACTGAGAGGGCCACATGTGCCTTAAGGCCACAGATTTGCCACCCCTGATAAGTCAGATGAAATTGGTTTAGCCAATGGAGAGTCTCTCTTTCTCTATCTCTGCCTGTCTCTCTGTCTCATTTGAGTCAAATAATGGATCAGTAGGGAATACTTATTAACAGTTCAAATGTCTGTTTTATTGGGCAAAGTAAATTTGTAAGAACCAAGTCCCTTTCCTTTCCAATTCAGTGTCACCTGAAGTCTTAGCAGTCCTCACATCTGGGAAACACAGCAGCAGGGATATGATTCAGTGTTTACCAACTGGCAAATGCTTTCGTTTACAGCTACCTTAACATCACCAAGAGAAGTTATTGCTGGTACTCAGTAAGCAGCCTGAGGCGGAACGAACACAATTAATACCCTAGTTGGGGATTAAATATCAAATCCTCAATAGATTTGAAAGGGAAATGTTTGACCAATCATAGAAAAGGAATTAGGTATTACTTTGCTGGTATCATGTAAACAAAGGAACTAGTGTAAATTGCAATAATCCCAAATCTTAAAAATGGAAGCAATCACTTCTATTGAGACCTCCACACTCCCTTGAGTTAGTGCAGATTCTTATAGAGGATCATGTGCAACCCTCTCATTTTATAGAAGATGAAATGGAAACCTAGAAGGAGTGGAATCAGGGCTCGAACCTACAGAGTTCGTCTGGGCCAGTCAACTTGAATTCATCAGGGACAACTAGATATCGTCTTATTATTTCCTTTCTTATTCTGGGTATCAACTCCATCAGTCACTTTTGTTTGGTCATTTCCAAGGTTATTTTTCATACCAGAGAAAATAAATCCAAAATAAGAACTAAGAGCTCTTTTTATCTCCCTGTTGTCTGTTATCATTATCCTATCTACCCCAACAAGCAAAGTGGCCTAGTCCTTTTTTTGGGGGGGTGAGGAAGATCCTGCTTTTTTTTTTGGAACTATAGTTTTAAACTCACTTTCCTCCCCACTCATTTTTTTTTGTTCTTCATTTCCCCCTGAGCCCCCACTCATTCTGAACTTTGACACTTGCTAACAATATTTTTACAGGATTGTGACATACTCTTATATTAATTTCCTGATGTATGGTCTTGCTTGTATCTTCTGTATGCTTCTTTAAAAATCTAAGTCAGTAGATGAATTCCCTATTCAATCAGACCAATTTCTTCAGGCAATCTTACTTTTTCTTCTCATTGGGCTAACTTTGTGCCTTTGGAATTTCATTATTTCTCATATCTCCTGGGTTGACATCCCCTGTAATATTTTATTACATAAGATCCTATTTATTCATCCTCTGAACCCTTTGAAATCTTTCTTCTCCACCCAAATCTAGGATCCATGTCAGACTATCCCCAGATTTCCTCTCCTTATCTGTCACAATATCTAGAAGAGAATAGTCACTTTTCCCCATCCTCACTGGTTCCTATAATTTGCAGCCTAGCAAACAGGTCTTTCCCATTAATGAGAATCCAATTGAGAATAGAATTTCACCTTGTTGATTTGTCCATATTTTAAATTTTTACAAAGATAAATCAAGAAGTTATTACCTGCTCCGTGTTTGGTGGAAAGAAGAAGAGAGCTTTAGAAGATGCCTGGATAATTGAAATTTCCTGACCATCAGTACTTTATTATTCCCCTAGGTTAAACTTGTAATATAGTTCTCCATTTCTTCATCTATTTCCTCTTTCTAAGTGGTCTGTAGTATGCCTAGATTATAGGACCATTTTTGTTTCTCTCTCCATTGACTTCCACCCAAATGCTCTCCATCATGCTTCCATTCTTCTTTCTTGTGGTTCCTGTATTTCTTCCAACTGCCTATTGGACATTTTAAACTAGATATCCCTTAGGCTCAAATTCAATATATAGGAAGAAAAATCATTATCTTTTCCCCCAGAACCAAATCCCTTTCAGCACTTCCTTATTGCTATTGAGGGCACCCTCAAGGTCACCCAAGTCTCCAACCTTGATGTCACCTCAATTCACTCTGACTTACCTCATATATTCAAGTAGTTGCCAAATCTTATTTCTATCTCCACAAAATTTCTCTTTGTATTCCCTTTTCTACTCCTACAACTACTCCCCTGCTCCCTCCACCTTGGTTCAGGCCCCCATCACCTCTCGCCTAACCTATAATAGCAGTCTCCTCTTGGTCTCCCTGCTTTAAATGTCTCCCTACTGCAATTTGCCTTCCATACAGCAGTCAAAGTGATTTGTCTAAAATGCAAATCTAACCATGCCACTCCCATACTTGAAACACTCCAGTGGCTCCCTGTTATCTCATTGAACAAATTAAAAACTCTTCTGTTTGGCATTTAAAATTCAGATTGTAGCAAGTTTTCTGGCTCTGCCTGCTTACTCATAGACTCTGTGAGTACTAAGAACTCATTGGCCTTATTGGTCTCCCTGATAAAATATTTATGGCAATGAAAGTGAACAGAATAAATTCAATTCATCAAGCATTTATTAAGTGCCTACTGTATGCCACTGCTTTATATATTAAGGACTTCATGCTATCACATTCTATTAGAGACTGTCAAGGGATGTTAAGAGTTGTAGAAAGTGGCAGGAGAGCCATGTCTTCCATGGCAGTCAAGGGAGGTCATTTGGTATAGGTGGCTCTAATGTTTTTGATGTTCTCAAGAAACTGGTATCTACAATCTAGTCTGAGGGAGTTTGAAGTTTTCACAGGATCTCTCAATACTAAACTAGGAAAGATACCTCTCTTATGTGTATTTCTCATCAAGTCCTCATGCCACAAAGGGACACCAGGAAACAGAGGCAGGGTTGACCACTGCTGTTTATGAGAAATAAAGCTTAATTTGCAAATGTATTCATGAACAAAATTTTTAAAAGCCCACCATTAAGCAGAAGGTAGACAGGAACAGAGAAGAGAGTTTTCAAAGACTCTAGGCTGGTTGGATTCTCTTAGCAGCCTTCTAGGCTTCTATGATAGCCTCTCATTGTTGAACTATCTTGGCCCATACCACTGATACTGAAACTTCTGAAACAGTTCTGGAAACCTCCACCCTTTCTCTACTCTTACTACTACTTAGGTGGTTAGAAGGAATGAATTTTGCCACAAAAGTCTATACCTTGATTAGGTCTTGCTAAGAGCTAAGGTGAAAAAAAGTCTTTATAATTAGAATTTTCATAGGTGCATTGATAGGTGTAATTGATGAGATGAATGGGGCTATAAGCTTTAGAAAAGAATTTTTAAGGGAATAATTTGAAATGGATAAATGAATGGGAAAAATTATAAGGTATGATTGATGAAGCTTTTGCTTTGAAAAGCTTTGCTGTAAGATCAGCATTGAAATAGGAATTGTTTTTGTTTAATGTGTTGCCTCCAAAAGTAGGGGAGAAATGGCCTTAAAGGTATTCAGGACAGAAGTTAAGGCCGAGAAGCTATAATCCCTACCCACAGTAGATCTGTGGTTAGGGAAACCAAAGAACTGTCTTTTTATTTGATGTGAATAATTAAATTGTGAGTGTGCCCTGGCTGGTTGAGGAAGTAGTTGCCCCTTAAATTTATAAGCTTTTGATCAAACTCTGGTGGATCCTACCCTGGTTTCAGCTCTGAGCGTAAGTGATCTGGATAACAAGCATTAATGGACTTAGAGCGAGCACATACACACACACATACACACACACACACACACACACACACACACACACATAAGTGTGTGTACGTTCATATGTTGAATTGCTAAAGCAATATTCACAGCACTGGTGGTGACTATGAATATGCCAGCATGGTTCTCAATTGCCAAGTATAAAAGATTCTAAAAACAAAAGGCAGAAGAAAAACATTTATATAAACACCAGAAAGCCAGATCCCAGAACCAGAAAGCAAAATTCATCATGGTGACCAAGAAGTTAATAAACGTGATCACAGCAGGGGGCAAAGCCATTCTCAAACCTCCCCTCCCTCAACCAGGGCCTTCTCACTATCAACTGTCACACTGTGTCAGTTGATCTGTGTTCTATCCCCTCTGACCTGATCACACTCACTCACTTCCTCCCAGTTCTACTCCACTCTTCCTGTTCTGCCTCTTCAACAAACTCCTCCCATCACATGTGACTTTAAGCTTCCAGGTGATTTAATCAGATCATATGGGCCTATTAATTAATGAGAAAGATCTTTCCATTTAAATTACTATTACATTTGACCCCAAGACCTTTCATATTCATTACATAGGTTGGTGGGGCAACTAGTATTGCATGTATCTCATCATTCCCCCTCAGCAAATGGGGCCCAAAATCTTGGGGTAAGGGGTGAAGATCTCTTCTTTCACAACTACTTCCTGTTGAGATTGGATGTAGAGCTGTCTCTGCCCCAAGAAGTCCTATTTGAGAGATCAGTTCTTTAGCTGGCATCTGGAGTTTGGTCAGCTTCAGATCCACAGATGATATACCACTGTCATGGATAAGAAGTGACATCCAGCTTAAGCTATCAGGCTTCTGCAAGTGGAGGGTACTAAACCTATAGGAAATAAATCTAAAAAACCAGTTTAACAGATGAAAAGACAAAAATCAAACAAACAAAAACAAGGAAACAATAACCAGAAGCAGGGTAGATATAGGGTCAGCTGTGGTTCTGGAGTCCACAAACCAATTATCATAGCCTCTTTCACGGTAGAATATATGAGTTAAGGGTACAATCTGGTAATCATCCTCTCCTGAATAAGCAACAATTAACAATATTATCTTTCCCAAGTGCTATAATTTCCGCAGCCTTTGGAATGTCACCTGACTTCTGTTTTACCCATACTTTAGCTCCCGATTTTATTCTATCAATAGAATCTAATTCTTCAGCCCCTCTGTAAGTTATTTCAGAAGGAGGGTAAGTTTTCATAAGTGGTCTGGTTTCACAAGGAATAATAATCATGTGAATTATTCTATCATTTTAAAAAAACTGTATGGGTGCATCACTTAAATTTTGGAATGTTACAATCATCTCTCCTTGATAATTAGAATTTTTCACTCCAGCCAGTACATGTATACCTTGAGCTGCTGATCCAGATCTGAACTGGGTTTTGGCCACCTTCCCATTCTCCCTGATGGTGTGACAAATTTGGATGCAAGGGTTCAGCAGGATCTGTAGGGGCAGTTGTTACTTCTCTATTTTGTCTAGTATCAAGTCCCTTTTCTCAGTATATTCTGTGTACTGAGAATGCCATCTATACTTCTAAAATCTACTCCTGATCTCAATAGAGCACTAAACAATTCTCTCCTTGTCAATTTATTCTGATTTTGAATCTGCTGGCTTCTTCTCTCTCTAGCAATATTGTCTTTTCCCCAGTCTCCTAAAACACCTAACTGAAATCTTGTCCAGCACCTCTGAAAGAAGGTGCCCTACTTACCAAATTATTAGAGTTAAAATCAATTACTTCTAATTAGGAGGAGCTGTCTTCACTAGTATGTTTGTATGGTAAACTGCAAAGGGAATATGCATAGTATGCATCTGCTTATCCAGTCATTAGGGCAATCTTCATTACCTCTTCCTTTAATTCTTATTCAGTTTCTTAGTGAATACCAGAGTCTGTCTCTGTCTCCACTAGGCCATATAGAGTCAGTAGGATACTGCCTACTGCAGCCTAATGCAGCCAAAGCTAACAGATTAGTTGTATTGTTACCTCCTTGGGTGTTGTAATCTCTAAAAGTCTGCTGTACAAAAGGATTCTGACTAATACCTATAAATTTCAGGCAGTTGATGGGATCTACAACTATTCCTCCAGCTCCGTCATCACTGATTCTCACCATCCAAGATATTAATGTTTTTCCCATCTTTGGGTGAACAGACTCAAAATTTCTGTGACTTCCTGCTGAGTAAAATCCTCAATTATTTCCCTAAACAGAGTTACCTCCTTGGTTCTGCTGTTTCCACCTCACTATTGGGTGTGCTTTTGACTGAGAAGCTTCTCCCTCTAAAATTATTTCACTGTGGCAGCTAGGCTGGGTCTGTACAAAGATCAGATGTGCATTTCTTTTGTCAGCCTTCAGCTTCTTCTGAGCTAAATGAACAGCCTTTCCTTCTGCCTGAGACCCTACCAGACTGCTCTTGTATTCTTTTTCCATCGGATTTTTTTCCTTAATCAGCTCATCTCTGTTTCTACACATAACACGGTAAGCTGTTAGTAAAATCCAGCCTCTCCTACATACTCCTGCCAATTCTTTCTGGTATTCCTTGCAAACACCTTTCCAAATCTCCAGGTTACCCCTCCTATAATGTTGCTTCCCAGTTTTCATAGGGTCCAGTGCTTTTAGCCCACTCCATTACTAGTGAGGAATATAGTAAATCCTCCCATCCTGGGATATTAATGTCTTCCTCTAAATCATTTCTGCCTCCATACAGAGATTTTATACCTTGTGATCCTGTTTGTGATGCCAAACATATCGCCAAGGCAATATTCGCAGCACTGGTGGTGACTATGAATATACCAGTGTAGTTCTCAATTGAAAAATATAAAAAGACTCTCCATATAGAAGGCAGAAGAAAAACATTTATCTAGACACCAGAAAGCCAAATCCCAGAACCAGAAAGCAAAATCTGCTTTGGTGACCAAGAATGCAATAAAAATGATCACAGCAGGGGGCAAAGTCATTCTCAAACCTCCCCTCCCCCAGCCAGGGCCTTCTCACTATCAATTGTCACAATGTGTCAGTCTCACACCTCCCCTCCCCCAGTTAGAACCTTCTCACCATTACCTGTCACAATGTGTCAGTCTCAAACCACCCTCCCCCAGCTAGGGCCTTCTCACTATCAACTGTCACAATGTGTCAGTCTCACACCTCCCCTCCCCCGGTTAGAACCTTCTCACCATTACCTGTCACAATGTGTCAGTCTCAAACCACCCTCCCCCAGCTAGGGCCTTCTCACTATCAACTGTCACAATGTGTCAGTCTCACACCTCCCCTCCCCCAGTTAGAACCTTCTCACTATCAACTGTCACAATGTGTCAGTCTCACACCTCCCCTCCCCCAGTTAGAACCTTCTCACTATCAACTGTCACAATGTGTCAGTCTCACACCTCCCCTCCCCCGGTTAGAACCTTCTCACCATTACCTGTCACAATGTGTCAGTCTCACACCTCCCCTCCCCCAGTTAGAACCTTCTCACTATCAACTGTCACAATATGTCAGTCTCAACCCCGCCCTCCCCAAGTCAGGACCTTCTCACTATCAATTGTCACAATGTGTCAGTTGACCTGTGTCAGTTGGCCTGTGTTCTTTCCCCTCTAACCTGAATCCCACTCATTCACTTCCTCCTAATTCTGACCCACCCTTCTTATTCTGCCTCTTCAGCAAGCTCCTCCCACCACATGTGACTTAGGCTTCCAGATGATTTAAGCAGATCATATGGACCTATTAATTAGTGAGAAAGATTAATTAATGAGAGAGAGAGATTTGATCCTTGTGAAATAAGGCAATGCCTCAGTGTCCCGGCCTTCTAGCTGTTTTTTGAGCAAGGTATCTACCTTCCACAGGAAACCTTTCCCAATTGCCTTTTATTCTAATGCTTTTTTTCTTGTTTATTTTCAATTTATGCAGTATATATCTGGTTTATACTTGGTTATTTGCGTGTTCTCTCTCTTATTCAACTAGGAACTCACTTGAAAGCAGGGAGTATCCTTTGTTTTTCTTTGGATCTGTGACATTTAGCAGATGCTTGGCACACAGTAGGTGCTCAATTGACTGTTTATCTGAATTTGACAGATAAAGAAACTGAGGCTCAGAGATAGTAGATAAGTTGTCATTATTAAATGGTTAATTGGAGACTCAGTCATTTTTAAACTATTTTCTAGTTTTATGCCTTTTCTTTTACATTATTCTGGATGCCTCTATAGGTCTTGGACTCATTGGTTCATAGAATTTAGAGTTGGAAGAAACTTTAGATATCGTTTAATATACTTCTCTCAAAGTACAAATAGAAAAGCTAAGGGGCAGAGAGGGAAGATAACACGCCCAGGGTCACACAGATCTGGGATTTGAATCTAAGTCTTTTCATAAACTAAGTGTAAGGACTTTCATTTTAGAAATGAATTTTATTATGGCCCCTGCTTAATGATGCTGGTGAGTTCTACCTCCTATTTTCTGTCTCTACTACTAATAATGCTCCTAGAAAAGAGGCGGCAGAGACTGAAATGTTTGCAAAGACTCCTTCTTTGGAATCCTCCATTAACTTTGGCTCATGTTCTATTGACAACACAAATTTATTTCCGTGAAGAAATGCCCCTCACCACAAAGAACCTGAACCAGCTACAATGAGCATTTCTGCATTTCCCTCCATTTTAGGTGACTGTTGATATGAAGGACACCACTGTTTAGTCTGGGTCAATGCTGAATATGGAACAGAGAGCACAGTCCAAGGAATGTTTGCAGAATTGAAGTTGTTTTGCACAGTATTCTATAGCAGGACAAACACTAACAGAAAGGGCTGTGTAATACTGCTGACGTTCAAAAGTTCTTTTGAAGCCACTATAAATAGTCATTTCTATTGCAAAATGTTGATTTATGTTACCACAATGTTTCATTGGAATGAAACCAGTCATTCATAGTTAAGAGTCTAAATATGAAAAGAAATAAACAAAAACCTGATTCTAATAGCAAATATTATAAGTCATAATTTGCATAGAAATCTTTTGCAATGCTCCTAGAAAACGGATTGCACCTGCCCTGTCTTTTGTACAAATTCTGCTACAAAGTGGAGTCGTAGAATTCCATAGTAATAAAACTCCATAACTAGGAGGCAGCTGGGTGGTATTGTGGATAGAGTGCTAGAGCTTGGAGTCAGACAGAGTTCAAATTCAGTTTCAGACACTTGCTGTCTGTGTGACCTTGGGCAAGCCACTTAACCGCTATCTGCCTCAGTTTCCTCATCTGTAAAAAATAGGGATAATAACAGTACCTTTCTCCTATGGTTGTTGTAAGGATAAAGTGAGATAATATTTTTAAAGTGTTTTGCAAACATTAAAGCACTATATAAATACTATTATTGTTATTATTAACATAATGTCAGAACATAGAAGAGCCTGAAGAGAGCTTATGGATCACCTAATCAAATTCTCCAAACTACGGCCCAGAGAAGGGAAGGGACTAGAGTGTCAATACTCATGATGTAGTAGTGATTATCATCATGGTTTTAAATAATTCACCATAACCTGGAGTGGACATTGGGGGGGTGGGTTAGAGTAAAATGAGGCAGCATGATAAAATAGAAAGAATACTACATTTAGACTGAGAAAAAACTTTTGATCTTCTTGTGGGAAAACAAGTCATTTTTCCTCTCTGGGCTTCAGTTTCTTCATCTTTAAAAAGAGGAGTTTATATTGATAATATGTCTGCTCTCTTTTCATCACAAACTGCTATAATATCATGAAAAATGTAATGGGAGGTGAGATTAGGAGACAGTAGAAAATATCCTAAGATGGGAGGAGAAATGGAAAAGCAAGATGTTGAAGGGGGGATTAATTCTTTAAGACTGTCAAATGTGATTCTTTCAGAAGTAAGGGGAAAGGAGGGCAGAAAAAAGAAAGGATCTAGTAAACAATGTAAGCACAGAGCCAGAAGAAACCTTCAAAATAATTTTTGAACATGCAATCCTACACTGCTAGGCTTGCAAAAAGTGACCTTAGAATATAGAATGTAAGTGTTATAAAGAACTTAAATATCACTTAGCCCCAACTTCATTTTAAATGAAAAAATTCCGTGGCAAGGGACATGAAGCGTAATTATTTTTTATTCTATATAGAACTTGGTCCCAACCAAGACCTTAGTAAGCACTAGCATTATTGATTTGAATAATGTTCCCTCTAGACTAGAGGTTTTCAATCTTTCACTCTTCTAATGGGCTACTTTTGAAGAGCATGGTACAGTGGGAAAAGGACTCATCTGAACGACCAATCCCAGGAATACCAGCTTTTGTGATATGCTTTCCAGTTCATGTGATCATGCCTTTTCTGGAAGGAATACCTACATTGAGAAGCAGAGTATGTCCCTGGAACTATGATCTCAAAGTGATGTTTGTTTATAGCATCACAGCAGTTGGATTAGATTTGTCCTTTTCTTAATGGGCACAATGAAGAAATTACAGAAGCAGAATTTAGCTGAATGCAAAAGAAAAAAAGCAAACAGAAACTACCTAATAAATAATACTTTCTAAAAGGTAAATTTACAATAGAATGGGCATTTACATGTAACAATGGGCAAAGAAGACCAGTGTCACTGGATTTCAGAGAACACGAAATGGAGTAAAATTTAGGAAGACTGGAAAGGTGGCCAGGTCCTCAAGGGTCAAACAATGCATTTTATATTTGAATCTGGAATAATGGCTAGTCACTGGAGTTTATTGAATAGGGTTGACAGTGGTCATATGAGATGACCCACTCATGGCCTTCCTGCTTAACTGCAATTCACACACCATGAAAAGTAGAACCTTCTAGATTTCCTTTTCCAACTAAAGTGAGTAAACGAAATTGCTTTCGTACTGTAAACAAACTCTAAATGGCCTTAGTAAAGTTATGCAGATATTTAAATGTGGCATTTAATTCCCAAAATGAGTTTTGGACTCATAAGTTGTCATTAATGATTGTACTGCATGCTTAGTAATCACCTGGCTATCTTATCTCCTTTGTCTTTCCACCTAGACAATGATTGCCTCTTATAAAATACAATTCCTATTTCCTTTCTTTGTCTTTGCTTTAGTCTGAAGGATTTGTAGTCATTTTTTATCTGTTCCATTTTTTTGTCCTCTTCTGAAACTGAAAGTACTAAAATCATATTTATTAAATAAAGCATTGTTTCTACACTGCTAACATTGCCTTATCTACCCCAAGTACATTTCTTTAGCTATCTATATTTTCCTGATAATTTAATGTTTGGGAACACTTCAAGGCATCAGAAATAAAATATATACAAAATTCAATATAACACATTAATATTTCTGAAATGTATATTGACATTTCAAATTCATTAGTTTGACTGGGCACAGACTAGTCAGGGAGAGATGAGAAATGAGAGTAGGATATTGGATTAGAGCCAGATTTTGGACATGGATTTATGTGCTAAGCTAAGGAGTTTATATTTTATACTCATAGCAGGAGAGAGCTAGAGGTACTGAAGGTTTCTGAGCAGGTGAGTACTATGGATCCATTTTTTAAAGATTATTTTGGCAGCTATAACTAGAATCAGGGCAACCAATGGGTTGTAAGGAAGGGAACAAGTATTTATTAAACCCCTACTACGTGCCAGACACTGTGCTCAGCACTTTACAAATATTATCTCATTTGATTTTCACAATAACCCATATTGTTACAATCCCTATTTTACAGTTGAGGAAACTGAAGAACACAGAGATTAAATGACTTTTGTAGGATTGCACAGGTAGTGTCTGAGATTAAATTTGAATTCAGGTCTTCTAGGCCCAGGGCCCTACCCACTTTGCCTCCTACTGATCACTATAAGAAGAGATGAGGGAAAGGAAAATGTGATGATGGATGGTAATGAGGTTATAAGCATGGGGGTGGATGTGGGGGAATTTTCCCCTCTACAAAAGAGTTGTTTTAAAAGGGAAAGGTGGTGATGGAGGAAGGAGTTTTGACATGTAAAGTCTGAGATTCCAAAAGGATGCTCAATAAGCAGTTAGAGATTCAAGTTCAGCAGAGAGATTTAGGACTTTACATACATAACTTTCACCTTAGACACTTGACACGCACTAGTTGTGTGGCCTTGGGCAAGTCATTTAACCCCAATTGCCTCATGCTGGGCCATCACCAGTCACCCTGATGAATATCTGGTCACTGGATTCAGATGGCTCTGGAGGAGAAGTGAGGCTGGTGACCTGCACAGCTCTCCCTTACTCAAAACAAAGTCAAGTGCAAGTCATGTCATCATTTCTTTGATGGCATGGTCTTCTTTGGCAATGAAGGATGGAACACACACACATATTTAAGAAAGAAAGACTGCTTTGTTAACAGCTGAGTGGAGGATGGATTGGAGTGAGGGAGAGGCTTTAGTTCAGGAGAACAACAGAAGGCTACTACAGTTGTTCAGGGATAAGGTGATGATGGCTTACACCCAACAGCAGCTGAATCAGAGAAGAGAGGATATATCGGAGGAATGTTGGGACTTGACCACAGACTGGCTCTGTGAGGTGAGTGCCAGTGAGTAGCTGAGGGTGATACCAAGTTTGTGAACCTGAATAACTGGGAGTAGGATGGTAACCTTGACAGTGATAAGGAAATTGAAATAATGAAGCGATTTGCTAAAGTTCACAGTATTAGCATTCAGATATTCCAGCTTTAAATTCAGTGATCTTTTGGCTATACTCTGCTACTTCTTTATGTCCACAAATACATCTCCTAAATGTGTATATAAACATGTAGTGTAATATATACGCATCTGTATATAAATACACATGTACAGGACCCACAAAAAGGTGGAGTGAAACACTTTTCCACCCAGGATAACTTAGAAGGTTGGCAGCAGGGTGAGAGGAGGATAATTCAGCACAGGCCACGCCAGCACAGACTGGACCCCAGAAAACTAGGAGCAGGCCTCAGGGACTGACTCAGTGACAGTAGCTGCTGCTTCCAGAGCTCTTGGCCCATAGAGGGTGAGAGAGTCGCAAAACTGGTCAGAAGGAGATTGCAAGAGTCCCTCTGCTAGCACTAGAGACTTTGCCCATACTTGGATCTGGATTGTAGTGTTGGGTCTCAGTCCCAGGTGAGGAGGAGCTCTTGCACACCAGAGCTTTTGGCTGCAGGGGAGTGGGGACTCCGGTCATAGTTCCAGGAAGGAAAAGAGTGCTTGTAATCCCTAAAATACCAGTGCAAAGTACAGGAGAGTAGTAAACACACCTTTTCCGTAAGATCATGTTGCCTTTGAAAAACTGAAAACTTACTGGTTCCCAGAATTACCTCTAAGACAGCTGCAGAAAAATCCTGAAGCTTGGGAATGTGTCCCCTCCACTGGACACAGAGCCCTACTTTAGCACAGAGTTAAAAGTCAACAAATAGGCGAAAATGAGCAAACAGGCAGGAAGAAGAACTCTATCAATGCAGCAGACAACCACGTCTCCAATGGATTTATGATGAAATATGTCACCCATTTACTGACAGGTAATGGACACAAAGTTCAGAAAGAGATAAACGTTTTTTGATATGACTGCTTAATCGATTTAATTAACTTGTCTGTATTTATTTATTATAAGAGATTTTTTTCTTCCGTTTCCCAAAGTTTTAAATCAGGGAGAGAGTGAGACAAAAAAGTATTAGCAATAGTAATGCTCCCTTATCCCCCTTTCCCCTTCCCTCTGAAAATCATAATTGCATCTTTAAGGAAATTTTTAAGAAACTTCTCAGTTCATAAGAAAGCACACACAAGCAGAATAGTTTGGAAAGTAATATGCAAAATTTATTATATATTTAATATATTATATTTTTATATATTATGATATATGTATTGGTATATATAATATATAGATTAGAGCATATTTTTATTTTCTATTATTTAGTCTTTTCAGTCATGTATGATTCTTCATGATGCCATTTGGGATTTTCTTGGTAAAGATACTACAGTGATTTGTCATTTCCTTCTCTAACTCATTTTACAGATGAGGAAACTGAGGCAAACAGGGTTAAGTGACTTGCCTAGGGTCACATGAGTAGTGAGTGTCTGAGGCCAGATTTAAACTCAGGAAGATGTCTTCCTAACTTTAGGCACAGCACACTATCCATTGCACCACCTAGCTGTCCCTTAGTTTTAATAGGTGTATGTGTATGTTATATATTTTAGATATTATACACTTTATAATAAAAAAAAAGGGATATGAAGTAGAGATTCACAGTTTCATATAGAATCCTCTTGGGGTTTTCCTGTGTGTATTTATTCAACAATTAAATTCAGAATAAAAAATTTATAAAACTATCTTACTGTTAACCTGACTTAATGGGAAACATATCATGTAGAGTTTTGAACTGCAGTGCTTGGAGACATAGACCCACAGAATTAATGTAAGTAGCAGCTGCTCTCTGTGGGACCCAACATGTAAGTGAGTACATGTTTTGGTCCAAAGGAAATATTGCATTTACATTTACTTGAAATCTACTTGTCAGTACCTTCCCCCTATCTGTTCCAATTCTGCCTTCTGACACAAGAATGATTTTAAATTTCTTTCACAGAGCATCTTTTCCAGTATTTGGAGATACAAATCATGTTCTAGGTTAAACATTCACAGTTCTTCCAGCTGATCCAGAGTTGGCACTATCTTCCTTATCCTAGTTGCTATCCTCTGGATATAACCCAATTTATCAAAGTTCTGACTGAATTCTGGTGCCTAGAAAAGGCTAGTATTGTATTTTAGATATGATATGATCAGAGTGAATGATAGTGAGGCTAATTCTTCCTTTGTCTTGGATACTGTATCTAGCTGTCAGTACATGTCAGTACATAGACTTAGATTCAGGAGACCTGAGTTCAAATTCTGCTTCAGACAATTACTAGCTGTGTGGCCCTGGACATATCACTTTCCCTGTGTCTGTCTCAGTTGCTTCATCAATAAAGTGTAAAAATAATTATAGTGCCTGCTTCCCAGGGCTGTTGGGAGGATCAAATGATGACATGTAAAGAAAGTACTTTGCATACTTTAAAGCCTATATAATACCAGCTAGCATTTAAACAGTGATTGAAAATTTACAAGAGTAACCCAGTGTAGTGGAGAGAGTCCTGGATTTACCAGGGGACAGAGGGCCTGAGTTTGAATGCCATCTCTAACTCAGACAAGTTATTTCTCCTTTCTTGTCCTCAGTTTCTTCATCTGTAAAATAAAAGAACTAGAGAAGATGCTTTCCCATGTTCCTTGTGAATCTGACTTTCTATGACTTTTTAGAATTTTAATTCTTTTATCTAATAAATTGTTAACCTTGAAAAAAAAAAGTATTACCAACAAAACCCAGTCCTTTAAGAATCAAACAGTTAACGGGAGCATAATTACATAATTTTCCCCGAGTTACCCTGTTGAGGCTGAAGCAGTCTCTAATTTACTAACAATCCTGAATTTGCAGCTAATGTGACCAAGATAACAAAGATTAATTTTCTGATTGCCTATGACGATTAGGTTACTGATAGATTTTGACCTCCCCATATTCTCGTTGCTCTCTGACTAAATTCTTCCTTCAAATGAGATCAAATATGGGAAAATGTATTATACACAAATGTATAATGTGTGTATGGGAAACACACATTAAATACATGGCCTAACTGTGTGGGGAATAGGAAGATAAATGAGAAAATCAAATTACTGGAAATTGTCACTTGGCCAATGTCAGCACGAAAGCACTCCCTGTGTTCCACTTTCAGCTTACTAAACTGGGGGAGGAGCTCTTTCTAGTGGCAAATAAAAGTGAAAATTCTGGCAAAGTGAGCAGCTCAGTTTACTTTGGGAATGAGTGGTAAGTAATGTTTTTTTCTTCCAATGCTCTCTGCTCTGTTAATAAATCTCTTTGCTCTTTGATATTTGGGCTAATAGAATCAGAGAATATAAAAGTTGAAAGCGATTTTTGTCCAACTCATGCATTTTACAGATGAAGAAACTGAGGTCAATAACTGGAAAATGACTTGCCTAAATTTTCAAAAATTTAAGGAACAGATTCATAATTGAAATTCAAGGTCCTTTGATTGATTTTCTACACCTTAGGAATTCATTCAGTGAGAAACCTCTCTTCTCATTTTAGCTCTGCCGGTGACTAGAAGGAAGCCACCATGGTAAAAGAGTAGGTTAATTTTCTATCTGTGTGACTCTGTGCCTCAGTTTTCTCATCCATAAAATGTGCGTATTAATAGTTGTTTTGAGGAAAATGCTTTGTAAACCATACAATGATATGAAAATAGGAGTAAGTATAATGCTCTAAGGGCCTACCCAGCCCTAGTGATTTTGGTTCTGACATGCTATACCCCAAGGTCTTGTCTAATTCTGACATTCTTTGGTTTATGGTGCTTTCAAGTTCTGTCTGTATTTAGTTTTCTAACATTCTATATTCTAAAATTCCTTCCAATTCTGACTTCTTTGGTGTCTATGATTTATGAGGGCTAAGCCCATAACAAAGCAATTTGATTTTGTAAGCACAGGATGGAAAAAGGATTTTCAATAATTTGACCTTTTTTTTTAAAATTACACTGGTTCCCTACTGATGAGGTTTTGGTTTTTTTTTTTTTTTTGAAGGAATGGGAAACTGAATCATCTTTGTGATTTAAATAGGATAATATATTTTAAAATATACAAGTTCCTTTAGAATTTTCATTGTCAATAGACTGGAGGGAAGACAAGGTTTTCTCTCAGTTCGTTATTGCAGGTGCCTTACGTTAAAGATGATGTAAGGATAAATACTTGGCTGATATTTGAGAAACAAATATCTGCACTTTTACTTTTTTGTCCCAAACAAATGCTGCACTTTTACTTTTTTGTCCCAAGAAACTATCACAGTACCTAATACACAACAGGCTAAACTTAATTCAGGTACGCTATGAGTTCGGGAGAACCAACTGTTAAATTTTCAGTACAAGCATTTACCCCCTGGAAATCTGCACAAGCCACAAATCAGGGTTTGGCCTATTGTCTTATCAATTGTCAAGAATAAAGAAAGTGAGGGAGAAAATGGTAATAATGGAGATTAGCTTTAAAAGTATATCAGGAGCACAAGTTTTGTTTTCTGGGAGAGTTGGTTGTTAAAAACCCCAGCACACCCTGGTACTTAATTGACATTTGTTAATATATTATCTGATTGAATATAAAGCACTGAGTTCCTTATTGCAGGTACTATTGTATTGTCCGGATTCTAGAACTTCTTGGTACATTAGGGAAATGATCAGTTTCTTGGGAACACATGAATAAAAGGTATGTGCCCAGGAGGAGGGGTGTGTGTGTAAGAAACAACCAGGAATCAGAAGACCTGGGTTTTAATCCTTGCTTTTTCATTAGCTCACTGTGTGACCTTGGGTAAATCCTCTGTCTCTATGCCTCAGTTTTCTCAACTGTTAAGTAAAAGGAAGGGATTAGATCATATCTAAGATCTCTTTATCCCTTTCAGGAAACCAGATAATTCAGTAGATAGAGCACTGGGCCTAGAGTCAGGAAGACCTGAGTTCAAATTCAGTATCAGACATTTATGAGCTGTGTGACCTTGGGCAAGTCACTTAACTTCTGTTGTCTTAATCCACTGGAGAAGGAAATGCTCAAATATTTTTGTCAAGAAAATTCAAAGAGTCAGACATGACTGAGTAATAACAATAAGGTTCCTTTTAGTGTTAAAATAGAATTAAAGATGAAATTAGATTAAAGATCCTAGAAAGCCCTAGGTCTCAGTGATCTCAATCAAGTCATAACTTTCCTGACACCAGGTTCCTTCTTATCTATAACTTAAGAAGATGAGATGACCTTAGTTCTAAGATTCCCCCTGGCCCTATTCAATCTTTTGTGTATTTTTAGGAATAAGTCATGATTTGAAATGCCCCATCATTGTCCTAACCTACCCTATCAATCCTAAGGAATGATTTGTCAATTCCTTTGACTCTGCCAAAGCTTTTGGTCTTTGAACAACCCTGATTTCAATGCAAATATCCCAGTGAGGAAAGGTCATGCACCAAGCCAAGCTTCAGTTATCAGTTAATATCTTAGTAGGTATTACCACTAATGAGATACTATATAGGGAGGGAGTTTCAGGTATATGGGGAAATGAGAGGATTGTAAGGGGAGCAAGGAAGGATGAAAAGGAATTCATGGGGAAGGACCAAAGATAACTTCACAATTTTTTTCTAAAGCTATCTCTATGAGAGTAAATCAAGGACTGATAATGGCAAGAGTTCCTTTTCCAACTCACTTTATGGATGAAGAAACTGAGGCAAACAAAGTTAAGCCCAGAGTCATAGAGCTAGTTAGTGTCTGAGGCCAGATTTGAACTCAGGAAGATGAGTCTTTCTGACTCCATGCTCAACAATCTATGCCAGGGGTGAGAAACCTGAAAACTTGAGGCCACATGCAACCGTCTAGGTCCTCAAGTGTGGCCCTTTGACTGACTCCAAATTTGACGAATTAGAGGGCCACATGTGGCCTTGAGGCCGAAGGTTCCCATTCCTGATCTATCCAGTGCACCACATAGTTGTAAAAGTCTAGTTCTGCTTACCATTTTGCGTGCAGTAACTTCAGTGTTCCTTCCTTTCCACAGATTAAAAGTTGGAAGAATGCAGCCTGCCTATATTCTAGGGCTGCTTCTGACTATATTCTGTATTACTGGGCTGTGTTACCCCAACCCAGAGGAAGTTCAGACTCATGACCATATCCTGGAGGGGCAACCTAGTAGTACGAATTCAAAATTTTCTGCAGTGTATGCTGACTTTGCTTTAGTTCTATACAAGACACTTGTTTCAGAAAACAGTGAGGAGAATGTCCTTTTCTCTCCTTCAAGTATATCAACTGCCCTTGCTTTCCTGTCTCTGGGAGCCAGAGGAACCACCTGGACTCAGATTGTAGAGGGCCTGAGATTCAATTTAACAGAAACCCCAGAGACTGAAATCCACAGAGGCTTTCAGCAGCTCATCCGCTCCCTCAATCTCCCAAACAACACGTTCCAACTAAGCACAGGCAATGCTTTGTTTATTGACAAAAGTTTGAAATTGCGAGAGAAGTTCCAGAAAGACAGCAAATTTCTATATTCAGCAGAAATTTTCCCTGCTAATTTCCGGAACTCTGATTTGGCAACACAGCAGATCAATGACTATGTAAAGAAGCAAACCCAAGGGAAAATCATAAATTTGTTCGACAGACTTGATGAACACACAGTAATGATTCTTTTGAATTACGTATACTTTAAAGGTAAGAATTGTGAGTTCATCTGGATGGTTTATTCTCAAGGGAAAAAAATTTATAAGACTGTTGGGCCCATGATCTCACATTTTTTCTCATAGGCAAGCCCTCAAAGTTTGTTCCACTGGAGTCTCCTATTGGCTTTTTGTTTGTGCCACCTTTCCTCTTGTCCTAAGGGCCTCATGATCAAAACTACTAGATTTAGATGTATTGGACCTGGGTTTGAATCTCTCAGTGGCTCTAGCCTAGTTACTTTCCCCATTGAACCTGGGTTTTTGTCGTTGTAAAGTAAGGGAGTTGAATTTCATGAGCTCTCATTTGTGATCAATTTGAAAAAAAAAAAAAAGTAAAGGGGATTTAGTCTTCTCTCCACTTTTGCTTTCTACTTTGGCAATTAACATATACTAATTCTTGCAGATTCTCATTCTGTTTTTTTGTTATTGTCATCATGGGATCATAGAATATTAAAGCTGGAAGAGACCTCAGAGACTGACCACCTACATAGGATCAGTAAGGTGAAGTGACTTGTCCAAGGTGATACATGACATAAGTTCCAGAGTTGAGACTCACACCTTCTTCTAGTGCTTACTACTCCAGGCTATATGCAGGTCAGTTGGTCAGCAAGAGTTCATTAAATATTTATTTTGTGCCAGGCATTGTGTTAAGCAATGAAAATACAAAGGAAGTTCAAAACAGTTCTTGTCCTCAAGGAACTTAGTTTGGAATGGAGGAAATAGCATGAAAAAAATCACCTATGTGCATAAAAGATTTATACAGAGTAGATGAAAAATGAGCTGAGAAATCCATTAGTAGCTGGGAGAACTGAAAAAGACTTTCTGCAGAAGGTGGGATTTGAGCTGAGTCTTGGAAGAAGCTAGGGAAACTAAAAGAAAGAGGTGAGGAGTGAGAGGATTCCGTGCATGGGGGATGCCCAGTGCAAAGATGTGGAAATGGGCAATGAGATGTTAAAGAAGAGAGAGCAACAAGGCCAGTAGAGATGCACTGTGGGATGCAGAAAGAAGAGTAAATTGTAAGATGACTGCAAAGGAAGGAAGGGACCAGATTGTGAGAAACCTTACACACCTAACATAGGGCTTTAGGTTTGATCCTAGGTGTAACATTCTAGGGAGGAAACACAGAAGGGGTCATGAGAACAAACAAAGAGGATGTTTGTAAGGTGTGTTAGCTCCGGTCCTTGATACAAACAGAGGAGGCATTGGTCTTAGTTTGCTCTTCCTTGATGGGCTGAATACCACCCCAGACTTCTGGGGATGCGAGGCATATGCAAAATGTTTGAAGTCATCTTCCTCAAGTTTAAGCCTTGGTGTCGGAGTCTACAGAAATCTGTAGGATTCCTGTGCAGGAATTCCCCCACTATCCAGTTTTAAAAGATTCCTCCTTTTTACTTTAGGCTTCCTATATACCTTGAAGCTATGCATGGCTGCAGTACCTTGAAATTCTCTCTTCTCAAAGACAACTTAGTTGCTTAGGACAACTAGTTCTGCCCTGTAGGTGAAGTTTTGGCTTCTCTACCTATTGCCATAGGATGAAATCATAATAGCCTTCTCTCTGTAGCCACATGGCCAAAACCCATGAAGCCTGGACCACAATGGTCACCTTCCATTAGTCAATGGTGCTTCCAACAAAAGACCCAGTAGACTTTCCAGTTCAAAATCCCTGCCACTAACTTCCTGTTCCCCTGGTTGGTAGCTCCCTGGAAACACTGAGATGATTGACCACTGATGCTTCATTTTTATTTACTTTCCTGGTAATATAACTTTCAGTTATATTTAAGTATTCAATACGTTTTCTCACTGTTATCCTATATCATAAATTCCATGTATGGATTTGGGATCTAGGACCTGGCAATTCCTCCTTGGTACAGATCACAACCCAACCACACTTCTTGATTCTCTGCACTTCTTGTTCATATCTTTCCATGGACTTTCCATAATGGAAACAACTTATGGACTAAAGACTTTTTTTCAATGGCTATGTCATGGTTATTAGAGCAGTATTTGATTTTTCTCTCTAGTAATCCTCCCTCTTGCAACTTGGCAACCTCACTTCCCTTTCTGATAGTGCATATATTTATTTATTCATGTATTTATGCCTTCTTTCAAGTATAAATCATGCTGCAGCTTACTTTTATCTACCATTTGGGTCATCTGAAATAGTGATTTTTTTGAATCATGATTGTCCATTATTTCCATATGTTATCATCCATAGGATATTTTTAGGCCAAAGAATGGCTTTGAATCATTGGAAATATGGAAAAATTTCCTAAATGTGATCCAATAATATCTTCTATTCAATCCTGTTTCCACCTTTTTGTCCATCTATAGCATCTGCTCAAGGTGTATATGTAGATCTATGAATAGTATTATCCCCATTTTCACTTGCAGCCAAGGATTTAAGTAACCCATTTATTATCACATTCATACTCAGATCTCCTTACGCGAAATCGAACAGTCTTTCTTTTTAACATACCTCTGATTTTTAATGATTCCTCGTTGAGGTTTTCTAGAATCTGGATTCATAAAAGATAAATATTTTAACATTCAGTAGATACTGCCAATTCTTCACCAATAAAGGGTAGGGTCCAGCACCGCAGGCTATTTGTGTATTGGCTTTGCAAGTATATGATTATGCAAACCACTTGTAAGGCCAGTGTGCTTTCTTCAGTTAGTTGTTAGAATATGGGGATGGAAAAAATGGACCACACCCAGATAGGAAGAATTGTTTTCTTTTTTTCAATTTAACAAATTATAGCTTGTGCTTCATAGTTTAGTTTAATTCCAAGATTGCTCATAGTATAGCTAGAACAGCATCCATCGGCATTTCTTAAGCATCTGCTCTGTTCTAGGGACTGTAGGTGCTAGCGTCCAAAGAGAAATAATTCCTGTACTCAAAGAACTTATATTCAATTGAAGAAGATAGCATGGACACATATCTTGTTGGAAATGAGAATTTGGAAAACAGCTCATTTTCGTCATTTGAGACCCATAGAATGTTAGAGTTAACAAGGGCTTTGGAGTCATAGAACTGTAACATCTCCAAACTAGAAGGGGCATTAGAAATCATAGGATGTAGAATGTTAGAATTTAGAGCCTATTTTTACAGCTGGAAGGATTACTGCAATCTTTCCATTCCATTTTATTCTTATAATCAAAGAAAATGAAATGTTAGAAATAGAAGAGATAAATCTATTCAAAAGCATTTATCAATGCTATTATATGAAACTCAAGGAGATTAAGTTGTTTCAGGGAAAATAAAATGAATTCAAAGAAATGAATAGGTTAATATGTGTGTGTATATATATATATATATATGTATATATATGCAAAATAAATACAAGATAATTTTAGAAGGTAATGCTGGCAACTAGAGGGATCAGAAAACTCCTCAGGCAGAAGGCAATACTTGAATTGAGTTTTTAGAAGAAATTAGAGATCTCTCTTGACTTCCAAATTGTGCCTACATTTTCAGGTTAGTTTTACACTACCCTATCTTTTCTCTTCTCTTCCTCTTTTCTCAGAGAGTACTTGCCCCGGATCTCGTTCTTTTCATCCAAATTTCCTTCCCTGCTTGGCCCAGCTCCCAGCTTTCATTGTTCTGTCATTATTTCTCCTTTAACCTAGCTGTTGAGGTCTATGTGTTTGTTTGATAACTTTCTGCTGCCACCAATCTGCTACTTTAATGGTTTGGGCTGCACAGCATGGCCTAGTTGGAAAAGGTCTTCCCAAAAGAGACAAGACAGAATGTAGAATTTAGGAGACTTGTGACATCATACCTGATTCACTGTGTGGTTCTAAGCCTTTTATTGGTCTTTTCCCTGTCTTAATTTCCTTATCTGTAAAATGAGGATTATAACTGTCCATGAAAGGTAGTCATTCTTTTATAGTTTTGAATTGTGCACCTTCTCCATTGTGTATCATGTATCCCTAGGATTGCTAATGCATCACAGGTGAAAGAGTATGATTTTTGACTCCCTTGATATGATCAGTCCAGTTCAACATTTATCTCTACTCTAATTATTAATCTCTAGACCATTCTTCAGTATTGTTAGGGGATTCATGTATGAAGTCTTAGGTGTAAAAATTAAATGCTATTCCCATTGTATTTTTTGGGTCCCCACAGCCAGACAGTCAGCCTCCAAACACACTTGTGCATTCCCTGCTTTCCACATGACAACTATAGCACTGTCTCCCTCAGAGTGCTGAAGTTCTAGGAATTAGGGGGTGAAAGAACTGCAGAAGTAGTATCTCTTTTTTGTTGATCTGATTCATTATGTAGGTATGTAATGTAGGTAGGGAAATGTATTTCTTAGCTCAATTCCAATGCTTAAAACTTATATCAACCCAGACAGTAAGGTGGCTTGAGAATGAAGGAGAGAATATACACAGAGAGACTCATATTACTAATAACTATTGTTGTATATTATATATTACACATAATATTAAATATTAGACGAATACTCCATATAACATTTAAAGTCCTTCACAATCTGTTCCTTTCCACCTTTTCAGTCTTTTTACATTTAACTTCCCTCCATGCACTCTAAAATTCTGTTAATCTGACCTGCTTAGTGTTCCTTACTCAGGATATGCCCTTGGCTTGTTCCCCATGCCTGTAATACTCTCCTTCCTGGTCTCTTACCTCCTGGCTTCTCTGATTCTTCAAATCCCATCTTCTCCAAGAGACCTCTCCCAGTCTCTACAGCTGCTTGTGACTTTCCTTCTGAGGTTACCATCCATATACTTACATAGTTGGGCGTATTGTACTTTGTCACTGACTGTGATGTCATTTTGTCCTCTTCAAGTAAAAGGATAATGAGCGACTAACTTGTATGTACTTAGTTATTCCCATGTTCTTCCCCATGTTAAAATGTGGTCTTTCAGGACAGGGACTGTTCTTGGCTTTCTTTTTAACTTCAATGCTTGACACAGTACTTGGCAGTAAGAGCTTAAATGATCCTTGACTGATTAGTGATGATAATAGTTTCCACATTACGGTAGACTTTATGAATTTAAAAGGAACTTAAAGCGCATTATTTTATGTGATCCTTACAACAGTCTTGTGAGGTAAGTGGTGGCTGACATTGAATGTGTAAAGAAGATAGGAATTATTCTCATTTTATAGAGAAGGAAATTGGGACATTGGAAAGGTCTAATATGTGGTCAAGAATGACATCACAAGTCTCGTAAATCCCAGTTCATAGTTTTTCTCTTTTGGGAAGGTGTCTACTAACCAGCCTATACTGTGTAGCCCAAACCATTAAAGTAGCAGATTGGTGGCAGCCGAAAGTAAAGCATATAGGAAGAGAAAGAGACTGATGGTGGCACTAGGCTTCCAAAATAATTTCAAATTCCTCAGGGTTTGATCACAAGTTTTTTGGGTAGACTTAGTCAGGAGTAACTAATCTCTGTGATTGTTGACTCATGCTACCCAAGCTCATATGAGAAAGAATGAATTAGATGGTAAGACTAAGACATTAATTTATTGTGGGAGGTAGAATTGGCCTATGAACCAGAGTAATCTGGTTCTCATTATCTACCCAGGCTACTCCCTTTTTTCTGGGAAGATCCCAACTAGAAACCAAAATTACAGTTTGCAGTTGCTTCTATAGGTTAGCCTCCTTGATGAGGCCCACCAATGGTGTCTATAGTCCTTCTGAAAGTAGAGAGACCAATGAACCCTGAACTCACCCCCTGAACTTATCGATCTATCTGTGTCTCAATAGACAAGGCAAGCTCACCTTCTTGCTGATCTATTACATTTTGTATGCTATAATGACTATGGCAAAAATTAAAAATCTCTTAAAAATGTGATATTGATCTTCAATGACGCTCTTGCCATCAATAGAATCTTCTTTGTAAAAAGAAGTTAAGCAAAGAAAATGAATATATTGTCCATGACTAGTACAATATGCCTTGTACCATGTCTACATGCTGCCAGTCCCTGAAGAGAAGAGGGAAGCTTGCTTTGCTGTCAGTGTTCTGATGCCATGATTGGTTATTCATTTATCAGATTTCAAAATATCAGTCCACTAAGGTCATCCTGCATCCCTTGGATGATCTCCTTCTTTTGGTAGTATTCTTGCTGTGGGATCTGGCTACATGGCCAACAATTGTTCTGACATGAAGAAGGTTGCTTTGGCAGGATTGCCCCAGCCACCAAGCCAACCTATCTTAGCAGGCTGCTTCAGATTAGCCCATCATAAAGGATCCTGCAAACACACAGAATTGCCAAAGACTCTAGTTGTGGCTAAACCTTGTTTTGGCTATAAGGTGATGTCAGGGACAGTGTTGGAGGTAGATAAGACATTTTCAAGGACTGAGGGAGGAAAGTAGCTAACATTTATAGAGTAATATGAATTTATTAGCTTTACTGATACTACCAAATGACTGTTCTAAAGAGGAAGAATAGGGGCAGTGAGGTGGTGCAGTGAATAGAGCACCGGCCTTGGAGTCAGGAGGACCTGAGTTCGAGTCCAGCCTCAGACACTTGGCACTTACCAACTGTCTGACCTTGGGCAAGTCACTTAACCCCAATTGCCTTGCTTTCTCCCCTCCAAAAACAAAAAAACAGGCAGGATATGGATTTC
Source organism: Bettongia penicillata ogilbyi (assembly GCA_023548195.1). Classification (NCBI taxonomy): domain Eukaryota; kingdom Metazoa; phylum Chordata; class Mammalia; order Diprotodontia; family Potoroidae; genus Bettongia; species Bettongia penicillata. Next base: position 8,298,676 of record JAJHZJ010000197.1, read on the forward strand.
CATTCCTGTATTACAGAAGAAACTGAAGCCTACTAAGGAGAAATGACTTGCTCCGTCACATGGTTATGAAGTGGTGGTTTATGGACTGAGATCCAGGTCCTCTTACTAATGATCTTCCATTTACCTCACTGCTCTCCAAAGCTATACTGGACCAAGATGGGGTTAGTGGTAAATAGAGATCCACACTGAACTTGGGAGCACCAGGCCAATTGGAGAATTGAAAAATTGGAAGGAGGCTTAGATGTCTTTGAGTTCATGAAGTATGGCTTTTCTGTGCAACATTCAGAGCAAGTAATCAACAAATGTCTGCTTAAATAATTGCTTATGACAGTGAACTTATTACCTTCCAAAGTAGCTCATTCCACTATTCTATGTCTGATCGTAGACATAGAAAGATTTCGTTTTTGTTGTTACTTCAAACTAAAATCAAGTTTTATAACTTCTATTCAGTGACTGTAGCTCTGGCCTCTGGTTAGTTAGCTTCTTTCTGCCTCAGTTTCCTCAATTATAAAATGAGGATAATATTAGATCCTATCTCACATAGTTTTTTTTAAGAATTAAATGACAGAATATTTGTAAAGTACCTAGCACAGTTTCATTGTAGGTGCTTAATAAGTGCTTGTTCTCTTATTCTCCTTATCTTAGATCCACTTATTTTTCCAGGTTTAATTCCAGTTTTGACTCATGTTCTTCCTATAGTCTCACTCCCTGTTCCTTTCTCTACACATCCTGTTAGTTTCATTCATTTAACTGACCTGTAATTGAACTGATCTCTGACAAAATGGACCAAGTTTTGTAAAATGAGGTGGTTGGGCTAGATGGCTTCTGACCTCCGAGTCTATGCTCATTTGCTTCAGGGTTCCCACATTCTACAGAAGGGCATAGGGTTTCTCGACAGAGAATTGAAGTTTAAACCCTAGATCTGCACTCAAATGCCTTGTTGACCTTGGAAAAGTCATTTATCCTCTTTGAGACTCATCTTCCTCATCAGTAAAAGGAAGTTATTTAGAATAATTCTAGGCCCCTCACTCACTATCTCTGTGATCCCATGATCCTTTGGTCCAGGATTTTTTCTTTCTTGTTATTCTTTGACTAAATTTCCTCTGTCTCATGCCAACAAGAACTGTGGAATAGGAAAATGATTCAGTGAGGAAAAGGGTGGGGTGGTTTAAGTGCTTTTTTGTTCAGGATCTTAGTTTTTTTGTTTTTGTTCTTTTAAAAAAGGTTGTGAGTGTACAATTTAGAGCAAGGATTCTTTTTTTTAAAAAATTTATTTATTTATTTAACTTTTTACATTCATTTTCACAAAATTTTGGGTTCCAAATTTTCTCCCCTTTTCTCCCCTCCTCCCACCCCAATACACCAAGCAATCTAATTTTCCCTATCTCCAATCTGCCCTCTTTTCTGTCATCCCTCCCTTCTCTTGTCCCCATCTTCTCTTTTCTCCTGTAGAGCCAGATGACTTCCTATTCCTCATTAACTGTATGTCTTCTTTCCTAGTAGCAACAACAATACTAAACAGTTGTTCCTAAAACTTTGAGTTCCAAATTCTCCCCATCCCTCCCTCCCCACCCATTCCCTTTGGGAAGGCAGGCAATTCAATATAGGCCATATCTGTGTAGTTTTGCAAATGACTTCAATAACAGTCGTGTTGTATAAGACTAACTGTATTTCCCTCCATCCTATCCTGCCCCCATTGTTTCTATTCTGTCTTTTGATCCTGTCCCTCCCCAAGAGTGTTGACTTCAAATTGCTCCCTCCTCCCATTGCCCTCCCTACCATCATCCCCCCCCACCTTGCTTATCTCCTTCTTCCCCACTTTCCTGTATTGTAGGATAGGTTTTCATACCAAAATGAGTGTGCATTTTATTCCTTCCTTTAGTCGAATGTGATGAGGGTAAACTTCTTGGTTTTTTTGCTCAGCTCTCCTCTTTTTTCCTCCACTAAAAAGTCTCCTGCTTGCCTCTTGAATGAGATATAATTTACCCCATTCCATTTCACCCTCTCTCCTCCCACTACATTTCTCTCTCACCATTTACCTTAATTTCTTTTAAGATATGGTCCCATCCTATTCAATTCACTCTGTGCTCTCTGTCTCTGTGTGTGCATGCTTGTGTGTATGTATGTGTGCATGCACGCATGTACATGTGTGTGTGTGCATGTGTGTGTGTGTGTGTGTACGTCTGTGGGTGGTCCCACCAACTACCCAGATACTGAAACGTTTTAAGAGTTACAAATATTGTCTTTCCATGTAGGAATGTAAACAGTTCACCTTTGGTAAGTCCCTTATGTCTTCCCTTTGCTGTTTACTATTTCATGCTTCTTCTCATTCTTGTGTTTGAAAGTCAAATTTTTTTTTCAGCTCTGGTCTTTTCATCAAGAATGCTTGAAAGTCCTCTGTTTCATTGAAAGACCATATTTTCCCCTGAAGTATTATACTCAGTTTTGCTGGGTAGGTGATTCTTGATTTGAGTCCTAGTTCCTTTGACTTCTGGAATATCCTATTCCATACCCTTTGATCCCTTAATGTAGAAGCTGCTAGATCTTGTGTTATCCTGATTGTATTTCCACAATACTGGAATTGTTTCTTTCTAGCTGCTTGCAATATTTTCTCCTTAACCTGGGAACTCTGGAATTTGGCCACAATGTTCCTAGGAGTTTCTCTTTTTGGATCTCTTTCAGGCGGTGATCGATGGATTCCTTCAATACTTATTTTGCCCTCTGGTTCTAGAATCTCAGGGCAGTTTTCCTTGATAATTTCATGGAAGATGATGTCTAGGCTCTTTTTTTGATCATGGCTTTCAGGTAGTCCCATAATTTTTAAATTGTCTCTCCTGGATCTATTTTCCAGGTCAGTTGTTTTTCCCATGAGATATTTCACATTATCTTCCATTTTTTCATTCTTTTGGTTTTGTTTTGTGATTTATTGGTTTCTCCGAAAGTCATTAGACTCCACCTGTTCCATTCTAATTTTGAGGGAACTATTCTCTTCAGTGAGCTTTTGAACCTCTTTTTCCGTTTGGCTAATTGTGCTTTTGAAAGCATTCTTCTCCTCATTGGCTTTTTGAACCTCTTTTGCCAATTGAGTGAGCCTATTTTTCAAGGTGTTATTTTCTTCAGCATTTTTTTGGGTCTCCTTTAGCAAGGTATTGACCCGTTTTTAATGCTTTTCTTGCATCTCTCTCATTTCTCTTCCCAGTTTTTCCTCCACCTGTCTAACTTGATTTTCAAAATCCTTTTTGAGCTCTTCCATGGCCTGAGCCCACCGGTCATCCACCTGGGATGTCTGGGATAGAGAGGCCCCGACCTCCACGTCTTTCTCCGATGAGAAGCATTGTACTTCGTCATCAGAAATGAAGGGAGGAAGGAACATCTCTTCCCCAAGAAAGTAGCTCTCTATGGTCTTATTTTGCTTCCTCTTTCTGAGCATTTTCCCAGCCAGTTACTTCACTTCTGAGATTCCTCTGCACCCCCGCCTAGATCCTCCCAGCTAGTGCTTGGGGTCTGAGATTCAAATGCTGCTTCCCAGTCTCAGGGCTATCCACGGCGGGAGTGGCTGCTATTCAATGTGAGCTTAAGTTCTGGTGCTCAGGTGGGGGCAGGGCCACTTCCCAGGCTCAGTTCCCCCAGGGGCTTTATGCAGAGACCTTCAGTAATGGAGTGGGTGGGGGCAGGGCCGCCTCCCAGGCTCAGCTCCTTCAGGGGGTTTATGCAGAGACCTGAACTTCTGCCTGCCTGCTCGGGGAGTCCCGGGCCACCACTGCTGCTTGTGCCACTCCCTCCGCCGCTGCCTCCCGAGGGGGCCCGAGCCACAGAGACACCCCGCTCCCCTCTCGGCCAGCCTAGACATCTCTCTCACTGACCTGTAGCGTCTGTGGGCAGAGGAACCTTCCAGGTCTCTGAAGATTCTGTCCCTGAAACCTGCTCGGATCTGCTCCTCTGGGGCCGGGGCCAGGGCAACTCAGGGGTGGGCTCTGCTTTCCGGGGCGCAACGGGCCCCTGGGGACTGCTCTCCAGGGCTCTCTGGAATGGAAATCTCTTCCACTGTGTTTCTGTGCACCTTGCAGTGATCCAGAATTTGTGGGGAGTTCTTCTTGCAGGAAATATATGGGCTGTGGATTCGGAGCTAGCATACGTGAGTCTTTCTACTCTGCCATCTTGGCTCCTCCTAGAGCAAGGATTCTTAACCTAGAGTCAAAGGGTTCTTGGAGAGATTTCAGGGATTTCATAAAACTGGATGAAAGAATATACATCATTTTCATTAACTTCTAACAGAATTTTAGCATTTTCTTAAATTATAAATATAGACAACAAAACATTATTCGGGCTTCACTGGGCTTTTGCCAAAGGGATCCATCTCTCTCTCTCTCTCTCTCTCTCTCTCTCTCTCTCTCTCTCTCTCTCCCACACACACACACACACACACACACACACACACACACACACACACACACACACACACACGAGGTTAAGAGCCCTTGGTTTAGAGGTATCCAGTTCAGTTTGCCCTATCTGTAGATAACTACTATAAAATTCCTCTTATGTATAATATTTTCCAATATCTTTTCTTCCCTCTATTAAGCTAAGTGGCAAACACCATTTGAATCACATGACACTTCAAATGATAAGTTTTTTGTGAGTAAAGAGAAGGTTGTTGAAGTTCCCATGATGAACCATGATGAATTTTACACCCGTGTTTTCCAAGACAAGGAGCTTTTCTGCACAGTTGTAGAACTGAAGTATATTGGCAATGCTACAGCACTTTTCATTCTTCCTGATGAAGAGAAAATGAAGAAAGTTGAAGATGCTCTAAGCCCAGAAGTACTAAAAAAGTGGGAAAATTCACTCCAAGAAAGGTAATTATCCACTGTTGATAATCTGTAGGATAGCATCCAGTTTTAGCATTACTCGTTCTATATTTTAACCTGTGTTCTAATGTTCTTTCCATCCCTAACGATTCTATTATTTTCTGACACCATCCATTACTGTAAATACTGCAACAGCTCTCAGTAAAATCTTAAGAATAAATAAATCTAGGTACTTTTTCTGTTTGTTTGCTTTTGTGCCTCTTCCATTCCCAGGGTCTAATTATTTGCTAATGACCCCAAGTTAAGGCATTGATCAAAAAACTGACATATAACTTCCCAATTCTTTTTTTTTTTTAGTAAGTAAGATTACAATACAAACTTTTGAACCAGAAACAACTTTAGAGGTCATCAATTATATTAATTTTACAGATGTGGAAACTGAGGCTCAAAAACCAAAATGACTTGACCAAGGTGACAACCAGCAGAAATTCCAACTGATTCCAAATTCAGGAGTCTTTCTGACATACCCACACACTCACACCTTCTGAAATTTTAAGCACCAATTTGTTCCTTATTCCACTTAATTTCCCATCCAAGGCAACTTCTATGGAGAGGTTAAAATGCCAATTTCCCTATCTTTTTTGAAACCTACCTTAAATACTCCAAAGCATTCTTTCCTTTGAACCTTATCAACATATAGGTTGGTATCACTCTTGGAGTTCTTTTCAAATATAGTCTTCTAGTAGTCATCAAAATTTTTATACTTTGGTGTTTTTTTCCCCCCAATATTACCTCAGGGACAGTAATAGTAATGATAGCCATTTTTTTATATATTACCTTCTATGTGCCAGAGGCTCTGCTAAGCTTTACAAATATGATCTCATTTGAGCCTCACAACAACCCTAGGAGGTTGTTTCTACTATAATCCTCATTTTATAGTTGAGGAAACTGAGGCAGGCAAGGATGAAGTGACTTGCCATGAGTCACACAGCTAGGTAGTATCTGAGGTCAGACTTGACCTCCCAGTCCAAATCTCTATCCACTGTGTCACCTAGCTATCTGCCCAAAACCACCTCCCATGCATCTTCTGTACAACACTTGGTGCTCTAATGTATGACCTCAGTCAAATAATAATCTCTTCATCCCATTTTTCCAATTTTTAAAATGAAGGGATTGAGCAAAGGAATTGCTAAGAACTTTTTCAATTCTAAATTCTCTGTTCTAAATGCTCCATATTCTAAAGTACTTTATAACTTCAGTGTTTCGTGTTATATGATCTAACATTCAATTTCTATAAGGCACTTTTCAATTCTGACATTCTTGTGGCCTAATTTTTTTTTTAATTTTTGTCCATTTTAAACTTAAATACAAAGTGAGAAAAGAAAAAAAGAACATTTCCATGTATACAGAAGAACAAGAGAGGGTTCATTAAAAATATGTCATCTAACATTCCATTATATGAAGATACTAGCTACATAACTCTAACTTGGAACATGCTAACCAACTAAGATCTGAAGGCCCTTTTAGTTTTGACAAGTTCATTTCTAACTCTAAGAGTCTCTCTCTAGGGTCCTAATGTGTTCAATAAATAATGAGCTGAAAGTTAAATTGAATGTTAAACTGAATATTAAGATGGTTTCACGGGTTTACTCATTGCAAAGGTGCTAGCGAATAAAATGGTCACAGTGCTCTTCTCTCACTGTTTTTTTTTTTACAGAGAGATCAATCTCTTCTTGCCAAAATTTTCCATCTCTAGTAACTATGAACTAAAGAAGATACTTTCAACAATGGGTATTCAGGACCTCTTTACCAGTCAAGCTAATCTTTCTGGAATAACTAGACAAAAAAAGCTCGCAGTTTCCAAAGTAGGTTCAACAACTGTAAATTATTACTTCTCAAGTTTTTAGGTACAGAGATTGAGGTGGGCAGGATACTGAATTCTTCTTTGGTAAGGTAGGTGAAACTGATCATGTTGGTAGCATTATAGTGATATAAATAATGACAAAAATATGCCTATGGATCCCATGGCCTCCTACAATTCTTGTAGATTCCATAGAATCCAGAATAAGATAGCTTATTATTATAACCCATGTTTTCAAATACAATCTAGCTCCCTAGAAATAGAGTAATAATCCATATACCTATAAGGAATGAAGGTTAACAAAGTATCTTCATCACAATAACCTTTTGAGGTACCTAGTGAAAGAATTATTACTGTAAAGATAAGGAAAACTTGCCATAGGTCACTCAGCTGGGAAGTATCTGAGATTAGATTTGAACTAACTTCTTCCCGACCTAAGTCAGGAAGGCTGCAAGGGGAGGCACTTTGAGGGGACGAGATTTGCTGAAGGAACAAAACCAAGGAATGGTAGAGCCATTTGAAGTACTGGTCCCAAATGTAACAAATAATAATCATAGCTAGAAGAAAAACCAAATGAGTTTACAAAGAGTCGGACATGGTGGCAAAGAATTAGAAATTAAGGAAAGGCCCTTCTGTTGTGGAACAGCTAAACAAGTTGTGGCATATGACTGGGATAGAATATTATTATGCTATTATCAATTGCAAAGGGAATGACTTCAGAAAAACCTGGCAAGACTTTCATGAACTGATGCAACATCAAATGAGTAGAATTAGGAGAATGTTGTACATGGTAACAGCAATGTTGATATTATAAACAATTACTAAAGATTTAGCTACTTTGATCAATACAGTGATCCATGATCCATGAAGCCAAAGGGTTCATGACGAAAAACGCTATCAACCTTCAGAGAACTGATGAATGCAGAGTACAATTTGAAGAATATTTTTTCACTTTATTTTTCTTGTGTGGGTTTTTTTTTTTTTTACAATATGGCCAATGTAGAAGTGTGTTTTGCATGACTTCATATGTACAACGGGTATCATACTTATTGCCTTCTCCATGGGTCTGGGAGAAGATGGAGGGAGGGAAAGAATCTGGGCCTGAAAATAACAATGAAAAAAATTACTTGACGTAAGTGGGATCATAGATTTAGTGCTGGAAAAGACCTCAGAGACCCTCTAGTAGAAACTCTATCATTTGAAAGATGAGTAAACTGAGGCCTAAGGAGGTTCAGTGACTCATTCAATTGCCACAACAACCCTGTGAGATATTTGCTATCATTTTAATAGTATTTACCTTCCAGCTAAGTGGCGCAATGGATAGAGCACAGGACTTGGAGTCGGAAAAAACTGAGTTTGAATCTTGTTTCAGACATTCTCTGGCTGAGTGAGGCTGGAGAAATCACTTAACCTTCTGGTGCCTCATTTTCCTTATCTATAAAATTGGGAATAATTGGGAATAATAATAGCACCTGTGTCCTAAGGTTGCTGTAAGGCTCAAATGACTTAATGTAAGTAAAGCACAATGCAAGCCTTAGAGGACTATCTAAATGTGCACTGTTATTCTTTTCAAGATAAGGAAATTGAGTCTAAAGGAGGTTAATAACTTGCTGGAGGTTCCAGAGCAATTACCTTTCTGAGAATGAATTCAAATATCAGTTTTCCTGACTCTAAATCTAGTCTGTTTACTCTATCACAGGCTTCTTATTTCCTAGATATGTGACTGTGGGCAAACCAATTCTCTTTTCTCTTCTTCATTTTCATCAGCATTGGATTTACAAGGTTGTTGTGAGAAACATACTTTTCAAATCTGAAAAAAAGAGATAGATTAATTGTTATTCTACAAAGTGTGAAGATAATTCTGAAAATTCAGAGTGATATCTGATTGTAGAGGGCCTTGAATGCCAAGACAAGGATTTTGTTTGTTACTCAGGGAAATCATCTTTCCTGACAGTTATGTTATAAAGAAATCTCATGGTTCCTTGAGTCATGCCTAATTAATTTCAAATTAATTTGAACACTGGGCATCATGAACTGATGCAAAATCAAATGCCTAGAACTAGGAGAATGTTGTACATAGTAACAGCAATATTGAAATGAAAATCAACTATGAAAGATTTAGCTATTTTGATCAACACAATGATTCATGAAGCCAACTCTAAATAAGCTTATTCTGATCAATGGATTTTCAGAATAACACTATTAACACACAGTACGGGTAGCTAGGTGGTGCAGTGGATAGAGCACCAGTTCAGGAGTCAGGAGGACCTGAGTTCAAATGTCACCTCAGGCACTTGACACTCACTAGCTGTGTGATCTTGGGCAAGTCACTTAACCTCAATTGTCTCATCCTGGGTCATCTCCAGTCATCCTGATGAATATCTGGTCACTGGATTCAGACCACTCTGGAGGAGAAGTGAGGCTGGTGATCTGCACAACCCTCCCTCACTCAAAAGAAAGTCAAGTGCAAGTCATGTCATTATTCCTCTGATGGCATGGTCCTCTTTGGTAACGAAGGACAAACACACACACATCAACACACAGTAATATAATTTCTGGATATGCTGCTGCAGGGGGTGATTGCCCTTTATAATTAAATGCATCTTTTGGTTAGTGCTGCATTTTTGTACCACTGAAGATCTTGTTCCCTCCAAGTCCCAATTTCCTTAGAGATTTGGAAGGTGAGATCACCTGCTGAATTTTTCAGCATCATCAGTCCACAAAAATGGGCTTCTTGCCCTTTAAAATAGTTTTGTTACTAATATAGATGTGTATTACCTTCCCTCACTTCAAAGAATCCAAAGTTGATTCCTAAGCTCTGTGAAGACTCATGTTGGCATGTACAATCCTAATAATTCAAACATGTATTAAGTGTGTCCTATGTGCCAGACATCCCCATGCTAATGACATAGCCCAGCAAATGCACTGACTTTCAGTCTTCTAAGCATCCTTAATTGTAGCACATTATTAACAAGGGTGGGGTTCTGAGGCCTTAGAGTTTTCTATTTCCTGTTGGAATCAACAAAATTCCCAGACTTTTAAAACTATCTCTGAATGAGTCAGTGTAGTAGAGTGATAGAGCCCTAGGAAGACAGTCAAAAAGTATGGATTTCACGTCATGGGAAAGTCACTTCATTTCTTTATGAGTTCATTTCCTTTTCTTTAAAGTGATTATTGGGAGTGCCCAGAAAATCTCTGATTCCTTCCAGTTCTAACATCCTTTCTCTATGCTCCTTTCTTTCAAACGCAATACACCTGGCATCATCCTACGATATTTACATGTGTAATTTTTTCCTTTCCATTGCTAATTTAAGTGACTATTGCATAGCTGAGGCAGTTAGATGACTCTATGAAGGGACTGCCAGTTCCAAAGTCAGGAAGATCCATCTTCATGAATTCAAATCTGGCCTCAGATACTTATTAGCTGTGAGACTCTGGATAAGTCACCTAACCCTGTTTGCCTCACCTATAAAATAAATTGAAGAAGGAAATGGCAAATCACTCCAGTATCTCTGCCAAGAAAACCTCAAATGGGGTAATAAAGAGTCAAGCATAATTGAAAAAATGACCAAACAGAAAAATTGTACTGCTGAACAGTACAGCACTTTTTCTGTTTCTGTATTTTCCAAAGTGAATTTAATTTATTTTACATTAACTGGGGCCAGTCTTTCCCCAGCACTCCTGAATCTGGAACTCTACCTTGGCATCAGTGTATATATACTGGAAAGTGAACTTGGCATATGCAAGAGAAGTCCAAATGGGTTAAACTATGACAGTGGGGGAAAATATTTAAAAAGTTAAGGAATGGAGAAAGGCATCTGCTCAAGAAACTTCAGTGGTTCTCTATTACCATCAGATAAAATAGAAAGTCTACTTAAAGCCTATCACAATCTTGTTCCAACCCAGCTGCCAGACAGATTTCACATTATTCTGCCTCATTGTTACTATGAAACTGACCTCCTTATGGTTCCATACATGACATTCTGTCTTTTCCTTCCATACCTTTTCGTCGGCTGTCTCCCATGCCTGAAATGTTTTCCTTCCTCACCTTTGCCTTCTGAAATCCCTCTTCCTTTTAAGAGTCATCTCAAATTCCACCTTCCATATGCAGTCTTCTCTGCTAAGTCTAGTTATTATCACTTTCCTAATTCTGAAAAGATGTTGTATTTACTTTGTATAAAATTTATATTTACTTGTTTCCATACTTGTTGCTCTACCCATTCTCCAATTTGCATACAGTATCTCATTTCATCCTGAAATGAATGTTTGGGGAAAGAAGTGTAATTATGGAAGTGCCTTTATACTTGTAACTTAGTCATGGGAGTATCATAAGGTGAATTCATTTCAAATTCCTCTCCTACTAAATCCACTCTCCAAATTGTTCCTTTTTTAAAAAAATCTCAGCATTGTCTGTGGTATACCACAACAATTTAGCAAAAAAGAGGAGATAAAATATAAAGTGACTTTGAACTCTAAAAAACCTGAAAATTAACTCCTTAATAATAGAGTTGTCAGGGTAGGTAACGTAGAATAGTAGGGAGAGTTTTAGTTTTGTGTCTGAATTTGAATACCTGCTGTGAAATTATATGCCAGTTACTTTTTAAAAAAATGTGTTGATTTCCCCATTAGAATGTAAAGCCTTTGGAGACAAGGCTGTCTTTCTGTTTGTGCCTGACAGATTATAAGCACTTAATTAATACTTGCTGACTTGACTGTGTGATATTGGGAAAGTCATCTAACTTCTGTGAGGCTCATCTCTGAAATGAGGAGGTTAGACTACATGACCTCTAAGGACCCTCCCAGCTCTTCATACAACATTGTGAGACAAGTACAATCATCTGTGCTTCATGCACAAGGAATATTGGGCTCAGAAAAACTACATGATTTGTCTGTGGTCATATATGAGAATAAAAGGTGAACAGTGTAACAAATAACTAGTGAGTGTCAAAGGGAGGATTTGAAATCCAGCCTTCCTAATTACAAGGCCAGAACTCTTTCTACTGTAACCATGTTATGTGGAGAATGAGGAGGTAGGAGAAAGAGCTGAATGTATAAAGTAAGAAGTTCAAGAAATCAGGGATATGAATAGTTAGATGAGGAAGGGTTGTTTCATTCATTTGCACATTTCAGTAGTTTTTCAGCCATGTCCAACTCTTCATGATCCCATTTGGGATTTCTTGGCAGAATACTGGAGTAGCATGCCATTTCCTTTTCTAGCTCATTTTGCAGATGAGGAAACCAAGGCAAAAAAAGTTAAGTGACTTGCCCAGGGTCATTCAGCTAGTAAGTGTCTGAGGGCAGATTTGAACTCAGGAAGATGAGTGTTTCTGTCTCCAGGTTCAACATTCTATCCATTGCACCTCTTAGCTGCCCTTTTTTGGCATACTAGTATATGGTTAATAAATGTTTCTTGATTGATTGAGGAGAAGAATAGGAAAGAAAAGGTGAGGAGTATAGGATTGAAGGATCGGGAGGTAGAGACGAAGATTAGGTTGGGAAAAGGAGTAAGTAGGAGGGAAAGATAAGGAGGATGTAATGAGCATGGAAGTTAGGGGATGGTGTGATGAGCAGTGTTGGCTGTTCAACCACTCTTGTTGGCTGTTTATCCGACTGCTGACTTCTTCCCATAGCAGGGAAGAAATATCAAATTATCTGTAATTCTCTCCATCTTTTATAGCTCATAGCCTGCAGCCTGGCAAAGTAACTCATTGTGAGATCTGAATCTCCCTCTTTTCTGAAGATTCTCCCATTGCAACTACCTTCTTGTTCCCAATGAGCACAGCCAGCCAAGCAAAGGACTGTGGTTGACTTAGTTTATAAAGACAAAAATAGCATTCCAAACAAAGAAAGGAAACAGACTTTCCCATGCCTTAGAAAGAAAGGTTTCAGGCTTGCAGGATGGAGGCTAAGAGGGAAAAAGAAGTATTGTATTATAGCCTTGGGCTCTGTAATCTGAGAGAAGAAAGACATTGCTCATTCATGATATGCCTCAGCAGCCTCACTCTCAGAGTACTGGCTTCTTTCTATGAGGCAGTTATCTCTGTCTTTATTTCTTTTCTCCAACTTTTCTTGACTTGTCCCTATTCCCTTTCTCAATCTTCTAATGTGTATGTGTGTTCATCCTTTGTTGCCAAAGAAGACCATGACAACAGAGAAATAATAACCTGACTTGTAGTTGACTTTGTTTTGAGTAAGGGAGGGCTGTGCAGGTCGCTAGCCTCATTTCTCCTCCAGAGTCATCTGAATTCAGTGACCAAATATTCATCATGATGACTGGAAACGACCCAGGATGAGGCAACTGGGGTTAAGTGACTTGCCCAAGGTCACAAAGCTAGTGAGTGTCAAGTGTCTGAGGTGAGCTTTGAACTCAGGTCCTCCTGACTCCTGCACTGGTGCTCTATCCACTGTACCACCTAGCTGCCCATCTCCTAGTATGCCTCCAATCAGAAGCTAGGGTCCTCTTTGAGTCTCTTCTGGATTCATTGAACCATCTTTAAAAGATCTAGTGGTATGGAGTATCGTTTTTTATCCTATGGAGTGGTTTCTATTCAGATTTGTAGAATAGGACCTTAGAGATCTTTCAGTCCAATCTCCTTTCTTTGCAGAGGAGAAAATAGAGGTACAGTGAGTTTAAGAGACTTATAGAATCATGCCTCTAATAAGCATCTGAGGCAGAATTTGAATTCATGTCTTCCTGGCTATAAGTGCAACTTTCTTTGTAGTATGCCACATGTATACTTCATAAAGGGATCACCTGGAATGGCAAAACAAAGTTACTCTAACATGAAGACCCATCTAACATATCTCAGTTCATGTCACAGGCTTGTATGTGGCAAATTAATACTGTACACCAGTGTAAACTTTGAACTAGGCCATATAGGGAGGTAGTGTTATAACAGAAGACCAAAGAGCTGTTAGGAAGACTTTCTTTAGATACCTGAACCTGTGATCTTGCCCTTTTCATCTTCAATAGGAGTTTGTAATTTCCACTTTGGGTAGGAGGAGGAAGGGAAGGAAGAGGAGAAGGAGGAAGGCCCCATCTCTTTTTCTCTCCTCTTTCTGATAAGGGTATTAGGCTAGAATTATAGTTATCTACTGTATATCACAGGGCAGCTAAGTAGCACAGTGGAGAGAGTGCCAGACCTGCAGTCAGGAATATATGAATTCAAATCCAGCCTCAGATGCTAGCTGTGTGACAAATCACCAAGAAAATCACATAACCTCTCTGTTCCTCATTTTCCTCAACTGTAAAATGAAAATAATAATAGCACTTAGCCTGGTACCTAGCACAGAGTAGATACTATATGAATGGGTATTCCTTTCTCCTTCCTTTCTGTGGAAGTGGGTACTGGGGACTAAAGGGTTTGGATTTCCTCACATAGCTGCAATTCCAGATTTCCTATCTGCCATTCAAATGCCACCCTTGCCTCCTAACTCTGATCATCTCAGCGGTCTCTCCACCAAGTTGAAGCTAGATCTCCCACCACATATGCAGCAGGAAGTGTCAGAGGGCCAGCCTTCAGACAACTGACCCATGCTCACCTGGGCAGGAATGAGGCTACCTCACAGTCCACGTAAACAACATTATGAAGTCCCTTTTCTGTGATCAGGTCTGTGAAGCACAAACTCCCTTGTAAAAGTCTGAAGGAATACAGGTGAAGAAGATTCTGGAGGACATGAGAGTGGGATAGGGAATTAGGGATGAGAAATTTAAAAGGATAAGGAGGCCAGGAAGGAAAGAAAGTGGTTAGAGAGAAAAGATGAGAAAATAAAAAATATGAAGAGGGTAAAAGGGAGAGGATAAGGAAGAGAGCATGAGAAGTTGGAAGGAGGAACAATGCAGCGTATGAGGAGAGTGGAAGGATATTAAAAGGGGGATAATGAGGATGGAAGAAGTTGTGGTGGCAACTGTCCAGAGCAATTACCAACTGTCTGCAGCAATCTAATTTTCTCAAAAATAGAGGAGAAATTTTAAAATTCTTACCTCTCCCCCTTATATTTCCCAGCACTGATTTTAGCATGGTAGTGATCTTAGGATCTCTTTTATTTGTCAGCGACCAGCACATTTTTGGCCATAAGATCTTCCAAGAGCTCCTGAGGTCCAGTACCCAAGGCCCATGCAAAATTCTTTCAGCACCCTTCATGATGTGGTTTCTGTATCTCCACCTCCAGGTTCAGTAATATTGTTTTTCCCCTTTACAGGTGGTTCACAAGGCTGCGCTAGATGTGGATGAGGCTGGTACGGAAGCTGCGGCTGTCACGGCCATGAAGGTTATCCTATTTCAGCAAGGTGGCCTTTACCTCCAGTCATTAAGTATGACAGGCCATTCCTAGTCTTTTTGTATAATGAAGAAAACATACTTTTTATAGGAAAAGTCAACAACCCCAAAAATGCATAGTCTTCTTGAAGAAGGTCTGACCTGTGAGCCTTGGAAGACGTGGAAGTAAAGGGAACAGGAGATCTACTCCCAGGCCAGCCTGTCATATACTGGGTGACCCTGGTCTAGTTCCTCACTCTCTGTAAACTTGACCTTCTACATTAATTTTAAAAAAGGGATCATCCTATGTGCCTTAAGATGTCTATTGATTATGTAATAATGTTTCTAATTAGTTAGGGAATTCTTGACAAACTTTAGGCACCATTGCCTTAACGATAAAAGGTTGCAGTTATTTTTTATTATAATAAATAAATCATTGAGAAACAATTTTCTTTGAGCACATTTTTTTCTTCTTCATTCACTCATTCATTCCTTGTTTGGATCCTCTGAGCTTTAGTTTCTTCATCTCTGAAACGGGCATAAAGATAGTTGGATAGGGTTGTTGTGAAGAAAGTGCTTAGTGGACTGGAAAGCGTTACAGATGTGTGAATTATTAAGCATTCAGCGTTTATTAGGCATCTGCTAAATGCTTGGCTTCGATCACTGTCTTGCAAGAGATAAGAAGATAAACCATGAACTCTTCCTTCAATGAGGTTTCAGTCTGATAAAAGATATGACAGAGACATATTCAACTAGAATGTAAATGAGAATGTTATAGGTGGAAATATAGACGCAAAGTGCTATAAGAAAGAGGAAGGAAAAAGGCTACTTTCACCTTGGATGGTGATTGTTGTTTTTCAGTTATTTCAGCTGGGTCTGACTCTTCGTGGCCTCATTTGGGGTTTTCTTAGCAAAGAGAGTTAAGTGGTTTGCCATTTCCTTCTCCAGTTCACTTTGTAAGAAGTGTCTTTCTCGCAATATATTCCTCTCTCACCCCTTAATTTTATTTTTTTATTTTTTAGAAATCATCCCTTCATATTCAACTCACCCTGTGTTCTCTCTCTCTATGTGTATATGTGTATATATACACATACATAGACACACACAAATATGTATGTGTGTATGTACGTATATATGCATTTTCCCTCCAACTGCCCTAACACTGAGAAAAGTCTCAGGAGTTACAAATATTATCTTTCTATGTAGGAATGTAAACAGTTCAATTTCAGTAAGTCCCTTATGATTTCTCTTTCCTGTTTACCCTTTCATACTTCTCTTGATTATAGTATTTGAAAGTCAAAATTTTCTATTCATCCTCCTATCTGATCAAGAATGCTTGAAAGGCCTCTATTTCACTGAATATCCATTTTTACCTTGAATATTATATTCAGTTTTACTGGGTAGGTGATTCTTGGTTTTAATCCTAGCTCCTTTGACCCTGGAATATCATATTCCAAGCCCTCTAATCCCTTAATGTAGAAGCTGCTAGATCTCGTGTTATCCCAATTGCATTTTCACAATACTTGAATTGTTTATTTCTGACCACTTGCAATTTTTTCTCCTTGACCTGGAACTCTGAAATTTACTACAATATTCCTACTACATATTCTACTATATATTCCTACTACATATCCTACTACATATACTACAATATCTCCTTTTGAGATTTCTTTCAGGAGGTGATTGGTAGATTCTTTCAATATCTATTTCACCCTCTGATTCTAGAATATCAGGGCAGTTTTCCTTGACAATTTCTTCAAAGATGATGTCAAGGCTCTTTTTATGATCATGGTTTTCAGGTAGAGCAATAAATTTTATATCATCTCTTCTGGATCTTTTTTCTAGGTCAGTTGTTTTTCCAATGCGATATTTCACATTGTTGTCTATTTTTCATTGTAACAAATCAATCATTAAAAAACAATATTCTTTGAGAACATTTTTTCTCTTCATTCACTCATTCATTTCTTCTTCTGACACTCTGAGCTTTAGTTTCTTCATCTGTATAATGAGGATACTGATACTTGCATAATGTTGTTGTGAAGAAAGTACTTAGTGAACATGAAAGTGATAAAATCCTGATAAAGTTTCCCCCAGCCCCAACATTCTAACTTCTTTATGGGTCCCACTGAACAGCAGACATGCCCTGATTTAACCACACAATCTGGCTGTAACCACTCCTTAGGACCCCAGAATCAATAAAGCCACTGCCCCTAGCTAGCCACTTCTTCCAGATCCAGTTCACATATTTGAACCAGTGTGTTCTTATACTGAACCTCAACCACATCGTTCATTTAGTCCAAGACAGGACCACAAAACCTAACTATTCATCTTGACTGGACAGGCTCACAATAGCTAGCCAATCAGAAAGCAGAACCATCAGGGTGTTTAATTACCGAACCATATAAGACACCCCTCCTCTATTGCCTAAGTTCTTGACAAATTCCTCCTGCATTTTATTACTTATAACTTCTGTTATATAACTGCATCTTTACCATCTTGCTTTCTATGAAGTTGTGGTTTCTTCTTCTTGGAATCTAGTCCATTTCTGAGGGGTGTCAATCCTCAGTATATGCCTGTACTTAGATGAAAAGTGGTCTGACTGCATTCTTTGATATGGTGCTGCGACAACACATCAAGAAACTTCATCAAAGGTGTTATAGATGTGAATGATTATTTATTAAATATTTATTAGGTACCTATTAATGCTACATATCCTTTCTCCTCAGCCTCTCTTCATCATTGTGTTGCAAGAGATTAGAAGATAAACCATGACCTCTTCCCTCAGTGAGGTTATAGTGTAGTAAAAGTGATGACAGGGACGTATTCAGCTAGAATGAAAAATAGAATGTTATAGTTAGACATATACATTCAAAGTGGTATAATAAATTGGAGGAGAAAGAAGCTACTTCTACTCAGGGGGTGACTGTTGTTCATTTACTTCAATCATGTCTGACTCTCCATGACTCCATTTGGGGTTTTCTTGGAAAAGACACTAGAGCAATTTGTCATCTCCCTCTCCAACTCATTTGTACAAATGAAGAAACTGAGGCAAACAAGATTAAGTGACTTGCCCAGGGCCAATACAGCTAGTAAGTACTGAGGCTGGATCTAAACTCAGGAAGATGCATCTTCCTGACCACTGGCCTAATTCTCTATCCAATGTGTCACCTAGCTGCCCCAGGGGGATGATAAAAAATAGTTTTGTGGGAATTGTGTGATGACCAAGATTGCAGAATAAATTTTTTCTGCAAACTTCTTCAACTCCAAATATCAGAGAAAGGAATTATTCCCCAAATATAGAGTAATTTTAATTTTAAAATAAGATAGGAAAAACCTCTGTACAATGTTAACAAGTACTCAAGAATTATTATTAAAAACTGTAATACTTAAAACTCTCATTCAGAACTTCCCAGAAGACTGGCCTATTGCTAAGCCTTAGCTGATAGAAGTACTTTCATGTCTCAACATTGATTGATTCTCCAAAGTACTAGGAAGCTACTATGTACCCAATAATGACTTAGCTGCATTTAAGCAAAGAATTGAAAGTTCTACCTATCATAATCAGTTGAGCAAACTTGATCTAATCCAACTATTCAGAGTTAGTAAACATATGTTTTAGAGACAGCTAGGTGGTATGGTGGATAGAGCACTGAGATTAAATCAGGAAAATCTGAGATTAAAGCCCACCTTAGACAATTACTACCTGTGTGAGTCACTTACATTTCACTTGCCTCAGTTACTTATCTGCAAAATGGGGATACACTGGAGAAGGGACTGGCAAACCACTCCAGTATCTCTGCTAAGAAAACTGCCTGGACAAAGATCAAATGGTCACATACGCAAGTGAACAGCAACAGAAAGCTTTCTTAATCACAATGCCCTTGTGGTCCACAAGTGCAGCCACTCACTCACTGACTGCCCTTAAGACCCTCCTCCTACTCAGTCCCTGTGGATGTACCCCCCAACAAAATTCATATATAAGGTCAGAGGCCCTGACTTCTGGGCTCTTGGTTAGGGTAAGCATCTCTCTGTACACTTGGGCTATCTCAATAATAAATCTCCAGACTTTTGATTTTTTGCACACTTATGCTCCTTGGGACCTTCTTTATGGCCTCATTGCTTCTCTCAGAAAAGACTTCCTTTATCCTCTGGCAGACAGCTCAAGTGGTGTCTAGGTCTAAGCAGACTTTGGGACATAGGGTTGGCACAGAGCTTCAATGATTCTATCAAGACAGTCTTCAATCTTTCTTTCCTCAAGAAGTGACAGGTGCTTAATCTGCTTAGCCATGGAAATGAAAGAAAATGAAAAGAAGGAGCAATCTGATGAGCTCAAACAGTACCACCACTATGCCATGTTCAGAGTCACAGGACAGAGGAAATCAGGCTATAAGAGTTGACAGAAAGGAAACTGGGAACAATTCTCTCTTCCTTGAGGTTACTCAGGATAGGAACGTCACCAGTTCTTATATTCTTTAAGACAAAGAGGATGAGGCTATAAGCAGCCCAACCTCAGGGGTCTATGCATCAGTGGAAGAGTAAAGGTTAGTGGACAGTGAGGGGAAATACAAGGGAAAAAGTGAAAACATCAAAAATATAAGATTTAAAAGCCTCCATAAAAGCCAAATGTGCATGCAAATAAACCAACAGAGAATATTTTCCCTTTCCAAGTTCCTTCTTGCTGCTCAGGGCAATGTACTGTACTTGCCTGTGAAACCCAATGCTGTAATGACAGGATTCTGAGAGAGGATCCATTTTCTTCCCACCCTGAGTTATTGAAGGTTCCTTGGCTGCAAACCCTATTTCTGGAAATATGAGCTGCTAAGTAGTCTTCTGGACCTTTCCAATTCCAAAGGTCATTGATTCCATTCCCTTCAGTAAATGACCTCCCTCAAGACTGCTGAGGCAAAGAGGAAAGACACCATCTTAGCATCTCGCTCATTAAGACTTCGCCCAAGGTCCTCTAGCTATGCATCAGACCATCATCATATGTAAAAGAAAAAAATAGGAATTAATTTAATTTAGAAATTAGACCTTTCAATATAGAAGAAACCAGAAGTTTCAAAATACATTCGTCATTGAGTCAGTCAACAAGTTGCAGTGAAGGAATATTGGCAGAGGAGAGACAAAAGCCAACAACATTAAAAGAAGACATGAATTCTACAAAAAAACAAGTCAAGTGACTTTGAAGATATGATGCATAAAAATAATGTAAAGATTACAGTCTCCTAGAAGATGACAAACTAAAAAAAACCCTATGCTGTCTCTGTCTTTCTTGGTCTCTGTCTCTCTGCCTGTATCTAGGAAAAAAAATAAAAACAACACCTTTACTTTAATTCTAAGCCATGAAATGATTAAATTGAACATTTTCAGTGACAACAAATTGTGGAAATAGCCAGGAGAAATATTTTCAAATATGAAACAAAGTTGATTTGAATAAAAATGGATTATTCCAGGGTTGCATGAAATTAAAGAATTGCATGAAATGGAATAATAGAGGATTGGGGATCTATAGCCTCGAGGCCTAGGAGATTCATTCTGTGAGGTTTGGATTGAGTCAAAGGACTGCACTTGAGGACTTTAGAGGGCCATACATGGCCTCAATGCCACAGGTTTCCCATCCCTAGAACAATATATTTCAAAAATCAATAGATCTCAAGCTGCAAACCAGAATGAGGTAGCCTGCAAACCTAAACCTAATCATCGGTGAAAAAGATCAACATTCAATAAAAAAGAGAAACATTTGAAGTATTTTGTGAAAAAAAAAGGTAAGCAGATTACTTGACTTGAAAATATCACCAATTAAGAAATAACTATAATAAACAATTTACATCGATGAATTTAATATCTTCAGATAAGGATACTTCCCTAATTCTCACTTGCATTAGGATCTGGGCCTCCAGAAAGGTGATGCCTGAGAGACTAGGTTTTTAACATTGTCATCCACAAACACTTACCATTTAATATCTCTTTATTAATTAATCAATAGGATTTAATTCACTTTGTACTTTGCTGAGGTAATATAGAAAGAATGATTGATTAAACAAAACAACCCAAAACCAAAAGTCTCAGGTACTTGAGAGAGGGTACAAACTCCAAAGGTAGTAAATCACAAATGTTGAGAACACAGTTAATGAAGGGGCAATATGAAATTCCTGGTTACTGAATATCCTTTAATCTCTTCATAGAGTCCTCATGAAGTTCCCCTTAGGAGTATCATTCTGTTGGGTGATATGCACTGGTTATCTTTGTAGAGTTCATGGTTAGCATATGCCTGTCCAATAAGGAGTCATGTTCCCTAAATACTGTTTCCTCTTTCAAGCTTTCTCTATCTGTGTTTATTCAGATTTGTCCCTGTGGTGTCTACAATATGTTTTGCTTTGCTCCTGACTGGATGTGTTGTCTCTTACAGGTTCTATATATCCAATAATACATACAAAGTTGGGGAGAGGGGAGAAAGAAGGGAAAGCGAAGAGAGGGACACTTCCTCTTCTCATCCTTAGCCAATAACAGCAAGTTTCTGGACAGGAGTTTTTCCATTATTAGACTGACTATCCCCTTGACTAAACATTTGCTGAACCTTCTCCCATGATGGAAAGCCCTGTGAAGTGTGATAAGCTTGTTGGATTAGTCAATCATGCTCTTTTCTCCTTGACCCAATTAAAGAGATATTTGTACACTGGGGACACAGGGTGTCCACAACCTTGTTTACACATTTGAAGAACCTAATCATGTCTGTTGAATGATTGAAATGGAGATGTAAATAATGAAATCAATAAGCATATATTTGTATGTTATTATTTTATTTTTTAAAAAGAGAAAGAATGATCTATGGAGTAAAAAAAAAGAACCATCAGGAGAATAAAAAGGACCAAATGAAATGAAGATTTGAAGGGAAGTTAAAAAACAAGGGAGAATTGAAAGTCAGTGAGTTGAGTTTATATGTCATTAACTGAATCCCTTGACTGTTGCACAGGTGCATAATGTCTTTTGTGAGAAAAAAAATAGTGAAGTAGGAGACAAGATGTGCCACACATTTTTTTGGGAGTTTAATCTGAATTACTAAAACTTTCTCCATTATTTTCTTAAATATAGACCATCAATGAAACAATAAATGAATCCCTGTTTGGTAGCATTTGCTGAATTATGAGGCACAATTGCTTTCACTGAAAATTTAACCATTAGCTCCAATATGAGCTGACTCGAGCAATGACTCCAACAGTTATTATTCTTATGTATCAATATTTAAAAAAAAATAAAAATAACCAAAGATATCTAGTTTATCTCTAGCTCATGTTGCCATGTGAGCACCATCCTTCACTTCCTCTTCTTGCTAACTACTATTCCATTAGAATATAAGTTCTTCCATGTCAGGGTTTTGCTTCCATGTGTCCCAGTACCTAGCACAGTGACTGGTACATGGTAAACCTTTAATGAATTCTCTGTCTATCTATCTATCTAATCTATTTATCTATTTATATCTATATCTATCTATCTCTGTCTCTCTAACAAATAGCATGTAAAACATTGATTATACTATTTACTAATTACAGTAGTATAATAAATAATATATTTTCCTGTGACATGTCACTGGGTAAATCATCTTAAGACCTCAAAATTTTCATTTGACAAAGGGACCCACACATATAAAAATATACTACTTTTGTCACTTTTTGAGTGGAAAAAATTGGAAATTGAGGGAAATTAAGGAATGGCTAAACAAGTCATGGTATATGAATGCAATAGAATACTATTGTTTCATAAGAAATGATGAGCAGGCAGGGTAGGGCCAAGATGACAGTGTAGAAGCAGGAACTAGCTAGAGCTCTTCATGAAACCCCTCAAAAAACCTGTAAAAATGACTCTAAACAAATTCTAGAGCAGTAAAAGTCACAAAAAGACAGACTAAAACACATTTCCAGGCCAAGACAATCTGGAAGGTTGACAGAAAGAGTCTATCACCCTAGGCTGGGGGCAGAGCCCAGCTGGTAGGGACAGAGTTGGAGCAGGCCTTAGGGGAGTGAATTGCAGCTGCTGTAGTTTGCAGACTTCTCAACCCACCAACACCAAAGACAGCTTCAAACATCAGTGGGAAGCGTTTCTCTCCAGGTTGCAAGGGGAGCATAGTCCAGGGCCAGACTTACCCCAGCCCCAAGGCAATGGCAGTTACTGCTGAAACAGAGGTTGCTTCAGGAGGCCTCCACTTAACAAACAGCTCAAAAGTCAAGTAAGGGGCTAGGGAAATGAGTAAATGGGGGGAAAAGAAGCAGACTATAGACTGTTACTTTCTCAGTAAAGTGGTATTTTCTTATATCATTGGTGACAAGGAAGATCAAAACATACAACCAGAAGAAGACAAGAAGGCAAAGCTCCTGCATCCAAAATCTCCAAGAAAAATATGAATTGGTTTCAGGCCATGGAAAAGCTCAAAGAGGATTTTGAAAATCAAGTAAGATAAGTAGAGGAAAAATTGGGAAGAGAAATAAGAGTGATGTAAGAAAATCATGAAAAACAAGTCAACAGCTTGCTAAAAGAGACCCTCTCCCCACAAACACTGAAAAAAATAACACTTTTAAAATTAGACTAACTCAAATGCCAAAAGAGTTTCAAAAAATCAATGAGGAGAAGAATGCCTTAAAAATCACAATTGGTCAAATGGAAAAGGAGGTCCAAAAGCTCTCTGAAGAAAATAATTCCTTAAAAATTAGAATGGAGCAAATGGAAGCTAATGACTTCTTGAGAAATCAAAAAATTAAAATACGAAACCAAAGAATGAAAAAATTGCAATGTGAAGTATCTCATTGGAAAAACAACTGACCTGGAAAATAGATGCAGGAGAGATAATTTAAAAATTATTGGACTACCTGAAAATCATGATCAAAAAAAGAACCTAGATATCATCTTTCAAGAAATTATCAAGGAAAACTGCTCTGATATTCTAGAACCAGAGGGTAAAATAGAAATGGAAAGAATCTACCAATCACCTCCTGAAAGAGATCCCCAAAGGAAAACTTCTAGGAATATTGTAGCCAAATTCCAGAGTTCCCAGGTCAAGGAGAAAATATTGCAAGCATCCAGAAAGAAACAATTCAAGTATTGTGGAAACACAATCAGGATAACACAGGATATAGCAACTTCTACTCTAAGGGATTGGAGGGCTTAGAATATGATATTTCAGAGGTCAAAGGAGATAGAATTAAAACCAACCCTGCCTAGTAAAACTGAGTATAATACTTCAGGGAGGGAAACAGAACTTCAATGAAATAGAGGACTTCAAGGCATTCTTTTTGTAAAGAAGAGAGCTGAATAGAAAATTTGACTTCAAATACAAGAACCAAAAGAAACATGAAAAGGTAAACAGGGAAGAGAAACAATAAGGGACTTGTTAAAGTTGAACTTGTTAAAGTTGTTTATGTTCCTACATGGAAAGATGATATTTGTAACTCATGAGACCTTTCTCAGTATTAGGATAGTTGGAGGGAATATATATTTATGCATATATGTGTGTATATATGTATATGTATGTGTGTGTGTGTCTCTCTCTATATATATAGAGACACACACACATAAATAGAGACAGAAAGTCAGAGGACACAGGGCCAGCTGAATATGAAGGTATGATATCTAAAAAAGAAAATTAAGTGCTGAGAGGAATGGACTAGGAGAAAGAGAAAGGGAGATGTAGAATGTAGTAAATTATCTCACATAAAAGAAGGAAGAAAGAGCTTTTGCAATGGAGGGGAAGAAGGAGAAGATGAGAGGGAATAAGTGAGCTTTTCTTTCTTTGTATTTGGCTTCAGTTGACTATCAAAGTTAATTTTCCCCTACAGGAAAGTAGGGGGAAAGGGATAAGAAAGGGGAGGATAATAGAAGGGATGGCAGACTAGGGGGAAAGGGTAATCAGAAACAATCACTTTGGTAGAGGGACAGGTCAAAGGAGAACAGAATAAATGAAGGGCAGAACAGTAAAGAGGGAAATATAGTTTTTCATAATATGACTGTTATGGTAGTGTTTTACATGACCACATGTGTATAATCTATGTTGAATTGCTTGCTTTCTCAGTGAGGGTGGATGGTAAGGGAGAAAGGAAGAGAATGTGGAACTCAAAACTTTAAAAACGAATGTTAAAAATTGTTTTTACATGTAACTAGGAAAAAAGATACATAGGCCATGGCATATAGAAATCTATCTTGCCCTACAGGAAAATAGAAGGGAAGGAGATAAGGGGGATGGTGGCGGTGATGGGAGGGCAGTTTGGAGGAAAGGGTAATCAGAATGCATGCTTTCTTGGGGTGGGGTGGGGAGAGATGGGGAGAAAATTTGAAATTCAAAATTTTGTGGAAGTGAATGTTGAAAACTGAAAATAAATACATGTATTTAAAAAAATTCCATTATAAGAAAAAAGACTTGATGAGTAGGCAGATTTCAGAAAAACCTGGAAAGACTTACATGAACTGATACTGAATGAAATGAGCAGAACCAGAACATTTTATATAGTAACTGCAACATTTTGCAATGACCAACTTTGAAATACTTAGCTCTTCTCAGCAATATGATGCTCTAAGAAAATTCAAAATACTCAAGATGGAAAATGCTGACCACATCCAGAGAAAGAATTATAGTCTGAATGTAGATCAAAGCATACTATTCTCTCTTTTAATTGGTTTTTATTTTTTCTTTCTTATGGTTTTTCTCTTTTTTTTCTGATACTTCCTTTGCAACATGACTAATGTGGAAATATTTAATGATTGTTCATATATAGTCTATTTCAAATTGCATGCTGTCTTGGGGAAGGGGCTGCAAGGGAGGGGGAAAATATGTGGAACTCAAAACCTTATAAAAATGAATGTTATGAAGTAAAAATGTATGAAATAAAAAAATAAAATTTTAAAAATGTTTATTTGATTCTGCTTCACTTATCTGAAAATAGTCTGTTCAGTTTTTTCAGGCATGTCTGCTCTTTGTGACCCCATTTAAGATTTTCTTGGCAAAGATACTAGAGTGGTTTCCTATTTCCTTCTCGCTCTCATTTTACAGATGCCTGAGGCAAACGGGGTTGAGTAACTTGCCCAGAGGCTGGATTTGAACTCACAAAGATGAATCTTGTTAACTGCAAGCTGGCTGTTCTATGTGCTGTGCCACCTAGCTGCCCTCAAACAATCTAAAAACATGGGACTTGTGTTGTTGTTTAGTCATATCCTAGTTTTCATGACCCAACGATGATATCAAGGTTATCTATCCTCCACTAACACTTGAAGTCTGTCCAAGTTCATGTTCATTGCTTCCACGATACTATCCATCCATTTCATCCTCCACTGTCCCCTTTTCCTTTTGCCTTCAGTCTTTCCCAACATCAGAGTCTTTTTCCAGTGTATCCATTCTTCTTATTATGTGGCCAAAGTAAACTTCAGCTTCAGTATTTGACCTTCTAGTGAATAGCTTGAATTAATTTCTTTAAGTATTGATTGTTTTGATCTCCTTGTTGTCTAAGGCACTCTCAAAAGTTTTCTCCAGCACCACAATTCAAAAGCATCACTTCTGTGGCCCTCAGCTTTTTGTATAGTCCAACTTTCACAATCATACATTCTACTGGAGACAACATAGCTCTGACTATCTGAACTTTTGTCAGCAAGGTGATGTCTCTGCTTTTTAGTATGCTGTCCAGATTTGCCATAGCTTTCCTTCCAAGGAGCAAGCATCTTTTAATTTCATGGCTGCAGTTGCCATCTACAGTGATCTTGCAGCCAACAGTATAAAAATCTGATATTGCTTCCATTTCTTCTATTTGCCAGGAAGTGATGGGACCAGTTATGAAGATCGTAGTTTTTTGATGTTAAGTTTCAAGTGAGCTTTTATTCTCTCCTCTTTCACCCTCCAGAGGCTTCTTAATTCTTCTTTGCTTTCTATTATCCAAGTGGTATTGTCTGCATATTAGGGGTTGATGGTATTTCTCCTGGTGATTTTAATTTTAGCTTTTGATTCATATAGACTGGCATTTTGCATGATGTACTCTGAGGATAAGTTAAATAAATAAGGTGAAAATCCCTCTATGAGTAGGACATCCTTGTCATACTCCTCCAATCTTAAACCAAGTAGGTGTTCCATGTTTGATTCTAAGTTGGCAACAAATTATTCAACTTATTTCATATCATATTAAAATTTCTCTAAAATCTTAATTTCTCTTTAAATCTAGGTCTTTTTTTCTTTGTTTTCTTCAGAAATCACAAAACAAACAAAAAAAGTTTACAGCTTCTACTAAGTTTATTAATATAATTTTTGCATCAACTTCTCATAGAATTTTCTCATAAATTCACACCACTGCTCTCACTAAAAAGTCTATCCTTAAATCCTCTGTCTCTCTGTCTCTATCTCTCTGTCTGCCTCTGGATCCATAGACTATTTTGAATCTCAAGTAACGATTTTTGGTGCTGTACTTATGAGACAGTGTGCCCCAGGTGTCCCATCTCTAACAAAAGTAAAAGAGGCTATTCTTATTTCAAATTTTCCCAGATATGGGCACCATGAAAGATCCCATGAATATCAACTTTCCAAACTTTTTTCCATATTTTCCAATATATATACCTCTTCTTTTCTTTTGAAAATTCCTTCTCAGTAATCAAATACTTTAAGAATGGTGATGATGTACATATCTGTTGCAGTGAAGAACAATTAGCACATTAAGAGTTATGAGTTCATATTATAATTTATTCTGACAGAGCTTATTTGGAATTGACAAATGTATTGTTTGAAACCATACTTTTTATCCTGAATCTGATAGAAGGGCACTCTTTAAACCAGTACCCTTTTCTGCAATGCACTGAGAGGGGAATTGGATATGAAAATAATTTGAAACTTAAAATCCAACAATGGATAGCAGGGTGGAAGAAGGAAAAAAGAGTGTAGGGGAGAGAGGAAAAGGAAAGTTAGAGTTCTGTGAAAAGGCAAAATAGAAAAAAAAAGTTCATATTGGAAAAAGGTAAGTCAGAAAGAATTACTTTCGGAGGGACATGGAGATGCAACATCAGCAGTAGCCTGACAATGTAACAAATATAGAAAATATTGCAGTATTGTCAAGTTAGTAATGGAAGAAGAAAGTCTGGTATATATGGCAAGAATCTATCGAAAAAATCTATCAATTGAGTATGCTGGTTTCTCACTGCCATCCAGTGAGGAAGACAAGGTATGATGTGATACACAGATCAGCCTCTTGCATGTTGGTAATTCAATTGTTGGATGTTAGTAATTCCAAAAACATTGAAGAAATTGCTGTCTAAATTCTGTCTTTTTTTCACTACCAGGCCTCCATCTATTCATTTTGGTGATGGTAAAAAAAAAAATAAGGAAATAAGCATTAAGAGGAAGTCAGGAAGAATATACTGTTAGGTGTCATGATGCCCCTAACTTCTTGTCACTTGAGAAATACCTTCACTGAATTTCACTGTTTCAAGTGACTTTAGAGTTCATCCAGTTCAACCTCCTAGTTAATGCATCAACAACATTGTCACCAAGTGACTCTCTGGAATACTTCTAGTAATGAGATACTCACTACCTATTTCTTTAATTATTAAGATGATTTTCCTTATATTTTAGTATATGTTCTATTGTTTTCTAGTTTCTTGAGAGCAGGGATTATGTAATTTGTCATTTTTGCAGCCTCAGTACTTTTAGAAAGTATTGTAGATAGTAGAGAACGTATCAAATAATTCCATATATGGGCAGCTAGGTGGCACAGTGAACAGACTGCTTGCCTTCCAATCAGGAAAACTCATCTTCACAAGTTCAGATCTGGCTACAGACACTCCAGTATCTGGAATGAATAAACAACAAAACAGTCCATAGACAACCAATACAAAAGCTGAATTAAATGGAATTATATTCCAGCCATTGTCTACCCCCCATAACCTTTTCTCACTGACCCTGGTTCTATCTACAACGACTAAGCAGTATAACAAGTTTAATCACTTTCCCACATGACTGCCCTTCAAGTATTTGAAAATAGTTATCGTGGCCTACTGCTTATTCTCTTCTACTTTCCAGACTGAATACAGCCAATCCTTGCAACTAATCCTTGCATGACACGTTTCCAAGTTTCCTCAACATTTTTCTGGATTTTATTAGGATTCCATTAGGATCTTTTTGTCTTAGCTATTAAGTGAATAAGGAAGAACTTTCACAACTGTTAACAGTAGTTAACATATGATTAGTGGCAGGTAATATGTGATTTTAAGAGGCCCAGACACAACACATTCCTGCATTTCTCATTAAGGGAGATCATAAAAGTGAAAGCATCAGCAGGGAGTCAGGATCTGGGAGGGTGAGGCAATGGGCAAATAATGTTGGAGAGAGGTGGAACAGCTGAATGCTAGATGTCAGGGAAGGATTTCTAACAAATGGAATTTTATTCAAAAGTGGAATGAGTAGCCTAGGGATCTAGTAGAAGGTTATTAAGCAAGTACTGGATGGTCTTTCTATAGGGATGCTGTTTAAGTACTTCTTGGACCCAGTGGTTCCTGAGATCCAGTCAAGTTCTGAGATCTTTCTGAGATTATAGTATACAGGCTTGGTAGGTGCTGAATCATACACTCAAAACAGTTAAAACTGATTCTAAACAATTTCAAACAATCTCTTCTTGACGTTGACTTGATTTTGGTTTCTGACCATTTAGAACCATCTCTATCTATAACTTCACAAATATAAAAAGGGAAGAGAGAAAAAAATCTCTAAATATAACTAAATATTTCTAGCTAAACAGCAAAATTCCCAATACAACCCATACTTCTGTGATCACCTGTCTCAACAATGTCACCAGACTATAGCAAATGATTAGATAGCTTGATATATTCTCAGGTCAAACTTTCTAAAATTTAGAGAGATTTTTATCTGCTTTGTACCTTATCCATTTCACAATTGAAGAATCTTTCTCAGAGATTTACAAAATCTCAGTTCTTACAGTATTTCAAGTGGAAAATATTTCATTATTGTAGCTCACATCTTGTAACTCCTCCAAAAAGGTTTGGACCTGGAGGAAAGAGAAATGAGGCAGAGCTGCTTGTGGGAAGGTATTCCCCTTTTCCAAGGCTCTCTAAGCTCTGATGGTTTGAGACTTTACCTGAGAGTCAACTACTTGAATTGCTTTTTTCACCTTTGAACCCTGACCTTGAAGGGGGCACGAAGATGGGGAAAGAGGGAAGCAAAGTAAAGAAAGTAAAGCAAAGAGAGATAGGAAGAAGCTAGCTTAGAGTATCAAAGACTTTAAACTAGAGAAGTGATAGAAGTTGAAGGCAGTTGAAGCCAGAGTCTCATCCCAGCTGCAGTCTATATTCTGAACTCTGCCTTTGCTGGTTCGGTTGAGCTAAGTCAGGTATCGCCATTTCCCTGCAACAAAGCCAGACTTTTAGGAACAGAATCTTAGAAGTGACCAGTGGCCAAGATTCAGGAATGAGGCTGTGGTGACATTACTTGGCACTTTGAATCTCCTCCCTTTCCTGGGAGTGTAGACCCTTTGACCTGCTGCTATCCATCCTACTTCCATGCTTTATCCATTATCTAATGGAGACCCAGTAGAAGAGAAGCTAGTCCTATGCCTCCTGATCACACTCACCCTACATTCAGCAACAATCCATGACCTCTTCTTAAACAGTTATTTCTGGATATGGCATTATTTTAAGTATTTTCTCAGTATGCATATGGTTATATATTAAAGTCTGGATAGCATTCCAATTTGTGTCAGTTCTGTTTACTCAAATACTAGGAATGAGATTGGGAACTGATGAAGGATGAAACCCTTGGAGGGAAGTAGATGAAAATATTGGAGTTTATCCCTATATAATCAAAGTTAATTCCGATAGAATTAGATTTCTGTTTGGGATCTCAAAGAGAAAAACATTGAGAAAGATGAAAAATAGTAGAGGCAGGGATTATCAATGGCCTTCTCAAGGAATTTAGCCACAAAAGGGAGGAGAGATTATGGGACAATGGCTAGTAGGGATAAATAGGTTGAGGCTTGGTTTTTTGAGAATTAGAGAAGTATGAGCATATTTGTAGGCAATGGGGAAGCAGCCAGTAGCCAAGGAAAGACTGAAGATAACTGAGAGTGGGGAATGTAGAAGCGGTAATTTCCTGCAGAAGAAAAGATGGAATAAGAACACTTTTGCATATGAAGGCAGTAAGATTTGGCAAGGTGTCATCTCTTCATGGGAAGTAAGAGTGAAGGAGGAGATAGTTGTAGAAGGCATCAGAGTAATGTGAGATGAAGAAGAGAGGAGAGTAGAGAACTCCCAGAGAATGGCTTTAATATTTTCAGTGAAATATGTGACGGGATTCTCAGCTGAGAGGATGGGAGAAGAGGGAACTATGGAATGATTAAGGAGAGAATGAAAAGGTTTGAAAAATTTACGTTAGTGGATGGGATTGCAAATCAGTTAGGGAACTAGATAAAGATGGCCTTGCAGCAGTGAGAGTCCAGTGGATATGAACAAAAATAGCTGACATTTTGATGTAGCTTGTCTCAGTAATAATCCAATGATCCAAAACAATTCTGAAGGATTTATGATGAAAAATGCTACCTCCAGAGAAAGAACTGATGGACTCTGGATGAAGACAGAAGCATATTTTTTTTTAAAAAAAACTTGGCTACTTTTTCTTTTTTGTCTGTTTTTTGTCATTACCTAGCTAATACAAAGATATATTTTACATGGTTACACATGTACATAATCTATATCAAATTGCTTGCCTTCTCAAGGAGGGAAGGAGAGAATTTGAAACTCAAAATTTGAAAAAACAAATATTAAAATTTTTTTACATGTAATTGGAAAATATATATAATTTTAAAAAAATATCCTTTAACTTAACATTAAGCTTAACATTTCTGCAGTACTTATTATGTTCCAGGCTCTGTGGTGAGTATTTTACAAATATTATCTCATTTGATCCTTACAACAACTCTGGGAGGTAGCTGTTATAATTATCCTCATTTTAGAGATGAAGAAACCAAGGCAAATATACATTAAGTGATTTTGCCCAAGGTCACACAGCTTGTAAGTATGTGCAGCAGGATTTGAATTCAGGTCTTCTTGACTTTAGATCCCAGCACTCTATTCACTGTGCCACCCAGCTTTTATATAATCTAACTGAGATCATGTAACAAAAATTTGTGGTAAATTAATCAGTTAGTTCAGTTTCATGATTTTCCCTCTGGTTTATTCAGCAGCAGACGTTAAGAGTGAGGCTTAGCACATGATAGAAGAGAAAGAGAAAGAGGCGTGTAGAATTGAACTGGTTCAGCAAAGGGTCTGGATGGTGAAAGGAGGAGAGTGTGGTCAACACAGTGGTACTGTTCTGGGGAAGAACCAAGGGGTCAAAGGATTAGAGGTCATGGTGAGGATGAATAGGCTTTGGGGCTTCAAGACAAAAGGAGGGGTAGACTGACAACACGTGAACACAGAAGGGCATTTCAGAGTTCATGAATACGGAAATAGTATATTTGTGCGTGGTGGTAAGATCAAATGTATAACCCTCTCTATGTATAGCTAAAGTTGGGTAGAAGAATAAATCATGGAAATGAGTAAGTAACAGTGATATTGTTAAAGTCCCCTAGTATTGAGATGATGACCCAGGAGCTGAATTCACTGAGGAAAGAAAAGGAGTATACTACCATTCAGAAGACAACAACTACTAGAATTTTCGATCATATGGTAGATTTGGACTGAGTGAATCTCATTGGAGGAGAGGTTACTGAGTGACAGTGTTTGAGGGAAACCTTGGAAATGGCAATGGAGAACAAGGAGCTTTCTTACTCCACTATCTCTACCAGTGAATTGGGCTGGAAAGTGTGGCCATGGAGGTTGGGCTGTCAGAATAGAATCAAGTCTCAGTACGAGCCAGAAGATGGAAGAAGAGGGACAATAAATGATTTAGGATGAAAGCAATTTCATTGTCTATAGGATAAGCATTTCAGGGAGCACAGTGGAAGGGATGCATAGCTTTAGAGTTCGCCATTGGGGAGGGGGGGGTCAGGGATATAAAAATAAGAGAGGATACATACAGCCCCCTTACCCTAGTCACCCCCCTACCTCGTAAGCTCCAGCGGTTCCCTACAGCAGCCAGGATCAAATACAAAATCCTATGTTTGACATTCAAAGCCCTTTCTTACCTAGGCCTTTCCACATTGTTCTAGTCTTTTAACAAACTATGTCTCCTCTCCCTTCTTGTACTCTTAGACCCAGTGACATTGACTGTGGTGTTACACAAAGGACATTTTTCCCAGCTCCAGGCATTTTCTCTGGCTGTTCCTCCTGATTTAGCCTTCAATTACCAGTTAAAATCCCACCTTCTAAAGGAAATCTTTTCCAATCTCTATTCTAGTTATCTTTCCTCCACTGGTCATTTCCTATTTATTCTATACATAGTTTATTTGTGCATATCTGTCCATTTGTTGTATCTCCCGTTGGACTGTGAGCTCTTTGAAGGCAGGGACTGTCATGTGCTTTTCTTTGAAGCCTCAGCACTTAGCACAGTGCTTGGAACATAGTAGGTGTTTAATAAATTTTTATTGATGCACAGAAACACTGGGACTCATCTGAAAAATTGTAGTAATAATACTTAGATTATGTATGTCATATGATTAGGGGAAAGAATTTCTTAAACTTAGATAGCAATAATAATGATAAGATTTGTAAAATGTGTCATGGTTTATAAAGTGTACTAGAAATACTATGTCATTTTGTTCTAATAGAAACCCTGGGAGGTAGATGCTATTTTTATCCTGATTTTACATATGAAGAAACTATGGCAGAGATTATATAATTTATCCAAGCCACAAATTAAGTTTTCATACAATAAATGAGAGTAGATTTAGATAAGAAATGTCCATTAGAAGAAGGATTAGATTTTTTTTTTGCCTGCATAGTCAGAAATACATAAAAAGCATATGGGTGTAGATTTTAAATCAACATAAGGAAAAACTTCCTAACAATTAGAGCTGTCAAAAAAATTATTCCATTCCATTGACTGCCTCCAAAGGTAGTAAGTTCCCCATCATTGGAGTTATTCCACTAGGCCCTGAATGACCACTTGCAGAGCGTGTTGTAAAGACGATCTATAATTTAAGTGGGAGGGTAAACTAGATGACCTCTGAGATCCCTCTGAGGATCTGTAATCATTGTGTCAATAAATAGTGTTTAATCTCAGTTACAGTTGTCATTGTGCAAAAAACCCCACCATGTCCTATACTGACAATCTCTGTACCAGGTCAAGGAGACTAGCCAAGGTATGCTTCAATCCTGGTTATTCAGCAAGCAAAAGAAGCTGATAGTAATCAACCCTGAATTCAGAATCAGAGTACTAGCAAGGCAATAGGGCCACATAAATGATAAATAGGATCAAAAGCTCAGATCTAAAGGTAAAGAGGTAACAAGTCCAAGGACCAGTCTAGCCATCATGTTCAGACATCATAAATCTGGGATCCAGAGTTGAGGGGAACAAGATTAGAATAGGGACAGGAAAATTAGAAAAGGACCCTAGGAAATTGTTTTGACCCAGGTGGGTCAGATGATGACTTGCGTCACTCAGAGTTAGTTCAAAGTTCAAAGCATTGGCCAACTGCCATCATACTAATCACTAACCTTGCACTAACCTTTGACCCAGTAGAAGACCAGGCTCCAGTATTATCAGAACCACAAAATAATATAACATCAGAATTCAAAGGAAGCAACAGCCATCCAATACCCATACTCCAAAGGAATCTCCACAGTAACACACCCAACCACTTCCAATGAGAAACAATTTACTACATCCCCAGGCAGCCCAGTCTATTTTGAGATAGCTCTAATTGTTAGGAAGTTTTCTCCTGTTTTATTTCCCTAACGTCAGGCCCAACTTTTACCCATTGCTCCTAGTTCTACCCCCAGGGTCAAGCAGAATAAATCTAATCCTTCCACATGAAAGCTTTTCAAGTGATGGAAGACATATTCTTTTACTCAGAATGGTAAGAAGATACACACCTAGAAAAGATTTTGCATGGCAAATGGGAAGGAGAATAATTATGGGAAGTACAGGAGGTAGAATTGAACTGCATAATTTGGGACAAAGGATAATTTTTACCAAGTGGCATTGCTTCAGTCCTCATTTCTTCCTGCATGAATTGATACTTGTAAGAGTGAGAAATAATGGGAAAAATGGTCATTGGAACAAAATAATACAAGTCAGTTACATAGGAACTCATCAGAAGGAGCTTATACTTGTTACTTCAGAAACTTTAATTCCCTGAGAAATAAAAAAAGACTAAAGAAGGAATAAACAAGTAAATAGATGATGAAACAAAGAACAAAAATTTAGAATAGAAAGGGAAGAGAATTACTGGAGATAGAAAAGATGTACTTCTCTTTAAAATGGGAAGGAACAGAGACAGAAGAAGAAAACAATACGTAATGAATAAAACAAAGAACTGGAGGGGAAGAGAGGTGGGGGGAATTTTGAAGCAGCCACTTTACTGAGAAGTGGAAAAAGAAGAAAACAAAGAGGAGAAGAAGAATTTAACTAAATAAATAGTAAATTTAAAAAATAGACTAAGTAAAACACCAAAATTAGGGAAAGAAACAAATGAGAACCTGGGGAAATAGTGTTCAATTAAGTTAGATCAAATAAAACTGAGAGTAAAGCAACAAAGGACTTACTTAAAAAAGGAAGGGATAGTAAAGAATCTTGATTAAAAAATACTGAGGAAAGCTTTATTTTTAATTATGAATAGATTAACCAATTCAATAAAATGAGTGAACGATTAGATAAGAAGAAAAAACTCTACAATATAATGTTAACAAGAAATGTATAAAAATTAAGACAAACCCAATAAAACTGGGAGACCCTACCAAAATTTATTATGGATCAAGTGAAACAAAGAAGCAGGAGTTGCATTTGTGCTATCAGACAAAACAAAGCTAAAAATTCAAAACATAAATGGAGATAAAGAAATTATATCAAGAAAATTAAGAAACTTTTAGCCACTTTGATTCAAAATAAGATGGCAGAAAATGACATCAACAAAATTTAAAACAAGCAGAAATTATAACAAAACCAGAAGATTTTTTTAACTGTATGAATATACTGTGCAATAGGGTAGCTAGGTGACATAGTGGATAGAGTTCTGGGCCTGAAGTCAAGAGGACCTGAGGAAAATATGACTTCAGATACTTGCTAGCTGTGTGACACTGGGCAAGTCATTTAATCCTGTTTGCCTTAATTTCCTCTTCTGTAGAATGAGCTACAGAAATGGTAAACCACTCCAGTATCTTTGCCAAGAAAATTCCAAAAGAGGTCCTGATAAGTCAACTGAAAATGATTAAACAATTATGTATAGTTTTATGCCAACAGAACAGAATGTAATGGTAAGGGAAATTGAATGGTAAGGGAAATTGAATGGTAAGGGAAATTCTGCCTCTTAATAAACTTATGTGACCTGCTTTGAGCTTTGGCCCAGCCTACAACTTGAGTCACATGGAGTTGATGGTGGGAGGAGCTCACTGAATGGGTGGAGCAGGAAGAGAGAATGAGGCGGAGCTGAGAGAGAGAGAAGGCAGAGCAAAACAGAGTAGCAAGAATAAGTGAGAGAGGGAGTGATTTTGCCTAAAGGAGCTTGTTTGTGGGAAAATCTGATGGAGGGAAGGCTTGGGGATGGTCATGCTCCCTACATTGATAATGTGTATAGATTTCTTTGTTACTCTGATGAATTTAGCTTTCTGGTATTTGAATAAATGTCTTGTTTTTTTCTTTGAAAAGGGAGCTTATATTTTGTGAATTTACCTGGGAAATATGCATGCATATCCATAGTGGCGGTTGCGGGTATTGCACTGGTGTTACACAAATCCCAAAAGAAATGGAAGATTGTTTTCAAAAATATAAAATACTTGTGTTAACTGAAGAGAAATTAGAGAGGGTGAATAATCCAACCTCAGAAAAGGGAATAGCCAAAATGTATTTACAAATGGAGGAGGGGAAGAATAAAAAACTGCTGAATCCACAGGAGAATTTTATCAAGAATTCTACCAAGGCTGCCCAAGGAGGGGCAAACCAGCCCAGATAAATAAAATAGGTCAAAACTCCCATGCTGACCAGGACCATAAGGAGCTATTGCATCTCCAGCCTGGGTGAGATGAGGTAACCAAGTCTTTAAATATTATTCATAAAAATTGAGAATGTATTTTATCAAACTCCTGTTATGAGTTAAATATAGCCATAATTCCTAAATCATTTAAGGATAAAGAAAAGAACTATAGACCAATAATATTTTGTTGTTCAGTCATCCCATCATGTCTGACTCTTTGTGATCTCATGGATTATAGCATGCTAGGCCCTTTAATCCTCCAGTCTCTCCTAAAGTCTATCCAAGCTCATGTTTGTTGCTTCCATGATACTATCTATCCAGCTCATACTCTGCTGTTCCTTTTTCTTTTGCCTTCAATCTTTTCTAAAATCAAGGTCTTTTCTGATGAATTTGTCCTCCTCATTATGTGACCAAAGTATTTTTAAACTTCAGCTTCAATATTTGACCTTCCAATGAATAACCTGAATTAATTTCTTAAAGTATTTACTGATTTGATCTCCTTGCTGTCTGAGGAACTCTCAAAAGTCTTCTCCAGTGCCATAATTCAAAAATGCTACAGCACACAGCTTTCCTTATAGTCCAACTCTCATAGTCATATGCTGCTATTAGGGGAAAAAAATCTGTTGATTATATGGACCTTTGTCAGCAAGGTAATGTCTCTGCTTTTTAGTGTGTTGTCCAGAGTTGGCATAGCTTTCCTTCCAAGCAGCAAGTGTTTTTTTAATTTCATGGTGACAATTGACATCTGCAGTGATCTTTGAACCCAGCAATATAAAATCTGACACTACTTCCAATTCTTCAATATCTATTTGCCAGGAAGTGATGTGACAAGTTGCCATGATTGTAGTTTTCGGTAATGTCAAGCTTCAAGCCAGCTTTTACACTTTCCCCTTTCACCCTTATCAAGAGACTTTTTGATTCTTCTTCAGTTTCTGCCATTATCATATTCTGCATATGATGAGATGGTTAATATTTCTCTCAGCAACCCTGATTCTGTCCTTTTTAGCATTTCACATGATATACTCTACAAATAAGTAAATAAGTTGACAGTATATAGCCTTGCTGTGCTTCTTTTCCAACCTTAAATCAATCAGTTTTTCCATGTTTGGTTCTAACTGTTCCTTCTTAGCTTGCATATAGGTTCCTCAGTAGATAAATAAGATGATCAAGCACTCTTAATCTCTTTGAAGACTTCCCATATGTTGAAGTTATTCACACAGTTAAAGGCTTCATGTAGTTAATGAAGCAGAAGTTTATCTTCCCCCTGAAACTTCCTTGCTTTCTCCATAATCCAGGGAATGCTGGCAATTTGGTTTCTAGTTCTTCTGCTTCTTCAAAAATCGGCCTGATCTTCTGATAATTCTCAATTCAAATATTGCTGAAACCTAGATTGCAGCACCTTAAACATAACCTTGCCCTCATGTGAAATGAACACGATTGTTCAGTAATTTGAAGATCTTTTTGTTGTTGTCCCTCCTTAGAATTGGAATATAACCTGATCTTTTCTAATCCAATGGTCACTGTTGTGCTTTCCAAATTTGCTGGTATATTGAGCATAACACTTTAACAGCATCATCAGAGTTTAAATAGCTCAGTTAGAATTCTGTCACCTCCACTAGCCTTATTATTAGCAATGCATTCTAAGACCCACTTGACTTCATTCTCCAGGATGTCTACCTGTAGATCAGTAAGCACACCATCATGGTTATTAGTGATAGTAAGATGTTTCTTGTATACCTCTGCTGTATGTTCTCACCATATCTTCTTAATCTCTTCTATTTCTGTTAAGTCCTTTCTTTTTTCCTTTTATCATGCCCATTTTTGCATGAAACATTCTCTTGGGAGCTCTAATTTTCTTGAAGATATTTCTTGCTTTTCGTTCTATTTTTTTCTATTTCTTTGCATTGCTAATTTAAGAAAACCTTTTTATCTCTCCTTGCTATTCTGTATTCAGTTTGGTATATCTTTTCCTTTATCCTTTAATTTTCCCTCTTCCTTAGTTACTTGTAAAGTCTCATCAGAAAGCCATTTTGATTTATTACTTTTCTTTTTTCTTAGAATTTCTTTGTTGCTGCTTCCTGTACAAAACTTTGTCCATAGTTCTTTAAAACCTCTATCTACTAAATCTAATCTCTTAAATTTGTCATTTCTACTTTCTATTCATAAAGGATGTTATTTAAGTCATAACTCTATGGTCTGATGATTTTCCCTACTTTCTTCAATTTAAGTCTGAATTTTGCAGTAAGAAATGCATTATGATACAATTCACAATTAGCTTCAGGTCTTGTTTTTACTGATCATATAGAACTTTTCCACCTTTGGCTCCAAAGGATATAATCAATTGTGAAACAGAAATCAGAACTTCATGAAGCATATGTGAAACTGATTTTATTACAAGAGAAATGAATTGCTACACAATTTAATTTTGATATTGACTACATGGTGGTCAACCAATGGTTGCTTTTTGGGTTGTTGAAGAAGAATTTTTGCTATGACCAGTGAGTTTTCTTGACAAAACTCTATTAGTCTCTGCCCTGCTTCATTTTGTACTCCAATGCAAAACTTTCCTGTTATTCTAATTATTTTTTTATTTCCTACTTTAGCATTCCAGTCTCCTATGATGAATGTGACATCCTTCCTGGTGTTATTTCGAAAAATATAGAAATAGTTTATCAGTTCATAGAACTGGCAAACTTTGGCATCAATGGCTGAACCATAGACTTATATTACCATGATGGTAAATGGTTTGCCTTGGATTAGAATAGATATCATTCTGTCATTTTTGAGATTATGCCACAGTACCACTTTTCTCACCCTTTTATTGAGTATGAGGATTACTCTAGTTCTTTTCAAGGATTCTTGCCCACAGTAGTAGATGTAATGATTGCCTAAATTATATTAATCCATTTTTATCCATTTAAGTTCACTGATACCCAAGATATTGATGTTTAATTGTACCATCTCTTGCTTTACCACATCCAGCTTACCTTGGATCTTACACTCCAGATTGCTATGTAATGTTGATCTTTATAGCATCAGACTTTGCTTTCATTACCAGACCTCTTCAGCTCAATGTCCTTCCAGTTTTGACCCAATCGCTTCCTTGGTACTTTAACTACTTGTAGTTGTACTCTGTGCTTCCCCAGTAGCATGTTGGACATCTTGTGACCTGACAGGCTTGTCTTCTTGTGTCATATCTTTTATCATTTTGAATACAGTCAATGGAATTTTCTTAGCAAAGATGCTGGAGTAGTTTGCCTTTTCCTTCTCCAGTGGATCTCCTTTTGTCAGAATTCTTCACTATGATCTCCAGTTTGACTTGTCTATCTTGGTTTTAACCATGCAATGCATAACTCATAGTTTCACTGAGCTTTGCAAGCCACTCAACCACAACAATGCAGTGATCCAAGAGGGAATTAATAGCATTAATGAATATCAATTCAAAAATTCTAAATAAGATTCTGTCAAACGGACAATAGCAACTTATCAAAAAAATCTGGAAATTAGCATTCTTAGATTGAAAGCAAAAACATTTGACACATATGAT
The DNA here is from genome assembly GCA_023548195.1 of Bettongia penicillata ogilbyi. Lineage (NCBI taxonomy): Eukaryota > Metazoa > Chordata > Mammalia > Diprotodontia > Potoroidae > Bettongia > Bettongia penicillata. The sequence goes on from JAJHZJ010000197.1 coordinate 8,339,244, forward strand.
TATCTCAGTAATTTTTTAAAAAATCTTTGACAATGTACAACACTCTTTTGTGTTTAAAAACACTGTAAAGTTTTGTGTGAAGGTATCTTTTAATGACAAAAATATATCTATATAAAATGAAAAGCAAGCATTTATACACAAAGGTGATGCACTAGAATCTTTTCCAATAAGTATTGGGGTAACTAAAGATATCCTCTATCCTTGTGGTAATGGTTAATACCAATATAGAAATTTTAACAACAGGACAAGAGAAATAAGTTAAAGGCATAAAGAGAGGTAAAGTGAAGGCAAAATCATCTCTATGTTGCTTACAAGAAACACCCTTGAAACAGAAAGACTTACGCAGAGTTAAAATAAGTGGTTAGAGCAGACTCTATCATGCTTTAGCGAAGAACAAGAACAACCATGACCTCAAAGCAAAAATAGACTTACTTAAAAGAGATAATCATGGAACTACATTTTGCTACTGAAAGGTAGCATGGACAATGATGTTATATCAAAACATGTATGTATATATATATATATGTATGTATGTATACCAAATGACAGAGTATTCAAATTCTTAAGGGAAAAGTTAAATTAGTTACAAGAGGAAATAGACAATAAAACTATACTAGCAGGGGACTTCAACTTTCCCCTATAAAAACTAGATAAATCTAACCATAAGAAAATAATAGAGAGATGGAATAAGATGGTCAAAAAAAGCCAGGAAGTTGCCTGAGCTCTCCCCAGTTTTCCTCAAAATAAAGTTAAATCAAGACTCTAAACAAATTCTGGAGTGACAAACCCCACAAAAAGAAGGAATGAAACAATTTTGGAATCCAAAGGTTTCAGGAAAGGTATGTGTCACTTGGGTAAATGCCAGTGCAGCCCAGCACAGGCAGTATTCAGGCAAGCAAGTGGGAAACTCTTAGCCACAGCACAGATCAACAACTGAGGTCCTGTGGTTCTGGCTCAGCAGGCCAGCTGTGAGGCCTCCAGCCCTTTTGCAGATAGCAAACTGCTAGCCCTGGAACCTTTGGCACAACAGGTGTGACTAGGCTGAGTCATCTCAGTGTAGCGATCAAGCCACCAGTCCCAAAAAGAAGCAAGAAACTTGGGACAGTGCCCCCATACCTCAAGAGCAAAACTCAAAGTCAAAAGTCATGAAATATCCTGGAAAATGAGCCAAAACCAAAAAAAAGACCTGACCATAGAATGCTACTATAGTGACAGGGAAGATGAAAACAAAAATTCAGAAGAGGACAACAATGTCAAAATATCTACATCCAAAGCCTCAAAGAGGAATATAAATTGGTCTCAATGTCAAAAAATTCTCTTGGGATAGCTCAAAAAACATTTAAAAAATAAAATAAGAGAGGTGGAGAAAACTGGGAAAAGAAATGATGGTAATAAAAGAGAATGAAGAAAAAGAAAACCACCTAAAAAAATCCAACTCCTTAAAAAATAGAATTGGCCAAATGGAAAAGAAGGTACAAAAGTTAACCAAAGAAAATAATTCCTTAAAAATTAGAATTGGACAAATGGAAGCTAATGACTCTATGAGACAAGAATCAATGGGCAAGAATCAATCAAACAAAGTCAAAAGAATGAAAAAGATAGAAGAAAATATAAAATAGCTCATTGGAAAAACAACTGACTTGGAAAATAGATCCAGGAGAATTAATTTAAAAATCATTAGCCTACTTAAAGACCATGATAAAAAAAGAGCCTTGATAGCAGTCCTTCAAGAAATTATCAAGGAAAACTACCTTGATATTCTAGAACCAGGGGGTAAAATAGTAATTGTTAAATGGACCATCAGAAAGGGTAGACGGAGGGGGCAGGTATAAATTGACTGTGATGTGATGATAGAAAATTAAAGAGTGAAAAAAAAGGATTTTACTGGGAGAAGAAGGAAGAAAAGAGGCAACATGGGATAAATTATATCATATGGAAAAGCATGAAAGACCTATTATAGTAAAGGGGAAGAAAGGGCAGGTGAACATTGTTTGAAGCTTACTCTCATTGGATTTGCCTCAAAGAGGAAATGACATACACTTTCAGTCAGTATAGATATCTATTTTGCCTTATAGGGAAGTAGGAGGGGAAGGGGAAAAGAGGGGAGCTGATAAGAGGGCAGATTGAGGGAGATGGTGGTCAGAAACAAAACACTAGTGAGGAGGGAAAGGGTAAAAAGAAAGACAGAAAAGTACAAGTAGGAGAAAAATAGGATGGAGAGAAATAGAATTAGAAATTATAACTGTGAATGTGAATGGAATTAACTGTCCCATAAAACAGAATTGGACAGAAGAGTGGATTAATAAGCAGAATCCTACAATATGTTGTTTACAAGAAACACATTTGAAGTACAGAGACATAGAGTAACGGTAAAAGTCTGGAACAGAATATATTATACTTCATTTGAAGTATAAAAAAAGAAGCAAGGGTGGCAATCGTTATCTCAGAGCAAAAGCAAAAATAGATCTAATTAAAAGAGACAAGGAAGGAAACTACATCTTGCTGAAAAGCACCATAGACAATGAAGTAATATCAATAATAAACGTAAATGCACCAATATGTACCAAATGCTAAATATAGATTAACCAAATAGCATGCAAATTTTTCAAGGAAAAGTTAAATTAGTTACAAGAGGAAATAGACAGTAAAAATGTACTAGTAGAGGACTTCAACTTTCCCCTCTCAGAATTAGATAAATCTAGCCACAAAATAAACAAGAAAGAAGTTAAGTAGGTAAATAGAAGTTAGATATAATGAACCTCTGGAGAAAATTGAATGAGGATATAAAGGAATATACCTATTTTACATAGTATTGAAATAAAAACTGACCAAGTATTAGCACATTAAAAACATCACAATCAAATGCAAAAGTATTAAATATATCCTTTTTGGATCATGATACAATTAAATTACACTTAATAAAGGCCATGGAAAGGTAGATTAAAAATTAATTGGAAACTAAAATCTAATCCTAAAAGATGGATGTGTCAAACAACAAATCATAGAAGCAATCAATAATTTCATCATAAGGAATAACAATGATGAGACAACATACCAAAACTTATAGGATATGAGCCAAAGCAGTACTTAGGGGAAATTTTATGTCTCCAAATGCTTACATCAATAAAATAGAGAAAGAGCAGCTAAATGAATTGGGCATGCAACCAAAAAAGCTAGAAGGAGAACACATTAAGAATTCCCAGTTCAACACCAAATTAGAAATCCTGAAAAACCAAAGGGGAGATTAATAAAATTGAAAGTAAGAAAACTATTAAACCAATAAATAAAATGAAGAGCTAGTTATGTGAAAAAGAAGCAATAAAATAGGTAAACCTTTGGCTAATTTGATTACAAAAAAGGGAAAGAAAGAAGAAAACCAAATTACCAATACCAAAAGTGAAAATGCTGAATTCACTACCAATGAAGAGGAAATTAAGGCAATAATTTGGAGCTATTTTGCTCAATTCCATGCCAATAAATCTGATAGTCTAAGTGAAACAGAAGATTATTCACAAAAAAATATAAATTGCCCAAATTAACAGAAGAGGAAATAGAATAGAATGAACAATGAGGAAACAAAAGTATCACTCTTTGCAGATGATACTTGGAAAATCCTAGAGAATCAAGTAAAAAACTACTTGAAACAATTTTAGCAAAATTGCAGAATATAAAATAAACCCACACAAATTGGCAGCATTTCTATATATTACCAAAAAAGTGCAGCAGCAAGAAATAGAAAGAAATTCCATTAAAAATTTCTGTAGACCATATGAAATACTTGAGTCTACCCATGTGGGCCAAGCTAATACAATAAAAATGACAATTTTGCCTAAATTAATTTACTTATTCACTACTATACTAATCAAACAACCTAAAATATTTTATAGAGTTAGAAAAGTCATAATAAAATTCATCTGGAAGAATAAAAGGTTAAGAATGGTAAGACAATTAAAGAAAAATGCGAAGGAAAGTGGCCTATCAGTACCACAACTAAAACTTTGGTAGAAATCATCAAAAGTTTTTGGTATTAGCTCAGAAATTGTGGTGGATCAGTGAACGAGATTAGGTACACAAGACACAGTAGTAAATGGCAATGCTGTCTGATAAAACCAAAGATTCCAGCTTCTGGGATAAGAACTGACTGTTTGACAAAAACTTCTGGGAAAACTGGACAATATTATGACAAAAACTAGGTATAGACCAATATTTCACATTATATACCAAGATAAGATCAAGATAGGTATGTGGCTTAAACATAATGGATGATACCATAAAACTAATTAGGAAAGCAAGGAATAGTTTACTTGTCAGATCTATGAAGAAGAGAAGAATTCATGACCAAACAAGAAAGAGAGCACTATGAAATGCAAAATGGATAATTTTTATTACATTAAAGTAAAAGCCTTTGCACAAGCAAAACCAATGTAACCATGGTTAAAAGGAAAGCAGAATGTTAGGAAGTAAAAACAATTTTTATAGCAAGTATCTCAATTTCTCAAATATATAGAGAATTAGATCAAATTTATAGGAATATGTCTTTCCCCAGTTGATAAATGATCAAAGGATATGAACAGGCAATTTTCAGATAAATTCATCCAAGCTATCTATAGTCAGGTAAAAATGGTCTAAATCACTATTGATTAGAGAAATGCAAATTAAAACCACTCTGAGGTACTACCTCATGCTTATTAGACTGGCTAATATGAAAATGAAAATGATAAAGAAAATATTGGAAATGTAGGAAAATTGGGACACTACTGCATTGTTGGTGATGTTGTGAACCAATTCAACTGTTCTGGAGAGCAATTTGGTACTATACCCAATGGACAATCAAATTGTGAATACTCTTTGATCCAGTAATATCACTACTAAGTCTGTATCCCAAAGAAATTGTAAAGAAAGGGAAAAGGACCTCATGTACAAAAATATTTATAGCAGCTCTTTTTGTAGTGGCAAAGAATTGGAAACTGAGGGGATGCCCATCAATTGAGGAATAATGTAATATTATTAGGTTATAACAAATGATGAACAGGTGAATTTCAGTAAAACCTGAAAAGATTTACATGAACTGATGCTAAGTGAAGTGAACAGAACCAGGAGAACATTGTACACAGTAACAATAACATCGTGTGTTGATCAAGTATGATTGACTTATCTTTTCTCAGCAATATAATTATCCAAGACAGTTTCCAAAGACTCATGATGAAAAATTCTGGAGAAAGAACTGATGGATTTTTAATGCAGATCAAAGTATACTGCTTTAATTTTTTAAATTGTTTTTTTTCCCTTTTTGTTCTGTTTCTTCTTTCCCAAGGTGAGTAATATGGAATTACATTTTACATGATTGCACGTGTATAACCTACATCATACTGCTTGTTATCTTGTAAAGGGGTGGGGAGGGGAGCATGAGAAAAATTTGGAACTCAAAAATCTTTCTAAAAATTTTCTTTACCTGTGATTGGAAAAAATAAAATACTATTAAACAATATATTTATAAGAAAATAAAGAAGCTAAAGAAATAAGTAGAATTTAAGTTAGATGTGGTAGACTTCTGAAGAAAATTGAAAAGGAATATAAATGAATATAACTTTTTCTCAGCTTATATGGCACTTTTACAAAAACTGACCATGTATTACGGCACAAGAACTTCAAAAACAAGCACAGAAAACCAGAAACATTAAAAGCATATATTTTGAACAATGCTACAAAAATAATTATCTCCAAAAAAGGACTTTGGAAGCATAGATTAAAAATTAATTGGAAAGTAAATACTCTAATCCTAGAGAATGAGTGGCTTAAAGAACAAGTAATAGAAACAATAATTTCATTAAAGATAATGACAATGAGTCCTCATGTGATTTCTCTGAGCTGGGCCTGGAGACACAGCAGCACTTCTCAGAGAGTTTCTGTGATTCTGACCCCACATTGGGCTGCCATGAACATGGGCAGCTTCATGGTCTCCCAGCTTCTCAGTTACTGTGGAGGGAAACTAGTGCAGCTCAACGATGACTCCAGCATGGAGAATGCCTATGAGCCTATGGGCTGAGCAATAGCTCTTTCCATTGTTCGGGAGAGAAAGAAGTAGATTTGACAATTCAGAGTGCAAAAGCTGCTTTTAAAATAAGAATGAAAAAAATGGAGCATTCCCAAATCCTTCTGGAAACTTCCAGGATAATTAGAGAATGGAAAAATGAAATAGCTATCATGGAGACCATCAACAATAGGAAATCTATCTTTGAGATTTAGTTAGATATTAATACTTCTTGGCAGTGCTTAGAGTATTATGCAGGCTTGGCTGGTTCCATGACACGTGAGGATGTCCAGCTGTTTGGTGGATCATTTTGATACACCAGAATGGAACCGCTTGGAATTGGAGCATGGAACCTTTTCCAGATTGCTAGTTGGAAGTCCACCTCAGTTTTGGTTTGTGATAATACCATGATCTTTAAACCTTCTCCATTCATGCCTGTGTCAGTATTACTGTTGGTCAGAATCTATACCAAGGCTAGGGTGCTCCTGGACTCTTCAATGTGGTGCATGGTGGAGCTGCCACAGGCCAGTTTCTATGCCAGCATTGTGATATGACCAAAGTTTCTTTCACTGAGAGCATGCCCACTGGCAATAAGATCATGGAGTTGTATTCTCAAGGTGTTAAACCTGTCACCTCCAACCTGCTTGGAGGCAAATCTCCCCTAATCATTTTCTCAGATTGTGATATAGAGAATGCTGTGAAAGGATCAATGATGGCCAACTTTCTCACCCAAGGGGAGGTTTGCTGTAATGGCACAAGAGTATTTGTGCAAAGAGAAATTATGAATAAATTCACAGAGGAAGTAGTAAAACAAACTCAAAAGATAAAGATTAGGGACCCCCTTCTGGAAGACACAAGAATGGACCCCCTCATCCACCAACTACATCTGCAACATGTCCTTGGGATCATTGAAAAGGCAAAGAACCAGGGTGCTACAGTGTTATGTGGCAGTGTTATTATAATAGAGACATATATTATGATGGGATGCTTGGGTGACTGTGCTTGGACTGCAATTTTAAAATCAGATTTCTCTCTAAAAATCACATTTCTCCCTAGCCTCAAAACACTATCTCAGGCAGTTTCTTCCCAGACCAAGGGCAATCTGCCCTAGATGTCTCTTCCTGGTACAGTAGACAGCTGCACCTATAGAATCTAGTAGTTTGAACTAGCTGTGTACTGGGTCATAGTGATAATTGCTACTCAGTGACTAATCATATGTATCCTAGACTTAGACGTATGTATACTCCCTTATGTTTATCTTGTCTAACAAGACACTGATGGGAGCAGCCTGGGTATTTCTCAGTCAGCCCTGACCATTAATTGGCTTAGTGACATTTCAGGCCTAAAACCACACCTCCATGTAGCCCCACCCCACACTATAGGCTATTTCCAGATGAACTCTGAGTAAAATATCTGCATAGTAGATGCTAAAAGTGCATGTTCCCTTAAGAATTAACCACTCCTTAACTACTCTCTAATCCCACCCTGAATCACCTACTTAGCATATTTGGCACATGTTTTGCTATAGAATATCCTATATAAACTTTAACTGTACCCCTATAAGGTTGCAGGTTCCCTAAGAACTCTTGCCTGCTGAAATCTTTAACACCTTTACCACCAAGAATACTTGAGTCTGTGAATTCATTCCAGATAGCCTGCCCCTGGTTGGGTCTCACCCCCACTTTCCAACCCTTGTCAATTTCAGAGTATTCAAAGCTAAAGGTTGGATACTACATGAAACCTTGTGTACTAAGAAATTGCAAAGATGACATGACCTCAATGAAAAAAGAGATCTTTGAACCAGTCATGTCCATTTTGCCCTTTAACACAGAGGCTGAGGTCCTACAGAGAACTATTGACACCACCTTTCGACTTGCAGCTGGTGTATTCACAAGGGATATCCAGGCGGCTCACAAGTGGTGGCTGAACTTCAAGCTGGAGTGTGCTACATTAACAATTAAAATGTTAGCATGATGGAATTGCCCTTTGGTGGCTATGAGATATCAAAATTTGGCAAAGAAAATGGCCATATGACAATCATTATTATTCACAGCTAAAGACCATTTGTGTCAAGATGGGTGATGTGGAGCCTTTTCTGATGAACTGAGGCAAAGATCTGTGAAAATAGTACCATGTGGTGGGATCACAAGACAAATATCTTGACACTGAGCATAACTGAACTCTAATTGGGACCCAGTCCTGTTCAGCTTTTGGAACTTTAGTCCTTCAGGGATTTAGAATTGAGGGACACACTTTTCTCAGCTGAAGATCCCCTGTTAAAAACATGTAATATCATGTTCTATAGATTTAAAAAAAAGATGACGATATTGAGACAATATACCAGAAGTTGTGGGATGCAGCTAATGCAGTACTAAAGGGAAAACTTATGTCTTTAAATGTTTACATCAATTTTAAAAAGAGAAAGAGCAGATCAATGAATTGGACATACAATTTAAAAAGCTAGAGAAAGAACAAATTAAAAATCTCCAATTAAACACCAAAATAAAAACGCTGAAAAACAAAGGAGCAATTAGTAAAAATTGAAAGTAAAAACAATCATTGAATTAATCAATAAAATTAGGAGCTGGTTTTATGGAAAACCCAATAAAGCAGATAAGCAATTTGTTAATTTGACTTTTAAAAAGAAAGAAAAAAGGAAATTACCAGTATAAAATGAAAAGGGTGAATACACCACCAATGAAGATGAAACTAAAGCAATTTTTAGGAGCTATTTTGCACAAATATATGCCAGGAACACTGACAATCTAAGTGAAATGAATGAATATTTACAAAAATATAAACTGTCCATAATAATAGAAAAAGTAATAGAATATTTAAGAATCCTTATCATAGAAAAAGAAATTGAACAAGTCATAAATGAGCTCCCAGGACTAGATGAATTTAAAAGTGAAGTCTTAAAGAATAATTAATTTCAATAGTCTATAAACTATTTGTTTAAAAAAAAAAGGTTAAAAAAAGGAGTCCGACTAAATTCCTTCTAACACACATGTATAGTTTTGATTCCTCCTAAAGTATGGAAAGCAAAAAGAGAGAATGAAAGCTTTAGACCAATTTCCCTAATGAATATTGATGCATAATTTTTTAATTAAAACACTAAGAAGATTTCAGTAATATACCACTAAGATCATACACTATGATGAAATAGGATTAACACCAGTAATATAAGATTGGTTTGATATCAGGAAAACTATAAGCATAATTGACCATATCAGTAATAGACACGACAAAACTCATACAATTCTCTCAATAGATTAAAAAAAAAGCTTTTGACAAAACACAACACTCATTCCTATTAAAAACGCTTAGACTAGGGATAACAGAGGGAAGAAATGAGCTTTTCACAAAATAGGTAATATCTATCTAAAACCAAAAAGAAGCATTATCTTTAAAGGATATAAACCAAAAGCTTCCCAACTAGATAAGAGTTGAAGCAAGGGTGTCCATCATCACTACTATTATTCAATATTGTACTAGAAATGTTAATTATAATAAGATAAGAAAGAGAGATTAAAGAAATAAGAATAGTCAATGAGGAAAAAAAACTAGCACTCTTCGCAGACAATATGGTGGTATACTTAGCCCTAGAGATTCAACAGTAACAAGAAAAGCTGAAACAATCAATAATTTCAGCAAAATTTAAACATAAAATAAGCCCCCCCAAATCATCGGGATTTCTATATATTACCAGTAAAATGCAAAAGGAAGGCTGATGGTGAATATGTTTTAGTTCTACATGAATGGTTGCAGTGATATGAACAGAACCAGGAGATCATTGTACATAGTAACAGCCATGTTGTAAGGATGATCAACTGTGAAAGACTTAGCTACTTTGATCAATACAATGATTCAAATCAGTTCTGAAGGACTCATGATGAAATATGCTGCCCACCTTCAGAGAAAGAACAGGTGAACTCTGAGCATAAATTGAAGTATAATTTTTCACTTTATTTTTCTTGCCTTTTTTTGCAACAAAGCTAAAATGAAAATATGTTTCATGGGATTTTACACGTTTAACAGACAATATGTTGCTTGCCTTCTTACTGAGTGGAGAAGGAACTGGAGAAAGGAAGAGAATTTGAAACCAAAAATTTTTAAAAAGAGAATGCTAAAAATAAATCAATAAATTTGATTCAATTGCAAGATATTACTTAAATAAATAAACAGCAACTTAAATAATTAGGGAAATTTTCAGTGCTTAATGGCTCCAGTTGTGTCAATATAATAGATATGGCAATTCTACTGAAATTAATTTATAAATGTGAATTCTTTTTAGAGTTAAACAGAATAATTATAAAATTCATTTGAGGAAACAAAAATTTTAGAATATCAAGATTTTATAGTATCTAGAAAATAACTGAAAAGTTAAGAAAAAAGAGAGAATAGCAGCTCTAGACCTCAAACTCAATTATCACAACCAAATGCACACATCTCATTACTGACCTGATTGGACCCAAATAACTGGACTCTGTTTAAAGAGGGGACTCAACACAGTTTCTGTCCCCTTTCCTATTTCACTCCTTCATTTCCCTCTCTAAAAGAGGAAACTACTGCATTTGGACCTCTTTCCAATATGCCCCCATAAAGGATACCTTTTCTCCCTGCCCCTTCCTCTTGTGTATTATCTTCTCCCATTAGATATAATATCCTAAAGGAAAGGGACTGTCTTGGTTTGTAGTTATATTTGAATCTCCAGCATTTAGCGCAGTACCTTGCATATAATAGGTATTTGATAAATGCTTATTGATTGAATGGCATACTGTTGAATAAAAAATAGAAAAATGGGTCAATGAAACAGACTAGACAAGGGAGAGTCAGAGGTAATGGGACTCAATAACCTGGCATTTTATAAACCCCAAGGCATAAATTACTTAGATAATGCAGAGAACTCCTTATTAGAGAATATTCTTAGATGGAGCATCCTATTTGGTAATAACTTTTGGGAGAATTGGAAAGCAGTGTGATAAAAGTTAGTCTTAGTTCAAGATCTTATAGTGTCTTCAATAAAATTTCAAAATAAATACACCACCTAAGTATCAAATACCAGACGATTTAAAAATTAGAAAAGAAATGTAGTATATACTTCTTAAAACTATGGGTAGGAAATTAATTCTTTTTTAATAATGTTTATTTATTTTTAGCTTTCAACATTCATTTCCACATAGGAGATTAATTCTTACCCAAACAATATAAAATAGGTTACTTTGATTACATGAAATTAAAAAGCTTTTACACCAATAATCTGAGTACATTTGGGTTAATAGAAACATTTGATTGGGTACAAAATCTTTCAATTAAATATTTTTTATTAAAGTTTGGCATCCAAGATATATAGACATCTAACAGAAATATGGGTAACCAAAAGCCACTCTCTAATAGACAAATGGTTAAAAGAAATAAATAAACAATTCTCAGAAAAATTGCAAGCTATCAGCAACAGAAAGAAAAAAATGTTTCAATTCCTAATAATAAGAAAAATATGAATCAGAACAACCCTGAAGTGTCACATTGCACACAGTAAATTGGACAAGATAAAAGATGGGGATAGGTCATGTTGAAGAAGTATAGAAAGACAGGAACATCAATGTATTGTTGGCAGAGTTCTGAATTAGTACAGGCATTTGGGAAAATAATTTCAAATTCTGCAAATAAAATGGCTTAAATGTTCATTGCCAAAAAGAAAGGTGACAGATGTACAAGACTCCAGCCAAATATATTCTTTCCTATAAACCCCATCTTGTGGAGCTCTTCCAGAAGACTTAGAATGGAGCAAAAGCAAATGTGGAAAGGACTCTTTGCTATAAGGAAATCTCTTTACAAATGTTCTCTAAGCTTTGAGTGAATTTCAGACTTTACCTGAGCATAAACTAACTCATTAGCCTCAGACTCTGGCCTTTAAAAAAGAGATTAGAGGCAAAAAGGCAAATCAGGCCAGAGGATGGGACACTTTTACCGTGGAGAAGGTGGAAAATGGTGGAGGTTGAATACAGGACAGCATCCCACCGGAATTATTCTCTGAGATGAACATTTTTAGGCACCACAGCTCCCCAGTGAAAGGAGCCTGCCCTAGGAAGCTATGGATAGAATCCACGGTTGACCTAGCAACCATCCAAAATGTAGGAATGGGACCAATGATGTATCTATCTTAGAGACATCAACTTGTGCCTTCCTAGGGGGACTGAGATCCATGCTCTCCACCCACTTACTCTCTTGCTTTACCCATTCTCTAATGGAAAAGAAAGTAGGCATGTCTATCCCCACCTCACCTCCATCTGGCCACTGGAGATGGTTGCCACTCCTTTATATAGAGTTATTTTTATAAATGGTATAAAGTATTTCTTAGAATTTATGCAACAACACGAGTCATCATTTAAATCTATCTTATTTAGATTTAAATGCTACTGCTAAGATTGAGAACAGAGGAAAGATACTCAGAAGGGGAGCAAATTTGAAGAATTGAGGTTTGATATAAAAAAGCAAAGAAGAAAAATCTTGAATTTTCTGTGTGAACTGACTGGGATTTCAGGCTATATGCACTAGGAAGAAAAAAGAGAATAAAAATAAGGGCAAAATTATAGCTAAGGTATCAACTTGGTAAGCAACGTATTCTATGTTGAAAGCTGGCAGACTACTTGAAATTTTTCTTCTCTATAGTTAGCCCTATTAACTGACTGGCTTTGAATGGTAACCCACTCCTATGATCATCCACCCTGAACCCAATAACCTATATGAACCCAGAGTTGAATGCTAGATTGTCTATATGGGTCTATTTCTCTGAACATCTACTCCCCAAAAGAGAAAATTTACATTCCTAAAGCCCAAAGCAAATTGAATTTTCTTCTTTATAAACCTATACTATTGTCCCTCTAAAGCCTTCCCTGGCCAAAAAGACCCACATATTGTGAAAGTGGTCCCAAGTGGGTTATAAGAAATAAGAATGTGGTGTGTGTGTGTGTGTGTGTGTGTGTGTGTGTGTGTATAAAGTTGTCATCTGCTATTAATAGCCTGGTCAATGTTGATTACCATAAATGAATGGTAGTGTGGGGATGGGAAATGTTGTCAGATCATTAGGAAAATACGTAAAGCCTCACTCTTAATTACAAATACTAATAGATTCGTTCTTATTACCTGTCAACAGCCTGACCTCCCTCTCTTAGAGGTCACAACAAATCAAAGGAAAATCTTATGATTTTGAACTTGTTTCTCTTTCCTTTTTAACTCTTTCTATTCAATCAGAAAAAGTACCTGTTCAATAAAGGGGTCTTTATTTCCTTATTTGTGCAGAAAAAGGTCAAATTTCCTGTTGTGTGTGTATGTTTTTTTTCTTTCTGCACAGCCTAGGGTTTCATATTCCAGGGAAATTGGAGAGACCTTGGCACTGTATTTCTTGGGAAAGAAAAAGAAAGTCAGTATTTAGAAGGCAGCATTTCTTTATTCTAGCTGAGCTTAGAGTTCCCTGGATTTTGGAGGGAAAAAAATGACTTGTCCAAAATGACTACAAGAGTATCTGAAAAAACTGAAGCTTCCAGGGGAAAAATGAAGGTATGTGAAATAAGAAATGGGGAAGGATTAGAATGAGAATATATCACTTTGAACATAAGGTGGAAAACGTTACCCAATTAATAGATTCCCTAAAAATAAGAATGGAATAAATCACAATAATGGTAATTAAAGCAACTTTAAACTTCTACATCACATGATCAGATTGGCAATGATGCCAAAAGAAAATGACAAATGCAGTAGGGACTCTAAGAAAACAGGAATGTTTGTGCACTGGTATGATTTAGTTTAACAATTTTGGAATGCAGTTTACAATAATGTAAAAAATTACCGAACCATATATGATTTTTTTACCATTAGCCCAGCTATACCACTACTAGACCTATATCCCAAACAGATCAAAGGAAGAGGAAAAGGACACATATTACCAAAATATTTATAGTAACTCTTCTCATAGTGGCCAAAACCTAGAAATTAAGGTAATATTCACCTACTAAGGAATAATAGCTAAACAAATCTTGGTATATGAATATAATGGAATATTATTGTATCATAAGAGATAATGAAATAAACAAAAACTATGACTAAATTGATAGATCTATTAGAACCAGTGGACAAAAGTGAAGATAGGAATAATCTACCAGACTGGAAGCAGCCTGCTGGAACACAGGATCTGGAACTGCTCCTCAGTTTCATAGCCCTACACATATCCAGGAACATGAATTGGAGGGAGAACAGACCTAGATCAGGATGACTGAGTGCCTTTGAGGATTTTTATCTTTCAGGTTTACCCTTTCCAGAGAAAGATCAAACTGCCTGGTTGGGCTGACAAAAAAGACCCACTGACACTGGTTATCAGAGCTAGAAGATATCTTAGAACCCAACCCCATTCTATAGACAAGGAAACTGAAATTCCTTGAGGTGAGTGGCTTGCCCACCTCTGGCCACCAAGCAACATAAATGGAAAGAGTAACCACAAAATAATCAAAAGTGAATGAAAATTACAAAGAACAAGAATAGTCCCAAAGAAGGGATTGGAGAAATCATCTCACCCCACTAGTTTGCAGAGGTGAGGGTCCCCTGGTATGAAATATTACATATATTTTCAGACTTTTTTGATGTATTGATTGGTTTTTCTTTCTCTTCTTTGTTTTTCTTTTAAAATATTCTTTGTTATATGGGATATATCTCTAGGATGAGAAGTGAAGGATACAGGGAGAAATTTTGGGATGTTAAAATAAAAGATGTTTTTTTTTTTTAAAATAGAGCTAAATGCCTTTGATCAGTCTCAGCCACAGAAATGGAGACAAAAGCATTGACAAAAACAATAATTCCATATCATCTTTATATTACCTGAGCTATGTGGGCTACCAAAATAGCAGGAAATGGCTGCAGTAATAAGCATGCCAGCTTCATTCTGCTCCCAATGATCTACTCTCTGTTGTCAGTTATGATTTTCTTCACTGATCACACAAGGTTATTAGAAGGGGAGTTGATATAACAAAGTACTCCATACACCTTCATCACTACTACTAGGGAGGAAATATGTTTTACTACTTCTGGACACAGTATTGTTTAATCTAATAGGTTGGTACAGGCATCTACAAGAGATTCCTTCTATTTAATCATGCAAAATAAGTGATGTAGAAGTTACTTTTTACATACAGAGATACTGACTGCCCAAAATGAATGATAGTCATGTCAGCAACATGCTTCCCTTGATCAGCTGCCCCAACTGAGACCCAAATTTGGGCCCTCAGCACTGGAAGTATGGTGCTACCCTCTGATGCTGTTGCTTGTCCTTCAGTTTTGAAGAGGACCAATGACATTATGGTCTTGTCTTAACTCATATGAATTTAAGTGAGAGAGGGCTACTCAGAGTTGTCCACCTCACTCTCTCTTCTAGAGTCATCAAAGTCCATTGGAAGGACAAAAGGGAGGATAACTGGTGATAGCCCAGGAGACAGTTGATGACCTTGGCATCTTTGACATCTGACCAAGGTTTAAGTGCTCTACAGTGTCTACTTCAGCTGCCTTCATGGCTCTTGGAACAAGTTGTTTCCATCTACCCATTCTGCCTTGGAATGCTGTGGATAAGTTCACTTACCTTCACAGTGTACTTTTCAGGGATGTACACACTGATGATGAGGTTGTCACATGCATTGCCAGAACTAGCTCAGTGTTTGGGAAGCTCCGAAGCAAAGTATGGGAGAGAAAAGGTATTAGACCAACTACTAGATTGAAGGTCTACGGAACTGTTGTGCTGACCTCATTGTTGTAACCCAGACAGCCTACCAGCTGCATGCCAGGAGACTGGCTCACTTCCACTTGAATTTTCCTAGGAAGATTCTGAAGATCGCCTGGCAGAATCTCTGAGGTCCTTTCTCAAAGTAAACTTCCAAGCATTCACACTCGAACACAACTCCAATGGGGTGGCCCTATTGTTTGAATGCAAAATGTAGTCTTGACAAAAAGACTATTTTATGGAGAACTCACACAAGAAAAGCATTCACATGGTGGTTCGAAGAAGCAATACAGGGATACTCTCAAAGTCTCTCTTAAGAAATTGGGACTTGATTGTGTGACATGGGAGACACTGGCACAGGACCATTCAGCATGGCATACCCACATCAGAAAGGGTTCTGTGCTCTATGAGCAAAGCAGAATTGAGACAGCTCAAAGGAAATGCAGGCTGCACAAATTTGGAGTATCCACCCCAAATATCCACATGCACTATATGTGTCCAAGCTGTGGTAGAGCATTTCGAGCTCATATTGGTGTGATCAGCCACAGTTTGATTCATTGAAACTTGACTCTAGCATAGTGATGTCATTTTGGTCCTCTTTGAGAATGAAAGACCAGACAACCCCTTAATTCACCTATGGGTTTGAGGCCCGTCAGTTACCCTCAACCTGGTTTAGCCCATTTACTGAGCTGGTTTACTGAGGTGTGGCTGCTGCACATGCTACAGCTCCTGGAGCCACAGGGGAGAACTGAGTGCCAGGTGGACATCAAAGGTGGATGAGTAGCTCTGAAAAGGGTTTTTGGCAAGCCCTCGCATCAGGGGTGCTAGTATTCCTTGAGTAACCCATACATCTCTCCTGCCCTGTACAGTAATAGGGAAGGTAGTATATGGCTCAAAGGAGACATTTGCGACATCTCCCTATATTGCAAGCAATTTATCCTTGTTTAGTCAATTATGCTTATTCTTTCATAGCTTGCCTTTTAACGGAAGATCATGGCACAATTTGATTGCCTGGAGAAATTCGTCAGTGTTTCACAATAGCATACTTTCCTGGGTTCTGGAAAATGGATAATGCTCTTGTACTTCCCCAGTTACTAATGGAGCAAAGCAGGCCTGCAACCTTGCTTCCTTGCTTTTGAAGATGAAAACTGCATCAAGGTCAGCTACTGCAC
The DNA here is from genome assembly GCA_023548195.1 of Bettongia penicillata ogilbyi. Lineage (NCBI taxonomy): Eukaryota > Metazoa > Chordata > Mammalia > Diprotodontia > Potoroidae > Bettongia > Bettongia penicillata. Next base: position 8,356,210 of record JAJHZJ010000197.1, read on the forward strand.
CAATGGCAAATTATTTAACTTGAAAAGGTTACAAGTCAAGTCTAAAGCAGAAGGAGAGTAGAGGTGTTTTTGTTCATAGATTATTGTGCACTCAGAGTTTGGAATAATTCCCTGTTGCTTCTGTTAATTTTGGCCTAACAATTAACACCAAGAAAAGAAAGGTTCTTCACCAATCAGTACCACACCATCTATACGTGGAACCATCAGTTACAGAAAATGGAGAAATTTTGATTGCTGTGGATAAGTTCACTTACCTTGGCAGTATAATTTCTGGGCATGTTTATATAGCTGATGAGGGTGACACATGCATTTTTAGAGCTATATCAGTGTTTGGGAGCCTTCAAAAGAAAATGTAGTGGTGGAGAGATATTAAGTTGCCTATCAAAATGAAGGTCTACAGAACCATTGTGCTCATTTCATTGTTGTACAAAGGTGTGATCTGGGCAGTGTACCAGTACCATACCAGAAAATTGAACTGATTCCAAGTAAATTCTCTTGGTAACACTCTGAAGATCACAAGGTACTGGACACCATGTTCTTTTCTCAAATTAAACTTCCAGGTATTCACACTCTACCACAGAGTCCAACTTCAATGGCCTTGCCATATTGTTTGAATGTCAAATGTACATTTGTCCAAAACACTATTTTATGGAGAATTTGCACAAGGCAAGTGTTCACACAGAGGTCAGAAAATGTAACACAAGGGTAGTCTGAAAGTTTCTCTGAACTTTGATATTGATTATGAGACAGGAGACGCTGGCACAAAACCATTCAGCATGGTGTGCCATAATAAAGAAGGTACTATGCTATATGAGCAAGGCAGAATTTCAGTAGTTCAAAAGAATGTGACATGCACAAAATTAGAGATACTGCCAACTTAAGTTTTCATGCAGCCTATTTGTGCCCCACTTGCGGCAGAGCTTTCTGAACTTGTACTGTCCTGATGAGCCATAGTTAGACAAACTGTACATTGACCTCAATGAAGTGTTGTCATTTTGTTCCTCTTCAAATATGAAGGGCCACAACAAATGAACTCTTACATATGAATCTGCAAGTTTCTATATAGCAGGGGTCTTTTCACCAGGAGTGCTTGGAAGTCCCCTATTTCATTAAAGTTCTATTTCCCCCTTAGCATTATAAATTCAATTTTGTTGGATAAGTTATTCTTGACTGTAAGCCCATATCGTTTGCTTTCTGGCATATCATATTTTAAGTTCTCCACTCCTGTGCAATGGTGGCTCCTAAATTGTGAGTGACCCTGATTGTACTTTCTTTTTTTAAAAAAAATTCAATTTATTCTAACATTCTTTTAAAATTTTGAGTTTTAAAATTCTCTCCACCTTTCCCACTCCTCCCCATCCACTGAGAATGCAAATAATATGATATCAATTACACATGTGAAATCATGCATAACATATTTCTACATTAGTCATATTTAAAAAAAACAAGAAAAGTCATGAAAGAAAGAAAATTATATTTCAATTTGCTCTCAGAGTTCATCAATTTCTCTTTGAAGGTATATATCACTTTTTATTATTTTAAAATAATAAGTAATAATAATAATAAATTTATTTTTTTTATCCTTTTGAATTGTCTTGAATCATTGTTTTGATTAGAGTAGCCAAGTCTTTCACAGTTGATTATCATTATAACGTTATTATTACTGTACATGATGATCTGTTGGTTCTTCTCATTTCACTTTGGATCATTTCATATAGGTCTTGACATATTTTTCTGAAACCATCCTCTTCATCATTTTTATAACACAGTAGTACTCCATTACAATCACATGTTACAACTTGATTAACCATTCTCTAATTGATGAACATCCCCTCAATTTCCAATTCTTTGTCACCACAAAGAAAACTGATATAAATATTTTTGTACATATACATCTTTTTTTCTTTAATCTCTTTGGATACAGAGCTTGTAGTGGTATTGCTGAGTCAAAGGGTATGCAGACTGTGCCTTCATGTCCTTGAATTTTTTCTTTCCCTATGCTTTAAGTATTTTTTATTTGACTGCAGACATCTGGATTTTGATTATAGTTTCTGGGAGTTTTCATTTGGGAATTTCTTTCACAAGGTGATCAATAGATTCTTTCTATTTGTACTTTGCCCTTTGGTTCAAAGAAATCTTGACAATGTTCATTTAAGATTTCTTAAAATAGGAATCTAAACCTCTTTTTTTGGTCATGGCATTTAAATAATCCAATGACACTTAATTTTTTTTCTTCTTGATCTGTTTTACAGGTTGTTTTGAGATATCTTGCATTTTCTTTAGTTTCTTCAGGTGTTTTTTACTTCTTGTTTCATGGAGTTAGTAGCTTTTATTTGTTCCATTCTAATTTTCAAGGAATTTGTTGCTTGGGCAATATTTTGTATCTCTTGTGCCTAAATGTTAACTCCCTTTCCAGTTCTCTCTTCTGTAACTCATTTATTTTCCAGTTATTTTCTTTAATGACTCTCTTTCCATTTTAAAAGATTTTAGAAACTCTTCAAAATTTTTACTTTACCTCTCTTAAAAATTGTAGTTGAGGGGGGAGGAGCCAAGATGGAGGAGTAGAAAAGACTCAGGTATGCTAGCTCCGAATCCACAGCCCATAAATTTCCTGTAAAAAGTACTCCCCACAAATTCTGGAGCAGTGCAAGCCATGCAGCAACAGAGCAGAGGAGATTTCCATTCCAGAGAGCCCTGAAAAATCGCCACCAAAGGTCCATCACGCATCGGACAGCGGAGCCCACCCCTGCCCTGCCCTGGCTGTGCGACCCCTAGAGGAGCAGATCCGAGTAGGCTTCAGGGACGGATTCTCTGGTGGCTGCGAAGGTCCCTCCACCCACAGGTGCTACAGGTCAGTGAGAGAGACTTTTGGGCAGGCTGAGAGGGGAGCGGGGTGTCTCCGTGACTCAGGCCCCTTTGGGAGGCAGCGGCAGAGGCAGAGGCAGCGGTGGCCTGGGTCTCCCCAAGCAGACAGGAGCTCTGTTCCATTACTGAAGATCTCTGCATAAATCCCCTGAGGGAACTGAGCCTGGGAGGTGGCCCTGCCCCCACCTGAGCACCAGAACTTAAAAAGCTCACACTGAATACCAGCCCCGCCCACCTGCCGAAAGCCCTGAGGCTGGGGAGCAGCATTTGAATCTCAGACCCCAAGCACTAGCTGGGCAGATCTAGGCGGGGGTGGAGAGGAATCTCAGAAATCAAGTAACTGGCTGGGAAAATGCCCAGAAAAGGGAAAAAAAATAAGACTATAGAAGGTTACTTTCTTGGGGAACAGATGTTTCCACCTTTCCTTTCTGATGAGGAAGTACAATGCTTACCATCACAGAAAGACATAGAAGACAAGGCCTCTGTATCCCAAACATCTTAAATAGATATCCAATGGGCTCAGGCCATGGAAGAGCTCAAAAAGGATTTTGAAAATCAAGTTAAACAGGTGGAGGAAAAGCTGGGAAGAGAAATGAGGGAGATGCAAGAAAAGCATGAAAAACAGGTCAATACCTTACTAAAGGAGACCCAAAAAAATGCTGAAGAAAATAACACCTTGAAAAATAGGCTCACTCAATTGGCAAAAGAGGTTCAAAAAGCCAATGAGGAGAAGAATGCTTTCAAAAGCAGAATGAGCCAAATGGAAAAAGAGGTTCAAAAGCTCACTGAAGAGAATAGTTCTCTCAAAATTAGAATGGAACAGATGGAGTCCAATGACTTTCTGAGAAACCAAGAAATCACAAAACAAAACCAAAAGAATGAAAAAATGGAAGAGAATGTGAAATATCTCATGGGAAAAACAACTGACCTGGAAAATAGATCCAGGAGAGACAATTTAAAAATTATGAGACTACCTGAAAGCCATGATCAAAAAAAGAGCCTAGACATCATCTTTCATGAAATTATCAAGGAAAACTGCCCTGATATTCTAGAACCAGAGGGCAAAATAAGTATTCAAGGAATCCATTGATCACCACCTGAAAGAGATCCAGAAAGAGAAACTCCTAGGAACATTGTGGCCAAATTCCAGAGTTCCCAGGTCAAGGAGAAAATATTGCAAGCAGCTAGAAAGAAACAATTCCAGTATTGTGGAAATACAATCAGGATAACTCAAGATCTAGCAGCTTCTACATTAAGGGATCAAAGGGCATGGAATAGGATATTCCAGAAGTCAAAGGAACTAGGACTAAAACCAAGAATGACCTACCCAACAAAACTGAGTATAATACTTCAGGGGAAAATATGGTCTTTCAATGAAATAGAGGACTTTCAAGCATTCTTGATGAAAAACCAGAGCTGAAAAGAAAATTTGACCTTCAAACACAAGAATGAGAAGAAGCATGAAAAAGTAAACAGCAAAGAGAAGTCATAAGGGACTTACCAAAGGTGAACTGTTTACATTCCTACATGGAAAGACAATATTTGTAACTCTTAAAACTTTTCAGTATCTGAGTAGTTGGTGGGACCACACACACACACACATGCACACATGCGCGCATGCACAGAGACAGAGAGCACAGAGTGAATTGAATAGGATGGGATCATATCTTAAAAGAAATTAATGTAAACTGTGAGAGAGAAATGTAGTGGGAGGAGAGAGGGTGAAATGGAATGGGGTAAATTATCTCTCATTCAAGAGGCAAGCAGGAGACTTTTTAGTGGAGGGAAAAAGAGGCGATCTGAGAAAAAAACATGAAGTTTACTCTCATCACATTCGACTAAAGGAAGGAATAAAATGCACACTCATTTTGGTATGAAAACCTATCTTACAATACAGGAAAGTGGGGGAGAAGGAGATAAGCAAGGTGTGGGGGACGATGGAAGGGAGGGCAACGGGAGTTGGGAGCAATTTGAAGTCAACACTCTTGGGGAGGGACAGGATCAAAAGACAGAATAGAAACAATGGGGGGCAGGATAGGATGGAGGGAAATACAGTTAGTCTTATACAACATGACTATTATTGAAGTCATTTGCAAAACTACACAGATAGGGCCTATATTGAATTGCCTGCCTTCCCAAAGGGAATGGGTGGGCAGGGAGGGATGGGGAGAATTTGGAACTCAAAGTTTTAGGAACAACTGTTGAGTATTGTTGTTGCTACTAGGAAATAAGAAATACAGTTAATGGGGAATAGAAAGTCATCTGGCCCTACAGGACAAAAGAGAAGATGGGGACAAGAGAAGGGAGGGAGGATAGAAGAGAGGGCAGATTGGTGATAGGGAAAATTAGAATGTTTGGCGTATTGGGGTGGGGGAAGGGGACAAATGGGGAGAAAATTTGGAACCTAAAATTTTGTGGAAATGAATGTAAAAAGTTAAATAAATAAATTTATATTAAACAAAAAAAAATTTATAGTTGAGTTTGTACTCAATCTGTGTTTTCTGTGAGGTTTTGCTTGTAGATATTTTGAAGTCAATTCTCTTCTGTATTTTTATCTAAAGCATCCCTGCCACCATAATGGCTCATTATGGTGGAGTTCTTCTCTTTTTCATTTATTTTATTTTATTTTTTGATCATTCTTCCAGCCTATTTACCAACTTTGGATTTTATGTAAGGCTGATTTCAATAACACTTCTGGAGGGAAGGGCTGGGCTAATCCCATTGATATTCCATTATCTCAGGGACAATCTGGAAATGTGTCAACTTCCAGAAATCTCAAAGAGTTACTGTCCCCCTAGCAAAAATTCTGCAAGTTCCTGACTTGGGTTTTGGTCAGAGCAGTAAGAAAATGGAACTGGACACAGTCTCTATCAACTGGTTATGGAGATCTTCTGGTTCAGAGTGACAGAACCATAGGCTCCCCTGTGTTCTGGGATTCTTGCCCTGGTTATTACTCTGTAGGTTGGGCTAGATACTAAAACTTAGGTCCCACTCTGCTCCTGTGTTCTGAGCCCAACCCCTACTGCTTGCCTCTGAGTTTCAACTTTTCTTGGTTCACTGCTCAAGTACCTCTCTATCTGGTAATGGCACCTTCTCACCTATGGAGGTCCCCTTTTCTGTCCAGTCTGGATTTGTAACCCCTGAGTAGTTGATGATAAAGTTACCAGTTGTCAACTGACTGCATCACTGTATCCTAGTATGGGTCCAGTATAGTCCAGGACCTCCTCTTACTCTGGTACACAGCTTTACCCATAGCTAAAGCTAAAATCACTCATTTAGGGGTTTACTCAAAAAGTAGGATCAAATTATTTCCAAAGCTTTATCATAAGGAGTGGGCACTAATAGAAAGGGGTTAGAAATACAATCCATCAAATCTATTTCTTGAAAATTTCTCCCTCTTTCTTAAAAAAAATTTCCCCTCCTTCAGAGAATCTGAAATAGATGAAAACCTGTTTTATAAGAAGAAAATTGCTTATGGAATATCAGGTTCAAAAGGGCCAAAGGCAGGTTGCTCTTGCAGAACTGGAACTAAGAGAAGACTGGGTAAGATGGAGATGGATAGATAGATAGATAGATAAACAGATAGATAAATAGATAGATATAGACATATGAATATGTAAACAAATAGAAACATAGATGTGTATAGAAAGATATAAAGATAGATATGTATATATAACATATAGATTTCTATGCATGATAATGCAGTCAATATACACATATAATAATACATTTAATATACACATGTAATAATTAATATATAAAACATACACAATATTATGTATATCTGCATAGAGTTTAAAATTTTAAGCCTCAAGGAGAAAAGAAATGGTCACATCATCCACAGAAAGAAGAAAGTGAAAACTGGCAGACAAAACCTAATCATACTGTGTATAAAACGATAGTCACTGATTTGGCTGCCTGACTTTTCCTCTCAATTTCAGTTCTTTGTAGAAAATAACAAATAGGAAATAATTAGGAAGGGAGTGAAACTGGAGGTTAAAACCAGGCAGAGGAGAGAGCCAAGGATAAGAGAGGAAACAATCCCAGAATTTTAGAGCTTGAAGATATTTTAAGAACAAACAAACGCACAAAAACTATTAAAACAACTAAACTTTGCCCGACGCTACTATAGGGGGCCAGTAGCCCCTGAGGACATCATTGTATTACAACCCAAAACGATCACCCTGTTTTTTAAGACTCTGCATCATGAAAATGAGATCATATTAAGTGTTATGTCCTCTATTTATCATGGCAAGGAAGTGTGAATTATATTTCAAAACTATTTCACTGAAACTGGTTATAATAAGTTTTGGCTAAAATTCAAGTATCTGGAAAACTCACACATTCAGACCACATCATTTCACAGGATGAAAACTGTAAGGGATTATAGCCCTTTATTTTTATAGATGGGGAAACCAAAGGCTGGGGAGAGGAAGTGACTCTGTGTGTAGGTCATGCAGGTAGTAAGCAGCAGAGCTGACATTTAAGCCAAGCACTTCTTTTTGGAAAGAAATATGAAATAATACAGTAAGAGTTACAAAATTGTTGGTGCCTTTTGATCCAGCAGTTGGGCTACATCCAAGAGGATTATAGACAATGAGAAAACACCTATTTGTACAAAAATATTCAGAGTAGTATAACTTAGAATAGGAAAAAATGTTTGAAATGTATAAGATGTTAACTGATTGGGAAATGACTGAATAAATTCTCATATATGAATGGAATGGTATTGTTCCACAAGGAACAATGAATATGAAGGATTAAGAGGAATATATGGGAAGGAATCTGTAAAGTGATGCAGAATGAAGAAACCATTACCAAAAGAACCAGATACACACTACCTACGGCTAAGCAGTTGAAAGCATTAAATTATAATAAACTTCAGGTTAAATACAATGGATATATGTTGGTACTACTTTGTTAAAGGTAAAGTACATAGTTTTCAATAAATTATGAAAATATAAAATAGTAAATTATAAAAGTGTACATACTATTAGGGATACAATCTATCAGGTTTTAGGTTTTATTTTATTTATTGGTTAATACTTTGTATCTTGGTACAATAAAGTGTTGGAATTGGAATAAGGAAACCTACATTCAAATCCTGCCTCTGACCCTTATAAGCTATGTGACCCTGGGCATCACTTAGCCTCCAAAGGCCCCAGTATTCTCCCTCCTACAATCTCAGTCATCTACCCATTACTCCAGCAGGATTTGTAGCTAAATTGACCATGGAGAAATATAATGGAAAAAAGAAGTTGGATTTGATAACCTCCTAGATCCCTTTTAGCTCTCGATTTATTTTCCTATGATTCTAAGTATGCTCTGTGGGTTGTTTGTGTGTCTGTTTTTTATTAGCTACATTAAGGCAAAATGTATTAATAGATACATTAAGAAAAATATTTTCCTGATGCTAATCCTATCACTCTATTCACATTTCAGTGTTCTTGTTGATAAATAATATACTACATCAATATATAACATGTTTTATTTTTAGATAGATTTATAGATATACTATAAAGAGATATAGGATATAGGATAGTAGGCATAACACAAAGCCTAGAGGAAGGCAGATATATATTTATATATATATATGTATATATATATATACATATATATATACATATATATATATATATATGCCCTCGGAGTGCTTTTTTTTCTTAGTAATGAAAGGGATGTAGAAGCATCCGTGTAAAAGGAATTTCATAGAATCACAGAACCACACAATTCTGGAAAGGACATTTAAGCCACAGACTATTAGAAGATGAAACCTAGAATGTTAGAGTTGGAAAGGACCTTAGAGATCATCTTGTTCAATGCCAGACTTACTGCCTTTCCCATTTAACAGATAAAACCCCTGAAATCAAAGAGATTAAATGTCTTACCCAATATAATACAGGCAATAAGTGGGAGACATGAGGCTCCAAGATCTTTGGACTCCAAGTCTATTTTTCCAGAATTTTGTAACAAAAATACACATTAAAGAAACCCTGAAACCACACTTGCAAACATGAGAGTTTCCTCATTTGCTCCTCAGTATGATTAGGTTACTAATTCTTCCTGACTCTAAGTAAACTCTGCCTAAGACCAGTGGTCATTAGTCAGCAGGAGGAAGACCAGATCTTTGCTGACTCTGGTGGCATGCTCATCCATTCTATACAAGGGTGCTACTTTCAGCTGCAAGTCAGAAAGCATAGCCAGGTGGCTGAAGAATTTGCCCAGCCAGTGTTACCAACGCTGACAGACGGCACATATTAGCCTGAAAATCATGGTGAGGGAATATGATTTGTCTTGATGCACATATGCTTTCTGGTACTTAGGGAGCAGAAGACATCTTCCAGGACTGTTATTCACCAGGGCATCCTGACAAAAACAATCTCAGTCATCTACCCATTACTCCAGCATGATTTGTAGCTTAATTGACCAAGGAGAAATATAATGGAAAAAAATAAATTGGCCAAGCAATCTACATTATTCACAGCTGTAATAAAGACCTTTGATGCATTGCCGTTACTAACTCTGTATAAGAGAGCGATCCATAAGAGCTCTGTCCAGATGTTCTTCCAGATGTTTCTGTTCCACTCTCCCGAAAGGGTTTATGTGATGGAGAATTAGGTGAGAATAGTAAGTCAAGAGTAGGAATTTAATAGCTATGATTGCTCTGGTTTTCTCTGTTTCAGGATAGAGAGGACAAAGATTCAAGAGTACCAGCAAGGCAAAATGAAAGACATAAGACGTCTCCAAAGCCAGTGCTAGCTCCCTGACATGACCCTTACAGAAGGTACAACTAAGGACTAGAGAAAAGAAACAACTTGCTCAAAGTCCCTTAGCTAGTTACTGGCAAAGATAGGACTTGAACCACATTTTCTGAATCCTACCACAGTGCCCTTTCCATTTCAATGCAGTCTATATAGAGACAAGTCAATTGGCAAGAGGGACAAAGTACCCTCTCTATTTCTCAGCTTCTGCATGGAGAACCTGAGGTAGATGTTCAGTTGACTAATTAAGTTGATCTGGGGAGCAGCAAGGCTCTCAGGCAGAAAAACTCTTTACAAGTCATACTCCAGCTCATATAATTGGAGTCTACTTCATGGACAGATCCCATCTTAGCTGGCAGATGCGATCTCTCCATATGGAATGTGCCTGGGAACTTGCTTCTGAGACAATGATGAAGACGTAAGGAAGTACCTTGGAGAGACAGTGGAGCATGAGTAGAATTCAATAACTGGTTCTGGTCTGCTAATCAGGTGGTGAATGGGAGACTTTCTGATTGACTTTGGAAGCATTCAAAAAGCCCTGTCAGCTGCAATTACTTTGTCTTTGCCCCTCTTCACTTGATTCAGTTACTCTTTTAATCAGAGCATATGGTAAGAGATGATTCTATAAGGAAAAGAGCCATAAGGCCCTGAGGAACAGGTCTTAGTCCCTGACCTTTCTGTTCATTCATTTCTATTCTAAATGAAGGAAGTGTAGACTTTAGTGCTGAACTTAGTATCGTTGAATAGAGCCTCTAGACTTTAGCTGCAAGAAACCAGGAGTAGGAATCTAGATCAGATTTTGTAGTCAATGCAGCCTCGATGCCCACAGGAGCAAGAAACAACCTTTGGGAAGGGTTTTTGGAAAACTTGCCCAGTAGAAGAACTCACCCAGTAGTTATGCCTCATGCCACATCTAGACAAAAATTTAGACTAATGTTGTGTTGGGAGCCACTCCACTTTGTGTCTGCTGCTGTGCCTGATTTGAACTCCATGTGAAAAGATGCCCCTCCCGGGATAAGTTCATCACTTCCGATCTCTTCACCATGCTACTGACAGAAACCTTGATTGACACCACCTCTCTCAGCCTCCTCTCCCCTCTAATTGGAGGGCTGGAAGGTGGGATAGCAAACTCCTCCCAATGCTTTCCTTTCTAGAAGGCAGAACCTGGACTCTCAGTTCTTGCACCTGCTGCTTTGTCTGGTTTCAACTCCACGGAACAAGACACCCTTGCACCAGGTAATCTCTGCTCTGCCCTTGCCACCTACCTGTTCTGCTGTCTCCTTTTGTGTATTATGTCTCTCCTTCCCCCATCCCCCAAGAGATTGTAAGCTCCTTGAAGGCAGGGACTGTCTTTCTTTTTATTAATTCTATCCTCAGTGCTTAGCACAGTGCTTGACACACAGTAGTCACTTAATAAATGTTTATTGAGTTAGATAGGATTGGAAATGAGCTAAATTGAGAGCTGAATCTCTCTCTCAATCTTCCCCATCCCCTCTCCCCAGTAACCAAGGTAGTATAGAAAAGATTATATATCCCCTCAGTGTTGAAGGAAATGTATGTGTGCTTATTCTTGCCATATCTTGAAGTGAATATTTTTTTCCAAAGCTAACCTGATGTTAAGTGATTAAATGGAACTGAGGTGTTGGTCATAGGTCACTCACAATGGAAGAAGCAACCAGTGAGTGCTCAAGTCCATAACTGCTGTCAGTTCTGGTTGGTTCTAAGCTCAAAGGAAATCAGGGAGAGTTCAAACTTGTTCAGACATATCAGAATTTCATGTTTGCATCAGATTCTAGTTCCCAAGGGAGGGCAGGATGGAGGAAAAAGGTTTTCAAGAAGATCGTGTGTGTGTGTGTGTGTGTGTGTGTGTGTGTGAAAGAGAGAGAGAAAGAGAGAGAGAGAGAGAGAGAGAGACAGAGAGACAGAGAGACACAGAAAAATTGATAATCCACCAACATGCTTATGTGATGGGGAAATGATTTAGATACACTAGGCTTCCCAAATGATTTAGAGAGGGAAATAATCATGAATTCTAATCTGAGCTACCATATTAAAATACACAGAGTACATTTTTGTCGCCTCTCCCTTTTGAATCTTGTCTCTTTTTCAAGACTCAGTTTATCAGGGGACAGAATATAATGAGGGAAAGAGCTGAACCTGAAGTCAGAGAAATCTTGTCTTCTTGACTAGATCTTGTTATTCTAAGGCAGAGAGTACAGATTTGTCTTCTTTTATACTCCTTGGAGAGAAATAAAACAGATCAGAGCCACTCTCAGACACTCTAAATAATCTCCCTCAATGATGATAGGGTTCTGAGGGCACATGCATGTTTACTTTTTTATATTTTCTTGATTTCTTCCTTGTACTTTAAAGTTCCTATGAAGCTCTGATGTTTTCATCAGAAATGCTTGGGATTCTCTGTTTCATCAAAGATCCATTTTTCCCTCTGTAAAATTAAACTTAGTTTTTTTAGATACATGATTATTGGTTGTAAGCCTCCATCCTTTGCCTTCTGGAATACGCTATTTAGGATCTCTAATTCTTTATAGTCATTGTTCAGACTTGTCCAACTCTTCAGGACCCTCTTGGAGGTTTTCTTGGCAAAGATATTGTAACGGTTTGCCATTTCATTCTCCATATAATTTATAGATAAAGAAACGGGTTAAATGACTTGCCGAAGGTTACATAGCTAATAAGTGTCTGAGACTGGATTTGAACTCAGGTCTTCCTGGTTCTAGGGCCAGTGCTTTATCCACTGTACCACCAAGCTAGTCCCCTTTTTGCAGTAGAACTGTTAAGTCATGTACGATCCTGACTGTAGTAATTCAATTCTTGAAATTTCCCTTTCTGGGTGCTTGTAGTATCTTTTTCTTTCTTTAACCAGAAAACTCTTGATTTTGTCTATAATGTCCCTAGAATTTTTCACTTGGGGGTTTCTTTCAGGAAGGGACCAGTAAATTATTTTTCACTTTGTCCTCTGGTTCTAAGAGATCTAGTCAAATAAAGAAAATGTTTCTTGAAATATGATGCCTCGGTTCTTTTTCTGTACGTAGTGTTCAGGTTGCCTAGTGATTCTTAAATTATCTCTCCTTATGTCAGTTGTTTTTACTGTAGGATACTTTAATTTTCTTATTTTTTTTTTAGTCTTCTTACTTTGTTTTAATATTTCTTATTGTCTCATGGAGTTACTATTTTCTATTTAGTACATTCTAATTTTCAAGGTAAAGTTTTATACCTCTTGTGCCAAGTTATTAATCCCCTTTCCAAATCTTCTATAGCTCTCATATCTTTTCCATTATTTTCTAGTGTTCTCATTGCATTTATAAACCCACTTTTAACTCTTTTTAAACATTCTTACTTCATTTCTAATGGGAACTCTATTTGAAATTGTACTCCAGCTGTATTTTCCTTTGGGGTTTTGCTTGTAGATGTTTAGGACTCGTTTTCTTTTGGGATTTTTATCTTATTTAATTTATCTGGGATTTTTATGGCGGTATTCTTTCTTATTTGCTCATTCTTCCAGCCCATTTTTTTAATGGATCTTATTTTTTGTTGAAGTTCTTCAAATTTAGAGAGCAAGTGTCTACTTAAGTTTGTGCTTTCTACTGAGCTATTCCTAGATATCTGGAACCACCTCAGGCTAGCAGGAGTTGGGTCCTCAAGTGCAGCCTTTTGACTGAATCCAAACTTCATCAATAAATTCAGTCAAAGGGTCACACTTGAAGACCTAGAGGGCTATATGTGCCCTTGAGGTCACAGGTTCCCTCCTCCCCCTTCAGTGGCCCCAATATGCTCCACTCCAGGGCGAAGTCCTATTAATGCCCTCCCATTCTGAGTTCTTCAAGTTCTTGACCAGAGTTTAGGTTTGAGTAATATCTTTGTGGGCTTGACCATGGAGGAGTTCAAGTAGATTACTGTTGACTATTACCACTATTGGCTAGCTGGACATCTCTGCTGGTTCAGAGTGACAGAACAGTAGGTTTTCATTCAGTCTAGGTTTTCTGCTTTGGTTATTTGGCTGCAGGCTTTGGACTGGGTTGGCAGCTGGAACCAACACTAGCACTCTGCTCCTGGGAGTCAGAGCCACACAACTGCTGTTTGCTTCTGTCCCAGCTCCTCATTCATTGTTGGATAATGGGCAGCGGAGCTGTCAGTAGCATCTATTCCTGCACCCTGAACAAGTTTAGATCCCTCTGTACTTGACTTGGGACCTCATATTGCTCTGGTACATTTCCTTTCTCTGTGCTATAATGTTCTATGTGACAGTTCCTGGCTAGATACCAACCCCACTGTCCACAAATCTCTGTCTCACTATGTATAAACTGCACTGGAAAAATGACTCACTGGGACTTTTTCTTGGATTTCCCCAACAGGACTCACTCTGGTGTGTTTATTAGATCAATTTGGAGGAGCTGTGAGGGAGAGCTCAGCCAATGTGGCTCTGACCCTTCTCTTTCCCTTTGGCCAGTTGTCCCTGGGTTGCTAGTTCTTTCCAATTCAGCTATATGCGATCCCACTTTTTCCTTTCTGCTTCCGGACACCAGAAATTTCTAACCAATTCCTTTATTTTAAAGATGAAAACAATGATACCCAAAGAGGTTAAGTGACATTTTTTTAACATCACAAAGGTAATAAGTTGCAGAGCTGGGATTTAACCGTAGGCATATATTTCACTATAGTTTTTGTTAGCTTGATTTATCACTTCTATTACACTGTCATCTCCATGAGATCAAGGAATTGCCTGCTCATTTGCATATCCCATAAAATATCTATCCTAGTACCTTATATATGATGAATGTTCATATATTTGTATTGTAAAAAATTAATATAGTAGAAAGATCAACTGGCCATGAATCAGACCTGAGTTCTAGTTGAGTAACATTGAAGAATCATTTAAACATGCTTTGTCTCACTCATTTCTCATTTGTAAAATGATAATAAAATCTGTCCGGTCTACCTTTTAAGGTTTTTAATTTTACAATCTTCTATTAGGAGACTACTACCATATGTATGTAGTATTGTATTTACTGACTATATTAAGAGTAAATGAGCTCATATACGGGAAATTACTTGGAAAATTAAAATGCTACATGGATACAAAAGTGAAGGACTGCGATTAATTTCTTTCTCTCTCCTCTGGTAGGATGTGACAACACTCACGTTACTGTATTCACTAGTGATGTTTACCTGAATAGTCAAGTAAGGGAGAGAACTGGGGAATATGAAACTGAAGAAGAAAATATGACTCCTAAAACAATAGAATGTCAGAGCTAGAGGGGACCTTAGGATCAAAGAAACATAAAATATTAGACCTAGAAAAGACCTTAGAGACTTGGAAAGTTAGTGGCAGAAACAGTCCTGGTTCTCTGGCTCCCTGGAAACCTCTCTTTAACACAGGCATAAAAAGGCAACTAAATTCGGGCCCTGTGTGCCATCTGTTCTTTGCCCCACTGAAGTAAGAAAAAGAAAGCCAGTTCCTTTAAAGCTCCCAAAAGCTCAAAAAGACAAAGGGGACAACAGATTCAAACCAAAATGGACACACCAACGCTAGGTGGAGCCAGAGCAAGGCCTATAAACTTAACAAGAGCAAGAAAATAAAGTAGAACAAGATTGAAATTCTCTACTTCCCTTAGGCTCATTCTTTTTAAAAACCAGGAATGAAAAGCTTGGCAAAGCAGCTCAGATGACTTTGCAAAGAATAATCCCATTACACTACATCCAAAGAAAAGTGATTTTTTTCTGAATCTGTGTAGCATTTTTGTCTGTATCTCTTATAATTTAATCACACATTGCCTTTTACTGTAGCTGTTTCTGCCCCTTTCTTATCTCACTTAATAGGCTAGGTAGATTTTTAAAGGCAGGGACTCTGTATCATTCATCTTCGTATCCCCCAAATTGCCTATGGTAAGACCTTGATTCAGCAAATGACTGAATAGAAGGAAGGAATTTCCCCAGAGCATTCTCACTAACCGAACCAGGGGGACACTGGAGTCGGTTTGAACCAGCTCGAGAGAACTGAGTATCTGACTTTCAGCATGAGCATTCATACCTCAGAAATGAACAAATTCTATTAATCAGGACTTAATTTATTATTTTTGTGGATTTTCTAGTCTTAAGAAAGTGATGGGGAAAATGTTAATAATATAGGTTAAATTTTAAAATGTGTTTCCCCCCAGAAAGCTGGTTATTATACACTTACCTGAACATCCCTGAACCAAATCATTCGTTACGTCTTCTAAGCACGTAGACTACACTGTTGGACAGGATCTCAGAACAGAAAATATCAATCTTTGAGTATAAAGGCTAGAAGAGACTTAAGAATATGTAATGTTAAAGCTAAAAAAGTCCTAAAAACATAGAAAGTTAGAACTATAAGCAGAAAAAAATTTAAAAAGATTTCAATATTCAGAATCAAAGGATCTGGGTTCAGATCCTGGCTGTGCTGCTTACTACCTATTCCCTCAAGTTATCTCAGCCAAACTTCTAGAAGCTGTCTACCCTCATTGCCTTCACTTTCTCTTTTCTCACTTACTTCTCAATTTAGAGTCTGATTTCCAGTTCAACTGAAACTGCTATCTCCAAAAATAACAATGATCTCAATCACAACTCCTAAGATTTTTTCTCAATTTTCATCTGTCTTTACATCTCTATAACATTTGACACTTTATCACCACCTTCCCATGGATATTCTCTCCATTCTGGGTTTTCCTTACACTCCTCTTTCTTAATCTTCCTTCCTGTCCAAATGTTTCTTCGTAGTTGACCTTGCTCTATCATTAACCATACCCTGTCTCCTAACTGCGGATTCGGTCCAGGGCTCTTCTCTAGGCTGTCTCCTCTTCAACAGTTAACTCCAGGGGCACTAGGTAGAGCAATAAATAGAACACTGGCCCTAGAGTCAGGAGGACCTGAGTTCAAATCCGGCCTCAGACAGTTGACATTTGCTAGCTGTGTGACGTGGGCAAATCACTTAACTCCAGTTGCCTTGCCTTCCCCCTCTCAAAAATCAAAAGAGTCAACACAAATTGTACTTCCTGCACGGAAACCCTTCTCCATGCTCCCTCTGCAAATGCCTTCCTGGGTTACCTTCTATCTGTGCTCTATGGTCTACCCCATTAGAATGTGAACTCCTTGTAAGCAAGGACCATGCTTTCAACTTTGTCTGTTCCAACTACTCAGCACAGGCCTGAAACACAGTAAGTGCTTAATGACTGCTTGGCAATTGATTAACTCTCTATACTATCCTTTTAAACTTGGTGATCTCACTGATTCCCATAGGCTTAATTATTATCTTTATGTAGATGAATTCTAAATTTTTTATGTTTAGTTCCACATCATTAATGGCCTATTGAACATTAAACAAAAAAGGATGAAAATGAATAAACATAACCGAAAATGAATAAACTCAACTCAACATGTCTAAAACAGAATTCATTATCTTTATCCCCAAACCCACTCCTTTTCTCAGCTTCCCTATTTCTGTGGAGGACATGACCATATTTCCAGTGACCCAGATCAGAACCATGATATAATCCTTGAGTCACCTTACATATCTGATCATTTGCCAAATCTCATCTTTTCTGTCTCTTAAGTAGCTCCTATATCTACCCCATTCTCTGTACTCACAGACCTAACAGGTAGTTCAGGCCCTTATCACCTCTCACCAGGACTATTACAATAGCCTTCTTATTGGAGCCAAGCTGACTCTCTCCCCCAGTTAGAAAATGTCAAGAGTAGAATCTTCTCAGGTCATAAATAGAGCCCTAGCTTTGGGCAGGGAGCTTTTTCTTTACCCCTGCTTTCTCCTATCTTCTATCCCCCAATCCCAACCTTTTTCTGCATGAGCAGTAGGGAGAAAAAAAGGGAGAGGGTGGAAACAGGGAGTGAGAGGAATATTCTTAGCTGCAGAGACTCATCTACCTTGGTTTCCTAGGGAACTTGCTTTATAACACAATAGATTCATTTATATCAAGAATCAAGAAAGAAAAGTCTCAAATCCTAATAGTTCTGCTTCTTCGGAGAGATATGAAGTTATTAATAGAAGTATAAAAATTGCAAATCAAAACCACCAAACCTTAAAGGGACAATTAGATAACCCTGTCCTCTCCATTTCCAAGTACTATGATAATCAGTCCATGTTTTCCCAGGCAATTAAAACTAAAACAAAAGAGACATTTTATATGTTCCATCCTAAGATAATCCATTTCAACTTCCCCAAAGGCTTGTCACATTCACATTGCACTTTATGGTTTTCAAAGAATTTTCATGATCATTTTCATCATTCTCAGTGGAAGAACTTTCATGGTCTTATCTTCATAACGGTTCTGTAAGGTGGGAAATACAAATGTTATTTTCTTCATTTAACTAGTGAGTAAACTGAGGCTTAGAACAAATTGAAAAGAAGAATCAAAATGTCAAAACTATAGGAAGTTCAAACCTCTCATTGTATTGATAAGATTCGGAAAAGTGAATGACTTTACCCAGCCACATAGTCGCTCAATGGCAGATCTGGTATTCCTATATCCCAGACATGTCTTTTTCATTATTTATTAAACACCAAAAATGTGAAAAAAGTGTTTTAATTATAGAAAATGTAAGAGTGGAATCCCAGATAACTATGACCTTTTGACTCCAGCCATCATTTAGCACTCTATTTCACTGAAGATTTTTCCATATTTGCCAGGATGCAGGGGCACACTTTCCTATAGAAGTGAATCAAGGTAAAGGATATATTTGCTGTCTGAGTGTTTCAAGGATGAGACAGAGAAGGGATTAAAAATAGGTTTGTAATGAGAAAAAGAATCAGTCGTTCAACTATGGAATACATTTAGAAGTTTTGGGTACTAAAAAGAATTCGTTTTTATTGTTATCATCATCATTATTAACAAATAATTGGTAACTTGTTGGTCATTTTTTTAAAGGACCAATGATGTCATGGGGTGATGTCTTGACTCATACATAAATTGGACTTAAATGAAACAAAGTCACACAAAGTTGTCAGCCTCACTCTCTCAGAGTCATCAAAGTTCAGTGACAAGACAAGGTCAAGATGACTGGTGATGGCCCAGGATGCAATGGATGACCTTAGTAACTTCTTAGTTTCCTTGTCTGTAAAATGGGAATATTAAAAATATTCATTCTATCTTTAACACAGAGTTATCATAAGAATTAAAATGAGTGTGTGTAGTTCACATATAAATACATTGATAATTCTCTATGACTTCATTAATGTGAGAATCTCTCCAACAGTAGCTAATCAAAATCCATCTAAAATTTATAATCTTGGAGAATTGCCTTGAGTTCAGAGAAATTAAGTGACTTGCTGGTGATGGCATAGCTAGTAAATGTCAGTGTAGGGAACTGAGCCCAGTCTTTTTGATTAAAAGTCCATCTAGCACTTTATCCATCCCCCCTTCAGCCTTTCATTATTGTCATCATACATTAGAAATATTGATATATTATATGTAATATGTCATTATATATCTCTACTAAAATCTCTACTGCTTCCTCATGATGTGGAAGGTGAAATACAAGGTCCAGGTGGTCCTGTCATGCTGAAAAGGATCAAGCATAGGCACAGTGATGGAATATGTCTGTCATTTGAGGATCACACTAGTTAAGTTCTCTCTCTTTTTTACAATAATATTTTATATTTTTCCACTTACATATAAGGGAAGTTTTCAATATTCACTTTTATAAGATTTTGAGTTCCATTCCAAACCTTTTTCTTCCTCTCTCCCTCCCCTCCTCTCTTCCCAAGATGGCAAGCAATCTGATATAGGTTATACATGTACAATCATATTAAATATATTTCTACAATAGGTAGACTAGTTAAGTTCCTAGGTATTCTTCACCAGGTTAGTCACAGAATGATGAAAATGAGGATGAGAGGGGTCATAGAAATTCTCAAAGACTTTTGTTGGAGGCATGGCTCTAAAGTTATCCTTTTGTTCAGGTTCAGTGTTGGGATGAAACTAGGTGCTGAATTTTTAACAAAGGAAGTTTATTTTGCTGTAACCCAGCAAGGATATTCAGCAAAGATATACAGCAAGAATACAGCAGCTCTTAGTTTCCCTGCACCCAATCCCCATAGTCTCCATGTAGAAATTTGTCTGGCCAGTTACGCATCAAAGTAAAACTAGTCAAGTGATCTCTGGCACCTACCAAGTTTGAAAGACTTGAAGTTCACATGGTTTAGGCTTTTTATTGGTTTTAGGCCAGGACCTAGAACCTAAGGAAGCTGGGTCTGAAGGAAGATTTGTAGGAAGAAAGCTGTCAGGACAATGGAAGCTACATCTGGAAACTACTGTCCTACCACAACCTTTTACCAAGTCAGGGAGGGGTTGCAATCAATACTAGGGAAGTCTGTGGCATACATACATTCTTATTTCAATCACCACAAACATGTGACTGGAAGGGTTGGGTTATAGCATCAAGAACACAAAATCTGAAGACCCAAGATTTAAGATTTGATTCTAACTCCATTGCTTCCTAGCTGTGGGACATTGGGCAACGAACATCACTTTTTTGATTCTCAGTCTTTTCTTCTGACCAAAAAAAATTGATGGTGATTTAAGGTAAAGTAAATTGCTTTGCATTTTCTATGAGTAGGGCAAGGATCCTCATTTTATAGAAGAGGTAACTGAGTCTTGATGATAGTACTTTATATTGAACACTAAGGTTTGCACAGCACTTTACATGTTGTCTCATTTGCTCCTCACAATAACTCTGGGACGTAGATGTGCTTATTATCTCCATTTTGTAGATGGGGAAAGTGAAGCTAAAAGAGGCCAGTAGTTTGCCCAGGCTCATGTATCTAATAAGCAGCTGAGACAGGATTTGAACTCAAGATTTTCCTGACTCTAAGTCTTCCAATCGCATATTGAGTAAATGGGACAGTAAGTCTTCCAATCGTATATTGAGTAAATGGGACAGTAAACTCATGTCAAAACCAAGTCCAGTGTGCTTTTCATTACATTTTCATTACATCACACTGTCTCAAAGACAATTTTTGACTAATATGTATTTATCATTTAGATTGTGCAAGGTATTGTCCTAAGCGCTGGGAAAGATGCAAAGATGAAACAAGACCCTGACCTCAAGGTGTAGATTTTCTAAAACAAAGAAAGCTGTATCTGTAAGACAGAACAAAACCCAGAAATCTGATATGCATTTACAAAACAGTTCTTTAGTTGATGCATGCAGTGGAGGAGGGGAATAGGAGGCATAAGTCATATATGTCATGGCTCTGATTCAGGTTCTTTCCCCTTCTTCTCCTAAAGTTCCCTTGGGGGAGAAGCAGAACTTAATATTCCAAACTGGGAGTTCTCCTGTGTATCTCAGTTTGAAAAGAGAAGGAAAAACACACACATACATGCACATACACACACACACATATCCACACACACATCTACGTACACACACAGATAAACTCTGGGGCAATGACTTTGAACAGGCCTCCCTAACTGTATATTTTAGCTTGATAACCCTAGGTAGAAGTTAAAATTCGTAGTGCTTTAATTAACCTCTGGAACAGGAAGTTTCCAAATAACTTACCAGCTATTGGCAGACCAAACACCCAACACGCAAAAACAGGACTCAAAGCAAAAACTCTGTTTTTATTTTTGATGTCATTTCAAAGTTAAGACATTTCTTCTGGGATTACCTTTTACAAATGAAAGCCTGTTTACATCTTTATAGGACCATAGGAAGGAGTGAGATTAACTGAGCCTCTCCAAACCAGTAAAAGGCCAAAGGCATAGGCATACTTGATGGTAAATATATATATATAAATATAATATATACACATATACATATACACACATACACACATATGTATATTTTTATGCACACATATGTACATATATTCATATTTAATTAATACTTCAACCATGTTTTCAGAGGATTCATGATAAAGAATGCTACTTACCTCTTGGCAGAGAGGTGACAGACTCAAGATGCAAAACAAGATATGCATTTTCGAACATGACCAAAATGGAAATGGGAATTCATTTTACTTGATTGTGTATTTTATTATAAAGATTTTGTATTTTGTTTTTTCTTTTTCTAATTGCAGCGGAACGTATGAGGAAGAAACAGAATAGGGACAGGGTAGCAGAGAAAGAAAGGAACAAAAAAAAGAAAAAAAAGGAAAAATGGTCATTGAGGCATCTTTTTTTTTAATTCAGAGAAAGAAGGCCAGAAATGCACACAGAGAAGCAAATCAGCTTTCAAAGCTCTAACTTGCATTTCTTATATACTTAAAAAAGAAAAGAAGGCCACATAAAATAAAGATCTATAGTTTCATAGACAACTCTCTTTTTTCTTCTACTTTGTATATGGAAATGCCCATTTTATTTTGTGCTTAGATTTCAAATATTAATATATATTTTTTAAAATGTAGATTGAATTGAGAGCTGCAAGGAACCTTAGAGATTGTTAAATCTAAGCCATTCATTTTACAGATGAATAAACTGAAGTCCATAGAAGTAAAATATTTTGCTCAAGATTACACAGCTACTGAGAGTCAGAGTTAAGATTTGTACCGGAGTCCACTGGATGGTACAGTACTATGACAGAAATGTTAGACCTATAGTGAGAAAGATCTGAGTTCAAATTCAGCCTCATTCATTTAGTATATGTATGATCCTAGGAAAGTCGCTTACCTGGTACCTGCCTCAGTTTCCTTATTCCTAACATGGGAATAGCATTTACCTCACAGGGTTATTGTGAGAATGAAAGAAACAGTATCTGTAAAGTGCTTTGAAAACCTTAAGGTGCTTTTTTGATTTTTTTGAGGTTTGGAGTTTTTTAGAGGCATTCAGGGTTTAGTGATTTGCCTGGGTCCACACTGCTAGTAAGTGTCTGAGGCTGGATTTGAAGCCAGATCTTCCTGACTCTAGGGCTAGTAATCTATCCAGTGTACCATTGAGCTGTGCCAAACCTTAGGGTCTTATATAAATACTAGTTATCATCATCATCATTATACCCTCCAGCTCCAAATTTAGTAATATTTCCATGATACCATACTGCTTCCTTAATTTTCCCAGAGCAGGAAAACACAGTACAAATGTTTTTGAAGCTCATTTCTCCACACCTTCAGCCCTCTGACATAACTGCTTCCAAATATGGAAAGGTAGCCTGGCTTAAAAGAATGAACATTATTAGCTTGAGAGTGACCAAGTTGTGCTCTAGACTTAGATCTGTTCCTCCTAACATGATAAATATTTGTTCAATTGAATGTAGTTCAGGAAAATTGAACAGATCATTTAGCTTCAGTCTCCTTAATTGCCAAAGGGGAATGATAAATCCCTACCCTTCTCCCATCTCATACAGATGTTCTGAGAATAAAATGAGATAATGTATATGAAACACTGCATTGCTAAGTTACATGTTCAATCACTGAGCTAAGTGTTGGGGATGCAAAAAATGGCAAAAACATTATTCTTGACCTCAAGGAACCCACATTCTAATGGGGAGAACATATAAAAGGCCTCCTATTGAAAGTGAGATTTGGACTGAATTCTAGAGAAAGTCAGGGAAGCTAAGAGAGATGGAGGTTAGGAAGCAGAGCATTCCAGGCACAGGGGTCTGCTAATATAAAGGCTCAGAGCTGGGAGATGGAATGTTATTTTTGAGAAACAGCAAATAGCCCTGCTTAGCTAGATCACTGGGAACACAGAAGTAGCAAAGTATCAGAAAGGTGGGAAGGGGTCAGTTTGTGAAAAACTTTAGAGGCTAAACAGAGGACTTTATATTTACCTTGGAGGAAACTTGAAACCACTGGAAGGTATTGAATAGAGATGGGAGATTACAGAGTCAGACTTGCACTTCAGTGGAGAAAGACTTGATTTGGGGAGACCAATCTGAAGGCTCTTTAAGGTAGTCCAACTGACAGGTGATGGGGGACTGCACCTAGGGTGGTAGGTCTGTGAGAGACTTGTTCAAGATGAAAAATACAACTAAGCACTTCATCTAGGTGGAGGTAAAGAGGAAAAAAAGTTGTATAAAATTCCAAGAGAATTAGAAGTGTTATTTAGCTCTGAGCCTATATTCACTGGTATTTAAATTGCATCCCACTTTATGTGTATGTGCATGTGTACCTTTCAATGAATATGCAAAAAAGAACCGAGGTGCCCCCAAATCTATGCCTAGCCACTGTAATAGAAGCATTTTTCATCCATCCTTGCAACTTTTGACACTGTCATTTACCCTCTTCTTGATATTCTTTTATCTCTAGATTTTCATGATAGTACTTTCTCCTGGCGCCCTTCCTACCTGTCAGACTACTTCTCACTCTCCATTGCTAGATCTTCCACCGGGTATTACCTTCTAACTGTATTCAGCCTCTCTCCAAGACCCTCTTTTCTTCTCGTTCTGTATCATTTCACCTGGTGATCTAATAAGCTCTCATGGATTTAATTACCATCTCTGTGCTGATGATTCTCAAATCCGCTTATTAGTAAACTAGTCAATAAACATTTATTAAGCACGTACGACATACGCCAGGGACTGGGCTTAGTACTGAGAATATAAGTAAAGACAAAAGACAGCCCTTGTCTTCAAGGAACTCACAATTCAATGGGAAAATACAACACATTTTTAGAGCTAAAAAATAGGAGTGAGGGGTAGGTGCAGGATGAAGTCCAGCTGAACACAATTGAGAGGGAAATGATGAGAAGGTTTCCCTGGGTACCCTCCTTAAATAGAGGATCTGGGAAAAGCTCTTCAGGGTCCACCCTCTATCCTCTCCAATCAGAGGGAAGGAGGGGTTTCTGGGGGTCAAGAGGTACTGATGACATATGAGTGGTAGGTGCAAGATATCTAGCTCTAACCTTCAGTCTAGCATCTCTAACTATAAGACATTTTCCAACTGCTCCCAACCTTGGTGCATCCTCACCCTATTAATCAATTTGTTACAAAGTCCTATTGATTCTATCTTTGTACTATCTCTCAGATACACTTCCTTCTGTCCAATGACATTGCCACCACCCAAGTGCAGGTCCTCTTCAATTCATGACTGGAATATTCAATAGCCTCATTTCTCCTCCTTCCAGTCCAGCCTTTAGGGAGCTATCAAACCAATCCCCCAAAGGGCAGATCTGGCCATGTCTCCCTGCACTCAGTAACTTCCAGTGGTTCCCTATTACTTTCAGGATAAAAAAAAAATCCTCTGTTTAGCATTCTGACTTCTTCATAATCTGATGCTCTCTGAACTTTGAATTTTATATTTTATACCATATTCCCCCATGAAACTCTGTGATCTGGGAACACTGGTCTCAAATAAAACACTCTACCTTCTTATTCTGGGCATTTTCACTGGATGCTCTTCCTCCTTCTCCTCACCTAATGTCTTCCTCACCTTCTTTTAAACCCTAGCTAAAATCTCATCTTCTACAGGAATTCTTTTCTGATCTTTCTTCATGCTACTGTCTTCTCTCTGCAGATTATCTCTAATTTATCCTCTCTACATCTGGTTTGTATATAGCTTTTTACATATTCTCACCTCTTCCCCACCCCTTAGACTATGGGCTTCTTAAGAGAAGGGATTTTTTTTTGGCCTTTGTGTTCCTAGCATTTAGCACTGGCACATATTAGAAGATTAATAAGTGCTTATCGACTGACTGATTGAGGAGTGTGACACCTGAAGACATAAAGTCTTGAATGTTAGGCATGACTGTTAAGCTATTTACCACACCTACATGGAATACTTTTAAGGGAGGAGCAGCCAAGATAAATGACAATTCAAATAATCTAGGATATTTAGCAACTATGAGAAATAACAGAAAAGAAGGAAATAACTTGAAAAGCAAAGAAGATGATACAACCCCGAATAATAGGCTGCATAATTGAATCTAACTATTAATTTCAAAAACTGGACCTTCAATAAAACAGGAGATATTCCCACAAAGAGGAAATATAGGTGGAAAGAAGGAGGGAAGGAAGAAAGAAGGAAGGAAGGAAGGAAAAAAGAAGGAAAGAAAGAAAGGAAATGGATAGAACATTGAATATGCATTAAACATGAAAAACATAAAATAAGCAAATGTAATTATTTTTCTTTTTAAAAGCTAGGCAATGAAATATTTTCTCTTGTTTCTAGAATATTATTTTTCAAAAATAAAAAAAAGAAAGGACAAACAGGGATCATTGTGAGAGAAAAAGTTATCTTAGGTATTGAGATATAAGAAAACATTAAAGATCCAGGATGAGTGGGGAGAAAGCTCAGTTAATACTCAGCATACTAACCCCCACTGACTATTACTGTATCAGGACTCCTTTGGGAGGGGGGGATAACATGGAGGAAAGATAATCAAGAAAGGAGATTGGAGGCACAAGACCGAGGGAAGAGAAGGATGAATCCCCAACCACAGTGGAGTCAAGAAGAAAAGGAACAGCAATTTCTTCAGTCCTTGTGAGTGCAGGAGGTAGGGAGTTGTAGTGGTGAGGAGAGTAGCATAAGTTCAGTGGATGAGATTGAATGGCAAACAGAAACAAAAATAATTATGGGGCAGGAAGTTAAATTGGACCACATGAGCATGGTAATAGGGAAACTTTAACCATGGGACAATACCTCTATTTTTACTAGCTCCTACGAGAATTTAAATTTCTAAGAGTGAGGCATAACAGTGTAAAAAGAAAATGGAGAAGAGAAATAAGATCTACATGACTATAATACAAAAATTATTTAGGAAAAGAAACTCAGAATTGGCATATTAGGGGTCCCCAGGGAAGACAATTCCATGAGAAACAAAAGAGAATAAAGAAGAAACAAATTAGTATGAAGACAAAGAATAAAAGCCTAAAAGAGTAAGAATGAGAGGGAAATCAATGAAAAAAGTTGTCAGAGAAGACAGCTAATACAGAGAAAAAGGTGAAGAAATTTCTTTAGAAAAAGATATATAAAATGACGAAAACCTAACAAAAGAAGTTGAAATGGAAGAAAAGAGGAGATTTTTACTTAACTATTTAAGTGAGAGATAAAGGAAAGGGGGAAGAATTAGATAACTAAGCAAAAGGAAGAAAGAAAAAGGAATCAATAAGGTAAGTAAAATTCCAAAAAATTAGAGGAAATATTAACAAACAAGCCAGAGGGTAGGGGAAAAAATTTGTGGGAATACAGCTGTACTAAGGGAGAGTAAGAAAAAAATGACGAAAGAAGACAAGTACTGTCTTAAAAAGAGGAAGAGGAACAAAATCATCATAATTCGTAAAAAAGTAGTTGTAGAGACACAAACTGAGGAAAATATAAATTTAATTGACCTGTGAATGTATTAGACAATACAATAAAAATGAAAAGGAGTGATAGATTGATACAAGAAACATACCTGTAGATACCAAATTAAAAATACTGAAAATCAAAGGAGAGATTAATAAAATTGAAATCAAGAAGACTACTGAACTAATAAATAAAACTAAGAGATGGTTTTATGAAATCCACTAAAATAAACTTTTGGTTAGTTTGATTTTTAAAAAAGAAAGAAGAACCAAATTACCAGTATCAAAAATTAAAAGGATGAATTCACCACCAATGAAGGGGAAATTAAAACAATAATTAAAAATTATTTTGCCCAATTATATGTCAATAAATTTGACAATCTTAGTGAAATGGAGGAATATTTACAAAAAATATAAATTGTCCAGATTAACAGAAGAGGAAGTAAAATACTTAAATAACTCTATCTCAGAAAAAGAAATTGAACAAGCTGTCAATGAGCTCCCTAAGAAAAAAAAGTCCCTAGGGTAGATACCTTTATCAGCGAATTCTATCAAGCATTTAAAAAACAATCAATTTCCATACCATATAAACTGTTTGGGAAAACAGGTGTAGAAGGAGTCCTCCCAAATTCTTTTTTATTATACAAATATGGTACTGATACCTAAACTAGGAAGAGTCAAAATACAGAAAGAAATACAGAAAGACCAATTTCCTTAATGAATATAGATACAAAAACTTTAAATAAAATATTAGCAAAGAGATTACAGTAACTTATCAAGAGAATATGATCAGGTAGGATTTATACCAGGAATACAGGACTGGTTCAATATTAGGAAAACTATCAGCATAATTGATCACATCAATAACAAAACTAACAGAAACCATATGATTATTTCAATAGATATAGGATAAAACTTTTGAAAAATACAACATCCATTCCTACAAAAAAAAAAACAACAAACTAGAGAGCATAGGAATAAATGGAGTCTTCCTTAAAATGATAAGTAGCATATACCTAAAACCAGCAGTAAGCATTGCATGTAATGGGGATAAGCTAGAGAAGCATTTCTAATAAGATCAGGGGTGAAACAAGGATGTCCATTATCACCTTCAACATCATATTAGAAATGTTAGCTTTAGCAATAAGAGAAGAAAAAGAAACTGAAGGAATTAGAATAGGCAAAGAAGAAACTATTATCACTTTTTGCAGATGATATGATATATTTCAAGAATACTAGAGTATTAAGTAAAAAAACTACTTGAAATAAACAACTTTAGCAAAGTTGCAGGACATAAAATAAATCCAAATAAATCACTGGCACTTCTATATATTATTAACAAAGCCCAACAGTAAGAGATAGAAAGAGAAATCTCATTTATAGTTGCTGTAGATATTATAAAATATTTGAGAGTCTACCTACCAAACAAACTCAGGAACTATATGAACAAAATTACAAAACGCTTTTCACACAAATAAAGACATATCTAAATAATTAGAAAAACATCACATGCTCACAGATAGGCCTAGCTAATATAATGAAAATGACAATTCCACCTAAATTAATTTATTTATTCAGTGCCATACCAATCAAACTACCAAAAAATTATTTTATAGAGCTAGAAAAATAATAACAAAATTCATCTGGAAGAACAAAAGATCCAGAATACCAAGGGAATTAATGAACAGACATACTAGAGAAGATGACCTAGCCATATCAGATCCTAAATTGTTTTATAAAACAGCAATCATCAAAACTACTTGGTACTGGCTAATAAACAGAACGGTGGACCAGTGGAATAGACTAGGTACACAAGACATAGTAATCAATTACTATAGTAATCTACAATGTAATAAACTTGACACCAGCTTCTGGGATAAGAACTCACTGTTTGACAAAAATACTGGGAACACTGGAAAATAGTATGGCAGAAACTGGGCATAGACCAATGCCTGACACTATATTCCAGAATAAAGTCTAACTAGGTATAAAGGCTGATACTATAAAAAAAACTAAGGGAGCAAGGAATAGTTTGTTTTTCAGATTAAGAGAAAATGGAAGAATTTATGAGCAAACGAGGGATAGAGAATATTATGAAAGACAAAATGGATAATTTTGATTACATTAAATGGAAAAGATTTTGCACAAAGTCAAAGCAACCAAGATTAGAAGAGAAGCAGAACACTGGGAAAGGATTTTTATAGCCAGTGTCTCTCATAAAGGTCTCATTTCTGAATCGTATAGAGAACTGAGTGAAATTTACAAAAATACAAATCATTCCCCAATTGGTAAATGGTCAAAGGATATGAACAGGCTATTCTCAGAGGAAGTAACTGAAGCTATTTATAGTCATATGAAAAAATGCTCTAAGTCCCTAGGGATTAGAGAAGTGTAAATTTAAACAACTCCAAGGTACCACTTCACACATATCAGGTGGGCTAACATGTAGAGTCTCTATAAGATTGCATGTCATCTTGGGGAGGGAGGAGAGGAGGGAAGTGGAGAAAATTTAAAACTTATGGAAGCAAATGTTAAAAATTAAAAAAATAAATGAATTATCTGTTTTAAAAAGGAAACATATCTGAAAAACAAAGACACACACAGAACAAAAATGAGAGACTAGAACAAAATTTACTATCTGTCAGGAGAATCTAAAATAACCAGAGTTGTAATCATGCTATCAAACAAAGCAAAAACAAAAATTCCCAATATGAACATGGAAATTTTATCACACTGAAAGGAACCATGGACAGTTATAAATAAGTAGGAAAAAAACTACACCAATCATATACAGACCATTATGAAACAAACTATTAAGTAATGAAGGGTACATAAATAAAAGGTGAAGATCTAAATGAAAACTTAGCAATGACTTAGTAAAGAAGACTAAATACCAAATAGAAACAATAACTGTGACAAATAGTTATGATGGGACAACATAAAAAAATGGAGGCATGAAACTCAAGCAGGTCACAACTATCTAAGAAAAATAAAATTGAGGGGTGAGATAGAGGAATGCACTGGGATAAGGGCAAAGGGGAGGGTAGAATGGGGTCAATTATCTCCCCCAAAAAAGGTGCAAAAGCTTTTACAGCGCAGGAAGAGGTGGGGGAAATGGTGGGGAGTACTTGAGCCTTATCCTGATCAGAATTGGCACAAAGAGAGAATAACATACACACTCAAATGGGTATAGAAATCTATCTTATTCTATAGCAAAGTAGAAAGGGAAAGAGATAGAAGAAAAGGGCTGACTGATAGAAGGGAAAGTAAGTTAGGGGAGGTAGTAGTCAGAAGCAAAACACTTTTGCGGATGAACAGGGTGAAAGGAGAGACAAAGGAGGCAAAATAGTGGGGATAGAATGGAAGGAAATAAACATTATTATTACGAACTATAACCAAAAAAAAATTTACACAAGTGTCTCTGATAAAGGTCTCATTTCTCAAATATATAGAGAACTAAGTCAAATTATTAAAAATAAGAGCCCTTCCTCAATTGATAAATGATTAAAGAATATGAACAGGCAGTTTTCAGATTAAGAAGTCAAAGCTCTCTATAGTCATATGAAAAATACTTTGAACTATTATTGATTAGAAAAATGCAAATTAAAATAATTCTGAGGTACTATTCCACACCTATCAGATTGACCAATATGATAGAAAAGAAAAATGACAAATGTTGAAGGGCATGTGAGAAAATTGAGACGCTAATGCATTGTCAAAGGAGTTATGAACTGATCTGACCATTCTGGAGAGCAATTTGGAACTATGCTCAAGGGACTATGAAACCTTATCACAAAGAAATAAAAAACAAAAAGGAAAAGGACCTATATGTACAAAAACGTTTAGAACAATTTTTTCCCTAATGGCGAAGAATTGGAAACTGAGGGGATGCTCATCAATTTGGGAATGGCTAAACAAGTTGTAGTATATGGTTGTGGTGATGGAAATACTATTGTACTATAGGAAATGATGAGCAGGATGCTCGCAGAAAAACTTGGAAAGACTTAGATGAACTGATGCGAAGGGAAGTAAGCAGAATCAAGAGAATACTGTACATAGTAACAGCAATATTGCACAATGATCATCTGTGAATTACTTAGCTAGCCTCAACAATACAATGATCCAGGACCATTTGCAAGACTTGTGATGAAAAATGCTACCCATCTTCAGAGAAAGTATTGATGGAGTCTAAATGCAAATCAAAGCACACTTTTCTTTTTTTGGAGATGAGAGCAAGGCAATTGAGGTTAAGTGAATTGCCCGAGGTCACACAGCTATTAAGTGTCAAGTGTCTGAGGCCAGATTTTAACTAAGGTCCTCCTGATTTCACCCCAAAGAACACTTTTTAAAAAAATTTCTTTCTTTTTTATTTTCAGTTTCTCTCACAACATGAATAGTATTACTTCTAATGGCCCTAATATGGGAATATGTTTTGTAAGACTGTGCATATAAAACCTGTCAAATTGCTTGCCCTCTCAATAAGATGGTGAGGGTTGGAAGGCAGGGACAGTATTGGAACTCAAAATTTTAATTTAAAAAATGTTAAAAATGTTTTATTGTAATTGGGAAAAATATAATATTAAATAAATATATCTTTAAAAATAAGCTAGAAAAATAGAAAATTAGTGAACAGAACACATAATTTTTAAAAACTAAATAATCAATAAACCAGCTAATGTAAACACAAGAAAGAAGTCTTGAAAATTAGGGAAGATATAGACAAAACAGAAAAAAAAACCCAACATAGAAATAATAAAACTAAAAGCTTGTTCTTTGGAAATACTGACAAAAATTGATAAACCTTTAACTCATTTAATGACAAAAGAAAAAGAGGAAAAATCAAATTGCCAAAATAAAAATGTAAATTGGGTGAATTCAAAACAAAGAGAGAAAATTATACCAGCAAAATTAGAATTTAAAGGACATTTTAGTTTAACAAGTGAAATTTATATTTTACAAATAATATAGAATATTCCAATGAAAAACTGAAAAATTAACTAACTTAAACATGCCATTCTCAGAAAGTGAAATATAACTAGTTGTAAAGAAAGTACCAACAATGGGGAGAATCTATTGCAAATGGATTAGAAAAACTATCTAATATTTACAGAGCAATTAATAATCCTATGCTGAACAAATAGAATTCTCCATATTTCAGAAAATTCTCTATAGAATTTTTTTATGGTTATAGATATGGGCCTAATAGAAAAATAAGAAGGAATAAAATAGAGAATAAGATTATAAACAATTATCACTGAGTATTGACATAAAAATATTAACTTAAATTCAAAGTGAAAGGGTGAAACAATATATTAAAAATAATTCAATCTATTCAAAGAGGATTTATACTAGGGAGATAAGGGAGGTTCAATATAGAAAAATGATTGAAATAATTTATCACGTTAAAAACAAAAACTAGAAACCACATTATTACTTCAAGACACAGAGAATGTCTGAGAAAATAGTATTCATTTATTATGCCAAGAAACAAAAAAATCAGGCATAGAAGGACTATTTTTAAATGTGGTATGAAGTATATATTTAACATCAAAAGTTATCACTATTTGTAATGTAGAAACACTATTAACTGTCCTAGTAGATACAGGAGTATAGAAAGAATGCTCTCTTTCCCTAATATTATTTTACATAGCAATAGGAATAATGGAAGAGAAATAAACTGAAGACATAAACATTTTAAGAGAAGAAAATTATATATATTTGCTGACAACCTGATGGTTTATTTACAGTATATGTGGTCAGCTAGGTGACTCAGTGGGTAGCATTCAGGGCTAGAGTTAGGAAGATCTGAGTTCTGATCCAGGCTCAGACACTTAGTAGGTATGTGACCCTGTGCAAGTCACTTAACCTCAGTCTGACTCAATTTCCTCATCTGTAAAATAGGGATAATAATAGCACTTACCTCCAAGAGTTGTTGTGAGGATCAAGTAAGGTAATATGTGATGAGAGGTGTATAAATGGTAGCTTTAATATAAAATTAAAACAGTTAAATTTATTGACATAAAATTTACAAGCTTTTACATCTTTACAAAAAGGTAAAGTTAATAAAAGTTTTCATCTCTTAACAAAACTTTAATAGGTAGTATGTTCTCCTTTTGATGCAATTACCTTTTTAAAATATGATTTGGCATTGTGTTCACAGTATTTTGACACATTCTTTATTCATCAGAAAATTCACATTTTTATCATATTGAGTGTCAAGCATATAAACATAGTCTAATCTTAATAATAACCTATAGACTTTTCTTGGATTTAAAACAAGTAAGTTACTCACCCATTGAAGAATGTTTGTCTCCAACCCTAGAGAAATTTCTTAACCTTCAACGATATGTGGCATTGTACAAGTTTATGTTACAATATTTCACTTCCATTCTGGAACTTCTATAATTTCAGAACAATTATGTTTTTCACTATATCAATTCATCTTTGAGTTTATCATTTCCCTTAATCAAGACAAGACTGCCAGTTCTACTGGAAATAAAATAAAAATCTCCAAAATATTTTTGAGGTGAAGGTGAACTATATTTTATAGTTTGATGAAGATTCCTATACATTATAGCCTCACTTAACTTCTTCTGACACTAATTTTAGAGTAAAGTTGAATGAAAAAGTATGTTTGATCCAGAAGAATTACTTTTTCCCAATATTTTAATATTTAAATATTGAATTTTAATATTGAATTACCTATTATGTGTTTGTTTTTCTTTATTACAGTGGTTAACAGCTATTTGTTGTTAGTGATCTTTTCACTGTTCTTTTAAGCTCAAGAAAACTTCCCTACTCTACACAGGAAGCAAAAGCAACGTTTTTCATCTGCAAGCTCCCTCTACAGGGTTAATTTGTATTTTAAGGATGAACCATGACTTTTGCAGCATGATTTGTCAGTTGTGGGTATTTTTTATTTTCAAGGCTACTCTATTTCTTTATTGTGAATGATCTTGTTGCGTAGTAGGCTTGAATGAATCTTGAAATGCTTGAGTTCTCACACCAACAGTTATTTCAATGTCTTTAATGGACATTGACACATGCTTTCTTAGGAGCTACAACTTTTGCGTGTTTCCTTGTAGTAACAGCCTTTTTACAAACCTACAAAATTAAAAACACAAGAAGAAATACATCTTGAAATCCATCATTTACTTGATAGAGAACTATCAAGTTGGAGACAAACATTCTTCAATGGGTAACTCACTTGTTTTAAATCCAAGACAGGGAACCAGATCAAACTGACGTCATCTGGTGAAGGTCTGAATTCTAAGTCAGTCTCATTTCAGTAGAAGGACATGCTCATGACCATTAATGAAACCAGGACAGAATTATTGCTTGTACCAAGTAATTAACATCTCTGTTGTAAATCCCAGAGATCAAAAAAGAAAAAGAAAAACAAAGTATTAAGACAATAGCTCCGGTAAAGTACAGAATAAAATCACAAAAAGTCAACATTTCTATCTTGCAATAACAAAAACCAAAGGCAAAGGATAAAAAAAATTCCACTAAAATAACTCCAAAATATAAAAAAAATATTTGGGAGTCAGTTTACCAAGACATATCCAAAAATACTCTTTGCAGAAATGAAGACAAATAATTAAAGGGATGTTTATTGCTTATGATTGGGCCACACCAATGTAATTAAAATTATACTACCCAAATGAATTCAAAGATTTAATGCCATTTTAATTGAACTTCTACAAAGAATTACTAAATGGAGTTAGACAAAATAATAGCAAAATTAATTTGGAGGAATAAAATATAGAGAACCTCAAAGGAAAACATGAGAAAAAATAGGAATGAAAAGGGAATAGTACTTCCAGATCTCAGAATATAACTAAATAATCACCAAAATTATTTAGTATCAGTTAAAAAACAAAAATGTATATTGGTGGAACAATATAAATAATTAAGAATTAGAAACAAACTCAGTAGATTAGTATTCAATAAAACATGAACTACTTGTTAAATCACTTTCTATTTCACTAGGACTACAGAAAAAACTAAAAAGTAACTTGATAAAAAGTTTAAACCAGCACCTTACACTATATATACCATGATAACTGTAATATGATCCAATCATTTTGGAGAGCAATCCAGAATTATGCTCAAAATGTTATTGCTCATCCTATACTTTTTGACTCAGCAATACCACTATGTGGTCTCTTTCCAAAGACGATTAGGGAAAAAAGAAAGAATGTTTTAAAATATTTATTTAAAATAAAATTAAAATATTTATTAAAAAAAATACCTTAAAGTATTTATAGCAGCTCTCTTTGCAGTGACAAAGAACTGGAAATCACAGGGATACCCATTATTAGAGAATGGCTGAACAAGTTGTGGTATATGATTGTGATGGAATATTGCTGTGCTATAAGAAATGATGAGATAAATGATTTTAGGAAAACGTATGAAATAATGAGCAGCAAAATGAGAAGAAACAAGAGAACATGGCATATTGTTAACAGCAATATTATTTTAAGAACAACTTTCATCAAATAAGTTATTTTGTCTACTATAAATACCCAAATTAACAATAAAGAACATGTGAAGAAAGGTTCTATCTGCATCCAGGAAAAGAACTGATAAACAGATATATATATGCATTTACACACAGGCAGACACACACACATATAAACACCTCTTTATGTTTAATGGCAACCATTCTAAGGGGGAGAGGGAGGAATAAAAGAAAAAAGAAATTTACATGAAAATTACATGATAAAAAGAAAAGGAAGTTGTGCATAGCAGATTTGCAGTTTCATGCACAATCATCTTTTTAATAGTGATATATTATGGAAATGCTTGTTTTATTTCATAAATTAAAAATTAAAATTAGAAGGATATACAACTGAATAATACATATAAAGGTCACAATATGATTTTTAGAAAATAGGAGAAAGCACCTTTCACAACTATGACTAAGAAGAGAATTCTTAACCAAAAAAGAATACTTCAGATCACAAAAGACAGAACAGACAACTTTGATTATATGAAATTGAACAAAATTATATGAAGTGAACGGAAGAAATGCCACTATAATAAGAATGAAAATTATTGATTGGTAGGGGGAAAATGAAAATTTTTCATTACATAACCCTCTTAAGGATCTATGTCCCAGATATATATGGAATTCACACAAATACACAAGACCAAGAGTGGCTAAAAGATATGAGCAATTCTCAAATAAAGAATTCCAAACCATTACTAAGTGAAATATTAGCAAGCAAATGCCCTGTTGGTGCTTCTGGTAATTCATCCAACCATTGTGGGGGGAAAATGGAATTATGTCTTTAAAAATATAACTAAAATATGAATACCCTTTTATCTTGAAATCCCACTATGAAGTGTATACCTCCAGATGAACAGAAAAAAGAAAAATCTGATGTATATCAAAATATCCATAGGAGAACTTGAAGTTCTCTGTAGAAAACTAAAAACAAATAAGGCAGCCATCAGTTGGTGACATTGATAAACTGTGACATACAAAAACATGTAATAATTTTTAAACTTAATTAAAAATAAAGACAAATTCCCTGAGATGTGGGAAGATTTTGAAATGATGCATTGCAACAGGAAAATAATATTTGCAATGATGGTAATATAAACAAAGTCAACAAAAAAGTGAAACTGTAGGCTTTGCAATTAAAATAGACACTCACCCCTAAATAAGAGATGAGAAAAAGCACTTTAATTCCTTTAATTCTTGTTAGCATGGTAGAATGACAAATGTTTTCTACACTAAGAAGGAAGAGGGACTTTGACTTTGATGGCTGGGGATGGTGGCAGTGGGACAAGGCAAACTCTCTAGACTCTAGGGTCTAGCTCAGGCGTGGGGAATCTGCAGCCTCAAGGCCACATGTGGCCTTCTTGGTCTTCAAGTGCAGACCTTTGACTGAATCCAAACTTCACAGGACAATCCCCCTAATAAAAGGATTTGTTCTGTAAAACTTGGACTCAGTCAGAAAGATGTCAAAGGACCAAGAAGGCCACATGAGGCCTCAAGACCACAGGTCCCCACTCCTGGTCTGACTGAAGATCTTATGCTGAAGTATCCTATGCAGAGTCTGTCACCTCCTTGACCACAGCAAAAAGAAGGAAGCTAAATTCCAAGGACATTGTGATATAGAGAAAGGCCAGCCAGCCTAGGGGCATGATAGCGCTCATTGAACAGAAATAAATTGGTGTCTTTTTTGGTTCCCCTGGAAGAGAGTGGTCTATCATTATACTTTCTGTTTTTACCAATCCCAGTGGAGATGGGATTGAGGGAGGGAGAGAGGAAAGAGAGCCCCTTCTTGGCTTCAGATTGAGTGGCCAGTTTTAGAACTGCTATTTCTTTAAGTGGTATTTTTGAGGTTTCTTGTTATGCATTTGAAATTGTATTAAAACCAGATAGTTATCAAACCTGTGCCAGTTCTACTTACTTACATGTATGCAGGGAAATTGGGAGGGAAGGGAGGAAACCCAAAAGGGAGGAAATATAAATGTTTGAGGGTTTATAGGTCCAATTTAGATTCTGCCAGTGCAAACTGAATGAAGATTTGGAGTCATATATTTAATAGAAATGAGACAGAAAGGGAGAGGAGGGAAGAGAGAGAACTATCCTCAGATTAGAAACTTCTGGTAAACATAAGCCAGTAAAATCATAGATATGAGTGAGTAAAAGAAAGCATCTATTTCCCCTCTTGCCCTGGAAGGCAGCAGAGCTATCGGGGGCTTGAAAAGAAAGTCTTACTTACAAGAAGGGTAGGGGAATGACCTTCTAGGAAAGAAAAATCACGCCTTCGCGAAGGGAAGAATGAATGAATTCTCTGTACCACACTCATGGATGTGTGCAGATAGAAACCCTCTGAGATAAGGGATGAACAACTCCATCTGCCTTATTCAACAATCCTAACTGGTGTTATTGTGTGAACCAAGCATTGAAATTTGAGGCCACAAGCTAAACTAATAAATATTAGATTTATTACCTTGGGCAAGTCACTTACTGCCTTTAAACCACAGTTTTTCTGTCAGTAATACGAGGCTATATATTGACACTTTATTCACCTTAAATACAGAATACATCATGCAAAATGCTAAGCTGGATAAATCAAAAACCAGAATGAAAGTTGTCAGGAGAAATATCAACAATTTTAGATATCCAGATAATATCACTGACAGCAAAAAGTGAAGAAGAATTAAGAAGTCTCTTGATAAGGGCGAAAAAAGGAGTTTTTTGCCTGGAAGTTCAACTTCTAAAAAAACTGAGATCATGGCAACTGGTCCCATCACTTCCTGGTTAACAGAGGGAGAAGAAATGGAAGCAGTGTTAGATTTTATATTTGGGCTCAAACATCACAATAGGTGGCAACTACAGCCATGAAATTCAAAGACACTTGCTCTTTGGAAGGATGTCCATGGCAAATCTGGACAGCATGCTAAAAAGTAGAGACATCCTCTTACTGAGAAAGGTACTTATACTCAGAGCTATGGTTTTTCCAGTAGCAATGTATGACTGTGAGAGTTGGATTATAAGGAAAGCTGAGTATCACATAATCGATGCTTTTTAATTCTGGTGCTGCAGAAAAGAGTCCCTTGAGCATCAAGGAGATCAAATCAGTCAGTACTTAAAGAAATTAATGCAGACTATTCATTGGAAGAACCAACACTCAAGCTGAAGCTTAATACTTTGGCCACATAATGAGAAGACAAGACTCATTAGAAAAGACCCAGAAGCTGGAAAAGATTGAAGGAAAAAGAAAAGGGAAGAAAAACCAAAACTTGAGATGGATACAACAATGTCATGGAAACAATGAGCCTGAATTTGGACAGACTTTGAGAGATGGTGGAAGACAGAAGGGCCTTGTGTACTATGGTCTGTGGAGGTCATAAAGAGTTAGAAATGACTAAATGACTGCACAACATGAGGGACTTGAACCATGTATTATCTAATGTTCCTCCAAGCTTTGACATACTAGGATTCTAAAGTCTTTCCAATGCTAAAATTATATGATTAAATGAATGAGAAAACATTTATCTTATGTGCCAAACACTGTGTTAAATGCTAAAAATATAAACACAGAAAAATATGTTAACATTCTATACTCTAAACTCTCGTTGAACTTCTAATAGTCTGTGGTTCTTTGAGTCCTTGAATAAATACTTAACAAAATGAAACAATGCCTATGATGAAACAGGATGTTGAGTCTATAAAGTACCTGCAAATATTTTAGATGACATTTTTACCTCTGCCATAGTTTGGTCCATTTTTATGTCTTAGATTTGAGCTTTTTCCTTTCAGTTTCTTTGGAAAGGGGCTTGCAATTATTGGATTAACTATAGAGGACGTTGGTGTATTATAGCCCCACATAAGTAGCAGCAGGAAGAGGATACAAGAACAAAGTCCCCCATTCACTCAGTAACCAAATGGCTTTTGAGCCATGCACATGAAGGCACTTAAAACATTAATCCAGATGATCCTATTTTGTAAGCAACTCTCAGGAAGCTAATTAGGAAATGTGGGGGGCATATTAACTCTTTCAACATACTGTTTGGCTAAGAATAAGGTTCCAGAAAAAGTTAACACACTGCCCAGGATAACATGTTTTCTCAGTTGGAAAGGAACACAGAGGGCATCTGGTCCAACCTGTACATAGGCAGGAATATATTCTACAACATTTATAAATGTAATCACTTCTTGAAGACCATTAATTAGGGGAAACTTCACTACTTCTCAGATCAACATTTTGTGGTAGAAGGGGCACACAAGTCAAATGGTCTGGGTTCAAATTTTGACCCTAGTACTTGCTACCAATGTGACCTTGGGTAAGACATTCTGGGTTTCAGTTTCCAGGACTGAACTGGATGATCCCATAGGTCATCTCCCTCAGTACTAAATATATAATCTGTTGTTGGATAGCACTAAGTGTTAGGAAGAGCTTTCTTATTAAGCTAAAATCAACTATAGTTTTTAACTCTTGTGTTTGCTCACTGGGGCTAAGCAAAATAAACTAAATCTTTCTTCCATAGAACAACCCTTAAGCCCTTGAATATAGTGATTATTTATCTGCCCCCTCATAAGTCTTCTCTTTTCAGGTTAAACATCCTTACTTCCTTAAATTGGTCCTCCTATGCCATGGTTGCTAATTTGCTCAGCATCCTCTAGATAAAGATCCTTCTGAAAATGTAGCACCAAGAAATGACCACAATGCTCTAGATGTGATCAAGCAGACAGAATTAACAACACTATCACTTCCTCATTCCAGGTAGCATACCACTTTAGATATACCTTAAAATCAAGTTTTTTGTTAAGCTATATTTTTAAATTATAAAATGGACAGTAATTCCACTAAGTTCTGCTCTAATGTCTTATTGTGGCATCATGGTGTCCCAAGTTTTCAAAGGTTATTCCAGTAGAACGCAGACTCTGGCAGATTTGACCTACCATGCAGGTAATGTTGTTTGGTCCCAGAAAGGACTTATTTTCAAGCACTATTTAAATAAGTATGGAGAGATGATCAGTAGAAAGCTGGCCACTTGGTGATGATTTGTTTTTTTTTTTTGGGTAGAGGTCAGACTCAAGTGAAATTAAATAAAACAAAAGCATAATAACCCTCAGTACTGGGAGGATGTTTTCCAGTTTTATAGAGTGATAGGAAAAGGAGTTGTTTATTACTCTAAAGTGAAATCAAAGACAAAAGGTAGTTACAACTTAATGGAAGGCTAACTTACAGTCCTCCTTTGAAAGAGAAATAGAGGAATTGACAGTGTATTTTTATGATATGTAAAAAGGAAAAATGAAAAAATAACTTCATAGGATAATTCCCCCTCTCATAATAAGGGTCCCAAAAAGGGACACTTTATGTAAGTTACTGGTTAGGAGACATTTGTTGGAAAAGATGGAGAGATACCAAGAACTTTATGAGATCTCAGCATTTAATCAACATATACTTTGATATTCAGTGATTTCAGTGCACATGTGAGCATAGGTGAGAGTGGTGAAAAATATGTTGCAAAATACTGTTCAGGAAAAAAGAATGGAAGAGACCAAAGGCATGTAGAAGGAACAGAAGTCTATATATACTTACTATTTTCTTTGAGAAAAGACTCTTAACATGTTAAGGATGGAATAACAATACAAAAAAAGAAATTGATTCTATTTGAACAGACAGAAAGCCACTCATCACTGATGTGGGAGCCACTCTTGAATATTAATATGTGTACAATGAGAGTACTGACTTGTTAAATAAAGAACAAGAGACAAAACTAGAAAAATAAAAATGAAATTGAAATTGCAAATATATGCAATTAAAACACTCAATTTTGATTTATCTAAATGAGTTACTGTTGTAAAACAATGGGAAATACAGGGATAATGAAGCATCTTACACAAATGATAATTTGATATAGCACCAATATAAATTTACTGTCATAATGAAAAGATCAAAAGATCGAGAACTGAAAAAAAAATCACCTTAGTTAGCAAGCGTTTTATCTCTTGCCAAGAAGAGAAATAAAGCAGTCATTTAGAATTTAAATTAGTTTGTAAAATCTCATGGGGAAAGATATTAGAAGATTATGAGCAATATTGCCTCATTAAACTTCAAGAATCAGTAGAAGCAATAAATAAATGCTCAAAGTATAAGAGCAAACAGTCCTCAAAAGAAATGCAAACTATTCATAACTCTATGAAAGATGACTCCAAATTCTTAAAGTAATAGAAATGCATAACAAAACAACTCTGAAATTTTATCTCACCCTCAACAATTCGACACTCTGACCATATTGAAACTGTTATTTTGGAAGGTTTACAAAAAGGCAAGCACACAATTACCCTTATGGTGGAAGTGTTAATGTGGTTTATAATTCTATTATGGTTGTATGGTTTCTCCTTCATTTTTGAAGAAGACCATGACAGCAGGAAGATGATGTCATGGCTTGAAATGAATTGGATTTAAGTGAGGCAAGCTGTGCAAGGTCACCAGCCTCACTTTCTCTTCCAGAGCCCTGTAGGTCCAGCAGCCAGAGAGGGATCAGAGCAACTGGATATGTGAAGGGGAAAGTGTATAAAATGTCAATAGGATTTGACTGAGAAATCCTACTGTTTAACAAGGTGAGAGAAAGAAAAATGCTCCAAATATACCAACATATCAATAGCAGTAATTTTTGCAAAAAACTGGAAACAAAATGGATCTCCATTGACTGTAAGATGGTTGAAGAAATTTTGGCACATGAATGCAATGAAATACATATTGTGACATAAAAGAAATGACAAGAAAGCATGGAAAGATTTCTATTAATTAATGCAGAGTGAAATGAAGAGACCTGGGAAAACAATATACACGATGACTACAAAAACACAAATGGAAAGAACAACAACAGAAATAAGTAAATAGAATGCTACATAATTAAAATGACCAAAGTTGGCCAGAGAGGACTTGTGAAAATGCATATTTGAGTGAATCAATTGGCATCAACCTGTATGGATGCTTTCCCATTTTAATAAATTGCTTCTGAAAATAATCAGCATATACATCAAGGTCGTCTTTAATAAGGGTATTAGAAGAAAACAGGATGACTTTTATAAGCAATATTCCATAACGGCAAAGGCAGCATGGCATAGTAGATAGAGACATGGCCTTGCAGCCAGGAATATCTGGGTTCATGTTCTTCCTCTGACACATACTGGCTGTGAGACCCTAGGCAAGTGCCTAACTTCTCAGCGTTTAAGGTAATTTTCTAAATTTCTCTGTTGTAGAGAAGGTGTTGATCTCCATTTGGTAGGCGTCTCATCACCTAGCAGCTCTTTATACAAAGTAATCCACAGATCCAAACTCTTTCTCTCTTTTGCAATAGAACACAGCCATACCTCATACTGAAAGAAATGAATGGAAATACTTAAAGAATATAAAGTCCTATGGTGAGTATAAAAAAACATTGTTGAGTATAAAAAAAACCATTGGATTTGGTGAAGCAAAACACTACCTTCACATGCTCCAATAAAGTATCTCCCACAAATGTGAAAATTATATAAAATTCCTTAAAATACAACAGGTACATAATGTTTGATGGCCCACTGATCCTTAAAATCAAATGAAAACTAAAAGAGGAAGAAATGTCTCACCAAGGTGTTCACCACTGTCATGGAGGAGATCCAGTCTGATTTAAAGACTGTTTCCATGTACAGATAAATCCTCCTGAGCTCCTGTTTATGACATGCTAAATTTTGCTTCAAGGCCAAGAACACTATAGAACATCCTGAGTTCTATAGTCAGTCAAAAAATACGATTATTTTTTAACAAGAAAAGCTAAGTGGATAAAGAATGCCTATTGTTCAGAAGATAATAAGTAATTATATGGACAACTCATAAAGCCTATCCATCTGTACATATATCTTGGATAAATAATATTAATGGATGATGAGGTGGGCCTAAAGATACATGGTAGGAAGAGAGAGAGTTTCTAAGAGGTAGGATGAGGAGGTATTCTAGTCCTTGGGGAGAGCCAGTGGAAAGCTACAGAGAAAAGAGACAGAGTCTTATATGTGAAGGTCAGCAAGAAGGCCATTTTGCCTGACCCACAGAATGCAAGAAGGGTAGTAATGTATAATGAGACTGGAAAGTTAAGGATAGGGACATGTTGTGAAGGACTTTACTTAATGGAGAAGTTTATATTTGATCCTAGAGATAAAAGGGAGTCCCAGAGTTTAAAGGAATTACATATTTTTCCCTGTACTTTAGGAAAATTGCTTTTGTAACTCTATAAAAGGAAACACTAAAGAGGTTATTATAATAGTACAAGTGAGAAGTGTTGCAAATCTGAAATAGGTTGGTGGCCATATAAATAGAAACAAAGGACAGAGTAGAAAGATACAGAGGTAGAAATGAAAAAAGAATTGGCAACTGATTAGATATGTGGGGTGAAGGAGAGTGAGCAGTCAAGTATAATGCCAAGGTTGTGAACCTGGGTGACCCAATAGAAATAGAAATATGAAAAACCAAATGATTTGTCACTATTCACGAGGAGGTGCTGATTCAGTGCATTAGGAGCCTAATCAAAA
Source organism: Bettongia penicillata ogilbyi (assembly GCA_023548195.1). Classification (NCBI taxonomy): domain Eukaryota; kingdom Metazoa; phylum Chordata; class Mammalia; order Diprotodontia; family Potoroidae; genus Bettongia; species Bettongia penicillata. The sequence continues at coordinate 8,400,094 of JAJHZJ010000197.1, forward strand.
CATCAAGAGTTAGCAATCAAAGACATCATGTGTAGGAGAGATCAGAGAAGTCAACAAGAGGTAAAAGTCTTGGTTTACAGAAGACAGAACTCATAAAACTGTGGAGGTGAGAAGCCAGTGGAGTTGAGAGGCAGACAGGAGCAGACTAGATACTCTGCTGTTGATATGGGGAGCAATCTGATGGGAGGAAAGCTTTATACAAAAGAGTTAGCTGGAGGAGAAGAAAGTCTTTTGTAGGTGAGTGAAGAAGGGAGATTTTCCCTTGCTCTCCAGCACCATCTACAGCTTAAGAGAAGGGAAATCTCTCAGAGTTCAGAGAGCAAGACATGAATAGTTTTGTAGCTTTTCTTTGAATGAGTATCATGCTGCCACATTCTCTGACCAAGAGAACAGATCTTGGGAACTTCTACAAACCCCAGACTAAGCCTATTAGTTTAATATTGTGTCAACTGCCTGAAATCATGAGTTGCCCCTTGGGTTTCCCTGTTCAAGGGCCATGCTGTTAAATTTCCAAAAGTCGGTGTCCACTTGCCTCCCCTCCAAAATATATACATTGGTGGGACAGTATAATATGGGTTTACTGGAAAATTGACGTTTTGATTATCACTTTTTTCTCTACTATTTAGTAAATGTAAAGTTAGGATTATTCTTATTTTTAGTAAATGTTTCATGCTATTTAACTGAAATAAAAATGTCATTTTTGAAAAAGTGTTAATTATGTCATTGTAATAGGTTAGTATAAATGGGAAACACTCAAGTGGGGATTTATTCACAAGCTACAGTTTTAAGGATAAACATGCATTTTCCCCCAAACTGGGTTGCCCCTAGGACTTTGAGAGTAAGTTGTAGTAGAAATCATGGCCTGCAGTCCTGCTCTGGGAAGAATGTTACACTTGCCAGTGGGATTATAGTTTGAAGTGAACCAACCCAAGACAAGGACAGTAGGAGGGCCACATCAGACATCATGCAACTGTCATAGACAGTATACTTGGATAGTGTAGGTCTGAGGTGATTAGAAAACATTTTTTAAAGTGTCTCACAAAGGGAACTTACTGTCTAGGAGGTGACTAATGAACTATTTAAATATTTTTAAGTCTTTTTTTCTGTGGGTCTGTAGGTGCTTTGTACCTTATGCATCTTTTGTAGCAGGTGAAATAAATAGCTGGACCATACCTAATATACTATATCTTCAGTACCTTTGTGGGAAGGGACCCTGTTATCCCCATTTGGTTAGACCAGAGACAAGTCATACACAAATCTTCTTTTAGAAATTTCTCTGGAGTTTTTTTCTGGGTTTGGGGCAGAGCAACACAGAGAAAGAAATTTCTCTGAGGTTAAGGATTGAGAACAATTTTTATAAACCTAGAGTCCTAGATTAAGGAAAAGAAATCTTAGCCAAGGGTAACAAATTTATTCAAATCCTTCAATCTCACTCTCTCTCCCTTTGCTTCAGTCTTGGAGGATGAGGTAGCTTCCTCTTGTCGAGACTGAACCCTATACTTATGCCCTTGATCCTGTCTCCTTTCCGCTTCCACCTCCTTCAGGAATTTGTCTTTTAGATCATGCTCTTTCTTGCCTTGATATTTTCATTTTCATTCTCTTTATCTACTTGGTCTCTTCCTTTCTCTCTACAAACATGTCTAAATCCCACCTATCCTTAAAGATCCTTCAACTGACCCTGCCATTTTCTCATGTTATCATCCCAGCCAAACTCACCTTCAACCCACTTCTCAGTCCTTTGTAATCTATTTTTTCAAAGGGAGGAGGATAAGAATTTATATAATACCTACTATATGCCAACTACTTTCCTCAGTGCTTTTACAAACATTATTTAATTTGATCCTCACCACAACCATGCAAGGTAGGTGATGTTATTATCTCAATTTTACGGTGGAAGAAACTAAGGCAGACAAAAGTTAAGTCTCCAGGGTCACATAGCTAGTAATTGCCTGATGCTAGATTTGACTCCAGACCCAACACTCTCTCCATTGCACCACCAGCTGCCTCTATGACACCATAACTTAACTGAAATTACTTTCCAAGGTTACCCATGGACGTACAATTGCAAAATCCATGGTGTTATTTTTTTTCGTCAATTCTTATACTTCTCTTTAACATCATTCACTACTTTGTGTCACTGGTCTCTCCTGGTTCTTTTTCTGTCCTTTGATCACCAGCCATATTTTTCTCCCTTTGCATGGGTGTACACCAGAGATATGTCCTGGGTTTTCTTTTATTCTTTCCTTATAGCCTGTTTCTTGGTATTTTCATGAGCTCTGTTAGAATACTGAAATATATATGTCTAGCCCTCATCTCCATCCTGAACTCCAATCTCAGATGTCCAGCTGACTGGATATCCCATAGGCACCTGAAACTCAACATAGCTGTTATCTTCTTTTCCTCAATCCAATTCATTTTCTAACCTCCCTCCTTCTATATAGGGTATCACTATCCTTTCAATAACTTCAGGGGCATTCTCAACTCTTCACTCTCATTCACACTCCACATATAACACTTGTCTAGTCTTATCCATTCTATCAATTTCTGTACTCACGTCACCACCACTCTAGTTCAAACTATCATCACCACTCACCCAGAATATTGCAATGGTCTCCTTCCTGCTCTTCCTATCTCTACTATCTGCCTTCTCCAATCTGTCGTCTACACAATTTCTATTTCCCAAATTACTCCTTTGCTCAAGAAGCTTTTATTACTTCAGAATAAAATATAGATTTATCAGCTTTTCATTTAATACCTTAACAGTTTGACTCTAGTATATCTCTCCAGAACAATCTTACATTTTCCCTCCTCTTCTATGTTCCAGTTAAACTGGCCTATTTGCTATTTCTGTACCTGAAATTGAACCCATACGCTGTGCTTTTGCAACCTGTCCCCAAATGCCTGAGATACTGGTCATCTCCACCCTTTGGAATATCTAATTTTCTTCAAGTTTTATTTCAAATGAAACTTTCTTCATAGGATCTTTTACAATCCCCTGGTATATTAGTGTTGCTTGTCCCACTCTCAAATAATTACCTTATGTTTATATTGTGTGTGTGTGTGTGTGTATGTTGTATGTGTAAAACAATCTTAGTATAGTGCCTGGAATAGACTAGGTGCTGAATAAATATTTAGTGATTGATTATTGATTGATTCCACATTCACTTATGAATGTACATATAATCAGGATCTGTTTCATTTTTTCAGTGCCTAGCACAGATATTTGCACATAAAAGGCACTTAATCTTTATTGAATTTATTATGTATTAAATTATGCCATAGGCTGACCTTGGATTTGGACTAGAACTATGATTTCATTGAAGTCCAGTGAAGGACTTCCTCTATCAAAGCAGAATGGCACCTTCTCTGCAACTCCTCATCTTAGAGAATTGCCTAAAACACTGAAAAGTCAAGTGATCTGTCCAGGTTTACATACAGACGCACACAAACAGTGAACCTAAAGACCCCAAAACAGTTAAGAAATAAACCCCAAGTTCCAAAGACAGAGGGGTAAGATCTCACTATTGGATAAAATTGATGGGAGAACTGGAAAGCAATCTGGCAGAAACTAGGTATAGATCAACATCTCACCTCATCTACCAAGATCAGCTTTAAATGGGTATATCTTAGTGATAAAGAGTGACAATATAAACAAATTAGAGGAGCAAAGAAGACATTACCTTTCAGAACTGTGGACAAAGAGTAAATAACCAAAGGATCTCAGAAAATAAAAGAGATAATTTTGATTACGTAAAATTTAAAAGCTTTTGCACAAATAAAACCAATATAGATGAAATTAGAAAAGAAGTGCCTCACCATCTATCAGATAGTCAAAGTTGACCAAAAGGTAAAATAACAACTGTTGGATGCACTATGGAAAAACAGGTATATTAATACACCACTGGTAAGGCTGTGAATTGATCCAGTCATTTTTCAAAGCCATTTGGAAGTAAGCACCAAAAGTTAACAAACTATGTCCATCAATACCATTATTACACACTCCAAAGATATCAAAAAAAAAAAAGGAAAAATACAAAAAAAAATTAGCTCTTTTTATGGAGCAAAAAATCAAGGGTATGTCCATCCATTGGGAATTGTCTAACTAAATTATATTACATAAATATAATATGCGATCCTATTTGCTATAAGCAATAAGGCAGGAGAGAGTTGCAGAGAAATCTGTGAAGACTTGCAAAAATTGTTGCGTACTGTCTAGATTTCTTTCTCAAAGATCAAGTCTTACACCAATTCACTCTGGAACTCATGTATGGAACAATAGGTCCTTGCCCTCCTAGCACAGGGTGAAAGTGAAGAGTAAATACCAAAGAGTAGCTGTTTCTCTTTTTACCAGCCACCCTGAGGGTCTTCTTCTCCAGTTTGATTTTTTTTACTAAAGGGGCCATCCCTTGACTCATTTCTTAAAGAGGCCTATTCACTGAATGCGTGTTTCTTCACTCAAAATAAGAACCTCAAAATATCTTAGTCTAAAAGGGCCAGGGTCTCCCACTGCATCCTGGGACATCTCCAGTCATCCTGATGAATATCTACCCACTGGATCCAGATGGCTCTGGAGGAGAAAGTGAGGCTGGTGCCCTTGCACAGCCCTCCCTCACTCAAATCAATGTGAATTGCAAGTCAAGTCATCATCTCCTTTCAAGAATTACAAATATTATCTTTCCATGTAGGAATGTAAATAGTAGTAAGTCCCTTATGATTTCTCGTTCCTGTTTAATTTTTCATGCTTCTCTTGATTCTTGTGTTGGAAAGTCAAATTGTTATTTTATTTATTTTAATTTAATTTTATTTTAATTCTACTTCCTTTTACTTCTGGAATATCATATTCCAAGTCCTTCTATCCCTTATTGCAGAAACTGCAAGATCTTGTGTTATCCTGATTGTATTTCCACAATACTCAAATTATTTCTTTCAAGCTGTTTGCAATATTTTCTCCTTGACCTGAAAACTCTGGAATTTGGCTACAACCTTCCTAGGAGTTTCTCTTTTTGGATCTCTTTCAGGAGGTGATTGGTGGGTTCTTTTAATATTTATTTTACCCTGTGGTTCTACAATATCAGGGTAATTTTCCTTGATAATTTCATGAAAGATGATGTCTGAGCTCTTTTTGTGATCATGACTTTCAGGTAGCCCCATCATTTTTAAATTGTCTCTCCTGGGTCTATTTTCCAGGTCAGTTGTTTTTCCAATGAGATATTTCACATTATCTTCTATTATTCCATTCTTTTGGTTTTGTTTTGTAATTTCTTGGTTTCCCATAAAATCATTACCTTCTATCTGTTCTATTTTAATTTTTAAAGAACTATTTTCTTCAGTGAGCTTCTGAACCTCCATTTCCATTCGGCTAATTCTGCTTTTTAAAGCATTCTTCTTCTCATTGGCTTTTTGGACCTCTTTTGTCAATTGAATTAGTCCTTTTAAAGGTGTTATTTTCTTAAGCATTTTTTGGCATCTCCTTTAGCAAGCTGTTAACTTGCTTTTCATGATTTTCTTACATCACTCTGATCTCTCTTTCCAGTTTTTCCTCCACCTCTCTTACTTGATTTTCAAAATCCTTTTTGAACCCTTCCATGGCCTGAGACCACTGCATATTTATTTTGGAGATTTTGGATGCAGAAGCCTTGACTTTTAGGTCTTCCTCTGATGGTAAGCATTGTTCTTCCTCATTTGAAAGGATGGAGGAAAATGCTTGTTTGCCAAGAAAGTAGCCTTCTATAGTCTTGTTTTTTCCACTTTTCTGGGCATTTTTCCCAGCCAGTTACTTGACAATAGTCCTTTGTGAAGAGAAGGGTATGCTCTGGGGACTTGTAAATTCTCAGTTCCTCCAAGGTGGCACAATCAAGGGAAAGGAGTTTACTCCTCCTAGCCTGCACTCTGGTCTGGGAGCTACTGCAAGCTTTTCTGCCCAGGATCTTTGAAGCTGTCTTTGGCATTTGTGGGTTGAGCAATCTGGGAACCACAGCTGTTGCTGGGGATTTCCCCAGAGTCCTACTGTGATTCTGTTCCTGCCAATGCTAAACAGCCAAGGCTGGGCTGCACTCTGCTCCAAGACCAGTGTAATAGAAATTTCCTGCCCAGAGTCTGCGAGGTAGATTCCCTCTCCACAACCACTTCCAGCTCCACCAAGCCAGACTGCTCCTCCTCACCTGAGGACTGCCACTCAGGGCTGAGATTCAAATCAGCTGCTTGATTCCCCCAGGGGCTTTAGGTAGAGGACTCCTAAAATGGACACTATGCTGCAGCTACTACTGCCTCCCTGGGGCTGCTGGGGCCAGACCTCATTCCCTTCTCATCCAGGTGAACGTGCTTTCTTACTGACCTTTGAAGCTGTCTTTGGCATTTGTGGGTTGAGTAATCTGGGAACCTCAGCTGCTCCTGAAGATTTTGCCCTGGAGGCCTGCTCATGCTGCGCAGCCAAGGCTGTACTGTGCTCTGGGGGCTGCACTCTGCTCCAAACCTGGTGTGATTCCTGTCCACTTCCAGGCTGTCTTGGGCTGGAAATCTCTTTCACTTTGTTGTTTTGTGGCTTCTTCTGCTTTAGAATTTGTTTGCAGTCATTTTTTTACAGGTATTTTATGGGCTATAGTGGGAGAGCTAGAGTAGGTGAGTCTTTCTACTCTGCCATCTTGGCTCTACCCTTGTGCCTTTTAACTTTCAAAGTGATTAGCATGTATCATCTCTTTCAGGTCTCAAAACAACCCTATGAGTCAGATAGAAGAAACATTAAAGTGGGGACCTTGAAATATTTCATCTAGCATATTAGAATTGGAGGGAGCTTCAGAACATAAAATGTCAGAGCTGGAAATGACTTTAGATCTTAGATTGTAAAAACATCTGTGATGGAAGGTGCCTTTGAGATCATCTAACCAGAGGTTCCCAAAGTCTGCAATACTGCCTCCTAAGGGCAATGTAATGATACATGGGGGGGAGAGGCAATAGTAGAGTGGGATGTAATCGGAGGGAGTTGAATAAAAATAATGGGAAAGTGGCAGCATAAAGAAACAAGAGAAGAACATTTTGAAAAAAAACATTTGTACATATTTCATCTGTTGTGTAATGGAGTTAAAGTCATAGTGATTACATTACTTTCCAAATAAACACATAAAATCAAGTTATAATTGATCAGTGGTCAAGTTGGCCAACAGCTCTGAACAAGTGAGTGTTGGCAGGTGAGGATGAAGTGCATTGTCAAGAAGTTCATCATCCATGAGCAGAAATATGTGCATGTAATGACTTGTTTACAATTTGATACTATACAGTTACATGATGCAATATTGTGTCACCAAAATTTCAATGCAAGGAAAATCCCACAAATTTACAATAAAGTATCAAATCTAAGATGCATTATTTTTTAAAAATATATTTCATATTCTTTTGAAATGATCCTCATTTAAAAAAACTGTTAAAGGGTTTAAAAAAGTAGCTTTCCAGGGGACACTGAGTAATTTTTTTAAAGAGGGAGATAGGTCAAATAACTTTGGGAATCTCTGATTTAATCCAATCACCTCATATTGAGTCTCAGAGAAGCAAAAGACTTGCCCAAGCTAACAGAGGCAAGACTTTAATCCAGGTGTCCCGATTTTTAGTCCATGCAATTTTTCCCACAGCACGTTGTCTTTGACCAGACTTGCCAGGCAATGCAATTTAATAACTTAATGCAGAGCACATTATAAAACACCTTAGATGGCTTGCACAGACAATACAAGAGCAAATGTTTACAAACCCCATTGGACAAATGAAATGCCTTTAAGCATAAAAACTAGAGTGTGTTTGGTGCTCTATAAAGCAGGCATAACTCCCATGGCCTATTATAAATGATACCCATAAAATATACAGGGACCTTTCATATATACTCCATTGCTCAAGTGGTTTTTATTGCCATCAGGGCATAGCCTAGGTTATTAAAATGTTTCTGTTAGCTGAGGATGCTGTAAAATTTATTCATCCAATTCAACAGACATTTATTAAGATCCCTCTATATGCAGATTATTATGTTAGGAATTTTGGGAAATTCCAAGATAAATAAGAAAAGGTCCCAGCAAATATGAAGTTTATAATAAAAACATAAGACATATAAATGGATAAATACAATTTAAATTAGATTGTAAGTTCAGAAGCAGAATATTGGGTACTGTGCAACAGGGGAAGACTTCATAGGGGAGGTGACACTTGAACTATGTCTCAAAGGACAGACAAATATTCAATGAACAGAGATGAGAAGAAGGGAATTTCAGATGTAGTAAAACTGACTAATGTATAAATACATAGTGTGCATAATATGCAAGGGTACCCCAGACTGAATGGAGTATGACCTTCCTGGAGAAGAATACTATAGCATGAGGATCAACAGTAGGTTGAGGTCAGAATATGAGGATCTTGAGTGACAGGATTAGTTTATATTTTATTTGGTAAACAATGGGAGCTTCAGATGACTTTTGAGCGGAGAAATGATAATATTGATTTTTTCAATGGTTTCAAAGAATTCTAGGTTTGGTATGAATCAAAGCAGTCAATAATCATTTCTTATGTGCTTTACTATGTGTCAGACATTCCAATACAAACTGAAAATATAGAAACAAAAAAGACATTGTCCCTTCCCTCAAGGAGTTGTATACTGTAAGACAGGACATGTACCTGTAATGCTTCCAGACCAGTGCCCGAACTACCTTCCTGGGAAGTGTCCCTTGTGGAGATGCAGCCTGGCAATTTACCTCCTGCAGATGCTACAGCTACAGTTGCTTAAGGGTCAGAAAAGAAATTTCTTACCAACAAAGTTCTTGGCATTGTCAAATAGCACAACATCAGAAACTGAAATGATTTTATCAGTGGAAGTGACATTCAAGAAGAGGCATTAACATTTGCTTTGCCTTTGCACCCTAAGGATTATGGACTTCCCCTGGAAATCTCCCTTGTGTGTTATCTCTCCCATTAAAATGGGAGTTCCTTGAGACAGGAATTTTCTTACTTTCCTATTTGTGTCCCTAGCACTTGTTACAACATTTTATACATGGTATATGCTTAATAAATGCTTTATTCATTCATTTATAGAAAAATTTAAAAAATATACTATGAATAAAAACAAAGCAATTTGGAGGTGAGGGTAGGAGGGCAGCTAGGTGACTCAGTAGAAAGAACTAGGCCTGAGGTCAGAGACACCTGAGTTCAAATCTGGCCTCTGACACTTATCAGATTTTAACCTTGACAAGTCATTTAAACCTCATTATGCCTCAGTTTCCTCAATTGCAAAATGGGGATAATTAAAGCTCCTATCTTCCAGAGTTTTATGAGTCTCAAATGAGACAATATTTATAAAATACTTAGCACAGTGTCTAGAACATAATGAGTGCTTAATAAATGTTTCCTTCCTATATCAGGAAAAAAATTAGCATATACCCCATATGTATATATTTACTAATTCATAAATTATACATATGTACTGTAGTACTAATTATGATATATATTATAAAAAATTTGAATTTTAAAAGGATGAGACTAATATGCAATATTATTTAATCTTGAATTCAATAGGGAGTAACTAGAGTTGACCAAGTACAGGAAATGATATGGTCAGAACTCCACTTTAGGAAAATTATTTTGACAGCTATATGGAGACTAGATTAGGGTAGGAAGAGATGACCCAGAGAGACCAATTAGGAGGTTTTCAGTCTGTCAGTAAATAAACATTTATTATCTACTATCTTCCAGGCACTGGGCTAAGAGCTGTGGATACAAAAAGAGGCAAAAGGTAGTCGCTGCCCTCACAGGATCCACAATCTAACAGGGAAGAGAGCAAGCAAACAACGAGGTATAAACAAGACTTATATAGGATAAATAGGAAATAATTAACAGAGAGTAGGTACTAGAATTAAGAGGAGTTGGGAAAGGCTTCCAGTAGAAAATGGGATTTTAACTGGGATTTAAAGGAAGCTAGGGAGGTCAGCAGGTGGAGATAAGGAAGGAGAACATTCCAGGTGTAGGTGACAGCCAGAGAAAATGAGTAGAACCAAGATCTGGAGTGTGTTGTTCATGTAACACCTGAGAGGTCAGCATCATTAGACTGAAAAGTACATGTCAAGAAGTAAGGTGTATGAACACCAGAAAGGTGAAAGTGACTAAGGTTACGAAGGACTTTGAATGTCAAACAGAAAATTTTGTATTGAATCCTGGAGGCAAAGGGAATTTATTAAGTCTGGGGTTAACATGGGGGGAAGTGAGCTTTAGAAAAATCATTTTGGTGGTTGAATGGAGGGAAGATGGATTGGAGCTGGGAGAAAGATGAGGTAGGCCCACCAGCAGGCTTACAATAATCAAGATGTGAGTTAATGAGGGCCTGCACTTAAGTGGTAGCAGTATCAGAGGAGACGATGGAATAGTTGAGAGATGCTACAAAGTTGAAATAAGCAAGCTTTGACAACAGATAAGATATGAGGGATTATTAAATAGTCTAGGTTGGAAATGAACAGGGGTGAGGATTGTATAAATCAAGACAAAGGGACAGATGCTAGAAATATTGCAGAAACAGAAACAAGATTTGGCAACTCACTAAATATGAGTGACACAGGAGTTGTAGATTTGGGTGACTGTAAAGACGGTAGCTCTCTAAACAGTAATAGAGAAGTTTAAAAGACAGGGAGGTTTTGAGGAAAAGAATGTAATTAAATCAACAACATAGATTACAACCCATCCAAGTCTATGCATCCTGTGAAACTCATTATAACATACAAGAATATTTTTGGCCAGAAGACTTCAGTTTGCACCCTACTACATAGGTAACCTTGGGTAAATGATTTAATCTTTCAGGGTCTCAGTTTTCGCACCTATAAACTGAGAGAATTAAATTAGATTATTTCTAAGGTCTTTTTTATCCCCAAAATGACTTTAGTGGCTTCTCCCCTTGCCAAAGCCATTCCTTTTCCTTGATCCCAACCCCCTCCTCTCTTACCTAGTTGCTTTTTCCCTTTGATCACTGTCTCTTTGTTTTACTCCATCCCCAGACACACAACATTTCCTTCATCTTCAATCTCTCTATATGCTGGTTCTTTCCCTGTTGCCTACCATCTTATTTAGGTCTCCTGTATCTTAATAAAAAATAAAAACTCACCCAACACTATCATCTACTCAAGCTATCATCTTTTATCTCTTCCTTGACGGTCAAAGTCTTAGAAAAAATCAACTGTACTCATTGACTCCACTTCCTCTCTTCCTGCCCACTTATCAACCCCTTGAAATCTAGCTATGTACTTGATTAAAACTGCTCTCACCAAGTTTACCAATAACTAAATTGCTAAAGCCACTGGTTTGTAAAGGGATATTTGGACACACAATTCCAGATAAACTCCCCTGAAAACAGAAGAAATCATTGAAAATCTAGAACTTCAGCAAAGTTACAGGGCACAAAATAAATCCACAGAAATCATGAGTCTTTGTGACACCAATAAAACTATACAGGAATAAAAAGAGAAATTCAATTTAAAATAAATATAAAATTGTTAAAGAAAAAAAAACCAACTTGAATCTACCTACCAAGATATAACCAAGAGTTATAATAATACAATTACAAAACACTTTTTATGGAAATGGATCTAAATAATTAGACAAGTATCCATTGCTCACAGGTAAGTTGTCTATAATTTTTAACAAATTATTCATAATAAAAATGATAATACTACCTAAATTAATTTACTTATTCAGTGCCATACCATTCAAACTACCAGAGGATTATTTATAGAACTAAAATAAAAGCCTTAAAATTCACATGGAGGTATAAAAAAAATCAAGAATCTCAAAGGAAATAATGAAAAAAACAGATTTCAGCAAAGCTCTTGATAAAGTATCTCAAATTAGTCTGGTGGAGAAGGTGGAGAGGTGTAGATTAAATGATAATACAATCAAACGAATCTAGAACTAGTTAGATGGTCAGACTCCAATAGTAGTAGTAATTAATACTTCGACTTCAATGTGGCAGGAAGTCCTTAGTGGAGTATTGCAGGAATCTCTATCTAGTCATGTTTCACATTTTTATCAACAAGTTAGATAAAGGCATAGCTGCTGTACTTACCAAATCTATAGATGGCACAAACATAATGGATGACAGGGTGAGAATCTAAAAAGATATTGGGAGGATTCAGTATTAGACTGAATCTAATAAAATGAACTGCTATGGGGAGAAATACAAGGTCTTGTACTCGTGTGCAAAAAAAAATCAACTCTTACAAATATAAGATTGGGGAGTTACAGATCAACAATTGTTCTGAGAAAGTTCTGGGATCATTAACGAACTGAATGATCAATACAAGTCACCAATATGATATGGCAGCCAAAAAAAGCTAATGAAGTCTTGGGCTGAATTAGGAGGGGGATGTAGCTTACATGAATAGGGAGTTTAGAATCCCTTGAATTGTATACTCTTCTTTTCAAGCTTCATCTGGAGTATTGTGTTCGGTTCTGGATACTGCTGCTTTAAAAAGACATTAATCAATTGGAGGGTATCCAGAGTAGGACAATGAAGGACCTTGAGTTCATGACGTATGCAAATTGGTTGAAGAAATTGAGTTTAAACTGAAGAAAAAAGAAGAAGGCAGATATGTTACCTCTTTTTAAGTATATGAATTTGTCAGAGAAGGGATTATATGCATTTTACTTGGTCCCAAAGGGGCCAAAGAACATTGGATGAAAGTTGCAAATAGACAAATTGTAGCCTGATGTCAAGTAAACTCCTAATAATTGGAGCTGCCCAGAAGTGGAAGGCCTTACCTAGAGAAGAGATGGTTCCTCCTCCCTCATCAGATGCCTTCGAGCAGAAGCTGGAAGACCATATATTCAGTATGTTGTAGAGAGGATTCCTTTAACTAGATGTTTGTTGAGCTCCCTTCTAATTTGGAGTTCTGTGATTCTATATGTCAGAGGCAGGACTGAACCCACATTATTCTGACTCAGAGGGTGGTTCTCTTCTACACTATACTGCCTCTCACTCATAGTTAACTATAAGACAGATATCACAAGCAAAAGCATTCTCCTTTTTTTCCATGTAAAAAACCTCATTCTCTTTATTCCACATATTTTATTTCAGAACAAAATAAACATAAACAGCCCACAACACACAACATCCTATTCCCCAGATCAGGAGGGGGGAACAGGGACCCTCTAAGCCCTTCCCCAATACAATGGAAAGCAGAAGAAGGAAAAAAGAAAACCACTAGACATTGGTAGATGGAACCAGCCAGGACGGGGTTTCTGTTACTGCTATGGAAAAACACAGGGAACTATACAGAGGGTAGAGTCTGATGCAGAGGCTTGTCTAATTCAGCTCTTCCATGCAAAGTGCATCTTCTCCTTAAGTGGGGAAATCTTACCAGGAAGAGCAGCAGTGCTGTCGCCTCATCCTCATCAGTGCCGAGACCTAGCTTAATCACGTGGTAAATTTGATATGAGTGAGTCTGGGAATCTCCAAAGGAGAAGTCAGAGGACAGCAGAGCTGACCAAAAAGCAGCAGCACCTAGTCTTTCAAAGACTTTTCTTTCTTGTCAGCCTTAGCCTTCTACCTAAGAGTCCACCATGGGGTGATCTGGGTTTATCTCCACATGCTTTTTGGCCATTATGTAACTCATTGTGGAGTTGTCCCTCCATGCCTGTGCCTTCATGGTGCTTTCCATGTTGGTTATCCTGCTGTATGTGCTAGTTATAATGCAACAGGATAAAGACACCAGCTGATGAGAGACTGTCACTTTCTCAACCTTCTTATCCAGAATTCCCTTCATTAGCTTGCACAAATTCTCAAATTTTCCCTTCCTCTCCTCTATTTTATCTTTTCTTCTTCATCCTCTGGAAGCTCTAAACCTTCCTTAGTAACAGAGACAAGGGTCTTCCCATCTTTAGCTGCTGCGTACAGTTCATATCAATGGGCTCTGTCCAGCATACCACTTCAAAACCAAGATTCTGTAACCATTCCACAAAAGTAGAATTGGCAACATACTATTTTCTCTCTACTGATACAGTAGATGCATCTCTGGGTTTCCTTCATTCCAAACATACATTCAGACAAGGAAGTCATCTCGTCTCCTGACTAAGATGTGTGATAATGTAACAATTCAGATAAACAGTGCCTGTTGCTTGATTCCTTAGAGATTCCAAACTTCAGGTTTTCAAAAAGGCCTCATAGAATTTTTTTTTGTAGTTCTTTGTCTTCTTCCAGTTAGAGAAGACTTCTAGACACTTCTTGATGACGTTCTTATGAATGAACGTTAAGATCTTACTCTGCTGCAGTATCTCTTTTGAAATGTTGAGGGGCAGGTCCTCAGAGTCCACCAGATCTCAGATAAAATTAAAATATTCAGGAATAAGCTCATCATGACTGCCCATGATGAACATATTCAGCTTAATGTTCTTCTTTTGGTTTTTAAAGAGGTCAAAGGGAGCCAAGTGGGAGCTGAAGAACAGAGATCTAAATTCTAGTTGATCTTTGATGGAAAAGGGCTTTACTGCCAATGGATCTTCCCAGTCATTGGTGAGGCTCTTATAGAACTAGCCATACTCCTCATGGCTGATGTCATTAGGGTTATGTGTCCATATGGGTTTGATATCGTTCAGTTCTTCTTGATCCATGCATTTCTTGGACTTCTTGGACTTCTAAGTGTTCTGCTTCTTGTCCCTGCCTTCATCTTCTTCATCAGATCTTATATCTTCACTCTAGGAGTTCTTCTCTTCTTTAGCTGGCTCTTCTTTTTTCTCTATCTTCCTCTGTCCCATAATTATTGATTTCCCTCTCTCATAATTTCACTAAATAAAGTGTGATGGGATAGCCAATGAACTGTGAGTACTTCTTTACAACCTGCTTAACCCACCTCTCTTCCAGATACTATGCCTTTCAGATGTATGATCACCTTTGTGCCCCTACCAATAGGCTCAGCATGATCAGCATGGACCATGAAGGAGCCACCAACAGAAAAACCCTAGGCATACTGTTCATTGTCATTGTGCTTGGTGATGACTACTTTCTCTGTCACTGGCAAGAAACCCACATCAAACTGAGCAATGATGTAGATGTCTGCTCCAGACGGCAAAACCTCCATGAAAGCCTTGGTACAGACTTGGCAGTGGTACCCAAGCTACTAATCAAATCAGTTTTTGTCATGCCAATGTCCACTAAAGTCAAAGGATGCTCCTGAGGATTGGGGATGGTGTCAAGCTCCAGCTCTTTACCATTGTCCAATTTAGAAGGATCTATCAGACTTTCATACTAGATCTTGTCCAGGGCATCAGAGGCACTGGAAATGATCTCTCAAAGGAAGATTCCTTTATTTAAACAAAAGGTGTTGAAAATTAAGGATATAAGCTAGGCAATTACTGCCTGGAAAGCAAAAGTCTCTACCTCCTCTTCATGTTGTACTTCTTTAGGCATCTTGAGTAGCTAAGAAAGCTGGTTCAGGGAAGTGATGAGTCCAGTGACTCCAAAGACTGAGTACCTTGAGAAGCTTGGAACAAGAGCAAAATTCATCCTCTTAACACATAAAAGTACTAGGATTTCTGACTCATATTTGGAAGGACCTTTAATAGTATGTAATCTAACCTTTCTCTATGTGGTAATCCCCTCAGTAACATCTCTGTAAAATGGCCAGTTGGTCTCTCTGTACTCATATACTTTCATTAATAGGAAATTCACCACCTAAAAGAGTAATCCCTGTACTAGATGCCAGAGATACAAAGAAAAAAAATTTAAATATATATCTGCTCTCAAGAAGCTTATATTTTATAAATGGAGACAGTATGTGTTTGTGTGTGTATGTGTGTGTGTGTGTGTGTGTGTGTGTGTGTGTGTGTGTGTGTGTGTGTGTAGCTCTGTCAAAAGTCAAAAGGAGATAAAGGTAGGACTACCTGATAACTGGCATTTCCCATTTCCCTAATATCCTTTATGATCTAAAAGGACTTAAAACTTCCTGGAGGCGAGCAATCCCAGGTTCCTTGGATATTGACCTTGAAGTGGGACATGTAGGTAAGAGAGGTGGAAGCCAAGCCAAGCCAAACAAAGGAGACAGAGAGAGCATTAAGGACTGGGACAATGGATGATGGCAAAGGTTTGCACCAGAATCAAGTCCCACTCAGAGTTTATATGTGTAACTTTGCAATTGTGGATTGAGATAACTGCTGTCAGGGATCACCACTTCCCAATATCAAAGACATGAACTGAGGAACCTAGAACAGAATTCCAGAGCCAGGTTGCCCCCATCCAAGATGCAGAAATGGATTTTAGATGAGACTAGACTCTCTTTAAGACCTCCCTCTTAGGGGTGGAGCCAAGAGGGCAGAGTAAAAGCAGGGACTTGCTTGAACTCTCCCCCAAACTCCTCCAAATACCTGCAAAAAAATGACTTTAAACAAGTTCTAGAACTAGAAAACCCACAAAAAGACAGAGTGGAAAAAATTTCTAGCCTAAGACAACCTGGAAAGTTGACAGGAAAGATCTGTTGCACCAGTCTGAGAGAAGAGCACAATCCAGTGTGGGCCACACCAGCACAGACAGGGCTGAAGCTGGCCTCAGGTGTTTGAATGACCGGCAGCTGTGACAGTTTCCAAACTTCTCAACCCACAATGTCAAAGACAAGTTAGAAGGTCAGTAGGAAAGGTCTGTTGGATCTGAATGAGAAAGGAGTGTGACCCAATCCCAGCTCTAGGGTGGGAGCAGCATTAGCAGAAGCAGCAATGGCTGCTTCCAGAGCTCTCAGCCCACAGATGGTGGAGGTTCTAGTGGCTATTCAGAGTGGGATTGCAGGGATCTTTTTGGTGGCATTGAGGCAGGATTCTCTAGCTTTGCCCATGCTTCAATCTAGGTTGCAGTCCTGAGTGGCAGTCCTGGGATGAGTAGGAGTGCTGGTATGGTGGAACTTATGGCAGTGGTGAAGAGGGAATCCTCCTCACAGCTCCAAGGCAAAAAGAGAGTGCTTTTGGTCACTTACAGACCAGAGCACAGGCCAGGAGAGGAGTAAACACCTATCCTTTGATCATACCACCTTGGAAGAACTGAAAATTTACAGACCCCTAGAAGTATCTCTAAAAACAGCTGGACAAAACCCCTGAAGCTTGGGACAGTATACTCTCCACACTGGAAGCAGAGTACTACCTTAACAAAGAGCTAAAAAGTCAAGTAATTGTTTGGAAAAATGAGGAAACCACAGGAAAAATTATCAGATTATAGTATCCTACTTTGGGGATAAGGAAGATCAAAACATACAATCAGAAGAAGACAAAAAAGTCAAAGCTCTTACATCCAAAGTCACGAAGAAAAATATGAATCAGTTTGAGATTATAGAAGAGCTCAAAAAGAACTTTGAAAATCCAGTAAGAGAAGTAGAGGAAAAACTGGGAAGAGAAATAGGAGTAATGAAAGAAAATTATGAAAAATGAGTCAACAGCTTGCTAAAGGAGATGCCAAAAAATGGTGAAGAAAATAAAACCTTAAAAAACAGACTAATCTAAATGGCAAAAGACATCTAAAAAGCCAATGAGGAGAAGAATGCCTTAAAAAGCAGAATTGGACATATGGAAAAGAGCTCACTGAAGAAAATAATTCCTTAAACATTAGAATGGAGAAAATGGAAGGTAATGACTCTTTGAGAAATCAAGAGATTATAACAAAAAAACCAAGAGGATGAAAAAATGGTAGACAATGTCAAATATCTCACCGGAAAAACAATTGGCCTGGAAAATAGATCCAGGAGAGATAATTTAAAAATTATTGGGCTACCTGAAAACCATGACAAAAAAAAGAACCTAGATATACTCTTTCAAGAAATTATCAAGGAAAACTGCCCTGATATTCTAGAACCAGAGTGAAAAATAGAAATTGAAAGGATTCGCTAATCACCTCCTGAAAAAGATCCCAAAAGAAAAACTCCTAGGAATATTGTAACCAAACTTCAGAGTTCCCAGATCAAAGAGAAAATATTGCAAGCAGTCAGAAAGAAACAATTCAAGTATTGTGAAAATATAATTAGGATAGCAAAAGATCTATCAACTTCTATATAAGGGATCAAAGGGCTTGGAACATGATATTCTGGAGGTCAAAAGAGCTAGGATTAAAATCAAGAATCACCTACCCAGCAAAACTGAGTATAATCCTTCAGGGGAGGGAGGAATGGATATTCAATGAAATGAGGACTTTCAAGTGTCTTGATGAAAAGACCAGAGCTAAATAGAAAATTTGACTTTTAAATACAAGATTCAAAAGAAGCATGAAAAGGCAAATAGGAAAGAGAAATTATAAGGGACTTATTAAAGTTGAACTATTTACATTCCTACATGGAAAGATGATATTTATAACTCATGAGATCTTTCTCAGTATTGGGGAGAAGAAGAAAGGGAGAGGTAGAATGGGGGAAATTATCTCACATGAAAGAAGTTAAAAATTTTTTTTTCATTGAAGGGGATATAGGGGGAGGTGAGAGGGCATGAATGAACTTTATTCTCGTTGGATTTGGCTTAAGGAAGGAATAACATGCACACTCAATTGGGTATGAAAATCTATCTTACCCTATAGGAAAGAAGGAGAGAAAGGAATAAGAGGGGGAAGGGATGATAGAAGGGAGGGAAAATGGAAGGAGAGGGTAATCAGAAGAAAACACTTTTGAGGCAGGACAGGGTTAAATGAGAGAGTAGAATAAATGGGAGGCAGGACAGGATGGAGGGGAATCTAGTCTTTCACAACATGAGTGCTTTGGAAGTGTTTTGCATGACTACACATGTATAACCCTTATCAAATTATTTGCCTTCTCAATGAGGATGGGTGGGGAGGGAGAAATGGAGATAAGGTGGAATTCAAAATTTAAAAACGAATGTTAAAAATTATTTTACATGCAACTGGAAAATAAGATATGCAGGCGATAGGATATAGAAATCTATCTTGCTCTACAATATAATAGAAGGGAAAGGGATAAGAGTGTGGTGGGGTTGATAGAAGTGAGGACAGACTGAGGGAAAGGATAATCAGAATACAGATTGGGGTGGGATGAGGGGAGAGACGGAGAAAATTTGGAACATGAAATCTTGTGGAAGTAAATGTTAAAAACTAAAAATAAATTAATAGGAATAATAATTGAAAAGAATTATGCAAATAAAAATGTGCATAATTGTAAAAACAAGACCTCCCTTTGTTTTTTCCTGATGGGAACTGAGATCTACTCCCCTTTTGTACTATTCATTTAATCTCCTCCAAACCACTGTTTTACAATTTCCTTTTGGAGGCTGTTCCTACTTCTCTTCCCCTCTTTTTGGGGATAATTGTGGTTACTTTTAAAATGTCCAGTTCTGTGAGTGTCATTATTTTAAGTGTTTATCATCATGTATGTGACAAATTAGTGTCAATTCTGTTTACTAGAGGTAAGGTTGAACCATATAGAGGATAAAAGTGGAGCCAATTTGAAGTACTGAGGATAGTAAAAGCAGTATAGATTCCTGGAGTACAAATTGATTGGAATTTTGCACTACATAGCTCAATTGAGAGTATAGGACATATGAGGATAAAAGAAAAAAATCTTGGAGATGATCTCTGAAAAACAAGATAAAAAGAATGCTCAAGCTACAGCTGGTAAAGTTCAGGGAAACTTGTTGTGTTTGTCCTTCCTTCTCAAAGAGGACCATGACATCAAGATGATGACATGACTTGCAGTTGACTTTGATTTGAGTGAGAGAGGGCTGTGCAAGGTCACTAACCTCACTTTCTCCTCCTGAGCCATCTGGGTCCAGTGGCCAGACACTCATCAGGACGACTGGAGATGGTCCAGGAAGCAATGGGAGATTCTGACCATTTTAAAATGACATCTTTTCACATTCTCACTTTGAGTTAGGTATCCCCATTCAGTGAATAGGCCTCTTTAAATAGTTACTCAAAGGATGGCCCCTTTAATTAAAAAAAAAGTCAAACTGGGAGGAGAAGATGCTCCTAGAAGCATTGTCTCTGGGGTCAAAGGCGTGGGTTCAAATCCTTTCTCTGTTGTTTACAATCTGCGCCACTTTGTTCAAGTTACCTAAAGTCCTTGGGGCTCAGTTTCCTCATCTATAAACTGATGATTTAGTTGAACTAAATGAATTCTAAGTTTTGTTCCAGTCCTAGATTGATTATCCCATGATTATATGGTTATATATGATCCAAAGGGCAAGGAGTGTAAGGTGCATGGCAGCCAGGGGTCTGTAATGTGTTACCAGTAAAGAATTGTATAGTAGAAAAAGAGTTAAAAAAAAAGTCAGTCAGGCAATAGACTTTTATTAAGCACTACTGCACTAAATTCTGCCATCAATTAAGTAAATGATAAGACAAGGATCTGATGCCTATATCAAATCTTGAGGGCAATGATTTGTCTACTTTTGTAACTCTTTGGTAAGGCAGGACTCCTTTTTATTCACAAAAAATTTCTCACTATCTTAAATTCCACTCACTGTAATTTGAGAATTGACTAATAATTTAAGATTGTGTGGAATTTATCCATGTCTTCCCTCTACCATATATTTTTTGTAATTTTTCCTTTTTATTGATGATCAGCAAACTTAGAAAATATTTAGATAAGAGCAGAAAATACTACAAGAAATTGAATTTTTGTTTTGTATATTTTAAAAGAAATCATTTTTATTATTTATGAAATTATAAATCTCCTTTTGCACTTAAAAATTTTTAGGCATTAAAAAAACTTTGTTGATGTTCTTTTTTCATGATCATCACTGCTCACTAACTCACCTGTCATATAAGTTTTCCACTGTAAAAAAAATATACATTTTAAGTAAATCAGAATAAGTCAACACATTGGTTGTCCATGAATGCAGTTCACAGGGAAGCTTACGTTCCATTTCAAAGAGCTCCTGTCCTCCCTAGCAAGACTAACTCAGGAAAGCAAAACTACCCTCTGAAGGATGGAGAATGGAGAAAGTAGAAAGAAAGCCACATCTTCCCAAGAAGGGAGGAGGAGCAAATTAATGAGCATGCTCAGTAGCTCTATTGTATAATTGGAAGGTACTTGATTGGGGAAACACTAGTAATTGGGAGGAAGTGTGGATCAGGAAAGGCTTTGCATTAAATGTGGTACTTGAGCTCAACTTTGAAGGAAACTAGGGATTCTAAGACATGAAGGCAATGAAGAAGTGCATTCCAGGTGTGGAGGATGCTAAGATCATTTCAACTGAACCATACAATGAGTAAACCAGCAGTAATGTATAATAATAAGCCTAGAAATATTGCCTAGACTTTAAATATAAGGACTTTAAATACCAAAAATAAGACTTTGCACTTAATCCTAGATAGGGCAACTTGGTGGTGCAGTGGGTAGAATGCTGGGCCTGAAGAGTCAAGAAGACCTGAGTTTAAATCTAGCATCAGACACTTACTTTGCCTCAGTTTCCTCATCTGTAAAATGAGTTGGAAAAGGAAATGGCAAACTACTCCGTATCTTTGCCAAGAAAGCCACAAGTGGAATCACAAAAAGTTAGATATGACTTGAAAATAACAATTCAGTCTTAGAGGTAATAAGGAGTCAGTCCATCAACAAGCATTTATTAAGCTCTTAATGTATGCAAAACATTGTGCAAAGCCCTGGGGAGACAAAGAAGTCAGAACTTATTCCTTGCCCCTAAGGAGCTCACATCTTAAGGAGGGATATAACAAATAAGTAACTATATACATATAAGATTGATTCAATTTGAAGAGCAGGCAATCTCACAGGGAAGGCATTGAGAGGGATTGGGAAAGGTTTTTTGTAGAAGGTGGGCTTGGAGCTGAATCTTGAAGCAGCCAAAGAAACCAGGAGGTGGAAGAGATAAAGGAGAGCATTTCAAAGATGGGGGCCTTGAATTGTTTTCCTTCTCAGAGCCTCAGTTTATTCATCAACAGTATGAAAAAATTGGACTAGAGCAGACTTAATCATTTTTGTTTGTTTGAGATCCTTTGGCAGTTTGATGAAGTTTATTGACCTCTTCTCAAAAAAATTATTTAAATTCATTAAATAATTCAATAAATAATTATTTATTAAATAAATAAATAATAATTACTTATTAAATAAATAAATAATTGGGTGGATTATTTTCTTTGTAACATTATGTAATGTTTACAAAATGTTACAAAGAAAATAATTACAGTATATTGAAATAGTTACCAAAATATTAAAAAAAAAGAACTACTCAAGTTCACCTATCCCAGATTAAGAAACCAGAATTTAAGAAAAGAGGATGTCCAAAGTCCCTTCAGACTCTAAAGCCTAAGTCTCACCACCCATGGAAGCTGCCCTACCTCAAGCTGTGCCCACTTCTGACCAAGATGGTGCTTCCTGAGACTGGAAACTACGAAAATAGACATCAATTAATTTCTTCTGCTTCTCATACCATTCTTGGCAGCTCTTATCAAAACATGGATGGCTTTCCATTGACCCAAAGACTGTTCTGTCTTTGTGGTCCAGTCTGTGGATCTTTTGGGCCTCATACATGGCTTCTCAGTTCCTTGTGGCTCTCCTGTTGTTGTTGGCATTGATACCATCTCAGGATGGTTTAACATTCCAAAGTCTCTTCTTTAAATCTGCTACCTCCAAGGCCTTTCTCTCCTTTGTGGGTGACCTCAGATCCCATGTGCCTCAAGGTAATTTACTGACAGGAATGCCAGATGTTGGAACCCTGGATAGACACTATTTTTACATTAATTACACACAAGCATCTGCACTTTAACACTAACACATCCTGTCAATAAAGGATCTGGCCGAAGGCAGAGAATTGCTGTGGAACACACTCGTGGAGCCACTTAAGCTGTGGTAAGTGGATTAACTAACCTTAGCAGCTGGGAAGTGAACTCTTTTTCATTAAGGAATTCAGAATGAGAGGTTAAACACTCCTCCGTGTTGTATTCTTTAATCGAAACTGGATGTGGGTCTTCGAGCACTGCATGTTGCAACTGAAGATAGAGTGATGTCAAGCCAACTTGGACAGACTGCACACCAATCACCCTCACAGTGTCAAAACACTTCAGTTCAGTTGTTTAATCTGAAGTTACAGTGCAGAAAAACAGTGTAAAAGGGAGAAAGAAGAAAAAAAACATTCAGAGATTAGAAAGGTAGAAATAGGGGCTTTCTTTGGCTCAGTGGAATAGAGGACCTGGAGTGAGGAAGACATCATCTGCAGTTCAAATCTGGCCTCAAACACTTACTAGTTTTGTGATCCAGGACAAGTCTTTTAACCCTGTTTACCTCGGTTTCCTTATCTTTAAAATGAGTTGGAGAAGGAAATGGCAAATTACTCCAGTATCTTTGCCAAGGAAACCCCAAATGGGGTCATGGAGAGTCAGACACGACTGAAATGACTGAAAAACAATTAACGCTTCAATAGCAAGTACTAGTTTCAGTTTACAGAGAATAAGATCTTTGGCTAAGTTTTCTGTTGTAACACACAGAGAAATAGCCACAAAATTCACTAGTGCCCATAAGAATTCCTTAAATTCATGTATAAAATGCAAACATTGTAATTTTGACTTCTAGAAGACTAGATTTTAAGTAATTCCATCTTTTGCATTTTGGCCATAGAGGTTTTAGCTACGCAGTTTTACTTAACTGTCGTTCATCTGAAGAGTTGAGGTTAGATGCTCTATATGGGCTTTATTTTCTATGCTTAAAGTTCATCCAATAGCTTTAGTCCTCATGTTGGAATGTGATCCATTCTTTCCCTAGAGATATTACCTTAGAAACAGGAACCATAAGTATCTGCCTACAGTTAGGCAGGAGTTCCCCAGAATGGCATAACTTATGGATTTTGACCTTGAAGGACTTTTACAAAAATGGAGTCACTATGACAGAGAAGCCAGATTCTCATAGAAATGAGAGACTAACGGTGCGGAGGGGAGGAGAATTGTTTGGGATGAAGTACCCTCTGGGCCTTCATTCTGGACCATTTGAGTGATGGTCCAAAAGAACTACTTGTCTGGAAGTTGCAAGTGTAGGATAGTGGAGGTGATTGTATCAGAAGGGAAGACCCATTCAACCTAATCTACTAACTCCTCTGGCCAATCTCATTGTGTCCAACTTTTCACTTGTATTCCTTCCTCTTTTGGTCACCCTCACTATCCACTACTTTCAGTCATCAGGCAAGCAATGACTCTGGACTATCTTTACATTCTGTACTCTATCCATACAATGGATTCTGAGAGGGCATTGCATCCTAATAGTACTACCAAGTCCCAAGCATGACTTCTCTCTTTTACCCACTGCTTCACAGGGGAAGTCCTTTGAGGTCAAAAGCTGTAGGAACTTAGGGAACTCTGGAAAATATCTGACATCTGCCAGGCTGACCCTTCTAGCTCATCATCTCTAGTAACATCTTTAGGAGAGAGATAGTCTGCATCCCAAGAGAAGAGCTGCATGACATAACTCTGTTATTTTTAAAATGTGATCTATACATCAGAAACTCTCTCCTGACATGAAGACTAGGTATTTTTGGTTGAGTTCTTCAATGGTTCATTTTACCATACCCAGGTAAAATCTAGAAACAGTACAGAAGACCTCCCACAACTCCTTTCTGTAAGCACTCTAGCTCAGAAAGTTGCTTAGGATAACCAATTTTGTTTATGTAATAAAGGAACAGAAAGAATTTGCTGCCAAGTTGTGGTATATTCATATAAATACATTCAATATAATACATAATATATATTCATGTAATGGAATACTATTGTGCTATAAGAAATGATGAGCAGACGGACTTCAGAAAAACCTGGAAGGACTTATATGAACTGATGCTGAGTGAAATGAACAGAACCAGGAGAACATTTTATGCAGTAACAACAACATTGTGATATGACTAACTTTCATAGACTTGACTCTTCTCACAATACAAGGATCTAAGACATCTCCAAGTGACCCATGATAGAAAGTGCTATCCACATCCAGAGAAAGAAGTAAGGAGTCTGAATGTAGATTGAAGTATATTATTTGCTCTCTTTTTGTTGTTGCTTTGTTTTGTTTTGTCTTTCTTGTGGTTTCTCCCATTGGTTTTAATTCTTTATAACATGACTAATGTGAAAATATGTCTAATATGAATATAGATGTACAGCCTATATCAGATTGCTTGCCATCTTGGGGAAGGGGAAGGAGAGGGAGGAGGAGAAAATTTAAAATTCAAAAGCTGATGGAAGTGAATGTTGAAAACTATAAAAAAATATAGTTTTTTAAAAGGATTCATCTTCATGAGTTCAAATCTGGCCTCAGACATTTACTAAGTGTGTGACCCTAGGCAAGTCATTTAACCCTGTTTTTCTCAGTTATAGTTTGTCTTAGTTATAATCTTTACCTATAAATGAATAAGCTGGAAAAGGAAATGGCAAACCAGTCCAGGATCTTTGCCAAGAAAACTCCAGATGAGGACACAAAGAATGAGATACAATTGAACAACAACAACTAATGGGCTTGGGTTCTAGTACTGGCTCTGCCCCAAATTACTTACAGTGACCTTACTTAAATTTTTGCTCTTTACTGGCCTCACTCCTCATTTGTAAAATGAGGAATTTATCTTATTACTTGAAGTCCTTTCCTGTTCCAACTCCCATTAACCTTCTCACAGGGATTCTTAATCTGGGAGCTATGAAATTGTTTTTAAATATATTTTAGTAAATGCATTTCAGTAGAATTGGTAATGAAAAAGAAAGAAAGAAAGAAATGATGGGTAGGATGCTTTTAGAAATACCTGGAAAGACTTTCACAAACTGATGGGAAGTAAAGTGAGCAGAACCAGGGGAACATTATACACAAAAATGGCAGTATTGTACAATGATCAACTGTGAATGACTTGGCTATTTTTAGTAATACAATGATCTAAGACAATTCAAAAGGAATTGGAAAATGCTGTCCATCTCTAGAGAAAGAATTGATGGAGTCTGAATGCAGACCAGAGCATATTACTTTTCACTTTCTTTATTATTTTCATGGGATTGTTTTTTGGTCTATGTCATCTCTCACATGACCAATATGGAAATAAGTTCCCAATGACTAAAAGAAGCCCTGATCATAGTGTCAAACTTGAGATACACAGCTACTGTCTGCTCCTGAACTTGTACATTGCTCAGTACACATCTAGAGTCCATGACCATGACTGGGTTTTCTCCTCTCTGCCACTCCTTGGCATAGGTCCCTTCCTTGGACATTTCCTCACCATGTACTGGTTAAGGGATCCCCTGGGATCTCTTCCTGCCCAGGTGTAGAGCCTCAGCCCACTTTCAAGCCCTGGACTCAGGATTACTCCTGACCTGAGCTTGTTTTCAGTATTCCCAGACTTCTCTATCTCCTTGCGTTTCTCAGGACTGGAAAAGTGACTCACTGTGGTTTATATTTCTTAGTCAGGATTTCAAATTTTTGTGGAGGAGGTGTGACTGGTACTCTGCCTCAAAACCTATGCCTTTAGAGAATCACTTTGGCATGTGAGTGGAAGAAGAATGGAGTAGAGAAAACTTGAGGCAGGGAAACAAGTTAGAAGACTACCACAGTGGTCCAGGCAAAATGTGATAAGGTCCTACAGTGAGGTGGCAATTATGTGATGGAGAGAAGGGGATTTATGTGAAAGTGTTGTGAAAGTATAAATGACAAGATTTGACAACTAAGCTGATATGTGGGATAAATGAGAGTGAGATGTTGAAGAGGACACAGAGACAACTTTCTTTGACAGAAAGAATGAAATTTGGAGGACAATAGAACTGGTTCCATACCAGCTCTAAAGTTTTCTCTTGGTGCAAGTGATCAAAATCATTCTTGAGTGCCTAAATAGGCCTGGATTCTGTGGTGTGCTAGTAAATATTTAACAACCAGCTCTGTAGAGGGGAAAATTGTATGCATGACACACTTTTAAGTTTAATCTGCATTTTAAACACTTCAATCACTTCCTTAGGACTAGACAATCAATAAAACAATAAATCAAGCCCAGATTTGCAGTGTTCATGGATTTTCAAGGTGTAAATGCTCACACTGAAAACCTCACAATCAGGTATGAGGGAGCTCCAGCATACTACTGCCTGGATTTGTGGGTAGGCCTTAGGTAGCACCACATTCTTTCTCCTGCATCATGTGTCAATGAATTAACAAGCACTTATTAGGTATCTCCTGTGGGGTAGGGACTGTGCTAAGCCCTAAAGATACAAAGTCAAAGATGAAAACGTCTCTGTAATGGTAATTTAAATGGGAAGATCTTTCCCATTCATTAATGGGCCCATGTGACCTGCTTAAGTCATATGGAAGCCTGAGTCACATGAGTCTAAATCACATGAAACAGGAAGAGGCAGATCTCACAACTAGTCAGAACTGAAGGATGCAGGCAAGCAGTCAGCTGACTAGCATGAGTGAGAGAGCTTGTGTGTGATTTGTTTAATGGAGCTGGTTTGTGGGAAGCCTAGAAGGGAGAAGGCTTGGGGCTGGTGTTTCCTTCTGCATTGTTATTGTGTATAGATGTCTTTGTTACTATGATAGATTTGGCTTTCTGGTATCTGAATTTGGCTCTGTCTTCCAAGTGGAGTCTGTTGTATTGTGTGATTCAGAATTGTGCTGGCATATTCATGGCCACCAGAGGTGCCGTGAATATCGCATTGGTGCTACAGTCCCTGTGTTTAAGGAGCTCATACTCTACTAGGGGCTAGGATGATAGCTTAGCACACTACGCCAATGTCTATCTCCATTTTCTACATACCCTCAACACCTAGGTAGCCACTGGGGACCTAACCTCCAGTTTCCAGTGGCTGTGCCTTTCTCAGCATTTCTCACAGACATTCCATGTTGACAAAAATATGAACATTATCTTCTGGATTTGGAACATAAATCTGCCAGAAAGAATTTTATTTAACATTGTTCTCTGTACCAGCCATTCATAGGAGAGAGAAAGAGAGACAGACAGAGAGAGATAGAAGACGGAGAGAGAAATGAAAGAGGCCAAAAGAGAGATAAAAAGTGAGAGGGAGAGATCCAAATTGGCATATTTACACCTCTCTCTGACATGTTTCTAAATCAAGAAAATTTGAGGTGACATTTATAAAAATCTTCAACATGGAAAAAATCATAATATGTTAAAATACAGTTTTGAGTTAATACTCCAGAATTATTACTCCTCGACTCTTCCCTTCAATGACAGAAGGCTTTCCTTTTGTGAGTTAAACCTTGAATGCACAAGAAGATACTATCCATATATCCAATAGCTTGGTCAATTCAGGAGGTGAGAAAGTTAATGATCCAAATAAAATCCCAACAACCATTTTTAAATAGAGCTTTTCGGTTGGCAAAACACTTCACAAATATTATTTCATTTGATCCACACAACAATCCTGGAATGTTGTTAATGAAGCCCTCAAAGTTTAAATGATTTTTTCAGCATCACATAGCCACTAACAATTACCCATGACTTCAGAAAAACCTGGAAAGACTTAAATGAACTGATGCTGAGTGAGGGGAGCAGAATCAGGAGAACATTGTACACAGTTACAGCCACACTGTGCAATAACTAATTTTAATAAACTTGGGTCTTCTCAGCAATGCAAAATTCTAAGATGACTCCAAAAGGCTCATGATGGAAAATGCTGTTCATATCCAAAGAAAGAATTATGGAGTCTGAATGCAGATCAAGCCACATTATTTGCTCTCTCTCTCTCTTTTTTGTTTTGTTTCATTCCTTCTTTCTTTAATGTGAAAATATGTTTAATATAAATGTATCTACATATACACACACACACACACACACACATATATATATATATATATATATATATATATATATATATATATATATATATATATATAGGCTCTTTATAGCCTATATCAGATTGTATGCCTTCTGCAGGGCAGAATTTGGAACTTAAAAGCTTATGGAACTGAATGTTGTAAACTAAAAATAAATAAATTAATTAAAAAAAAATACAGGCAAAAGGGAACAGGACCAGCAGTGAGTGTGCAAAGACAGAGAGCTGAAAGATGGATTATCATTGGCAAGGATGAGCAATAAAGTAGGTCATTTAGGCTTGGACTATAGAGTGCATGAAGGGAGGAATGCTGAATGATCCTGGAAAAGTTGTATTGCGAATAGAAAAAAAGGAATTTTTCCTGTATTATTCTATAGGCCTCTCCATAGGAAGAATGAATCATTAAGTTATTTAGGTATGGATCTGTACTCTGTTGCCTACTGTAAATATTTTAATAGTAATTGAGACACAATGGAGTTGATCCTAATCAATGCTAGAGATTGAGATGTTTGCTGGATCTGAGTAAACTAGGGCTGTGGTGTCCAAGTTCTCAATGATTCCAACGAAATCTCTTGACAATTCCAAACACACTAGAACAGAATTCTAATAGGGATACTCCTCTATTTCATAGAGACACACAATAATTTTCTTTCAAATAATATAATTGCCACATGGGTTCTCTACCTGGCACAACAAAGCATGATTAATTTCAAATCTCACTTTCACTATTTTACAGTCTTCTTTCAGTTCTGGTGTAAAGATAAAGAAATAGAGCACTTATCTGCTAAGGAAAAGGTCACAGGAAAAGTTACGCTTCTAGGGTGAGGGGTAGTCCCTGCCCCTGCCCCATTTTGGTCTCTTGATTCTGGTTCAAGCAAACACAGCTTTTGATGAACTATTTCTGAATGAAACTAGCACAAAGGTGCCTCTCATCCACAATCATAATAAAACATAGCTTGGCTACTTTCAGTTGTGAGTGAGCCCTGAGGAGAACAGACATGACCTCTGAAAATGAACCTCCTAGGCTCTTTGCAAGGTATGTCTCTAAACCGTGTTCTGGCACAAAGGAGGCTTGCCCTGGCCTTCATCACAGGATGGTCTACATCTGAGAGAATAACCTGGAGTCTTGAAGGGTCATGTTTTGCTTTGTTTTTTTCTGTGTGGTTTTTTTTTCTGTTTTAACAGGCTAAGTCCATGTGCCTTCCCTCCTCCTACCTGACTAATTGACTCAGTTAAAAGGGGGTGGGGGAAGCTGTCTCTGTAGCCCACAGAACTGAAGTGGCTCCAGTAGTATGACAATATAAGTTCTCTTACTAAGAATCTGAGTCAGTCAAATATGGTCTAAATGCCCCACAGACAGCACACACCTAACCACTGCTCTCTGAAGTAAGCTCTCTTTTCTTAAGACAAAATCTTGTTTCCCATGTTGGGAAATAGATAACAATGTCATGCAACTGTCTTCAGGGCTTTTAGTAATAGTAAATTGGCTATCCAACACCTGAAAATAACTGAGTACTTTGATTTGATAGCCTTGTGTCTTCCAGGTGCTTATAATGCTAGTGATCTCCTGGAGGTCTAATGACTGTCTATATTTCAACTTGCCTTAGTCATCAGCCACTTTTACATCACGTCTGTGACATATTCTGGTTAGGTATCAAAGATTCCCATTCCACATAATCAGGTTTTGCTCAAAATATCTTTAATTGTCCATTTTGGCTCCCACTCTTACTGGATTGCTTAATGACAGCCTATACCAGTCTGAGCCAAAGCCAGCACATCTCTGCCCAAAAGACAACGCTTTTAGCACTCCTTCATTAACTGGCTACGTTTCCCTGCCCCGGAGTTGGTCTTTTACACAGTCACCAGGTAATCCTGCTCAATCTCAGTTTGACTCCCTCCCTACATTTCTCTATCTTCTCTTTAGCTGAATTCCCAACCTGGGAAAGCTTTCACCCAGTAGCTCTCTCTCCTGATTGTTGAGTGCTCAGTCATTTTATGAAGGGCCTTAGTTACGGTAATTTCATTCCCATCCCTATTCACTTGCTAGACTTCATTTCTTCACCATTTGCCTTGACCTGACGTGTCTAATCTTCTCCCCTCTCCTTTGCAGCTCCCCTTTAAATGTCATCTCCCTCCATTGAATGTAAGCTCCTTGGGCAGAGACTGACTTGTTTACTTCTATTTATATCCCTAGAACTTAGCACAGTGCCTGACACATAGTAAAAGCTTAATAAATGTGCTCTCTCTCCATCTATCATCTATCTACTTCTATGTCACCAAAAAGGCTCATTAATTCCTGTTTAGCAGTGAGGCAAGGGTGGGAGGGAAGGAAGAGAATGAATTTAGCTACTAATTTCCAAGATCTTTCTTTGTTTTTTATTTACCTGAGGATGTGGCAATGCGTTACTGTTTGAGACAACTCATACAGTATAATGACAGTGTGTTTTGAGCAATAACCAATGGTCTAAAAATCAGCACTTCTCCACTGGATTCCATTCCTACCACTGAGCATCAATTCAAATATTATAATATTTGCAAGTATTGTAAATTATTGCAATGTCCTGCTTACCCCATTAGACAAACATAAAATGTCATTTTATAATTGCATAGGAATTGTAGCAGTAGAGGATCATGGGGCTAGAACTGGAAAGGACCTTGGAGATCATTTATCAGGGGTTTTCAACTGGAGTCTAGGAACTACACACACACACACACGCACACACACACACACACACACATATAGGCAAGTCACTAAAAAAAAAACCCCTCTGCTTGTCTCACTTTCCCCAACTCTAAAATGGGGATGATAACAGCAACAACCTAAAAAGGTCAAAATGGGATATTATTTGTAAAACACTTAACATAACACCTGGCTCAGAGCAGAAGCAATATCAATGTTTGTTTCTTCCCTCCCACTGGTTCAGTTTCTTTATTTCAACTCTAAACCCAATAATCCTATGAACAGAATCTGTGACCTTTTTACATATAATGCATTTAATAACCATGAGTCAGGCATTGTCTCCTCCTGTCATAATACATACATACCACATATATATATATATAATACATGTATATATGAATATATAAACACATTGCTATATAGATAACTCTATCAATATAATTGGTTGCTCTTATAATCCCATGTATTTTTTTTTTTTTTGCATTTAAAAACATTATTCTGAGAAGGGGTCTATAGGTTTTATCAGATTGCCAAAGGAGTCCATGACACAAAACTATAAAGAACCCCTGATTAATCCAACCCCTTCATTTAACAGATGAGGAAACTGAGACCCTAGGAAGCTAAGTGATATGTTTAAGGTAACCCAGATAGCAAATGGAAGAAATGTGAATGATGTCAAGACTCTGTGCTTCTGAGTTCAACATTCTTTTCACTGTCCCATATTTACAAGTACATTCTTGAATTGTTCACATAGTCTGTATCAAATAAAATGCTGCTAAAACCAACAACTGACTGTCTTCTCCTTCCAAAGCAAACAAATAAGTGTACACAATCAGAGCAGATTATTGCCTCAAAGTTACCCAGATGTAATCAACATATTTCAGATCAAAGTCTGGACAAGACCCAAAATGTCACCCATGGACCTTAGTCCTTCAGGGACTTGAATTTATATTTGTGGGGTATCATCTGGTACATTTAGTGCCAAGGCATACTCTCCCACCCAAAGTGAAAATGGGGACCTCTAAATTCAGCTCAGGTCCAGAAACTTAATGATTTCCTTATTGAGTCTGCAAGAAAGTTTCAATTGTGCTCAGTGTACTTATATAATATGGGAGGAATCAAGATACACAATCTTGTTTTTAAGAAAAAATCTGTAATGAATGGTTAATTTAAAAAAAAGTTGGCACTTGGAAGGGTTACCTTCTAAAATAGGAATGCCTAGGAATCTGAGAGCTAGAAGGTATATTATAAATCATCTATCTAACTCTCATTTATAGATGAAGGTAGAGCATAACTCAGAGGAAAGGAAATGATTTACCCAAAGCCACTAAGGCCAAGTCACCTGAAGAGTCAGTACAGTATCCTTTTCTTTGCATTGTGCCATTTCCTCTTCCTGAGAAAAGCTTACTTTTGTGATACATCCCATGATTTCAGATAACTAATAATCACATCTTAAACTTCTTAAAGGCTTACCAAGCACTTCCTCACAACAATCATGTGAAGTAAGTTGTGCAATGATCATTATTCACAATTTATAAATGAAGAAATTAAGTCCCAGCAAAGTAAAGGACTATGCAGCCTAGTTCAGAATAAGGACTTAAATTCCGATTGTTTGAATCCAAGTCCAATGCATTTTTTATTACATAATCTCCCCTTATCTAGGATATGTCACTGCATTCGATAATCACTCAGATAATAAGAAACATAAAAACTGGAGCAACACCCATCCTAGAATCATAGAGTAAAACTAGAAGGACTCTTAGAGACCGTATAGACCAATCCTCTCATTTTAAAGATGAAAAAAGTGAGTCCAAGAAGCTAGTTAATAATTTACGCAGGGAATTGATTTTGTATGTAATTGGGAAAAATAAAATATTAATTTTTTTTGCAAAGTAAAAATAATTTATATAAGTCACCCAGTTACTAATTGTCAGTCAGGATTTGAATCTACTTCCTGTGACTTGTAATCTACATAGCCTTCTTTTTGCATCATGCCTGTTGCATACATGTAAAATTAATTTTGTGGGTGTTTTTAATACCCTAAATCAAGTATTCCTGAAATCAAGCCATCTTAAAGGCCAAAGAAACAGAGCAGTAGAGAAATGGGGGGAAGAGAGTCATAGGCAATATGTTAACAGTGACAAGATCACTATATTTGAAGCTAGAAAACCTGGGTTTATATCCTACTTATGCTATTTAATAGGTGACCTTGAACAAGTCTTTTCCTCTCTGAAAACTTGAATTTCCTCCTCTTCATTACTGGGCCTATTGTCAAGTATCTGGGCCCATTATATTTAAAAAAAGTCAACTTCTAAACCAAATTTCTTCCTCTTATTTCTTTAATCCCTGCAGGGGTAGCTAAGGTGGCACAGTAAACAGATCACTGAGTCCAGAAGACATGAGTTCAAATCCTGCTCCAGACACTAGCTGGATGACTCTGGGTAAATCATGCAACCTGTGTTGCCTCAGTTTCCCCAATTGTAAAATGGGGATGATAACAGCAACTACCTAACAGTATTGTGAGGATTAAAATGAGATAATATTTGTAAAGCACTTAGCACAGTGCCTGAAACATAGTAGAAACTGTGTAAATGCTTCTTGCTTCCCTCTCTGCAGTTCAGAGTTTCTTTCTTCACAACTTTTTGACACACAACTGTGGGGGTATTTCATAACTATGCGTCAGGTACTGCCCCCTTCCTATCATAGCATCAGAAGATTTAGAACTGGAAGACACTTTAAAAATCATTTAGACAAACCCCTTCATTTAATAAATGATGAAAAAATGGCTCTGAAAAGGGAAAAAATTTTGTCCAAAATCATTTCAGCTAGTGCTGAACCCTGATCTTTCAACTCTATATCTAGTGTTCTTTCTGTAAGCTGTATCTAGTCCACTTTGAGAAAGAGAGATGAAGTCTCCTGGGCTGAAAACAATGGGCTGGGGGTAACTAATGTGTCCAGTTCCAGAAACCTTCCTGGACTTTACTCATTCTCCAGTTTCACTGTGAAAGGTTTGCCTGGCTTGGTGGGGCAGACTTACCCTGAATAAATGCCTACATAAACACTGCTGGCTGGTGACCACAATCGCTTACCCTCGACTGAAAAATTAGACATGAAGCCCTAGATCATTCCCAAAGCAAATGGGTACTCTTATTCCAAAGTCTCCTATTTCTTTTTGCTACAAGATAAAATAATATTAAAAACAATAATGATTTTAAACCTCTCATTCTTCTTATAACCTCAAAATATGTAAAATATTAGTATTCCAAAGACACTCTGGTTCTCCTGCATTGCCCAAGGGCCCAGCTAAAGGTTGGTCAAAGAAAAGAAAAGAATATGGTACACAGAGGAAAAACCCATGAAATATTTTTCTCTTGAGTATCATTTTTGTAGTTATTTGGAAGTTACAAAGGGCTCTAGAGCAGGAACCTTAAAGAAGTAAAGGTTCTGATCTTAAGGCAAGGAAGGAAATGACCAAAAGGCAAAGAAAAATAGAGACCTCAGTCTCATAAGTTTGATGTTAATGCTAGTTTCTAGCCGCCATTTTGAAGAAATAATAACATCATTCTCCAAATTCTTAAATTTGCTCTACATTGGAAGAAAGAGGAATAAAGAGTAGAAAAGAAAAGAAGGGGGAAAAATGGCCAGAAATCTGGGACTTCCTCTGGAGAGTGTGGCATTATCAGAAGTAATCTGTGTAGCTTTGATTCAACCCTTCTCACCATGAATGAACAAGATTGTCTTGGGGGTCAGCTGGTCAATAAGTATTTATTAAGAGCCTTCTATATGTTAGGCACTGTGCTACAGGAAGGATCTGTAATCCTAAGACAAAGACCCAAAGGAAAGGAATGGGCCCATCAGGGATCTGTGGCTGCTCCTCTGAAGGCATTCTACTGCAGCAAAATATTGTGGAAAGAGGACATTTTTTTTGGAGGCAGAAGACCTGGTTTCTAACGCTACTTGCTACTCATATGACCTTGGACAAGTTACTGAGCCTTTTTGATTTGTACAAATGAAATTGAAGGAGTTGAATCAAATGACATCCAACTTCTTGCTGTAAATCTCTGAACCTATAAGCTGGAGCTTATGTTAGCCATGGACTACAACTGGTCTTAAATGAGGTATCAAGAGGCCAGGGCCCAGGTCCTCCTTTCCTAACTGTGGATTGTCCTGCATATACAGGGACAGGTTATCTGCATCCTACTCACCTAGTCACCGAATCTCAGCTGGAAATGAAAGCAAAGACTATCTTATGCAACTTGCATTGGAATCAGAATTTCCAAATACCTGACAGGTCTTGGGTGACAAGGAATCCACTTCACTTGAGCGGAGAGCTGAAATTGTTGGGAAATTTTTCTTTACCTTATCCAGAACTTTGCCTCTTTGCAACTTACACTTATTTCTAGTTCCATTTTCTGTGGACAAGCAAAATAAATCAGATCCCTCTTCTTTCACATAGTAGATCTTTAATTCTTAAAGACAGATATTGTGATCCCAGTAATTTCCTAGATCATAAAGCAAAGTTGCCTTTCTTTGGACATGGTCTAGGTTACCAATGTTCTTTCTAAAATTTGGTGCCCAGAACTGAACTTAATACTCTAGACATACTGGAGTCTACATGTAACCAAGGCTCTACTGGGTAAAGTGGAACTATTTCCTCATTAATTCTGATCATTATGCCTCATTTAATATAACTTAAGATTTCATCAACTCTTGAGCTGTCCTATCACACTGTTGACTCATATTGAGCTTAAAGCCCACTGAAACATCAGAACCTTTTTCAAATGAATTGCTCTCTAGCCATACCTTCTCCATCTTGTCCTTGTAAAGTTGATTTTTTTTTTTAACCCAAGAATAAGAATTCGCAGATTTCTAGGTCTTGGTTCAACTGTTCAGTGATACAACAGTTCACTCAGATCTTGGGGGAAGCCACCAGCAAGGAAGTTAAAAGCAATGAGTGAGGAAGTTCTCTGAGCTCTCAAGAACTACTAAATACAGTCTTAAAGTTGACTTTATATCTTATTTGTCCAAAGGGTCCATAGCTGGGTCCTAGATCAATCTACATGGGGAGGAAGTTAGTTCCAGTTGCTCCAGATTTATTCTATAACTTTTTCAGATTTACAGACTTCGCTATCTCCTTGCGTTTCTCTGGACTGGAAAAGTGGAATATAAAAAAACAGAAGTATCAATAAAAGGAATCTAGAGATTGCTCCCAGAAAACAAAACAAAAAACTATGCTGCAACTCCAAGGTATACTGTGGTGATATTTAACAATCCTAGTTACAAACAACAAAGTCTGCAAATGAGTAGGAAAAGGACCTTTAACAGAAAAATAAAGAAAATTCAAATAACACAAGTCTATTTTGCAGTCACTAGAAACTGCAGGGGTAAGCAGAATGTGTTCCTGTGAGCAAAGAAGCTCAAGATGTAAAATAAAGTGACATACCCTCCAAACATGATCTTAATTATCAATAAAAAGATGTCACATTTAAAGTATTCTTACAAAAAAAGTATTTAAGATATGAATAGATGATTCGACTTACAAACTCCCCCGATAATAGAAAAATAAGAAGAGTAAATAAATACAAATATCAATTAAATAAAAAGTAGCAAAATAAGTTACTGCCTATCTAGAAATGAAAGAGAAAAAAGATACACTAATGGTTTTTTTAAAGCAGGACTATTAAGAGATTTTTTTTTTCTAAAAGTACACAAAGGAATAAAAATCAAAGTGGAACTTAAAAAAAAAATAGGAGAAATAGTGATAAGTAACACATCTGAAATACCATGGACTAAACTTTGCAAGCATACTGGAGTGGTATAACATTTCCTTCTACAGATTCTTTTATAGATTAAGAAACTGAAGCAGACAAGGTTAAATGATGTGTCCAGGGCCTTATAGTTAATAAGTGTCTGAAGTCATATTTGAACTCAGGTCTTCCCAACCCCAGGCCCAGTGTTCTATTCATTTCTCCCTGTAGCAGCCCTGTAAGGTCTGGAATTCCCCTGGCTGGGGAATCCTGTACCTCCCCCATAACCATGGAGTGTTCTTTTGATACCAAAGGAGGAGGCCAAGTATCTCCAGATTGATTATAGGTCGTAGTTTAATCAATCATTATGAATATTTACAAAGGGAGCCATCTTTGGCTTGGAGTGTCAGCCAGACCGTTTAGTGGATAAAGAACTCCCAAAACCCCAGTGGTAGTTATAAAAAGCAAAGGAAGGGGGAGCTAGAGAGTATATCACTACTGATTGGTGGATATTTTTGGCTTTCTGATTAGTAATGAGTTCAGGAGTTAAGTCATTGTTATGCACAAGCATAAGTTTGCGCATTGATCATGTACTGGTCACAATATTCTTGTTATGGCTTCCATAGGTCATAGTACCTAAGTTTTGACTCAGTCTCTAAATTATGGTTCAGTATCTAAATTATGATTTTTTAACAAGTCACCATGTTCAAGCTTACATCTTTCACAGAGTTTAGGGTTTTATGGCTTTTCGCTTTTTACTGTATTTTATGACTTTCCCCCAATCAGGATACCACAAGCCCTTACAGGTGAATCAATTTATTTTGTGAGAGTAGACCTCAGAAAGGACAGCTGAGAGTGTATGGTGCTTCCATAGACAACATCTAGTCTCAGGAAAAGGGAAATCATAGCCCCTGGGGACAAGCAGTATCCAGGAGGTGGACAGGGCATGGACCTAGACAGAAGATTCTACAGAACATGGGAAAGGAAATGATCAAGAGGAGGACAGGGGATAGAAATGGACAGCATAATCAGGGACACAGAAAAATTTGTCCTGTGGGAATATACTTCGATCTTAATTAGCTCCCACAGGAATTGACACTACTAAGAGACAAAAAGACTACTACAGACAAAAAGAGGGAGGTGGCAAAATCTAGAAGGCAATAACATAGAAATTGTTTAGAAGAGGTAACTCACAATTGAGACTTCAGAAGATTTTATTTCTAAAAGAATAAGTACAAAGACTTTGAATTAAAGAATACTAGTTTGCAATAGACAGAAAGGGAAGTGATTAATATAATGAAGCAAAGAAATCCTTTTTAGAAAAAGACAGAAAATTTTTAAAAAGCTGATAAAAATTAAGTTGAAAGGGAAGAGAGGAAGGGGAATATTAAGTGATTACCAAGCTAAGATGATAAAAAAAATTAGGTAATTAAATAAAAGAAAAAATTAAATAAAATATAAAAAGCTAAGGAAAAGGGAGATGTTTGAGAGTGGGGGAAAGACAATCTGTAAGAATGAGTGCAATTAAGTAGATTAAGTAAAAAAAATACTGAAGAAACAAAGTGTTTAAATAAGAGGAGAAAAACCAACAAAAAATCATTTTTAAAAAGTAATATTGATGATAAATGGAAGAAAATATAAACCCAACTCATTATTTTATGTCTAACTTTTTTAAAGAATCCAATCAATTGAAACAGTGATAGTTTGGATAAGAAAATAACCTCACAACTATTTCTTACAAGAAGAAAAAAAACCTAAAAAACAAACACTTATATAGAATAAAATTAGAAGATGGAATAAAATTGACTATTGCAACAAGGCTGCCTCCCATTCCCACATATAGCATGGGGTATATTACAAGGAGACCAGAATAGATACATCTCTAGCATCTCCTCCCCACATCCTTCACCAAAGGATGCTCTAATTGTTGACAGGAGGGGAAGCAGGAGGTTATGACCAGAGGCCAGTGGTTCTAATCTCCTCAGAGAAAGGACAGGATGGGGGGAAGGGTAGCTACTTCAATGGAATTGGATTTATCTGTTCCCTTAAATATTTTGTAGTCTATAGAACATAATTTTAAGGTTAAAGCTAGTCTCTTGACTGCTATTTCTTAGTGGGAAACGGAGGGACCCAAGCTTTGTATCCAAGGTTTTACTCCTTTCCTGCCAAATACCAGTTCTACAACAAACACAAATAGAAAAATAGCAAAGAAAGCTATTTGTCCAAGTCAATAACAAAACAAAATTGGAGAAAAAATGTATATTAGCATACATACCAGACAAAACAGAGTGAAAGAGTTTTCTCTTTGGGAGCAAGGTAAGGAAGAGAGGGAGAGAGAGAGAGAAAAAGAGGGGGGGAGAGGAGAGGAGAGGAGAGGAGAGGAGAGGAGAGGAGAGGAGAGGAGAGGGGAGGAGAGGGGAGGGGAGGAGAGAAGGGAAGAAGAGAAACTCAGATTTCACACAAAAAGGACATTTCTAGTTTCTAGTGCAGCAAGTTGGGGATAGGGACAAGATAGAGATTGCAAGTTCCTCTCCTCTGGGATTCTTAATCTTTTTCTTCCTTCAGCAACCTGAAGAGGGATTGACATCATCCATCTTCCTTCTTGAAGCTAAAAGCTTGAAGAACGCAGAAAGTCAAAAGAAACACAAGGAACCAGATCTCTACTCTCTCCAGTTTTATGCTGCCCTTCAAAGGGGCATTGATCTCCACCAACAAGGAGACAGCCCCATGCAATTGATTCTTTGAGCCAGGATTACATTATATTTCAAAATCCAAAAAAATGCAAGAGTTGGCAATCATGCTATCAGGTTAAGCAAAAACAAGAATTCATAGTATAAAGAAGGATAAACAATGAAATGATATTATGCTGAAAGGAACTATAGGCCACAAATCAATATCAATATTAAAATTATATGCTGTAAATGCCATAGTACCTAAATTCATAAAAGAAAAGCTAACTGAACTACAAGAAGGCATTAATTATAACACAACAGTAAGAGATTTCTGGGTATGGTGGAATATGCCTATAATTGTTTGACCAAAAACATCACAGGGTAATGTCTTGACTTACACATGAATTAGATTTAAGTGAGTCAGAGTTGTACAAAGTCATCAGCCTTAACTCTTTTCCAGAGTCATAAAAGTCCTGTGGAAAGACAAAAGTCAAGATGACTGGCTATGGCTCAGGATTCAGTGGATGACCTTCACATCTAATGTCTGACCAAGCTCTAAACACTCTACAGCACCTGCTTCAGCTTCCTTTATAGCCATTGGAACAGGGGGCAGCTAAGTGGTGCAGTGGATAGAGCATGAGTTCAGAAGTCAGGAGGACTTGAGTTCAAATCTCACCTCAGACACTTGACACTCATTAGCTGTGTGGTCTTGGGCAAGTCACTTAACCCCAACTGCCTCATCCTGAGTCATCTCCAGTTATCCTGATGAATATCTGGTCACTGGATTCAAATGGCTCTGGAGGAGTAGTGAGGCTGGTGACCTGCACAGGCCTCCCTCACTCAAGACAAAGTCAAGCGCAAATCATGTCATTATTTCTCTGATGGCATGGTCTTCTTCAGCAACGAAGGACACACATACACACCTTGGAACAAATTGTTCTCACCCTCCCATTCTGCTAGAAGAAGTTTTCACATGTTTGGGATAGATGTCCCATACCTAACTCACTGACAGGTTTGAGACCTGTTGGTGACCCTCAACTTGGTTTAGCCCATCTGCAGAGATGGTTTTACCAGGGTGTGGCTGCTGCACTTGCTACGGTTTCTTGGAGCCACAGGTAAAACACCAAAGTTGGACAAGCCCTGGAAAAGGACTTGGTAAGCCCTCACACCAGAGGTACTAGTCTTCCTTGAACATCCTATAGCATATAGCATCAGAACAAAAGAAGGCACATATACCTGAAAATCTTCCATCAAGTCATGATTGCTTGACAAAATGCCCTCTTGTACTGGTTGGATGCTTCTGCCTAAAGAATCACAGCAACAGTCTAGAACCTGAGGATTGAGGAAACCCTAGCAAATTCTTCTTAGGTTCACTGTCTCAGCTGCATGCATGTAAGTTACCACTACTCTGTTATGACAGCAGAGTAGAGTCATTAAATGCTAAACCTGAAAAAGACCTTACAGATCACTCCAGGGTTCTGAACTTGCAGTCTATGAACTTGTTTTTTAAAATATTTTGCTAACTGTAATTCTATTTAATTGGTTCCCTCTGTAATTCTGTGGATTTTATTTTATATGTTAAAAAAAATTTCTTCTGAAAGTTTTTAGGCTTCCCTGGGTTTCCAAGGAGTCCACAACACAAAAAAGGTTAAGAATATCTACCCAATCATTTTCCAGGAATTATATTTTACACTCATTTTGCATTATGAGGGAACTGAGGTCCACAATGTGGAAGTCATGTACTCTGAATCACATAACTCCCCATGTTAAGATATCATTTTTCAAATGTCATATTTTATAATATTATCTGCCTAAGATTGTTTGATAAACTCCCCTGATTTGGGAGGCACTTTGACTTCTTTCATTGGATTGCGTATATATCCTAACCTTATTCCCAATCCAATGACCCCATTATTATAAAAATTCTTTGAGAGTTTCTAAACTTTGGGCTTATGGAACTTAAGGGGTGTGTTTGGTTTGTTTTCACTTGTTCAAATAAAGTTTGGACATTATGACTTTGAAACAGAATAAGGGGCTCCAACTCCAAACTCAATTTGTCAGAACTGATCAATTTAGTAAACTACAGCCCAGAGCTTCAGAGCTCAAGTTATGCACAAACTTTAGCTTCTCCAGTAGAAATAAAGGCATCTTTACTTCTATATCTAGTTAATCTTTTTTTT
This sequence comes from Bettongia penicillata ogilbyi, assembly GCA_023548195.1. Lineage (NCBI taxonomy): Eukaryota > Metazoa > Chordata > Mammalia > Diprotodontia > Potoroidae > Bettongia > Bettongia penicillata. The sequence goes on from JAJHZJ010000197.1 coordinate 8,442,099, forward strand.
GAATGATACACTCTAACTTTATTCTCAATCCACTATAATAATGACCCCACTGTTACTTAAAACCTTTGGGGAATTTCTAAATTTACAACAAAATCAGAAGAAACAAAAATTATCAGAAACTAGTTTGCACAACTCATGCTAACAAAATTGAGGAGAACATAAAAGAAATAGAGGATTATCTGCAAAAATATAAAATACTCAAACTAACAGAAGACCAAATAGAGATTGTAAATAATTTGATCTCAAAAAATAAAGTAGAATTAAATGTAAAGGGACTATCATAAAAAAATCCTATTCCTCATGTATTTGTAGGCAAATTCTAACCAGATCAGCTTCTACTAAGACTATATAAATTATTCTCAAAAACTAAATAATAAGACATTCTGCCAAGTCCTTTAGCAAAATAAATGTAGCTCTGATATCTAAACTAAGGAAGGATAAGACAATGAAGAATTATTGATCAATATCATTAATGAATAGCAGTACCTATTTTAAATAAAATCCTATGAAATGACTAAGAGCAATTTATGTACAAGAAATAATTCATTATAACCAAGTTCGATTAAAGCAAAGAGATTTATTCAGGAATTCAAGGATGTTTCAACATCAGGAAAATAATAAACATAATAAATAATATTAAAAATGCCACAAACCACATAATTATCTTAACATATGAGAAAAAGCCTTTAGTAATATATAAAATTTATTCATGCTTTAAAAAATGCCTTACCAGGTATAGTCATAAAAGGACACTTCTTTAGTATCATAAAAAAATTATCTAAAACCAAAAACAAACATCATATCATGTGCGGATGCCTAATAACTTTCCCAATAACAGAGAGGTGAAGGAATGCCACTCTCCTCGCTATTCTCTGATATAATTCTAAAAATTATAACAATTAGCAAAAGAAATGAAAATAAACCCTTGTTTAAAATAACTACAAAATTAATTTAAACAAATGGGAATCAATCTATTAAATCACATTTAATGCTTACATAGATTCAATTATAAAATGCTTTTTAAAGACATAAAGAACTTAGATACAGGAATGCTTGTTGATAGGCTTTGCTGATATAACAAAAATGACAATACTATCAAAGTTACATAATAGTTTTTATACCATACCAATCATCTATTAGTGGGATACTTTGTAGAATTTGAAAAAATAATAACAAAATTCATTTGGTGGAACAGAAAATCTACAATATTAAGGGAAATATTTGTTTAAAAATAAGAATGTGGGGGAAATGGCATTTCCAGATCTTAAACAATTAGAAAGCAGCAGTCATCAAAATGATCTGGGATTGATTAAAAATAGAGTAGATAAATGCAACAGATGAGACAAGTAAGGATCAGAAATAATGAACTCAAAAAAACCAGTGTTTGATATAGCTGAAAACATAGAATACTTAGGGAAAAGTCCTCTATTTGATAAGAAACTTCTCAGAAAACTGAAAGTCTGTCAGAAATTAAACTTATACCAATATTATCATACCATATTGCATAATAAATTCAAAATGCAAACATGTCCTCAATATTAAAGATCATACCATAAAAAATTAGAGGAGAAGGCCATACACTTTTTATAGTTACTACTTGAGGAAATATTCTTAACGAAACAAGGAACAGAGGCAATTACAAAAGATAAACTGACAATTTTGATTACAAATATAGATGGATGACTAACATATGTTGGTGTGACTGTGTATAAGCAAAAACTATCTCCAGCAGGTAAATGGTCAAAAGACATGAATGGGCAATTTTTAAAAGAAAAATTGCACACTATTAATAATCATGTCAAAGAATGGTGAAAATCACTAATAATAAGAGAAATAAAATTAAAATAACCCTGAGGTTTAAACTTATATGTATCAAATGGGTAAAGATGAGGGAAGTCAGTGTTGGTTGGGTTATGAGAAGATGAGCATATTAGCACATTGATAAAAGAATTGTAATTTAGTACAATCATTCTGGAAAGTCAATTGGAACTGTGTAAATAAAGTGACTAAATGTCTGTACCTATGACCCAGAGATTCCACGACAAGATAGTCCAAGGAAATCATTAATAAAAAAAAAATCCATATATAGCATAATACTTATAGCAGCACTTTTTATTGTAATAAAGAACTGAATAAAAATTTTAATTAGCCACTAATTAAGGAATGATGAAATAAATGTTGGTGCCTGAATATAATGGAATTTATTGTGCTGTAAGAAACAATGAATATGATAAATACAGAGAATGACAAGGCATACGAACTGATGCAAAGTAAATTAAGCAGAACCAAGAAAACAATATATACAATGTGCAGCAACCACAAAACAATGTTAATGACCCCAAAGAAGATATAAAAGAAAACATCTCTCCCTTTCTTTTGCAGAAATGAGTAGTCTAAAGGTACAGGATGTTGCATATATTTTCAGTTGTTTTTTAATGGAGTGATAGGTTTTACTGATTATTTTTTCTCTTAAACCTTTTCCTGTTTTCTTAAAAAATATTCTTCCTTATATGGGATGACTCTGTGGGATGTGGGAAAGGAAAAAAATGATACAGGGACATATTTAGGCAATATAAAAATAGCAATAAAATTTTTTAAAAACAAATTCATGTTGAGGTACAAAAAGCTAAGAATTTCAAGGGAAATAACATTTTTTTAAAGTGTGAAGGAAGAGTACCTAACAGTATCAGATCTCAAACTACACTACAAAGCAGTATTCATCGAAACAACTTTTCACTAGTTAGAAAAATAAAGAGGTTGATCAGCAGAACAGTTTGGGAATGCTATAAACAGAAGCAAATGACACTTGTAGCCTAGGGAAACGGGGAAAATCATCTAGCAGAAATTAGATTTACACCAACATTTCAAGCCATATTCCAAGATAAGTTCCAAATGAAATGTGATTTATACATTAAAGGTTACATCATAAACAAATAAGAGAAGCAAGGAAGAAAATATCTTTCAGATCTGTGGATGGAAGAGATAATCAAACAAGGGAAAGAGAGGAATATGGAAGATAAAAGGGACAGTTTTTATTATGCAAAATTTAAAAGGTTTTGTTCAAAAAAAATTAATAGTGTGTGTGTGTGTGTGTGTGTGTGTGTGTGTAGCTAACATTTAAAAGGAGACAATTAACTGAGGGTGGGGGGGGACAGTCTCTGAATCAAGCTTCTCTATAAAGGCTTCACTTCTCATGTGTAAAGAACTGGTCTGAACAAATCCCTGTTTCATAAATGGTCAAAAGATATGGACAGGTAGTTTTCAAAAAAGAAGTCCAAGCTGTCAATAGTCATATAAAAATGCTCCAAATCACTAATTTGGACAGAGAAATGTCAGTTAAAGGATGGCTGGATTTCCACCTTACACTCATCAGATTGGCAAAGTTGACAATAAAAAAGGAAAATGACTACTGTTGAAGAGGATGTGGGAAAATAAGCACATTGATGCACTCTTGGTAGAGCTGTCCAGCCACTTTTGGAAAGCAATCAGGAAAATACTCCAAAAGTTACCAAACTAGGTGAAAAAGAAATAGCACTTTGATCCATTGATACAAGGACTCACACGTACAAAGAACTTTTTATCTTTCTGTAGTGGTAAAACAACAACAAATGAATGGGACACCCATTAATTGGAGAATGAGTAAGAACATTTTGCTATATGACTATAATGAAATATTATTATGCCATAAAAGTGGTCAAAAGAGACAATTGCAGAGAAACCTGGAAGACATTTATAAAGTGATACAGAATGAAGCAAGCAGAGCCATCAACAAAGGATGGCCTTTGTAGAATAAAAATAGGTATGTTGTTGTCCTTTGCTCTTGAAGAGGACCAAAATGACATCACTATGTTAGGGACAAGTTACAGTGTGTCCAACTGTAGCTGATCAGACTAATACAAGCTTGGAATGCTCTACCACAGGTTGTGTACAAATAGTCCATGTGAACATTTGGGATGGATTCTCTAAATCGGTGCATCTCATATTTCTTTCGAACTATTTCAATTCTATTCTGTTCACAAAGCACTTCTCTGATGTGTGCATGCCATGCTGAATAGTCCTGTGCCAGTGTCTCCTATGTTATGTAATCAATTCTTAAGAGACACCTTGGGTCTGTCCTTACATCACTTTTCTTGACCACCATGTAAGTGCTTGCCTTGTGTGAGTTCTGCATAAAATAGTCTTTTAGGCAAGCATACATTTCACTTTCAAATAACATGGCCAGCCCATCAGAGTTGCACTCTCTGCATAGAGTTTCAGTTGCCAAGTAAGCTTCAGAATCTTCCTAAGATAATTGAAATGGAAGCGATTTGGTTTCCTAATATGGCACTGGTATACTGTCCCAATTCCACAAATATACAACAATGAGGTCTGTGTAATGACTCTGTAGACTTTCAGTTTGGTAGTCAGTCTAATACCTCTTCTTTCCTACACTTTTCTTCAAGCCTCTTGAGGAGTGAGCTAGCTCTGGCAATGTGTGCATCAACCTCATTATCAATATGTACATCCCTGGGAAGTATACTGGCAAGATAAGTGAACTTGTCCACAGTATTCAAAATTTCTCCATTTGCCATAACTAATGATTCTATCTGTGGATGATGTGGTGCTGACTGAAGGAGCATCTGTATCATCTTGGTGTTAGTTGTTAGGCCAACATTAGCACAAGCAGCAGAGAATTGATCCAAACGTCATTGCACCTCAGCTTCAGAGGCTTCATTGAGTGCACAGTCATCTGCAAACAAAGAATCATGCACCAACACTCATTCCACTTTGGTCTTGACTTGTAGCCTTTTGAAGTTGAAGAATTTACCATCAGTGTGGTAAGCTCATCTTGATGCTATGTTCATTCTCATTGAAGGTGTTTGACAATGTGGCTGAAAATATCATGCTAAGAAACGTGGGAGCAAGCACACAGCCTTGTCTCACTCCACTGGTGACTGGGAAAGTGTGAGCATTAACCAATATCCAGAACCTGGGCAAGCACGGCATCATGAAATTGACATAATGTACTAATGACCTACTCCAGGCAACCCAATTTTGACATAATTTTTGATAAACCCTCCCAACTGAGAGTATCCAAGTCCTTGGTCAGATCTACAACCATTGTGTACAGACTTCTCTTTTGCTCCTGGCATTTCTCCTGGAGGTACTGGGCAGCAAACAACATTTCAACTGTTCCTCAGCCCTTTCTGAAGCCTCACTGTCAGGTAGATGACCATCTTCCAGATGAAGGATCAGTCTATCAATGAGGAGATGGATAATGGAGGTATCCTTGAACACCTGGGGGATAACCTCCCCTTGTCATATAACTGGGAAAATTTCAGTCAGCTTTCGTATGAGCAATGGACACCCCTCTCTTATCTTGTAAATCTCAGCTGTAATAGAATCAGTACCAGGTAGTTTGACACAGGAAAGGAGCCCACTAGCATTCAAAATCTCTTCTTCAGTTGGAAATTTGTCTAGAGAGGGATTGACTTCAACCTGAGGCAAATGACTGATAGCTTCACCATTGATTGATGATGATCTGTTGAGAACATTATGAAAGTGTTCAGCCCATCTCTCCAGGATCATTTCCTTATCACCAATGAATGTGACTCTGTCAGTGTTGAGTAGTTGAGATGCACTATATGTTTTTGGCCCCTAAATAGCCATCATAAAAGCACTTTGGATTGTTACTATCAGCAGAAAACTCAATTTCATCTGCCTTCTTAATAAGCCAAGAATCTTGCATCTCTCTAAGCTTCACTTATGCTTTATTTTTGATGGAATTAAATGTTGCCTTCTTAGAGATGGATGAACTATCCTGCTGGCAAACCCTGTGGAGTTCTAGTTTTTCATTTAGCAGCTTCTGAATTTCCCCATAATTTTCATCAAATCAATCCTGATGTTTGTGAGTGTTCTGACCTAGATGAGTAAATGCAGTACTATACACCAAAATTTCTGAAAGCTGTCCATTCCTTTTCTTCTCTACTGTTGCCAACAATAGAATATATAGAATATCCTATGTAGAATAACAGCAAAATGTTTATTGAAAAGCTAAAGATTATGTTATCCTTAGTACTTTCTGCTCCACTCCTCACCCTTTCTGCACATTAACTACAGAAACAGAAGGTATCTCACAGAACTTAGAGTTTTTAAAGATTTTTTTCTGTTTCATGACCAAAGGATTTATCATCTAATGGTCTGCCTACTTAATACTGATGAGCCATTGTGTTCTTAACTAGAGTAGTCCTCAGTCAGCAACCACAGTCTGTCACTGGGACTGTATTTGAAACTAGTATTGCTTTTGAAAATGTGCACATTATGGTGAAGCAATAAAGGACTTTTATGAAGCCTTTATCCCATTCTGCCTTGTTAAATTAGTGATAATATAATAGATAGATAGATAGACAGGTGGATACAGACATTTTATAGTTATACATGTGATGTATATGTGCATATATATTACATATGTATATATATTTACATACATGTATATATTACAGTTTACAACTGTGTTCTTCACAACAGCCCTGTGAACTAGCCAAAAGTTAGTCAAGAAGCATTCAGGTGCTTACTAGGTGCCAGGCACATGCTAAGCCCTGAGAATACAAAGAAAGACAAAAACATGATCCTAATTCTTAAGGAGCTCACATTCTAAAGGGGGAAACAATATGTGTCCCAAGAAAATATCTAGGGACATGGAAGACATAGAGAGAGTAGGCGCAAAGTAATCTCAGAGGAAAGGCACTAGCAGAGTGATTCACAGGGAAAGGCCATATTATCCCCTTCTTGGGTTAATCGAGTCTCTTTTTCTAGAATACAGCTAGCTAGCAAGTGATGGAGTCACACGTTGAAGCCAGGTGTTCTAACTCCAGGACCAGCTGTCCCTAAAATAGACCCAAGGCTCACATATCTGCAGCTGGTGCTGGAATACATCTAATGGATGATGCTGATAATAAGACACGCTTTTTTCCACAATACCTTATGAAAGAGGGAGCTTTACAGTAGCCTATAAATTATTCAATCTGAATGCACATCAGGTTGAGCTTATACAGGACTAACTCCAAAGTGACCAAAATGCACTCAGATATATCTGAGTGTCTGCATGTCAAGAAAACCTAAGGAGTTTGGAGACTTATTCTGGCATGGACTATATCATAGGAAGTCTTGTTTATCCAGAGAGTTTTCCATGTAAATAAAGACATTTACAAATTGATTTAGATTAATCTGGTGTGACTGCAAAGTAAACAAGGAGAAAATATGCATAACGGAGTTCTGGGTCCTGGTAAGATCATGATCCTATACACATATTTAGAACATCATCAATACTGCTATGGTCTGGGATGGGGGGAGAAAGATGGAAACCAGAAAGGAAAGGAAACTCTAAAACAGGAAAAACCTCTCTGATAACACATACCAGAATGGAGCCAGGCTGGAGGACTGGTCTTCTCTCCAATGGTCCTCCACACCAAAAATCCAGTCTGGGAAAAGGTCATCCTTAGACCCTTTACTCCAATTCAGGGCTATCAATTAGGGGTGTGGAATTTGGGACAAATTATGCTTAGAACCATTTTTACCATGTTGAATTGCATATTTCTCCCATCCAGGAGAAATCAGGTTTGAATGAAATTCAGCAGCAACCCTGAAAGGAAACAAAAGTCATTGAAGCACTCTATTAAAGTAGTGGTAGAGGGAGGGAAAGGGGAGGGACACAGTCTGACCTGCTGCCACCATGGGGTGGAGGGATGGGGAGGGCGAACAAAAACTAGGATTAATCATGAAATCTACTGAGTTAGAAGGGATTTCTGTGGAATCTAATCCAAATCCTTCATGAAATACTAATCTTATTTCCACTATGCCTAATTAGTAATTCACCTCTAACCTAGACTGCTGGAATGATAAAATTAGCCCCCTTGCCTCAAGTTACTTCAATTCATCCAAAGTGATTCTTCTAGTGTGAGGTTAACCATGTCAATACCCACCTATTCAATGAGCTCCAGTGGCTCCCTATTACCTTCAGGATCAAATATAAATTCCTTTGGTATTTATAGCTCTTTGCAACCTCCCCGCAACTCCTACATATTTTTCTACTCTTGTGCTTTGCTCCTCTGACTGCACTTTAAACTTCCAGTTTTTCAACGTACTTGCTGCTCTTTGTACATAATGATTCATTTCCCACCTCTATGTCTTTGCATTGGCAGTTCCCCCTGCCTGGACTCTTTCACTCTTCACCTCTACCTCTTAGACTATCTGACGTCCTTGAATATGCACTTGAAACATTACCATGTCTAGGAGGCCCTTCCTGGTCCCCTCTGTGGTCATCTTCCAGCTACTCTGTATAAATCCTATGAATTTAATTATTTTTCATGTAGTCTCTCCCTCTAGAATGTGAGTACTGCCTACTCAGAGAAAACTGAAGTTACTGTCACTTCCCTACCACCTCAATACTAGCCAGCTCTAAAATCAGCTTTAGCAATGGGGGCATGTGGACACTCACATATATATGAGGTGCTATTGTAAAATTCTCTTTCATGGGGATCCAAGGACAAGTTTTAAAATGAAATTTGATTTGGAAAACAGTAAATCTCTCTCGGTCTCAGAACTGTGGATTCAAATGTAGAAACTAATGCCAGGCTTGCCTGTGTCACTCTGCTGTTATTAAAAGTAGATGAAATAAAGGAAGGGAAGGTACTTTGTAAATAATAATAGCTGGCATTCATATAGCTCTTTAAACTTTTTAAAACACTTTAAAAATATTTCATTTTATCCTCACAAAATCTCTAGGAGATAGGGGCTAATAATTATCTTTATTTTACAAATGAGAAAACTGAGGCAGATGGAAGTTAAGTGGCTTTCCCAGGGTTATACTCTCAGTGTCTGAGGCTACATTTGAACTCAGATCTTCTGAACTCTGGCTCCAGTATTCTAATTACTGTGCCACCTCACTGCATGCAAAGCATAGCATAGCATAGATTATATATAGTACAGTATAGTGTTTGTTATATAGTTCAATCATTCAGTCATGTCTAACTCTTTGGCACCTCCATGGACCATAGCATGCCAATGCCATTCATGGAGTTTTCTTGGCAAAAATATTGGAGTAGTTTGCCATTTCCTTCTCCAGTGGATTAAGACCAACAGAGGCTAAGTGACTTGCCAAGGATCACAGAGCTAGTGGGTGTCTGGGGCTGAATTTGACCTCAGGTCTTCCTGACTCCAGGTCCAGCTCTCTATCTACTGAGATATCCAGCTGCCTCCATAGTATAGTATGGTATGGTATGATAGCATGACTTGCAGTTGACTTTGATCTGAGTGAGGGAGGGCTGTACATGGTCACCAACTTCACTTTCTTCTCCTGAGCCATCTGGGTCCAATGGCCTGATATTCATCAGGATGACTGGAGATGGCCCAGTAGGCACTGGCAGACCCTGACCCTTTTAGGCTAAGGTCTTTTCAGGTTCTCACTTTGAGTGAGGTAATGCCCATTCAGTAAATGGACCTCTTTAAGAAGCATGATGGCTACTTTAATTTAAAAAATATATATCAAACTGGGAGGGGAAGACCCTCAGGGTTGCTGGCCAAAAGAAAAATAGTTACTATTTACATTCACTCTGAGCCAAGAGGACTCAAAATATAACCATTAAGTGGTGCCTGAGCAGGGACCTATTGTTGTCCAATCTGTGAGGTCCAGAGGGAAATGGGATTAAGGGAAAGGAAGGAAGGAAGGAAGGAAGGAAGGAAGGAAAGAAGGAAGGAAGGAAGGAAGGAAGGAAGGAAGGAAGGAAGGAAGGAAGGAAGGAAGGAAGGAAGGAAGGAAGGAAGGAAGAAGCTATCTAATCTATTTTGATTAGATTACTTTTTTAACTTTCAGTAGGTTGTCCCGGCCATAATGCTTCCATTCTTTCAACACAAATAACAGCTCTCATCAATGCTATAACCAACAAGAAACCACCTAGTGGTGCAGAATTAAAGAGACGTACATTACCAGGCATTGCCAATATACGGTATAAATTTGTCTTGAGATATTATGTTAACAAGGGAAGATTTTTTTTTTTTTATTTTGGGCAGAAGGAAATAGTAATAATGGTAAGAGACAGGAAGAGGGAAGGAAGGAAAGAAGGAAAAAAGGAAGGAAAGAAGGAAGAAAGAGAGGGAGTGAGGAAGTGAGGGAGGAAGGGAAGAGAAACAGAAGGAAAGGAAGGAGATGAGAAGGAAAATAGGTTCAATGAAGCATTTTTAAAATATGCGTAAGACAGAAGGAGGTTCAGAGAAAATAGACAAGGGAAGAAGCTTTTGAATTTAGTATGTACTTAAAAGCAACCAAAACATACATAAAACATACATATTCTGTACATAAAAAGAATCAAATTTTCATGTACAACATTCTTTTTATTTACATATGGAAAATTAATGTTTGTTCTTGTCAAGTTCTGAATAATAAAAAAATTAAAAATTATAGAAAAGCAAGAAATTTGTTTATGATTTCTGTTTTAATTAGTAGTAATACCAGTTTACTTTAGATAAATTTGTGATTGATCATAAATGCTTTGATTTTTCATCTATGATGATTTGTGATTGATGAGCTGATGAGGGTTAGGGAGAGAAAGTAGGCACTTAAGTCTGAATGATCACTTTTTCTCTCCTCTTTCCTCCATATCCTCTAGGGTCTGTTAAATTGTTACATTTGATGGATTTCTCAAAAGCAGAGCAAGATGGAAACTATGTATCTATGGTCTTTTTTTGTTACGCTAAAATAACAGACTTTAAAAAAATCAGCAATTTAGCTCTCTAATGGATCTGGGTCGCCCCAGTACTTAGGCAACATTTTTCCCCCTACTTGCAGCCTTCTGTATCTATTTCCAAAGCTCCTCCTTTAGTGGATGGAGCTAAGGATGATGATAACAGAGAAGGTCACCTGGGTGGGAAGGGAGACACCATGGCTATAAAAGAAACTGACAACCAGCACATCGCAAGGCTAGAGGCTACCTAAGAAAGAAGAAATAGCTTTGTTCTTCATCTCATACAGGCAACCTGCACCGCCATATCTGCTGTCGGTGAGTCTTGTCCACAGGATACTTTTTAAAAAGGAAACTTTTTGTCTTCTCTGCTTTGGGAGTTTAAATTCAGTTTCAATTCTTGCTTCTTTTAAAGCAGAATTTCATGTATTATTGCTATATACATAAGAAACATATACTAATTTCTTTTGTCACTTTATGTCAATTCCCTTCTCCTATCTTTTATATTTACAGTTGAATTTAGTTCAGCAGTTTGCTAATTTTAAAGAATTGTTATTTATTGAATTTTAAAAGTTTAATATCTATTTGTTGGATTCATAATTTTTATACACAAGTTTGTTCCCTTTTGAAGTATACATGTGTTTTCTTTTATTCTGAATTATTTTCCATTCTTCCTGAAGTTTTCAGTTGGATATTTTTTTTTTAATTCTGTTCCTGTTTTTGGCTCTTATTTGTTTTGGTTCTGTTTTCTTTTTCTTTTCTTATTTGAGTAGCTAATTTCACCGAGGTTTACAGAATGGTCCACTTATGTACAGCAAGAATTGTCTGTATTCAGTCTATGCATAGTGTGGAAGCACAAGAGCTAACTAAAACTGAAGTTCTCTTCCAATGATCTTAAGCCTTAATTTAGACAATCACGAACCAACAAACCTGAAGCCTTTTTGTCAACTGACCAGTTCCGCTGCCTCTTATTCACACAACTATGACAGTGCTGGTTTCTCTATATCATACTAATTCTTTACTCCCTTGCACCACTCCAACCAAGCTTCATCTTCCTCTTCATCCAGTAACTCACTTTTTACATATGATATAAACTCAAGTCTTCGCTATGACATTCACAGTCCTTGTTTAATCATCCTATAGTTTTACAATTATATAGATTTTCTTTTTTTTGTTTGTTTTATGTTCTTAAGTCTTAAAAAAACCAAAAAGCTGTTACAGGTAAGCTGAGAGCAAAATAGCCTGCAGTTCCATTCATTCCATAGTGTTTGAAGAGGTCTGATTTAACAAACTGTCTTTGAAAACTCTTGTTCCTTTATATGCAAATTTTAGCAGTTTTTTTCTTAAACCAAGTTTTTCCTCCTTCTGCTCCTTCCAGGAACCAAATTACTTATCTATGGAATAGATTTTGCCTCACATCCTTTACTAGTTGATTTAATTTTTTTTTCTGCCTCTTTCAGCACTGAGTTGTTCCATATGAAAGGCTAGGAATTAAAAGGCACAGCACCTTTATATGAAACAATGTGTGATCAAGCTTTCACAAAGCCAAAAAAAATAGTAATAGCCATGTTGCTTCCAGGACACATTTTATGATTTTACATATATATATGTATATATAATATGTATGTATGTATGTATGTATGTATACAACTGGAAGGGAACTTATAGTTCATTTAGTCCAAGTCACTTTTTTTATAGTTGAGGAAACTGAGGCCTAGAATCTCTTGGGTAGGTGAATGTCCCAAGATTACACAAGTAGCAGATAGCCTGACTGGGATTCAAAAATATTGAGACCAAGCACAAACTTCTTTCTCCTGCGTGACTGCCTAATTTTACAGCTAGCCCACTCTTTCCCCGGCAATCCTTTCCCCATTTCTGCCAGTCTCCCCTTCCCCAATCCTCTTTCATGAAGCCTTTTCTGATCCCTTAAGCTTAAAGAGATCTCTGAACTTTTCATCTCTCTTATTTTACTTACACATTGTATAAGCATCTTACCTCCTCCACTAGATTGTAAACTCCAGATCAAGAATAGACCCTTATTTACCTTTGTAACTTCCACAGTGCTAAGCAGAGAGTTTTGTACAGTGTCACCATTCAAGAACAGTGCTCCCTAGAGAGAAAAGGAAGAACACAAAATTCTCCTCATTTTACACTTGAAGATACTGAGAGTTTCTAAGACTTTCTTAACTTACCCAGTGAGCCAGTGGTAGTGTCATGAACTAGAAGTCCAATTTTTGACCGTAATCCAAAACTTTCTGCTTGATGCCAAAAAACCACAACTGCATCCTGATCTTAGAAGTTGCATCCCATCAGAAAAGTCAAATAGAAATGATGATGATGATGACGACGACGACGACTTATTTACACAGCATCTTATAATTCAAAAAGTGTTTTTCTCTAAGTAGTCCTGTGACATACATGTATCTAACAGATTGCCAAGTACTGTTCTTCTTATTGTGCAAATGAGGAAACTAAGGAATAGCAAAAGTTCATCAAGTTGACTTTTAATTTACCTAAATTGAATGTAGAGAGTCTTTTCAAGTCTGCTCAATATTCCTCTAAAATGCTAGAAGCGATCTCTTCACAAAAAATGATAATAATATAATAAATTCTTTCTACTAGTTCATTCAGTGCTCATAATAGCCCTGTAAAAGTAAATTTGGCAAGTCTTACTACATTCATTTAACAGATAAGACAATTTTGGCATAGAGATATAAAGTACCTTGCCCAAAGTCACAAATCAGTTATAAGTAGCAGATCCAGGATCTCAACTCATGTCTTCTGCCTCCAATTCCAGTATTCTTTGTACTATAGCAGGCAAGCTCTTAAGCTAGTTTTGCTGCAGTCAGATACATCAAGAGTTTCATAATTTAGGTCAAATATTGATCATAATTCTAAGGCATTAAAAATATAAGACAGTTTTCTGTATTGAAAATGACATCTTTTCCATGGAGATTATAAAACTTGAATAGAATGGGGAAGGCGTATGTCATTCTGACAAGGAACAATGTTAGACTTTAGCATATGTTTCTCTTCCAGATGAAAACTATTCCTCATGAATGGCAAATAAGTTCATTCATTTAGTCAGGGAGAACACCTCACTGGGAATAGTATGCCTAGTACAGACACTCAATAAACAAGAGCCCAGGAAACCAAGAAACATACCCATTCTTCATAAGATACAATTCACTCTGCCCAATGAATGGAGGTTGAGCAATATCCAGATGACCCTTTCAGTTGGGAAGTTTTAGCCTTGCACGACCTAATAGCTGTGCTTTCCATCATTTAAAAAATATTCCCCTAAGCCTTTGAATACAATAGAAGGCATTGAGAACACTACCCCCATATTGTCCTGTATGGTTTTACTTTGAGAGATTTATAGAGAAGGCAACATTATATCTCCCTGGGGTTATTTCTTTCTAGACAGGGTTGGAGAAGGTGTGAGACATGCCAAAACGTAAGCAGGTTTTCTACATTGTCATCTCAAAGGTCTCATTCTCAATCTTCAAGGAAATGCAATAATTATTAATTTCCTTTGTAATATTCACTTTTCCTCATAAAAACTGTAGAAGGAAACTAAGACTTCAAAGAGATAAATTCATTTGCCTAGATTTGGATGGATAATATAAAGGAAAACATCTTAATTACATTAAAAAATATTCAAAAGTGGAATGTGTTTTCTGAGAACATAGTAATGTCATTGAGGTCATAGAGCCAGATATCTAGAGCTAAAAGGAATTTCATCGACCATCCAGTTCAACTTCCTTACTTTACAGAGGAGGAAACCAATGCCTCTGGAGGGTAATTGACTTGGCCAACATCTTCAGGCAGAGGACAGATGTTTTTCTGTCAGGGGAGTGGTAAAAGAGAGCTCTTGCAAAGGTCTGGATTAGCCCACAGGAGTTTGGAGTAGTAGAAAAAGCTTGGAATTTGGAGTCAGAGGACCTGGGTCTGAATCCCAACTCTGCTGCTTATTACCAGCATGGCCTTCAGAGAATCATTTCACCTCATTGGGGCATTAATTCCCTCACCTGCAAAATGAGGATTTTGGACTACATGAGGTGGCTAGCTGGCACAGTGGCTAAATTGCTGGGCTTGGAATTAAAAGGACCTAAGTTCAAATCCTTCTTTCTGTGCCTATTATTTGTGTGGCTCTAGTCATTTAGCTTCCTTCAGCCTCAGTTTCTCCATTTGTTCAAGGGATTGGACTAAGTGGCCTGTAAAATCACTGTCAGCGCTGAGTTTGTGATCCTATGATTTCTATGATCTCTAAGGTTTACAAACCCTATGATCTTATTACTAGCATCAAGGGTTCTTTAGCTCTTGGATACTGTGCTTCTTTAATGTGTTAAGTTGGGACTCAAACCCAGTTATTCTCACTAGTGTTCTTTCTTGTACAGAGAAACTAATCTCTAAATGATCAAAATATAGTATTCAAGGGCATTGGTTGTAGCATGGGGAAAGTTTCAGCAACATGTGGTGTATTGGTAGTCTTGGGATGAGTCTAAATCTGGAAAGTCTCTACAAGAAAATTAGATACATTGAATGTTTTCAGTCATACACATACTCTCTCTCTCTCTCTCTCTCTCTCTCTCTCTGTCTCTGTCTCTGTCTCTGTCTCTCTCTCTCTGTGTGTCTCTCTCTCTCTCTCTCTCTCTGTCTCTCTCTGTCTCTCTCTTACAAAGATCATCTGCCAAGACATTTAAAGATCATGATCTTCATCAGTGAACTCATATAAGTAGATCATAGGACCACGGATTCAAAGCTGTACAGGACTTTAGAAGTCATTTAATTCAACCTCTTTACTTTACAGGTAAGAAAACTGAGACCCAGAAAAGTTAAGTGACTTCACCAAGGTTAGATAGCTGGTATATGGCAGAGTCAAGTCTTAAATACAGATCCAGTAGCTCTAAGCTCATCTTCCCATTGCACTATGCTGGCCCCTCAATAAAAGTTGAATCAAATGGCCTTAGGGGTCCCTTCCATTTCTATGATCTTATTATAAGAATGATTTGGCAACTGAGTACATATACTGGGATAGGTTGGGGGGAAAGGAAAAGTGAGATAAACTTCTGTTACAGGGAAAAACTTGGAGACAGTTCATTTTCTTTTCCTATTCAGTTCTGGACCCAATTGATCTTACATTTTTAGCGTCAGTACATAATTGGTGTACTCATAGAACAAAATATATTACTTATCCATGCAACTCCATAGAAGCATTTGGATAATAGGAATTCTTCTTCTACTTTCACATACCTTGATAAAGAATTACTCAATATCCTCAAAATCATATTACTTCTGGTATGGAAATCTTCTGTGAACATCTGGCCTATCCAGTTGTTTTTCCCATCTGATTTCTTTAGTAACACTTTCATTTTTTCATATATAACATTGTAGCCTATGATGTTAGAGTCAAAATATAGTGAATCTACTGTCGTTGATGGTGAAAACAGTTTCTTATGAAAAAAAAGCTGTAAAACATCCACTTCGTGCCTGTTGTCCTCCATCCAGTTTAATTAACTTGATTGCTCTGTTCCCTTGAGTTCCTAGCCAAGTTTTCTGTAAACTTGTTCCTCCTCTTTTACTTCCTGCTGGTTTACCAAGTGATACTATTCACAATCTTCCACTAAAACAAAAAATATAGAACCTGAAAACAAAGATACTCAGTAGTCCAATATATGATAAAACTAAGAACATAAACTACTAGGGGGATAAAATCTGCTGAGAAAAAGAATCTGGTAATAAGTAACTTTAGACTAGCATCTATATTATATACCACAATAAATTTAAAGGGATAAGTTATCCAAATATAAAAATTCATATCACAAAAAATTAGAGGACCATAAAAAGTTGTATCTTTAATGGAGAGCTATTGATGGAAGAAACATATCCAGACATGAGATATGTAAAAGATAAACTGCACAATCTTCATATAAACTATAAAAGCTTTTACTCAAATAAAAACAATATGCTAGAATTGGAAGAAAACATGTAGAATGAAACAAAAATCTTTGTATTAACCAACTCTAATGAAAATTTAGACATGTAAAATCAATAGATAATAAATGCAAATTTATAAAATTAAATGCTATTCTTTGATGGGAAAGTGGTCACAAAATAAGAACAAATATTTTCCAACAGAATAAATTAAAACATTTGAAAAATTGCTTGAAAATGCTAGTAATAAGAAAAATGTAAATTCTAAAAAACTCATTGATTTGACATATCCTACAACATCCCATAAGCCTTGGTTTTAAACCTCATTGCTACCTTCTGTCCCTCTGATTAGAAGGGGGAGTCATGAACTCCAAAAGCTCAGGAGTGACATTAGCTCAGATATCTTCTCATTTCTGCTATACTGCTTTGAAGTTCTCTGGTCAGATTCTTCTCCCTTGCCACTTTTAGTTTTCTTTTGTGTGTTGTCTTCGCTCATTGTATTGTAAGCTTCTTGAAGGTAGGGACTGTCTTTCTTTTTTATATTTGTATTCCCAGATCATATAACACATTTCCCAGCACATAGTTAGTGTTTAATAAATGTTTATTGACTACTGATACTCATCAAGTTGGCAGATGGAGGGGGGAAACTCATTTTTGGAGGACCTAAAGGAAGATAAATTCTAATTCACTTCTGGTAGAGCTATGAATTTATTTAGTCATTTTAGAAAAGAATAAAAAATTATAGGGGGGCGGAGCCAAGATGGCAGAGTAGAAAGATGGACCTGCTCTAGCTCTCCCCCCTCAAAGCCCATAAAATACCTGTAAAAAATGACTCTAAACAAATTCAAGAAAAGCAGAAGCCACAAAATGACAAAGTGAAAGAGATTTCCAGACCAAGACATCCAGGAGGCCTGACAGGAAAGGTCTGTTGCACAGGATCAGGACAGAGTGCAGTGGACAGGACTAGAGCAGGCTTCAGGGCATAGAATCATGAGTAACAGCTGAGGTTCCCAGATTTCTCAACCCACAAATGCCAAAGACAGCTTCAAAGGTCAGTAAGAAAGCTCTTTCACCTAGATGGGAGGGGAGTGCCATCTTGTTCTGGCCCTAGAGTAATTGTCAGTCATTGGAGCAGCATCCACTTTTGGAACCCTCTGCCTAAAGACCCTGCTGATCTGTATCTCAGTTCTGAATGGCAATCCTGGGGTGAGAAAGAGCACTGCTGTGGTGGAGCTGGTGGTGACTGTGGAGAAGGAATCCTACTCATAGATTCAGGGTAGAAAAGAATGCTTGTGATTGCTCACAGACCAGAGCACTGACCAGGAGAGGAGTAAACTCCTCTCCCTTGATTGTTCCACATTGGAGGAACTGAGAACTTACAAGTCCCTGGAGTATACCTTCCACTTGACAAAGGACTCAAAAGTCAAGGAACTGGATGGGAATGCCCAAAAAAGGGGGAAAATAAGACTATAAAAGATTAATTTCTTGGTGAAAAGGGATTTTCTTCCATATTTTCAGATGAAGAGGAACAAAGCATACCATCAGAGAAAGACAAGTCAAGGCTTCTACATACAAAACTTTAAAAAAAAACCATATGCAATGGTCTCAGACCATGGAAGAACTCAAAAAAGATTTTGAAAATCAAGTAAGAGAGGGGGAGGAAAAATTGGGAAGAGAAATGAGAGTAATGTAAGAAAATCACGAAAAACAAGTCAACAGCTTGCTAAAGGATACCCCCCCCTCCCAAAATCCTGAAGACAATAACACTTTTAGAAATAGAATAACCCAAATGACAAAAGAAATTCAAAAACTAATGAGGATAAGAATGCTTTAAAAAGCAGAATTTGCCAAATAGCAAAGGAGGTTCAATCGCTCACTGAAGAAAATAGTTCTTTAAAAATTAGAATGGAGCAGATGGAAGCTAATGACTTTATGGGAAACCAAGAAATTACAAAACAAAACCAAAAGAATGAAAAAATAGAAGACAATGTGAACTATCTCATTGGAAAAACAACTGACTTGGAAAATAGATCCAGGAGAGATAATTTAAAAATTATTTGTCTACCTGAAAACCATGATTAAAAAAAAAAACCTAGGCATCATCTTCTAAAAAATTATCAAGGAAAACTGTCCTGATATTCTAGACCCAGAGGGTAAAATAGAAATGGAAAGAATTCACAGATCACTTCCTAAAAAAGATTCCAAAAGGAAAACTCCTAGGAATATTGTAGTCAAATTCCAGAGTTTCCAGGTCAAGGAGAAAATATTACAAGTAGCCAGAAAGAAACAATTCAAGTATTGTGGAAATACAATCAGGATTACACAATGTCTAGCAGTTTCTACACTAAGAGACAGAAGGGCTTGGAATATGATATTCCAGAAGTCAAAGGAGATAGGATTAAAACCAAGAATCATCTACCCCCCAAAACTGAGTATAATACTTCAGGGGAAAAAAATTGAATTTCAATGAATAGAGGACTTCCAAGCATTCTTGTTGAAAAGACCAGAGCTGAATAGAAGATTTTTCAAATACAAGAATCAAGAGAAACATGAAAAGGTAAACAGGAAAGACAAGCCTTAAGAAACTCATTAAAGTTGAACTGTTTACATTTCTACATGGAAAGATATTATTTGTAACTCATGAGACCTTTTTCAGTGTTAGGGTAGTTAGAGGGAATATATATATATATATGTAGCTGGGTATGGGTATGCCTGTATGTGTACATTACATATGTGCAGCTGTATATATGTACATGGCTGTATGTATGTCTGAATATAAATATGTACATATACATATACACACACACAAACACACACATAGATAGATAGAGGGCACAGGGCAAGATGAATATGAAGAGAAAATACCTAAAAAAAAATAAAATTTACTATTGAATGGAATGTACTAGGAGTAAGAAAAAGGGAGAGGTAGAATGTAGCAAATCATCTCATATAAAAGAGCAAAAAAAGAGCTTTTATAATTGAGGGGAAGAGTGGGGAAATGAAAAGAAATAATTGAGCCTTACTCTCTTAAGATTTGGCTTAGGGAGGGAATAACACACGCTCAATCGGATATGGAAATATATTTCACCCTGCAGGAAGGCAAGGGGGAAGGAGATAGGAGAGGGAAAATAATAGAAGGGACAGCAAATTGGGGAAACGGGTTATCAGAAGCAAACACTATTGTGGAAGGACAGGTCAGTGGAGAGAATGGAATAAATGAAGAGCAGGATAGGACAGAGGGAAATGTGGTTAGTCTTTTACAACATAACTATTATGGAAGTATTTTGCATTGTCACATATTGAATTGCTTGTTTTCTTAATGAGGGTGGGTGGGAAGAGAGGGAGAGAATATGGCACTCAAAGCTTGAAGAATGAATGTTAAAAATTGTTTTAACATGCAACTGGAAATTAAGATATGCAGGCAATGGAGTATAGAAATCTATTTTGTCCTACAGGAAGATAGATGGGAAGGGGAATGGAAGAAGGGTGAATAATAGGAGGGAGGACAGACTGGAGGAAGGGGTGGATGAGGGGCATGCTGGCCTGGGTGGAGGTGGGGAGAGATGGGGAGAAAATTTTTAATTCAAATTCTTGTGGAAGTGAATGCTAAGAACTGAAAAATACATAAACTATACATTAAAAAAGAATTATATAAGACAAGTTACTAAATTTTTCATGCCCTTTGAATACCCCTACTGGGACTAAAACCCAAGGAAGTTACTGCGACAAAAAAAAAAATCCAACAGGACAAAAATACTTGTAGTCATGTTATCTGTGGTAATAAAAAGCTGGAAGTAACATGTGCCAATCAGTTGGGGAATGACTGACAAATTTTGGTATATGAACATATAATAAATATAATGGAATATTGATGAGTCTACGAAATGACAAATATGATGAATTCAGAGAAACATGGAAAGGTTTGTATGAAGTGGTGCAAAGAAAGAGTAGAAACAAAAGAATAATCTATACAGTTACCACAGCTTATGTAAATGAAAAACAAAATTAAGGTCAAATATGAAGGACAGTGTTGGCCCCATACTACCAAAGTCCAAAAACACAACTTTTCTGTCATTAGTCAATAAACTGCATAAGTGGAAATGGGCATGTGCAATCAGTTGCCATCACAGTATTAGATGGTTTTGCTTAACTGTTTAACAGGAATCTATCTCCTCCATAGTCATGTCTGATTAGATGCTTTGAAGTACTTGTCACATCAAAACAAAAATCCATCAATGCTTTTTTAACTGAAAAAAAATATGCTGCATATATCAAATTCCCTTGCAACAGACTGTTTCACATGTATGCAATTTTTACATAACAAGCTGTCAAAGTTTCAAACTTAGGACTATGTATTCCCATCCTCCCTCCCACATCTGCCATCTCTTCCACCTCCCTGTTATCACAGTATCTTACACATGGCAGTCAGGAAGAAAATGTTGAGTGAATGAATGAAAACTTAACCTATCAAAATGAGCAGTTAATTTTCTGTTGTTCAGTCATTTTCATTTACTTCAGATTCTTTATGACTCATTTGATATTTTCTTGGCAAAGACACTGGGGTGGTTTACCATTTCCTTCTCATTTTACAGATGAGGAAACTGCAACAAACAAAATTAAGTAAGTGACTTGCCCAGGGTCACACAGCTAGTAAGTGTCTAAGACCAGATTGAACTCCTGACTCCAAGCCCAGCATTTTATCTATTATACCACCTAGCTGTTCCAGTTACTTAGAGTACATTGTAATGGGATTTTATCTGCAATGTTCTTCTTGTCAGTTAAAATTCCCAACAGACTAGCCAGCATAAGGAAGTTGAAAATGCACTGGATTTAAATCAGTACAGGTGTACTTGAATTTCAGTTCCACTACTTTACTTCCTACAGGAACTGGAAAATGCTAGTCATCTATTTGATCCTCAACTACCTTGTCTACAAAAATATGTGGGGCAGGGGAGAGACCAGATGAAAACAGAGGTCAATTCTAGCTCTACAGTCTTTTAAAATTTTTTTATTTTGTTTTTCATTTTGAATTCAGCAATCACTAATCACAATCATTTCAAGAGAAAAGCAAGGAAGTGAATGGTATAAGATGCTATGAATTCACTACATTATATCTTTTTAAAAGATATATGTATATATATATTATATATATATATATGCATTTCTGTGTATGTCTGTAAAACCTTTAAAAAGCAATGACAAATTAGCCTATTTCCCGCTTCTGCAACTTTCCTCCTTTCCCTCTATGCAGTTTTTAAAATGCTTTGTTGATTTTTTTTAATGAAATGTCTATCACAGTTCACCACCAGCCTTCAGTGAGGACTTTGAAATCCTCCCTTAAAATAAAGAAAAAATAATCAAATGTAATAGAAAAGTAGACCTCATACATGTATTGAGGCCCACCTATGGTGAGGACACCATCCTTGTGTGACTCCAAGGGAGGCAAAATACATACCTCTAGCCTTTTCTTTCCCCACCTTTCTCCAAGGAAGGTTTTCATTTCTGCCAGGAGGGAAAGCAAGAAGTTGAGGCTGCCGTCACTCCATTCTGTCCTCAGAAAGTGGAAATACCAGGCTAGAAATACATTTATCTACTCCCCTAAATACTATTAGTCTAGGAGATATGATCAAGTTCCATCTAATTTCTGATCAATTTGTCATTTTGGGAAGAAGGAGGACCCCAGACTTGACCCCTTTTGTACCTAATGCCATTTCAACAGTGGATCCAAATAGTGAATAGCAAAGAAACCCATTTATCTAAATCATAGCAAAAGAGAAATCAGAGAAGGTAGACAAAGGAGAGTAAATGTCAGACAATAAAGAATGAAGGAGCTCTCCCTTTGGGAATGAGATAGCTCAGCTCAGTCAAGAGAGACAGAACCTTGGATTTCACCAAGTCTCCCTAAAGTCTTCACTGTAGCAAGCTGGGAATAGGTGCATGATGGAGACTGCCCACTCCTCTCATGTCTTCCAAGAGTCTTTTCCTTCAGCTAACTGAAATGGATTTGGCCTCTTCCATTTTCTCTCTTGAAATGTCTGAGCCCTTGAAGACTCAAAGCTTGAGGAGTCCCAAAGGGAACTAACTTCTGTTGGAAGAGTCCTCAGAGGGGACTGGACCTGAAGAGTCCAGAAGTGGGAGTCATGAAAGCTGGAGAGTTCCTCTACCACCAACTCTGCCCTATCCCTTACACAGGACAGAGCATTCATCTCTACCAATATAGAGAGAATCCCATATGAATGGATAAGCGTTACACATGCAAAACAAATCAGCACAATGGCTATGTCTGAGAACTCCTGCCTGCTTAATCCATTAAAACTCTTCCAAGAAGTGGAAGGTATGTTTTATCATCAGTCTTTTGAAGTTACAATTGGATGTTGCTCAGATCAGAGTTTCAAAGTTTTTCAGAGATGTTGCTTTTCAGAGTATCTTTGTGGTCATCATGTTGTTATAGATAAAGTCTTTTTAAAAAGATAATCAAAGATTCTTTAATTGTCTAAAATAAGCAGAAGAGAAGCTACTGGTGGGAAGTAGGTCTCACTAGAACTGTCATTTATAACTTAGAGAGCCTACTGACTTATAGTCAATATAATATGCTACTATACTATAGTATAATACTATATATTATATATGTTTAATGTAATATAATGTAAGTGTAATATATGTATAATTATATTTATTATACTACATTATAAAACTATATATATTATATTATAATGCCATAATACTACTGCAAAAGTCTTGATATCATTCCCTTTTCAAAATCACTATAGTACTTTGAACAGGAGGTCAACACAAACTTCATTCAAAAGAGCTGAAGGATTGGGAGAAAGGTGGTTTCCCTTTCCCTCATCCTAGAAGAAATATCAACTGCTACTATGTGGAAGATGGAAGAAGCGTTTGAGTGGGCAAACTGAGCCTGGGTCTGAGCCTTCTCTTTTTGTTTCTATTTATTCTTTTCTGAATATATGTGATTAAATAGTGATGCTGAGATGGATGTATCCAGGCTCAGAAACAATCTTGTGAATTTGAGAAGCTTGGAGATTTTGAGTCCTCAGTTGATGCTGTCTAAACTTTAATTGAAGGACCTGCAACTCCTCCAGTGAACATGGAGATAATCACAAGTCAGTGAATGAGTTCAATCCCTGGCCAGGCTGGCCAGAGTACATCAGCTCTGAGGTATATGGTACAGAGCTGAGGTGAAATGTCTATTCAGCAGTCTCACAAACTGCTTTGTGTTCTGGTATTGAAGACTCAGGATCCTGGGAAAATGCAATAGTCATTATAATTTATATAGTGATTGCTTAAGTCTTGTCAATGTGTTAAGCATTGCTTCTATATAAAGGCAATAAATATCCATTACTGACCTGATTTACACTTCGTTAAATACCTTTCTTACTCTCCCCATTTTGGTGACACCCTAAGGTTAACAAAACCTGAATTTTAAATAATTTCTCTGAGGTACCAGGGTGGGTGATGGGTGAGGTATAATGAGACAGTGAGTACAAGAAAAGGAATCCTCCTCATGCTCGGGGCTAAGGAGTCAGGCTCCCCCAGAACTGCATATATGGGTCTAAATAGAAAGGGACCCTTATTGGAAAAAGAAGAGAGTAGAGTAGTCTATCCCTCTGAGACCAGCAATGGGTTCTAATTGTCTTATATAACAATTGTGGCTTTCCTGACACTAAACATGACTCTTGATCCACTACAGTAAACTGCTACAGTATATATTTAGAAGTGTACCAGAACTGAAGAATGAAAAATATGTTATGTAACGATTGTCTTCAGTATCCTAGTCATATAGAAGCTGTAAATGCCAGAAACTAATTGTTTCAGATGGGCATGGATAAAGGACTTGTTTACAGAAAAGAATGAGAAGAGTTATTATTTATCCTTTCATCTGTCTACATTGATTAAATGATTTATGCTGCTGTTTCTCTTTTTCTTTAAGAAGAAACTGAAGCTCAGTAAGATGAAATGATATTTAGGAAGTCCCAAAGCTAATAAGGAACAGAGCCAGAACTCAGGCAAGTCTCTCAACTTCTAACCCAATAGTACTTCCACCACACCAGGAAAAGTCATAAAGTTATTCTGCATAATATCTAGTATTTCTCTTTGTCATCATTCCATGCTCTCTCTCCTACCACCATCTCTGTAATATTTACTCTCATTATAAAATTTTCCTAAATGTTGGAGACAGAGGACAATTTGAGGAAGAAGAAGAAGAAGAAGAAGAAGAAGAAGAAGAAGAAGAAGGAGGAGGAGGAGGAGGAGGAGGAGGAGGAGGAGGAGGAGGAGAAAAATGATGAGGAGAAGAAAAGGAGGAGGAGGACAAGGAGGAAGGGGAAAAATGTTTAGGTATATTAGTATTATTAATATTAATATATTATTTTAATATTATATCATTATATAATATTTATATCTTAGTAAATATATATTTAGGTATATTAGTATTCAAATGTAACAATTTACTTAGTGCTTGTTATGTTACTTCTTGGCCATCTTCATTCCATATAGCCTACTCCCTGCTCCCTTACCCTCTTCTTACTCTAGTTCTGAGGCAATAATCAGATTAATAATGTCACTCTTGGAAAAGATGAATCAGTCAATTACCCTTTGATTCCAGTTACCACTTCTTGACTTTTCTGTTTGAAACATTCCTCCCTGACCTCCATGACTACTTCTCTTCTTTTAGAATATAAGCTCTTTATGCCCAAAGAACTATAAAAATGTGCATTCCCTTTGATCCAGCAATACCACTACTAGTTTTGTATCCCAAAGAGATGTTTTAAAAAAATGAAAAAGATCAATTTACAGAAAAATATGTATAGCAGCTCTTTTCATGGTGGTTAAGAATTAGAAATTGGGGTGTCCATCAAATTATGGTATATGATTGTGATGGCACATTATTATGCTATAAGAAATGACAAGCAGGATGATTTCAGAAAAACCTGCAAAGACTTACATGAGCTGATGCAAAGTGAAATGAGTCAAACCAGAACATTATTCGTAATAATAACAATGTTGTATGATGAAGAATTATGAACAACATAGCTCTTCTCAGCAATACAAAGATCCAAAACAATGACAAAGGACTCATGATGAAACGTGCTCCAGAGAAAGAATTGATATTGTTTGCACAATAATTTTTTCTTTCTTTCCATCTTTTCCTCCCTCCCTCCTTCCCTTCCTTCCTTCCTTCCTTCCTTCCTTCCTTCCTTCCTTCCTTCCTTCCTTCCTTCCTTCCTTCCTTCCTTCCTTCCATCCTTCCGTCCATCTCTCTGCTTGAATCTTCTTGTACAAAATGACTAATATAGGAATGTTTTACATGATTGCACACATACAATTTATATTGGATTGCTTGCCATCTCCTGGAGAGGGAGGAAAGGATAGAATTTGGAACACAAAACAAACAAACAAACAAAAAACTAATGTAAAAAATTTTTTTTTAAATTTGGAACCCAAAATTTTGTGAAAATGAATGTAAAAAGTTAAATAAATAAATTTATATTAAAAAAATTTTTTTAAACATGTAATTAAGAAAAAACCAAAATATTAGTTAAAAAAAGAATATACGTTTCTTAAGGGAACATACCATCTTGCTTATTTGAACTTGCATCCCCAGGGCCTAGCATAGTGCTTAACATATAGTAAGCATTTAATTGATACTCCCTCTCTCTTATTTCATAGAGCTATTGTAGGAGAGCATTTTGTAAACATAAAGCACTATGATAATTAGTATAATTGCTACATGCAGAGGTTCCCAAATTTATTTGGCCTACCACCTACTTTTCAAAAAAAATAATTACTCAGTGTCGCCCTTGAAATCTTTAACCCTTTAATGGTTTGGGTTTTTTTGGAAATTTGTGTGATTTCAAAAAGATATAAAATATTTTTAAATGACACATCTTTAATAATTTATTATAAATTTTTGGGTTTTTTCCTGCATTGAAATTTTGATGATGCAATGTTGCATCATGTAACCATATAGTATTGTATTGCAAGCAAGTCATTGCACACACATATTCCTGCCAATATATGCTGGACTTGAGGACAATGGACAACATACTCACCTGCCAACACTTGCTTGTGAAGACCTATCAGCAGACTTGACCATTGATCAGTTATAACTTGCATTTTGAGTGTTTATTTGGAAAATAATGTAATCACTACAACTTAATTGCTACATAACAGATGTAACATGTACAGTTTTTCAAAATTTTCTTCTTTCTTCATGCTTCCACTGCCCCTTTATTTTTATTCAACACCCCAATTGCACCAAGGCTACAATCACCTTCCTGGATCATTCCAGCACCCCAAGAGGGTAGTATCACCCGTTTTGGAAAACTTTGGCTACAGGCAAGGTCCTGTACCAGGAGGCAGAGATAAAAAGATAGATGTGACATAGACCATGCCCTTCAAAGTACTCAAAAATCTAAGATAATGGGAAAACCATATATACATATAATGATGATTTTTGAAAAGGGCAAAACCATGCAAATGCGTAACAATGATTATTTGAAAGGGTAAAGATGTGCATATAAAATGATTTGAAAGACAATATAGGGTAGTGCATAGAGTCAGAATCTGTGCTTCTGTGCTTCATCAATCAGTCAATAAATTCTTAAGTATCTACTATATGCCAGGTACTTCTTTTTTTGCCAGCTTTTTAT
The DNA here is from genome assembly GCA_023548195.1 of Bettongia penicillata ogilbyi. Classification (NCBI taxonomy): domain Eukaryota; kingdom Metazoa; phylum Chordata; class Mammalia; order Diprotodontia; family Potoroidae; genus Bettongia; species Bettongia penicillata. The sequence continues at coordinate 8,469,421 of JAJHZJ010000197.1, forward strand.
CCCCAGAGCTCAGTACAGTTTCTGGCACATAGAAAGCCCTTAAAATGTATTCATTGACTTGATTAATGCTTTCTGTCATTTAAAACTAACCTTGGCAATAGGATCCTTCTTAATTTTCTCATCATCTTACTTTACTTCCTTCCTTCTGATATTTACAGAGCGCTTTCCTCAGTTTCCTTATCTGGAAAATGAACAAAATATTACTCTCTCTATCTACTTTACTGGGTAATTGTGAGGAAAGAACTTTGAAATTTTATAGTTTCAAAATCAAATACATTGTCTCATTTAAATCAATGAAAAAGTTTTCAATATTTTTCCATTAACTGAGCAGGAAGGGGTGAGGGTGGGGGTGGCAGCGGGGAGGGAATCTCAATCCTAGAGACAAATTTGTTCTTCATGTTAATTCTCCACTCTAACTGCTAGATAATAAGCATTTTTGTTTAATTGCTGATAATGACCTTTACCCAGTCAGACCTCAATTATGTCCTAAATGCTTCAATGGTTCCCAGTCATCTGATCTCTGTATCTCTCTAGGTAGGACTGCAACTGTGTTTTATTTTATTTTTTTATCTCCCCTAATAACTGGTAAGGTGCTTTTCACATAGTAGGAGCTTGTTAAATGTTCATACGATTGCAAGGTTGCTGGGTTATTATTTTTTTTATTGCAGAATAAGCACTGTTTGAATAAACAGAGCTGATAACCTAAATTCTGTCTAGAGGGGCTAAGAAAGAATTCTGAAGTTAGAGAAGGGAAGTTGTCATTGCAAAGTCTCTTTAATTGGAGAGATTACCTTCCTATGCATGGATGAACTAAGAAGTTTTGTTTTGATGTATACAGAAGAAATTATCCAGCAGGCCTCCCTTGAAGATGCAAGTCTTAAAAAGCTTTATAAACTATTAACTGAGCAAGAGGCCAATTTATCCAAAAGAAAGGTCAATCTGCTAAATAAGACCCTCAAAGCCCTCAAACCTTACTGAAGCAATCAGAGCCAGACCTTCACAAAGTCAGGCCTGTCTCCCCAGGGTCCCAAAGGAACACACCACATTCTAGCCTCTGCATTTTCCCTCCTATTGTTTCCTTCCATTTGCAAGCCTTCCCACTTGGCTCCACTGAGCCAAGCCTCATTCATTTTTCTTCAAGTCCCATTTGCTCCATGAAGCCATCCCTAAGTTTAGAATGCTAGGGTTCAGAGCTGGATGGGATCCTTAAAGATTATCTAGCTCTTTTTTGTGTCCTGAACCCCTTTGGCAGTCTGGTGAAGCCTGTGGATCCCTTCTCAGACTAGAGTTTTTTAAGTATGTAAAATAAAAATATAATTATAGTGATAGCTAACATTTATAGAGTTTGGTAGTTAGGTGGTGAAGTGGATAGAGCACAAGGCCTGGGGACAGAAAGACCTGAGTTTAAATTTGGCTTCAGATACTTACAAGCTTATGTAACCCTGGGCAAATCAATTACCCCTGTTTGCCTCAATTTCCTTATCGGTAAAATGAGCTTGAGAAGGAAATGGCAAACACTCCAGTATCTTTGCCAAGAAAATCTCATATGGGATCACAAATTGTTGAACATGACTGAAATGAGTGATTCAAAACCTCACTAAGACTTTTGGGATATCCTGTATATAAAAGTTACTAATAGGTAGCATTGATACTGCACTTTTGTGTGTGTATGTGTGTGTGTGTGTTTTGGGGTTGGGGGGGAGGCAGGAAGCAGGTCAATCCTTGGTACTTTTTTCTTGCTTTCCTTCTTCTTAAAATCTTTATCATTCTTCCCCCTTATTCCCATCGAACTTCTCCTCACAACTTTCCCTCTTCTAGTCTAAATGAAAACTTACCCTTATAAGCAAAAAAGTTTCAGATCAAGTTTATAGATTAGTGTTGACTGAAAATGCCTTATTTTGTAAACACAGTCTATCACATCTCAGCTAAGAGGAAGATTTGCATTAAAATAGGAGTAATAATAGCATCTACCTCATTCGGTTTTTGTAGGGATCAAGTAATATCTATAAACTGCTATAGAAATATTGGCTATTAATATTATTGTGAACTATTCCCTCACTGTTGGACATTTATGTTGTTTTCAGGTTCATCACATTACAAATAATGATACTAAAAAGGTTGGGGTTGGTGGTATGTCAGAGATTTTGTTTTTAACTTTTTTTTTGCTTTATTAGTGAAGTATTTGTTCAAGTAATTATTAACAATTTCCTTCCTTTTTTTTTTTTTTTTTTTTGTAAAACAGCCATGTATATAATTTTTTCTAGCTATCCATTGGAGACTGGGAGGTACCTTTGTATGTTTTTAATGGTTCTTCATAAATTTTAGATTTTGATTTTTTCTGACATTTACTTTTTTGCTCAATCTGTTATTTTTAACTTATATTGGTTACTTTTTTTTTTTTACGATTTAAAAAAAAAAAATTCTATCACATCTATCTTGTTCCCTCCAGAACTAAGGTAAATAGATATTATATTTTTTCTGGCATCTTTTCCAGCAACTATAAACTATGCCATAATCCTTTGCCATATATGATCTCCGAGTCCAGGGTGAGACACTGTGTCACAGACTTTTTTGGGGGGGAGGAGAATGTCTTATACAAATTACTCTTACTATATTACCTTAATAAATATCCCTTTCTAAAACTTAATTGTCTTCCTGAGTCACAGAGAGTAATAGACAATCATGGTAAGAACTAAATTTAATACTAAAAAGACACTACTTTAACCCCTCGGGCTATGCTGAGAAGACAACTCTGGGGAATGGATTTATCCATAGAAGTAAGAATTAGAATAGTACCTCACCCTTCCCTTTCTCAATTTAAGTAAAATAAGAATATGGAATCCGCCCTGTCTCATCGCATCCCACCCCACCCTAGGGAATCTCATCATACTTTAGTGGCATTAATTTGTAATGCCCCTTTCCAAGAAGTGCTGTTCTAATTCTTTTTCCTTTCCCCTTCTAGGATACTCTAGGGTCTCCTCCTATTCCTCATGGAGTTAGTGGGATACAATGGGGAATATTCTGTAACCCTAGTCTGAGAGATCCAATCCTGATCTTTGCCTTTTGCCTTACTACTTATCTCTTTTTGTCATACCATTTTATGACCTTCTTTCTGTCTAACCCTCTCAGATACCTTATGGAGGTCCCAATCACTTTCCCCCCTCTAATAGAATTTAATACTAAGATCTGCAGTCCTGTATCTTAGTAGTTGACTTCTTGAAGTGTCTGCCTTAGCCCCACAGCAGAGTTCATTGCAAGGCACTGGTTTCACACCTTACTTTGTGCAATCATCTTTTTGATGTTGCCAACTTTACTTTCTCCTAGGTCTACCCAATTCATACTCTTCCATCTGTGCTATAGTCCAGTATTGGTTAATTCTCATTCTCCTACTGCCCATCAAACAGGAAGACATTGAAAACCCAGTTTTTACTTGGGATCCTTCTCTCAGTTGAGAGATAATACCTCTCTATCATCATATCACCTATAATATTGACTTACCAATGAAAGAACACATTTTTCCCACTAAAATTCTAATTTACTACTTCTATCTACTCTATTATTGATTTTCTTATCATATCCTTAACTCCATAGATTTCTTTTTTAGCCTGTGAACGTTCTCTGTAACTTCTCAATGTCTCTCAAATGCAATGTTTTTTCTTTTTTTTCCTTTGTAAATAAAGTCAAAGTGACTCCCTCCACCTCACATTTGTGGTCCTATTATACGAAAATAAACGTTTCATTTTTGAGTCTCTCAATGATAGTTAAAAGTATTTTAATGGCGGGGAGGATCAGTGTGCAGATTGAGTACCATAATTGAGGGGAAAGACCATCTGTATTGCTTGCTTATAATTATGTCACCCTCACTTAGCAATAGCAAGAACTTAATAGGGTTATTTATCTATCCTTCTACTTAATTACTACATTCCTACACAATCTATCTAAATACCTTTGAAGGTGAAGAAAATAATCAATTATTAACAGAGCAACACAGTTACTGAGGAGGTAAAGAAGTCCAGAAAGTGAGAGGAATTCACAAGGGAAATTAACATGCCTAAGGCCCCTCCCTAGATGATGATCTGTGACAGGGAGTCACCAATCATGATAGTGGGCCTTGGGGCACAGTTTTCTCAAGGGTTCTTACCTAGAGTTAGGAAGAAGTGGTGAGAGTGATTCAACTCTGAAGTAAAGAGAATATGATTAGAATATTTGTTATTTTTTTGGGGGGGGAATGTCAACTGAAATTTCCTTTTTTGGAATATTTCCTTTTCTTTCTTTCAACCACACTGTTATGTTGCTTGGCTGTTCTTGTAATTTAAAGGTTTTTTTTTCCTTGTTGCTTGCAAAATGTATCATCATTATAGTTCTGAGGTTTAACTTCAGTGTTTCTAAGTGAGTAGAACTTGGGTTTCTTACGGTTTGTGTTCTCGTTCTGTGCTTTATTATATGTTTCCGAAATGTCTGTGCAATTTCTCTGTATGAGTTCTTGATGTGTAGTATTTAAGTTTTCATTATGTTTTTCTGGATGACTTATAGTCCTTAGCTTAATTCTCAATATATTGTCAAGATCAATATTCATGTTTGGCTGAGCTCTTATATATTCTTCCAGTCATGGTTTTGGATTTTTTTTTTTTACTTTGCTTCACATTTTGCCTTCTGCCTCCAGTGTTTGCATTCTAATTCTATTGTTTTCTTTTTCAGAGAAATGCACTATTATGACATATGTTTGTCATGTTTTAAATTTTCTAGTCTTGATTAGACTTGATGATTTCTTATGAGTTCTGATTTCTTAGGAATCTAATTTCTCTGACATTTTCACTTAATTCTTTGTTATTCTATACAGTTCTTCGAGATTTCTAAAGAGCTACTGCATTGCTGTTTCATTGGTCCTTACAAAATCTTTTGTAATACCTTTCAAGTTCTGGGAATTTTGAGGAGATGGCATGGTACAATGATGTAGTGGAAAATGTGAAAGAATGGAAGTTGGAGAACATGGATTCAAATGTGGCTCTGGCCACTTTCTACCTGTATGTTCTTGGTCACTTTATTTTCTATGGACTACAGTTTCATCTATAAAATGAAGGATAGATATAAAAGGTCTCTTCCATCTCTGAATCTCTGAAAAAGAGAAAAATATAATTAGCCCATGGTTGGTTACAAAGTACTTCTCTGTTAAGATTTCTTTATGTCTGCTCACTTTTCCTCAGTAAGTTTTTGTCTATTTTTCATCATTCATTTCACTGATTTTTCTGTGGTAGTCTTGCAGTTAACATGCTTTTTTTTCCCTTCTGGGTACCCACTGCTGTAGGGCCCCTTCTCCAACACTTACTTTCTGTTCAGTTTTCTCAGACCAGGTTTGCGTCCTCCATGGAGAGAGGGTGACCAGCTGGAACACTGAAGCAGAGAGATTCCAAAAGGCTCCTGGAGTTGGGACCCTTCAAAATGTAGTTCTCCCCTGAACTGGTTCAGGCCAGGGTTATGAGAGAAGTGGGAACCAGAAAAGGGAGTGTCAGGCTGGAGAATTTGTCTTTATTTTATTCATAAGGTCAAGATTGCTTTGTGACATGCTTTTCCCTATTCCTCTATCCATCAACAATTTAATATATGTTTACACACATATGTATACCTATATTTATGCATATGTGTATTATATATGCATCCATACATATAAAGCCTTAATTATAAGTAATTAGTAGATAGGGTATGTTTTCTTCTGAATTTATGATTTTGTCTATTTATATAAAGGATTTCTAGTGCAAAATCTCCTTCCACTGATGGAGATTAGCAGCATTTCTGCAACTTTTAGTCTTAGAAAATTGAGTAGAGAACCAAGAGGTCGTGACTTAGTCTCAGAGCTAGTTTATGTTGGAGAGAGAATTTGATCCAAGGTTCTCCTAACTATACAATCAGTTCTCTATTCTCTGCCATGCAATGTCTCCACAACTATATTGTCTGGGAAGATACTTCTATATTTTAAGGATTTTGTGTATTTTTTTATTTTTTAATTTTATTTATTTATTTAACTTTTTACATTAATTTTCACAAAATTTTGGGTTCCAAATTTTCTCCCCTTTTATCCCCTTCCCCCACCCCAATACACCAAGCAATCTAATTTTCCCTATCTCCAGTCTGCCCTCTCTTCTGTCATCCCTCCCTTCTCTTGTCCCCATCTTCTCTTTTCTCCTGTAGGGCCAGATGACTTTCTATTCCTCATTAACTGTATGTCTTCTTTCCTAGTAGCAACAACAATACTAAACAGTTGTTCCTAAAACTTTGAGTTCCAAATTCTCCCCATCCCTCCCTCCCCACCCATTCCCTTTGGGAAGGCAGGCAATTCAATATAGGCCATATCTGTGTAGTTTTGCAAATGACTTCCATGATAGTCGTGTTGTGTAAGACTAACTGAATTACCCTCCATCCTATCCTGCCCCTCATTGTTTCTCTTCTGTCTTTTGATCCTGTCCCTCCCCGAGTGTTGACTTCAAATTGCTCCCTCCTCCCTTTGCCCTCCCTTCTATCATCCCCCCCTTGCTTATCTCCTCCCCCACTTTCCTATACTGTAAGATAGGTTTTCATACCAAAATGAGTGTGCATTTTATTCCTTCCTTTAGTCAAATGTGATAAGGGTAAACTTCTTGGTTTTTTTTTTCTCAGCTCTCCTCTTTTTCCCTCCACTAAAAAGTCTCCTACTTGCCTCTTAAATGACATATAATTACCCCATTCCATTTCACCCTCTTTCCTCCCACTACATTACTCTCTCACCATTTACCTTAATTTCTTTTAAGCTATGGTCCCATCCTTTTCAATTCACTCTGTGCTCTCTGTCTCTGTATGTGTGTGCATGTGTGTATGTGTGTGTGTGTGCATGCGTGTACGTGTGTGTGTGGTCCCACAAACTACCCAGATACTGAATAGTTTTAAGAGTTACAAATATTGTCTTTCCATGTATGAATGTAAACAGTTCACTTCTGGTTAAGTCCCTTAAGACTTCTCTTTGCTGTTTCCTTTTTCATGCTTCTTCTCATTCTTGTGTTTGAAAGTCAAATTTTCTTTTTAGCTCTGGTCTTTTCATCAATAATGTTTGAAAGTCCTCTGTTTCACTGAAAGACCATATTTTCCCCTGAAGTATTATACTCAGTTTAGCTGGGTAGGTGATTCTTGGTTTGAGTCCTAGTTCCTTTGACTTCTGGAATATCCTATTCCACGCCCTTCGATCCCTTAATGTAGAAGCTGCTAGATCTTGAGTTATCCTGATTGTATTTCCACAATACTGGAATTCTTTCTTTCTAGCTGCTTGTAAGATTTTCTCCTTGACCTGGTAGTTCTGGAATTTGGCCACAATGTTCCTAGGAGTTTCTCTTTTTGGATCTCTTTCAGGTGGTGATCGATGGATTCTTTCAATACTTATTTTGCCCTCTGGTTGTAGAATCTCAGGGCAGTTTTCCTTGATAATTTCATGGAAGATGATATCTAGGCTCTTTTTTTGATCATGACTTTCAGATAGTCCCATAATTTTTAAATTGTCTCTCCTGGATCTTCCAGGTCAGTTGTTTTTCCCATGAGATATTTCACATTCTCTTCCATTTTTCATTCTTTTGGTTTTGTTTGGTGATTTCTTGATTTCTCGTAAAGTCATTAGACTCCATCTGTTCCATTCTAATTTTGAGAGAACTATTATTTTCAGTGAGCTTTTGAACCTCTTTTTCCATTTGGCTAATTCTGCTTTTGAAAGCATTCTTCTCCTCATTGGCTTTTTGAACCTCTTTTTCCAATTGAGTGAGCCTATTTTTCAAGGTGTTATTTTCTTCAGCATTTTTTTGGGTCTCCTTTACCAAGGTATTGACCCGTTTTTCATACTTTTCTTGCATCTGTCTTATTTCTCTTCCCAGTTTTACTCCACCTGTCTAACTTGCTTTTCAAAATCATTTTTGAGCTCTTCCAAGGCCTGAGCCCATCCAACATCCCCCTGGGATGTCTGGGGTACTGAGGCTCTGCCCTCCATATCTTTCCCTGATGGCAAGAATATGTCCTCGTCATCGTCAGATCCGAAAGTCAGGATCTTTTGCATCTGTTCAAAAAAACTCTCTAGAGCCTTATTTTTCTTCCCTTTTCTAGGCATTTTCCCAGCCAGTTACTTGACTACTGAGATTCCTGTCCACCCCTGTCTAGCTCCGCCCAGCTAGTGCTTGGGGTCTGAGATTCAAATGGGCTTTCTGCGGCAGGCGCGGCTGCTTTTCAATGTGAGCTTTAGTTCTGGTGCTGGGGTGGGGGCAGGGCCGCCTCCCAGACTCAGTTCCCTCAGGGGCTTTATGCAGAGACCTTCAGAAATGGAGCGGGTGGGGCAGGGCCGTCTCCCAGGCTCAGCTCTTTCAGGTGGTTTATGCAGAGACTTTCAGTAATGAAGATCCTGCCTGCTGCTGGGGGAATTCCGGGCGTGCCACTGCTGCCTCCACCGCCCCTGCCTCCGCTGCTTCCTGCTCCCGCCTCTGCCTCCACCGCTTCCTCCTGAGGGGACCCGAGCCACGGAGACACCTCGTTCCCCTCTCGGCCGGCCCAGCCGTCTCTCTCACTGACCTGTAGAGTCTGTGGGCGGAGGGACCTTCCTGGCCGCCGGAGCCTCCATCCCTGAAGCCTGTTCGGATCAGCTTCTCTGGGACCGTGGCCAGGGCAGTGCTGGGTTGGGGTCCGCTTTCTGGGGCGCGAGGGACCCTGGGGATGGCTCTCTGGAATGGAAATCTCTTCTACTGTGTTTCTGCACACCCTGCAGTGATCCAGAACTTGTAGGGAGCTCTTCTTACATTAAATCTATGGGCTGTGGGTTCAGAGCTCGCATACGTGCATCTTTCTACTCCGCCATCTTGACTCCGCCTGTCGCTTTTATTTTTGCCCAGTTTTTTTCATTTTTTCCTATGTTGTTTGTAGAAATTCTAATGCTATACTGATTTTTTTTTAACATAACACCTTTTTTTTTTCTTTCTGTATGCCTTGGAGAATCTTACTTTTGAAATTGTAATTGTGAAGTTCAACAGTTACATGCCCCTGCATAATCAGTTTGGATTTCACTAAGTCAAAGTCCGGTATAGTCTTTCTTCTGTGGAGTGTTGCCTAATCTTAAACAGTCTCAAAATTTTTCTCTAATTTGGTCTTTTAAAATAGTGTCTAGTCATTTCCTTTTTCCTAGTGCTTTCTGGGATGCTAATTAATTTAGTGTTTTCACTTCTTTCTTTGTCTCCCAAAGCTATTACTTTATCCTGCATAACAGAAGACTATTAGAATCATAGACTATATTTAGAGCTGTAATGCAAACTCATCTAGTCCAACCCCTTCATGTTACAAATGAATAAATTGAGGCCTAGGGAGGTTACATGACTCATCCAAGCTCATACAACTAGCGCATAAACGGTTGCTTTTTAAGTTCTGGTACATCTTTGATTTGTTCTTCAATCTTTTTTTTCTTAACTTTATTTTGTTATTTGCTGCTTCTATTGATGTGTTTAATGTTTAGATGTTACTTTGCAATTTCCCTAATTGTTTTTTACCTTTTCATATAAATTTCATTTAAGTCCTTTTAATTCCATAATATATTCATTATTCAATTTAACTTGCTATTTCTTTCTTCCTTCTTTCCTATCCATCAATGCTTGAACTTGCCTTTCTGGGGAAAAAAAGTTTCTTTCTTTGATCTTTTGATAGAATTTGCTTATTATATCACATTACTAAAATTTTATTCATTTTTTTTCCATGCAGGGATTGGACAATATAGCAGTGGTGACCCAGCAACAAATATTAGCTCTCTAGCCTAAGAGACTGGGGGAAAGGGAGAAGGGAGGATATGGGGAGAAATCCCATTCTTTTTATTTAGATTGAAAGGTGAAGTCATAAGGACCTCAAAGAACTCAAGTCACCCAATTAGGACCCAGAAATGTGAGTGGTAGATATGAACAACCAACCTGGTTTACTATCAGTTTCTGGTTCCTAAAGTTATGGAAGTACAAGGTTGACATTGTGGCTACTGGAGGTTGAAGCTCTAACAGTCAACCTGGCATAGTTAAAGATTATACTTTGGATGTAAGCTATTAGTCTGATGGTTAAACATTCTGGAACTGAGATATTGGATATTGGACTTGGTAGTTGTAGGAATCTAGAATTAGGGTGGCAAGTAGATGTCACAATCATTGGAGAAGTCTGAAACCTGGCAGGTATGTATGGCTGGCCTAGTGATTGCTGGAATCTGACACCATAATGGTATTTAATTGGTCTGTTAAATATATTATTATACATATCATCTCAGTAAATTTTTATAATGATCCTGTTAGGTAGGCAGGACAACAATTATTCTCTCCTCTGCCCCTTTCCCCACTTTAAAGATGGGAAAACTGAGGTTCAGTAGAATTTAAAACACTTGCACAAAGTTAAACAACTTTTAATTAGTAGTGAAGTAAGTACTAGAACTTCGGTTCCTCCTATCCAACTCATTTTCCACTCTATTACTTCTCACTAATACTGTGACTGTTAACTGCATTGTTATTACTACTAACATTTTCTGTAAATATAAACACCTAGCATGAAGATTTATAACTTTAAGATTCTCAAATCCTAAGGCGGAGAGAATTCTCTGAGGTCCACTTGATTTTCTGGTCTCCAACTTACATTGAGTATTTGTTTTACATTTTTGTAAGAAGAAAAAAAACAAAAAATAAAATATGACCAGAGTCTGGAGACTTCAACTTCCAATTTATTTTGCCAAAACATTCATTCAGGTCCTAGGTGAGATCAAATGCTAGATCATGGGGATCCGAGGATGGAAACAGAACAGGTCTTTTTCTTAAGAAACTTATAAACTAACAGAAGCAGGAATGCATGCATACACACATACATAACACAAATAAACATAATACAGGAGGACTTAGATAGATGCAAAAAGGTCTAGGAAAAGCACTATAAGCAGTTTGAGAAATAAGGGCTTCTTTTTCACAAGTGAGAAACTTCTCTACAGTATCTGAAATTTTTTTTTATGTAATTCAGTTCCCTGAATTGATAGATGAATCCTATGTACATCATCTCTGCCAGGTGGTCATTCAGTCTCTGGTTGGAGGACCCCAATAACAGAGCACTCATTTACTCCAAGGTCAGTCAATTTCATTTTTGGACAACTTTTAATTGTTATGAAACTCTTCTTAATATTGAGATGAAATCTGCTTCCCTGCAATTTTAAATAGGATCATAGATTGAGAAGGGAAGGGATTTTATGGGTCATTTCATCTAACCTCATGTTACATATAAGAAAATTAAAAGTTTGGGAGGCTGTGTCTTGCTCATGGTCATATAGGCCACTATGGTGCTGCTTATTTTTAAAGGAACCTTCACTCTATCCCCAAATCTGGCAACGAACTTCTTCACTCACAATTTTGTTCAAATCTACCACTACCACTACCATGTTCTCCTTACACTGAGAAGGATATGAAGAAGAGGGCCAGGAACAGTGAAATGAGCAATTTCAAGGAAGGAGAGATTTCTTTTCACCAGCTAGAAGTCATTTTGTACCATGGCTGAGATTTTTGATGTACTTTAGCTCCTTGTATTGATGGATACATCCAACAATTTAGCAGTTATTCCATATATCAGAGTTGTGTTGTATAAGGAACCAAAACCAAAACCTCAAAGTGATTTACTTGGCTCAAAATGTAAATATTTGTTCCTCCAATGCTAAAAACGATGCCATCCCTGCAATTTCACACTCCTATTTCAGCCATCTGGCCTGTACTGGTAGGCAGTTTTTGGATAAACAAAAATATCTGTGACTGTGCCTTCATAGAGTAAGTTTTTATCACTGGGGGCAATTACAAAAATGATTCAGTCAATTGACCTTCAGGAGTTTTCAGGGAAGAGTTTTTGGAGGTCCAGTATCTCACTTTCGAGGGGGCTTTAAAGGAAAGATTAACCTCTATAGCCCTCTCTTACTGAGGGCCTATTAGATGTGCCACCTGAAGTAAATAATTTGTTTTGGATACAATAAAAAGCATATGTTTACCCTTACGCTAGCTAAAATAGTGCATTGTTGGGAGCCACAGCTGTGCCTTGCCAGTTGCTTTAATGAGGTGACTATAATGTTAAATGCACAGGCAGGTACCTATCTGGTATGCCTCTGAAACCATAAATTCCCACGTTCCCCTTCCAAATGCACAAACCTCATCTTTCTCTGTAGGCACTGGACCTTTGACAGCATATTAGCTCTCAGCCTTGCCCAACACCAGGAGAGCACGCCTGTGTGCACTGATGTACAAGTGAGAGTGCTTTTATGGCAGGTTCCCCACACCTGTGGCTGCACACAGCCCTGACTGTGACCCTCAGCCCACCAGGGGTTGACCCCTTCTGAAACAAAAGGGAGAAAAAGGAAGGAGAAAAATTAGATGGAGAGAGACAGTGAGAAAGAGGGAAGGATGGAAAAGAAAGAGAAAGAAGGAAGAGGAAACAGAGAGAGAGATCTAAGTCTGTTATAAACATACACCATATTCCAAAGAAAAATCAGGAAACAATAGTACTGAGGAAAGCTTTCAGCCTGGACTTAAATTTCCCTTCCTGTACCTGATACAACTGGGGCTTAATATAGTCCTCATTCTACTAGTAAAGCACTCAACACATTAGTGGCTTTTAATCTTATTTATTACAGCTAAAACTATTACCACTCAAACCATCATCTGTAGATCTCAAATCAGGTTAAATGATTACTCCAGAGTGCAACAGATTTTGACAAAAGCCTAATCTTTAGATTTGGTCAATGGATTCTTAAGGATTTTAAAATTAGGAAAACATAAAGCTTGAATAGACTGAAATCTTTAGGGATTATAAAGAAAAATATTCCTCAATATTTTCACAGTTTCTGTGCATTCTTTCTTTGCAGTATAAAGGCTTGGGAATAAATTGATGAAGTTGGAATCTAAAAATTACAGACTCTCCTTAAGCTGTGGCAACCTCCCAGAATTCATACCCTTTCTTCACTGGGTCAGTTGAGCAACAGAGATGATGTTTATTTTCCTCAGGCTCAGAATGAAGTTCATATCAAACAGAGGCTGGCATATTATGCCATATGGTCACTGGTATAAACACTACTTGTGTGGCCCCCTTTGTTGCTGGATCACACCAAAAGAAATGACTCCTTTGGATGAAAAGAACTCTGAACCAGGATTGGGGAGACCAATATTCATATAATATAGTACAGACATTAGATTGATAATCAACTCTAACTTTGCTGTTCAGATAACGTATAACCTTAAGTAAGCTGCTTCACTTCCCAGGACCTCATTTCCCCCTTTTTTTAAAATGTAGGGATTGAACTACTTGATCTTTAAGTTTTCTTCCAGTTCTGTGCTACTATGATCCTTATTTTGTATTCAACAAATGATAAAACACAGTCAGTTTTTATTAAATACTTGATTTTTCTCTTCATTCATACCTCAGAAACCATCTGTGTTCACACTTGTCCTTTCCTCCTTCATTGCCATCTCAGAGGAAGAGATGATCTTTTTCTGGGCCAACATGAAACTTTCCATCTGGGCCCCTTGATCCAGTGGCTCCAAGTCAGCTTGAAAGGAGGTCTTAGTATCATACCCTATAGAGTTGTGTTTAGCCCTATGCTTTGAAAATTATTGTTTTTTTAAATCAATGACAGTGATAAAATTATCTGTGGTATTCTTTGATTTGCACACTGACGTACCCTATAGGATGACAGAATTAAACTCCAAAGAAATATTAACTATCTTTTAAAAATAGGTTGAATTTATCAATAGGAAATCAAATAGGAATAAATGTGAAGTTTAACATTTAGGTTCATGAAATTCACAGGATTGGGAAGGCATAGTTTTGAAAATAGCTTGAAAAACAGCATTAGGTTTTTTAGAATCCTATAAGTTCAATATGTCAACTGTATATATGATATGGCAGTCACAAAAGCAAAAAAACGTCTCAAGTTGCATAAAAAGCAAGGAATCAACCCCAACAACTTAGGGAGCCCCAAAGGCTACTTAGTCTAACATTGTGATTTTTGCAAATGAGAAACCTGAGGTTCAGGGAAGTTAAGGGACTTGCCCAAGGTCAAAAAGGTAGTAAGCACCTGAACCCAGGTCCTCTGACTCCAGTCAGTAGTTTTTCCATGCTGCCAATTCTTCTCAGAATTAGGAGGTGATTGTCCCATTGTACTATGCCTCACTCAGTGCTGTGCTCAATTCTGGGGACTATATTTTTGAAAAGAAGTTGATAGTTGTTCCTATTAAGATGGCTGTCTGAAAAGGAGGCTGGCTACAGTTCCTGTGTAACTAAATCAACAAAACCTTAAAATTTGCACCAAATCAAATAATTACTTTAAAAAATCCAATAAAAAACTACAGTAGGTGACTTCTTTTACCCTAGAACTTTACAAAAGTCAGCCAGAAGCCCATGGAAAATAGGAAAGGGACTCCTTTCAGCAAAGTTGGCACTAGCTGGGTGAGAAACAAGACTGTGTAGTCTAAAGAGCAAAGGGATTCCATGAGAAAGCCCCAGGGTGAATATATTACCCCAGGGCAGGACTTTGGAAATCTGGGGAAGTGGCAGCACTGAGAACTGGACTATCCAGATCCAAGGTCTCTGAGGTCCCTAACACTATGTGCTGAGACATGAGAGGGAGTTGAAGATCCAGAGCTCAGAATCTCAAAGATCTAAGGGGAATCAACCCTGTAAGATGGAAGTCAGTGGATCCTTGGAGATCCAAGCTAAGATTAAGTAGGTCCTGTCATTTCACTTCGAAGAACTTCAGGATCTGTCACAAGATCCCTATTAAGAAACTAGATAGAAAGATGTTAAAAAACCATGAAGCAGTATCAAAAATTACTGCAAAATTTCAAAGATTTCTCAAAAGGAATAACTCCACAACAACTGCAAGCAAAAACACAGAGAAAAAGATTTTAGAGAAAGATGGCATGAATACCTAGAAGAAATGAAACAAAAGATAAAAAATTAAATTAAAGCTCTGAAGGAAAGAACTGAAAAGAGAATAAATAGTTTAGTAGAGAAAATGGTAAATTTCTCCCAAGAAATAAACTCTGGAAACTAGAAGACACCAAACAGAAATTAATGGGTATGTATGTATATGTTCATATATACACATACACCTATATACATACATATATGTGTATACACAAAATTAAATTATTAGAAAAAAAGACTGTGGATGTGAAAAATAACTCACCTGGAAAACATGTCAAAGAGAAATTATTTAAGAATCATTGGATTCCCTAAGCACAGTGATTTTTTTTTTAAATGAGCACACAATTTTGACAAATCAGAAAGGAAAACTGCCCACACCTACTAGAATCAGAGGACAACAATAGAGCAAATCCACTAATACTTCCTGAAAGTAGCCCCAAAAGAAAAGTCTGAAGAATGTTATAACCAAAATTCAGAGGTTCCACTTCAAAGGGAAAAAAAAAAAAAGCTGTGAACATCCAGAAGTTCCCACATAACACCTGCAAGCTTCCTTCTATAAAAAGAGATCTTGACATACAATATCTCCAAAGGCTTTTTACTCTTTTTAGTCTTACAATCAAGAGTAACTTAACCTTGCAAAGCTGAATTTCATCCTTGGTGGGATGGAGGGAGGGGAGAGGAGGAATGAATTTCCAATGGGATAAAGAACTTTTCAGCATTGCTAATAAAAAGATCAGAATTGAGTAGGAACTTTGAAATATATGCACAACAGTCCAGAGAAACCTAGAAAGGTAAACTTATTTTAGCAAATGGAAGGAATTGTATGAAGTAGTGCTAACATTCTAATAGAAAAAGAAACAAGTATCTCTTCAAAAGTATCTTCGAAAGGTACTGAGTTACCAGGAACAGGGTGTATTGCTTCTGTTCTGAGGGTTTTAAAGTGGGAAAGCGAATGAAAGATTAGGACAATATACTAGTGTTGAAAAGTTTAAATAAGAAGTGGACTTGGCTATTTCTCTTAATTGGTGTGTGAGAAGCGTACACAAAGATGAAGGGGTTGAGGCAGGAGCAGCAGATGAATTTGCTCTTTTCTAAATAGACAAAGATGAGAAGAACACATAGAGTTCAGTATAGAAATACAGCAAACTCAACAGGAAAAATAGTGGAATTAGGGAAGGAGGGAGAGGTTAAGAGGAATGAAAATACTGAAGAGGGAATAATCACAGAACAGAACTCCTGAACTTCAAGGGGAATAAAAGAAAAAAAAAGGAAAGGAAAATATAATCTAAGAGGGTATCTTAAATTACTTCTAAGATAGCTGGGGATAGCCGACTGAACAAATTATGCTATATAAATGTGATGGAATATTATTGTACCATAAGAAATTTTGAGAGATAATGTCAGAGAATCTTGGGTGCTATAAACTGGTAAAAAGTGAACAGAACAGATTTAAGACAACAATTTATACCAGATAGCAACATTATAAAGACAATTATGAAAGATTATTAAAGAATTCTAATCAATGGAATAACCAACCCTGTCTTCAGAGGACCTATGATGAAGCATATTACCCATATCCTGACAGAGGTGATGGAAACAAAGTACATAAAGAGACATACATTTTTGGATGTGTCCACTCTATGAATTTGTTTGGTTATGTTTATTTGTTATAAGGTATTTTTCTTTCCTTTTTTTTTTAAATGGGTGTAGGTATCACTGGTAATACAATAAAAAAAAGAGGGTAATTATTAGATTTTTTTTAGTATACAGAAGAGAAACATAGAAGTTGAGAAAGGAAGGACAGAGAGGCAAGATGGTTTTGAAAAAGAAATTTAGTATCTGTTATAAATATATAGGACCTGTGCATAAATATATGCATAGCTGCACATATATTAAAGCAAGGGATATGAAACCAAGATTCATTCTTTTATAAAGAATTTTTTTTGCATTTACATGTGTACAAAAATGTTCTCTTTTTTGTGCTTAAGTTAAAAATGTTGATAAATTGGAACTTATCCAGATGAGGACAATAAGAAAAATGAAGGACTTTGAGTCCATGCTAGAGGGAGATCAACTCAAAGAAATAGGGGTGCTTAGCCTGGAGAAGATTGAGGGTGGAAGACAGAAGGTCTATCCAAGTTCAGTTACTTGGAAAGGCTTTCCTATGACAGAGAGGGCAAAAATGAAAATCTAAGAGTGGAAATTGGAAGCAATTTTATTGAAAACAAAATTAAGTTTGTTAGAAGGAAAACCTTCCAACACTAGAGTGAAATGGTTACTTTAAAGAGGCAAGGGTTTACCCAACCCTAGAAGACTTCAAGCAAAGTTTAGATAACCATGTGAAATGTGTAGTAGCAATTCTTTCTGAGTATAAGTTGAGAATAGAAGCCCACTGGACTCTCTTCCAACTATTTAATTCTGTGATGCTGTGCTTTCCCCATGGTTTGTTCCATTCTTCATCCAATCTTTTATTCTTGATATCAACTTCTTTCTTTCCCTGTTAGCTACTTCCTTTACACCTACAGATATACTCAGATCTCTCCACTCTTTGAAAAACAAATCTTCCCTTGATCCTGCCACCTCAAACTATCATCCTACCTCTTCCTCCCCTTAACTGATAAACTTCTAAAAAAACAATTCTACACTCACTGCCTACACTTTCTCACTACTTGATCATTGTTCAGTCCTTGGCAGTTTGGTTTCTGTCTCTAGCAGTCATGATTTTCTTTGAAAACAAGGAATGAACACCACCATTTATTATGCAGTTTATTATGGATCAGGACTTACAAAGAAATGTGAAAACACAATGTTTGCTCTCAAGAAGCTCATATTCTAATGAGAGAAAATTTGGGTAGACAACTACCCAAATTATACATCTACACTATATCTAGTGTAAATAACAGGTAATCTCAGAGAGAAGGAGCTATCAGATTGGGGGAAGGATAAAAGGGAGGGAGATTGTAGAAAAGAAAAGGGGGGATTTTAGTTGAATCTAAAAAAAAGCCAGAAAAGCCAAGAGGCAGGGTAAGGGGAGAAAGTATTCCTTGTTTGGGGGACAGTCAATGAAAAGGCACAGAGTTAGGAAATACAAGAAGCAGTCAGGAAGGTCAAGGCAGCTGGATGATAAGAGTTTGTAGAGGGAAGCAAAATGTAAGTTAGAAATGTAGCAAGAGGTCAAGGTGTCAAGGGTTTTAAATGCCAAACAAAAGATATTATATTTTATCTTGGAGGTAAAAAGGCATCCATTGGGTTATATTGAGTGTGGAAGATGACATGGTGAAAGCTTCACTTAAAACAATCACTTTGGCAACTCAGTGGAAAATGGACTGGATCAGTGAGACCTGAGGCAGCAATAGCAACCAGAAATTTATTGCAAGAGTTCAGGTGCATGATAATGAGACCTTGAGCAAAGTCACTTACCTGTCTAGATCTCAGTTTCCTCATGTGGCTATCATGTGAGTGGAAAAATAGATATTTACCAGAGATATTGGGAAGGATGAAGTTGTGGCCATTGACTGGATACATAGAAAGAGTATGAATGAGGAGTCAAGAGTGATACTAAAATTGTGAGCCTGGCTTGTGACTATAAGATGGTGGAATAAGGAGGGTATAGGGGGAAATAATGAGTTCTTTTTCAGACATGCTAAGTTTGAGATGCCTACACATCCATCTGGAGATGTCTAAAAGGCAACTGGTGATGCAAAGCAACTGGATGTCAGGAGAGAGCTGAGATCTGAATAAATAGATGGGAATCATCCATATAGAAATGATTAATTGAACCTGGGCAAGTTGATGAGATCAACAAGTAAGCTAGTTCAGAGGGAAATGAGAAAAGGCTCTGGGAAAGAGCTTTGAGTAACACCCACAGTGAGAGGGTGACTTGGATGAACATCCAGAAAGAGACTGAATAGTTAGAGAGGTTGTAAGAGCAATTGTTTCATGACAATCTAGAGAAGAGAGTGTATACAGGTGATCACTGGTGTCATAGGCAGCAGAAATGGCCATTAGAATGAGATTTAGGAAAAGATCAATACATTTGACAATGAGGAAATCACTGAAAATTTTGGGGACAACAGTTTCCGTTGAATGATGGTCACAAGTCAGACTACAGAAATTTAAGACTAGAGTGAGAGGAAAGAAAAGTGGAAGCACTGATGGTAAACCGATTTTTAAAGGAGTTTAGACATTCTAAAGAGATGAGAGACATAGAAAGGTAGCAAGCAGGGATGGCAGGACCAAGTTAAGTTTTTTTTAAGGGTGGGAAAAATTTATTGAGCACTTATTATGTGACAGGCGGTATTATCATCCCCATCCTACAGTTGAGAAAACTAAGGTAGACAGAGGTTAAGTGATCTGCTTAGGTTCACACAGCTAGTAAGCATCTGAGGCTGCATTTAAACCTTCCTCACTCCAGGTTCAATGCTCTTTTTTCTTCCTTATCTGCCTCTTAGCACATGGTGGTTGTATTTGTAGGCAGCAAGGAAGTAGTCCAGAGACAGAGTTTGAGGATTAGTGAGAATGGGAAGATGATAGAGAGAGAGGTCCTTCTTCTATACAAGAGGTCTGACAGGATCGCTTGCGAATGTACAAGGTTTAACCTTGGCAAAAAGCACCACCGCTGAGTGAGAGTTGTGGAGGAGGAGAGTTAATGGAGACAAGAGACCAGTTTCAGATGTTTACTAGCTGTGTTACCCTGGGCAAGTCACTTGCCTCATGTCTGTCTCAGTTTCCTCAACTATAAAATGATACTAATAGCTAACATTTACATAGTGCTTACTTTGTGCCAGGCACTGCGCTAAGAGCTTTACAAATATTATCTCATTAGATCATGAGAGCACCCCTGGAAGGTAGCCACTATTATTATCCATACTTTACAGATGAGGAAACTGAGACAAACATAGGTTAAGTGGCTTGCCTAATATCATACAGCGAGTGCATTTCTGAGGTCAGAGG
Source organism: Bettongia penicillata ogilbyi (assembly GCA_023548195.1). NCBI lineage: Eukaryota > Metazoa > Chordata > Mammalia > Diprotodontia > Potoroidae > Bettongia > Bettongia penicillata. Next base: position 8,489,332 of record JAJHZJ010000197.1, read on the forward strand.
TGAACTCAGGTCTCCATGACTTTGGGCCTATCACTTGATCCACTGCACCACTATTTCCCAGGGTTGTTGTAAGGAACAAATCAGATATTTGTAAATACTTAGTAGAGTACTTGGTATATCGTAGGTGCTTAATAAGTGCTTGTTTTCTTCCTTGCTAATGCGAAAACACATTCCAGCACTTGAGAAGAGGGGGAAAGGACAAGAAACTCTCCTCAAATGGCTTGATTTTTTTCAGTGAAGTCCTTGTCTCAGAGAGTGGGAGGATGGAATGGTATGGGAGGTTTTTGGATTAGAAAAATTTTATCTAAGGTCACAAATTTAGTTGCTAAATCTGGTAGCTTTTGCTCAGTCCTCATCCTCCTTGAATATTCCATAATATTTGTACAGTAGAAGAAAAAGGATTCAAGTTTACACAATACCTCCAACTTGTTAACTGTGAGACCTTGAGCAAAGTCACTTACCTGTCTAGATCTCGGTTTCCTCATTGGTAAAGTGAGTGGCTGGACCAGATGATTTATGAAACCCATTCTAGTTTTCTGAGTTATGATCTTATGGCATAGCTAACCATCCCTGGGTACTCCCCTAATAATGGTTCTCTCTCTCTCTAGTTTTTCTCTTTTTCATTTCATCATTCGTACAACCGACAAATTAATCTTCCCAATGCATAGGATTCTGACCACATCATTTACTTTCTCAAAACCCTTCTCTGACTCTCTAATGTTTCTATAAGAAAAATGTTCCCTCCTTGGCCTGGTATTTAAGGCCCCCCAGCACTTATCTCCAATATATCTTTCCAGGGTTACTTCATATAACTCCCCTTTAGGCAGCATGGTGGTCCAGTAGATAAAACATTACTTGAAGGTTCAAATTCTATCTCAGACACTTAATAACTGTGACCTTGGGCAAATCACTTATCTTATGTCAGTCTATTTTTTCATCTGTAAATTGGAAATGAAAATAATAGCTCCTACTTTACAAGGTTGTGAAAATCAAATGAGATAACATATATAAAGTATTTTGTAAGCTTTAAAGTGCTTATAATTATTACCTATTATGTACTAGAGTACATATAAAGTACATACAAAGTTTGTCTATATTCTAGACAAAATGTGATACCAGAGAGAGAATAGGCTACACATATATACACATTGTATATGTATAGGTGTACATATACACATGTGTATGTATGTACACACACCTGGGAATCATCTGCATAGAAATGATGATTATACCTTTAGGAACTAAGCATAAAGAGGGCCTAGGAGAACCCCCACAGTTAGTGGATCTGAAGTCAATGAAGATCCAGCACAAGAGACTTGAGATGGTGTAGTCACATTGGTAAGAGAACCTAAGAGAATTAACTAGAGGTGAATTGAGAGAGGATTATCAACAGGGTAAATACTGTAGAAAAGTCAAGAAGATTTAGATTAGAAAGGGCCATTAGATATAGTAATGAGATCATTGGTTATTTTGGAAAGAACAGTTTAGTTGAGTGAGGTAATCAAAAAAAAATCATAAAAAGTGCAGGTACTGATTGCAGGCTTTTTAGAGTTTAGCTGCAAAGGGGAGGAGAGGTATAGGATGATAGCTAGTGAGCAGATAGGTACTAGTAAGAATTACTATTTTTTTAAGGGTGAGGGAGATATGGGTGTGTTTGTAAGCAGCAGGGAAGGACCCAGGAGATAAGGAGAGGTTGAAGATTAGAGTAGTAGGGATCATCATAGGAGCAATCTGATGATGATAGAGCGGATGGGATGGAAATCAGGGTACACAGACACAAAAGGGTGGTCCTTGACAAGCAGAAGGGTCACTTTTTCACTAGAAACTGAAGTAAAGGAGACAGTGAGAGAGGACATGTAAGGGATGTAAGGGGATGTGGAAGAAAGGGAACTCTTGGCCAAAAGCCTTACATTTTTTTGTGTAATATTAGGTAAAGTTCTCAACTGAGACGGTAAGAAGAATGATGTAGGAGTTTTGGAACAGCTGCTGTGATAAGTAGAACAGGGATAAATTAAGGGATTGTAGTAATATATGTTGGCTTTATTGAAGTCAGGATTTAGTTAAGATGAGATAGTATAAATGTTTAATGTGCCCAGTTAGTACAGTTTCACATTTTTTTTTCCCCAGCTTCATTAGGCAGCTTTCAGTAGGATTGAAGGTAGTGAACGGTGGGAGTCATTCAGGATTGGGGCTGAGAAGGCACGATCAATAAAACAGAACAAGGGAATAAAGATTTTGAGATTAGAGAAGGCTGAAGATTGGGAAGAGAGGAGAGTATAGCCAAATTAAAGGCAATATCTTGGAATAGTGTGGAGGGACAGAAAGACTGGAGATCACAGGATAAGTACAGGAGGACTAAAGCACTTGGATGTAGGTAACACTATACTTGGACTACCGATATTTTCCAATCTTGTCCTTCACTCTCTAGACTATGCCTTCAGATTGGTTATATCCACTCTGGAAACACTCCTTTCTCAACTCTTCCAGTTAGTATTCTCTGTTATCTTGGCCATTAAACTTCCCAGATATGCATAGCTTTGACCCACGCCTTGCGTTTCCCAACACAAATTAACCTTTGTTGTTTTTATCTCATTCTTCTTTGTTTATGTAATTAAGTTGCATCACTTCCTAGTAGATTTGTAAGCTCCAAATGGGCAGGAACCTTGCCTACTTTCATCTTTCTAGATTCATAGCAGGGAATGGTGCCTGGAATAGAAGAAATGCTTAATATTTGTTAAATGAAGAGGAGGCAGCATTTATGTAGGGTTTAAATTCTGCTAAGAGCTTTACACATCTCACTTAATCCTCACAATAACTCAGAAGGGTCAGGGCTATAATTATTATTTCATTTTAAGGATAAGAAAACTGAGGCAAGTAGAAGTTAAATGACTTGCCCATGGCCACCTAACTATAAGTATCTGATGCAGACTCAGACTCAAGTTGATCCTGACTCCAGGCCTGGCACTATGCATTGGGTCACCAGAATTCCTTGAAAGCCACAAATGGACTACTCATTTCACCTCTTTTAAGACTCCAATCCATTTAATCTGCTTCCCCCCCCCCCCCACCCCATAGTATTTATTAAGATACATTAGCTTTGAGGGTAGGGTTTTTTTTTAATCTGTATCCTCAACGCCAAGCACTAGGTCTTGTACATGGTAGATACTTAATATTTGTTGATTTAATGAATTATTTTCCATATCTTTCATATACAAATGAAGACACCTTAAGACTTAATATTAATATTTATCAAATATTTTTCTCCTCAACTTTCAATCTCTTAAAAAAAAAACTTAGTAATCTTACGGAGCTCTAACTCTATCTCTTTACCCAGTCTCCCCTCTCTACAAAACATCTAGCCTGAAGTCCAACAAAAGGTTATATCCTATCATTCGTTATCAAGGAAGCCCATTTTCTTAAATATACAACATCACACTGACTTCATCGGAATTTATGTGAGGACTGTCATTATGGTTCAACTCCTGAGCCAAAAGAAACAACACATTCCTGAATTTCTAATTTAAATCAATTTATGCAAGGCCTTGGTCTTGCTGATTTGAGATTCCATGTATGTGTGTCATGTTATAATTTTAATATAGTTACCTTTGGTTCACTTAAGGGATTGAGTAAGGACCAGGGCGAAATAAAACGGAATGATAGGGAGAGAAAGAAAGAGAAGTTCCTTTTGATCAATTGCTCCAATTTCTGACCAGCTTGAAAATGTATATATATCCTCATTCCACACCCTAGCCCCATTTCTCAAACTTCAACAGCACACAGGTGTGGCTGGAATAAAAGCCATCAAATTGCCTGTTAGAAACTCTTTTTTTTTTTAAGTCTCTTTCTTCTTCAAAAAGATTTGTTTAAATGACAATAAGCCATTGTCTTTAAGTGAGTCTAGTAACTGAAAGTTAGGAGTGGAAGTAATTTGCAAAGTTTTAAAGATGCATATCTATCACTCATTCATTTGCAGCCCTACTTCCCAGGGAAAGAATGAACTAAAATTAGTTATATAGTGTTCATAAGATTACTTACTCCTCAGGGCATATTTTTCCCCTGGTTCAAGTGAAACCAACTAAATTTTAAAATTTAAATTACATAAGCCTCTAAGATCAGAAACTATCCTGCACAGTCAGCTGGCAGTAGAAGTTCAGTGTTTTGGAGTTCATGCAATTGAAGGGATTACCAAACTACCTTCCTTGGCCCCTATCACCAGAACGTGATTGTTCTCACTACTAGGAGGTGGGGGTGGGAGAAAGATAAACTAATAAGCTAAAACCTGAGTGCTTCAGGAATAACTGATTCAGTCCAGGAAAAACAGGGATTGTTTAAATAAAATTTTTTAAATCATGAATACCCTTCCTTTGAAATGCATCTAAACTCTTTCCAAGGACTGTTCTCACCAGAACTATTTTCAAAGCCTAACAGATGATCATTCTTCTTGCACTTTTAGAGTTGCTCAAAGCTCCCACTCACATCACGTGGGAGGATTCAGCTCTCCTGGATTCAGGCAACAAAAACCCAGCATTCTATCTTGGCGAGGGGGGCTTTGCAGAAAGGTCGATCCAGTCACCCCAAGGAGAGGCTGAATAGAGAATGAGACTTCCTTACTGGTTTTTTTTTTTATTTCTTCTTAGGCCAACCACTAAACACTGTACTTAGAACTAGAATAGAAGGCAAAAGTAATTTTTCTTCTTCAAAGTTACACACAGGAGTTAGAAGGGGCTGCCTTCTCCTCTGCTTAAGAGTTGTCCCCATGCCACTCCCAGTTCCGCTTACGGGAAGAGTAAGGAAGACCTCACTCTCCAAAATCTGGGTCAGCTACTTCTTCCCCTTTGTTTTGTAACCTGACCCCCAGCTTCCATCTCCACGGCAAGCCAATGTATTTTACATAATTTAAAAAAAAAATTGATCTTTCCTTTCACTACTGCAGCTGGCACTGACTGATGACACTTACCACTGCCACGCATTCAGTGACATGATACACTTTATACCACTTGTGTGTAAAGCTTTTTGTGCCTCCCTCATCTTTCTAAACTGGAAGTTAGTGTGTCCTCTTCCTCCTGTGACAGCAAGTCCTAAGCAAAAAGATACCCTGGGAAAATGTGGTTGTAGAAAAAGAGATACGTGAAGAACGCAGTAGAGATCTTTTCTGTGGAATCTTTGCAATAACACAAGGACTCCCCAGTAGGTGGAGAGGAAACCTACTTTATGATGTTATGATGTTAACGTGAAGTGAGTTTTTATTCAGGAGAGATGTGGGGATGGTACAGAAACTTTCCTGCTACTGCAGTGACCTTTCTGAAAGGACAAGTTTCTCTCCTAATTAAGTGAGGTATATCTCCAATCTCCCACTTCCACTTCATTTATGAGACATAAATGTCTCCGAGATCTACAAAAATGGACGTTCCAAGCAGATGGTGATTACCAAACAGACATTCTTGTTTGCACTTTCATTTCTAATGTTTCTGTCTAAAGGTCTATCTGGTCTTCTTCCCCTAGTTAGTTCAGATGCTTTCTGTTGGGGAGTGGAGGTGTCCCTTCAGATTCTGCAGAAGACAAACTTATTCCCTCCTGGAAAGTCACCTCACTATAGGTGAAACACAGCAGTTAAGTTATCACAGCATAACTGACATATCAGTCTGCTTTTTAAAAAAATGCGTAGCATTTTATTTTATTTTAAAAGCACATAAACATCCTTGCTGTGAAGGGAATTCTATTTAAAATCAGGACTCACCAGTTCCAGGTCCTCTAAAGCCCCCACAGGAAAAAAAATAAGAGAACTGGGGAAGTGGGGCTATCCTGGAAACCTGCATGAGGGTAAAGAGCTTTATGGAAACTAGCAAAGCTGGAAGGTCTTTCTCATCTATTGTCACACAGCTTCCTGGGCGCTTTTGGTCAAGAGATGCAGTTTAACTAAAAGCTTCATGGCCCTTCCCAAAGAGAGGCTACCAGCCTCTCGAACTTTGCTGCAGATCTCAGGGTAACAACTCATCTTCCTTGCATACCCCCATTGTACCCAGGAAGGAGAGAGTGGCATAGGTGTAGGTCAGAAGTATAGGCAATATTGATGTACTTAAAAGTGACAGTGTGTGTGTGTGTGTGTGTGTGTGTGTGTGTGTTTGTATGCCCAAGGGTGGCACTGAATTAGAAGCCATAGAATAGGACAAAGGATTTTATTCTGGAAAGTGAACTGCAAAGTGGAGGAGTTGCAGAGAAGCAAGGAAGGGGTCTGGAGGCCCATAATAAAAATCCCCCTAGTTTATCCAGTCCTAAGCCATCCCCAGCTTCAGGTTTGTCATTTTCTGCATTTTATAAGTCTAGTGATCAGGCAACAGAACTGGGTACCCCTGCCCTATCTCATTCTGGTGTCCCAGAGGCAGACCAGGGGCTCATTCAGACCTAGAGAAGAGAATTTTTAAAAGGAGAGGGTCTGAGAAGCTTCAGAATGAGGATGGAGAGGGCTCCATCGGTTCAGAACACTTCCTATTAGACACTGAACTCAGAAGGCTATGAAAAGAAAAGAGGGGCACCAGAGATTAGAAGAAACTGGGGTTATATTATCTAGGGCCACTGACTCTGAAATGGCTCCTGTTGTAGCAAGTCAGTAGGGTCAAGTTATAAAAGGTAGCATAAAGAGAATCTGGGAGCAGGACTGTGGGATTTTCTCCATCAGTATTCCTTCTGGTCAGCATGGACCCAGGGCTCCAGAAAGTTACTGACTAGGGACTAGCAGATCTTCCTTTCATTTCTCCCTTTCTCTTGCTCCTTGAACACTCAGCTTCCCAGCCTTCACCACTCCCTAGTTAAACAAGGATGGGTCTTGTAGGAGAGCAAGGACCCTCCTTTCCCCAGGTGGAGGAGGCATCCAGGATATAATCAAGAGAAATCAACCCAATCATTTTATCATGAGCAAACTGAGGCCCAAGGAGATTCAGTGTCATGCCTTAGGTCACAGCTGAAGTAAATAACAGAACCAGGATCCTGTCTCTTTTGCATTAAACCACACTGAATCTTGAGTGTCTATAGTGTGAGAGTGAAGTTTTGAGTGAACTGAATTTAAGGAATGATACATATGGCCATTGTGGAGCACCTTTCTGTGTCCCCTATTTCATTCTCAAGCCCTCTGGGACTGCCCAGCAGCCTTTTTTACTCCTTCTTTCTGCATTGCATATAGACTCCAAGAATCACAAACCATTAGAATCAGATTGAGAGACCTCAGACATCATTGGACCTAATACCCTTGTTCAGATGAGGAAATTGAAGCCTGGGATGGGGGGGTTGGGGAAGGAGAATGATTTGTCTAAAATCACTCCATTAATTAACCACAGACCTTGGACCAAAATCCATGTTTCCAGAGGCCCATGGGAGTACATGACTCCCTTCTTGACGGAACATTTTTGTAACATATTCAAAAACCAACTCCCTCTCAACAATAACCTCAAGCTTAAAAAATCAAGGATTGAATTTACTTTTTGCTGTCAGTCCGTTCAAGAGGTGGTGGAAGACGTATAAACATATTGGATATTGGCTCATTATATTTCGCCACCATCCATTTATTGTATCATCACCTTTAATTTAACTATAAATACTACAGAATGGGGTGAGGAAAGAGGGGTTGTTAGACTGGCCGAGCCTCTCTGCAGCCAGTTCTATACAAGAAACACCAGGAAATATTTACACCAGTTTACAGTTTTCCTCATTTCCCTTCCTTCTCCCCTACAAAGGCAGCAAGTGTGCAAGATAGTAGCATTGTATGTGCAAGTCTCTAAAGGTATGCAAGTCCCAAAGTTCCATTCCGGGGCTATCAGCTATCAGAGTCCAAATCGCTTTTACCTTCCTCTTCCCTTTTCTCTGGGGATGGCTTCGAAGCCTTGCTCCATTTCCGTGCGTTTTCTGACTCTTCTGAGGACGACCTTTTCTGCCGCCTCCATTTTGCTCTTCGATTCTTAAACCAGACCTGTTGAGAAAAGAGAAAAAAAAATTAATTGGAGGGGATAAAACCTCATAAAAAACTAAACTTCTGGTGGGAAAAAAAACCTGAGACTTTGGGAAATCACCATATAAGAAAACTCCGGCCTACTTTACTTTGGGTCTTTCTTGGCTCAACGAAAATAATAAATACTCGAAAGTGGACCAGGCTGTATTTAAAAATTCCGTAGAAATTTAAAGAAGAATACTGAGGATTTAAACCAGGAATCCGTCTGTGTATTAGTGGTCTATTCATGAAAAAGCAAACTAATCAAAACAGCATTAGAAACTTCCCAAATCAATAAATAGGGCTGCCCCAGACTGAACTTTCTAGCCAGCTGTCAACATTTTGTACAAGAGGCAAAGAACGGCAGTACCTCTACTTTCTCCTCCCTCAAGTGCACCCTCCGAGCCAACTGTTCCCTTGTGCCCACGTCGGGGTACTTGGTCTCCTGGAAGAGGTTCTCCAGGGCTTCCAGCTGTTCGTCCGTGAAAATAGTTCGGTGTCGCCGCTTCCGCCGGCAATGCAGCTGGTTGAGCAGCTGCAGCTCGGTCCTCGACAAGGTGCCCACGTTCATATAGGGCAACATCTGGTGGGGGACCGGGGACATCAAGACTGAGCCCGAGCCGTCGTAACCTGCAGCAGGCGGGTAAATGGGGGTTAAGGTGGGGGAAGGAAAGGATAGGGACGAGGAGCTCACTACCCCAGAATCGGAATGAACTCTCCTCAAATCCCGACTTCAAGCCCTCCCGCTGAGACGAAGCCCGCCCGCCAGCTCTTAGCCGAGGGAACCTGGGGTACAACGTGAAAAAATTGAGCTCCAAAAGGATTCTATCCACCCTGGATCCTGCATTATTACCATCATTATTGTTGTTGTGTGTGTGGATAATAGTATTAGTATTAAGGATGCTCGCAAAACGACGGAACAGAGCTTCCCCGACTTTGGCCAAGCGTGTCTGCTAAAGTTTGCAAAAGCCTAAAAACTGGATTGGCGAGCTCTTGGTGAGGTTACGAGTGGGCTCTGTTGCTACAAAAGTAAATGAACGGCCGTGTATATAGAAAAGAATAAGGAATAGTATCTTCTCTGGGTCCCTAATAGCACCCCCTCCTCAGTTCTAGGAACCACGGATTCCCCGCGCGCACTTTCGCGAAAAAACAAACAAATAAAAACCAGTGAGGGAAGAGAGACTTGGAGTTTCCAGAGAACTGTATGGGGGAAGTAATTGGGAGGGCACGGCGAATATTCCCCTACCTGAGGATGGAACGCAAGAACACTGCTGGGCTCCCAGAGGCTGCATCGCCCCACAGCAGGATGGGCCGACGGGCGTAGCCTGCACTTGCAGCTGCCCATAGTAGTAACTGTTGTAGCCCAAGCGGGAACCACCGACCGCAGTCTGGAGGCCGGCTCCGCTGGGGGCTACTGCACGCGGGTAGAAGCTGCCATAGTCTGAAGCGCTGGCGTAGAGAGAGTCCCCGTGCAAGGCCGGGAAGACCACCGGGGCCCCGGCGCTGGGGGCCAGAGGCAGCACAGAGTCCTTACAGCGAGGCCGGGCGGCGAGGATATTGTCGATGCTGAACATGCCAGCAGGCATCCCCGAACTCTTCCCGCCGGGGACAGGAGAAGGAAGAACCCAAATAATGATAATAAATAATAAAAATTATAATAATAAAAGAAAAAAAAGTAACACCCTCCCCCGAAAAAACCTGAAGTACACGCACGTCTTTTAGAGTTTTCAAACCGAAAGAAGATCCTGAGCTGCTCAAATTTGTCTCGCACTCCTACTTTCTCCGTCTCTGTCTCTTATTCCCGTCTGTCTCTATGTCTCTGTGTCTTGCTCGCTCTCCCTCTCCCTCACCCTCTCTCTTCCTCTCTCCCTCCTTACCCTCCCTCCCTCCCTCCCTTTCCTGCCTTCACTGAACTCATTCCAGAGTTGGATGAAGGATATAGTAGTCCAGCTGAATTTCTTCCCTTTTTTATACAGAGTCGACGTCATCCTAGATTTAGTTCCTGGTAATATGCAGATGACAAACAAAACCAGATTTGATTTCTCTCTCTCTCTCCCCCTCCCCAACTTTGGTAGGGATAGTGGTGGTTTGAGAATGGGAGGGAGGGGGGCCAGGTTGGGGGAGAGGCTAAAGGAGGGGGTTACACAATGGCCTGAAAGAAGACTGGTCTGTGTATTGAGAATTAATTAAATTAACCTAATCCTTTCCTTTACTGGGCGCTCAGAAGACTGTGCAGCTCTTTGGGCCAGGCTAATTGCTCCTGTTAATCTGATTAATGCCATTGTGCGAAAGCCATTAACAATTCCCGCCCAGTCTGTTACGCACCCACTCGTTTTCTCAAGTTGGATTCTACTCTTGCGGGCGATTTCCTCAGTCAGGGGCTCACTTTGTTGGTGGTGGGTAATTTTATTCAATTTTGTTTTACTTTATTTTTAAGAAAGTTATCCCAGCAGCGTTTGCATTTAATTCTACACTTAATTCGTTACCACACTACCCTCCTCTCGTTTCATTCTCCTCTCCAGAGAAGGGTTTGTCTCCCTAGAAGCCCTTTCTTTAGAGGGAAAGACAGCGCCTTGGGGAGGGTACTCCAAGAGGAGAGAAAAGGTACCAAGTTTCTAAAACTAATATTTCTTGCAGACTTTGATGTGGAAAACACAAGCACACACCACAACCTGAGTTGCTGCGATTCTGCTTTGAAATCTTTATCAAAGAAGTGTCCTACAGCGACGCTTCTTTTCCAGTTCAGTGTAAGGATACTGGGGCTTGGAGGGGGCTGAAGGTTCCCTCTCCATATCTAGAGGTCAGTTTCTCCTTATAGGGAGATACAGGCGGGGGAAAGTTCTCCCCTATTCCGACAATCTTCTACCCCACCCCACACCCCCCTCCTCAAACTCTACTAGGGATCCAGGCACACAATATTTCACATAGCTTACACTCCCCCTCAAAAAGTCTCTTGCTTCTCCACTGAGGAGCCCCGAGCTCCCCCACCAGCAGGTTACCCAGTGATTTGCACAATCCTCGGTCTGTCACGACTGGCCCTCAGAATCCACAGGAGGTGGACTGAATCAGATTAGACTATTTACCCCATCAACGCTGCGTCAGAAAAGGTAGGAAATTGTAACGTGTAACGAAAGCAAAACATTAGTCTTTGTTGGCCAGGCACAATTGATTTTGTCCAGCAAAGGCTGAGTTTATTAGTGCTTCCAGAAAAAAACAAACGTGATCAAATCCCCCGGCAGACCTAGGCCAACCCGACTGCCTGCCGACCCGGGAAAGGAGATTAGCGAGCAGGACTCAGCGTCGGCAGCGAACGTGTTAAATGTGATTGTCTTTGGTGCCACGAAGGTCAACTTAAAATATCTAGATGGGTTTTCCGGATTTCTCCTTGCGTTTTTTTTAAAGCAATAGTTATTAGACAGTTAAAGCATTATCCCTTATTTTCTGATGCGTAGATCACAGGGAACGCATAAATGACTTGCAAGTAGGTTAGAAATGGTTGCCGGATGGAAAGGTAGGGAGCTTGTAAATTAGTAGTAGTAGTCTGTTTAGAGTAGACTGACAAGCTAAAGGTTCCGTTCACCCCGACAGCCCAAGTTACAGGGATCAAACACAAAAAGGCTGAATTAAATGAGCGACTTGAGGATCATTGCGAGGACAAGGGGTGATTTTTGTACTTTCTTAGAATTCCTGCAGGCCCTTACTTACCGCCTGTCTCCAACGCTGCGTCAGGCCAAAGGCTTGGTTCCCAATTGAGTGCGCGTGCTTAGTTAGGTTGTAGGCTCAAATGGTTCACTTTACTTTCCAGCTGCAGCCCGAGGCTCCCCGGCTGGGGAGCTGCGCGCTGGGCTGAGCGCAACTACTGCCGCAGGCAAGCCAAGGAGTCCGCTTGTTCTTCTGGGCAAAGGTGCTACTGTAAATAGGAAAGCGTTATATATATTTTGATTTATTAAAAGAAATCGAAAAGCTCCAGTGTGGCGCGTCCCCTAGGACAGGAATAACTGTGCCTCGAGGTCACATCTAGGGGAGAAAATTGTTCGAGCGTTTTCTCTCGCGCGCTCTCTCTCATTGGGGATACAAACCTATTTTATTTTTCCTATCAGTCAATGTAAATCGTGTCTTAACTCTCGGCCCATGCTCCCCGTTGACCTTTCCCGGGTTTTAAAACTAACGGACCATTGGCGAGAGAGGCAAATCCGTAGTAACTTGCGGAAGTGAATTTTCTTTTTTAATTTTCTGTAAAAATAGTAATAATAAACATCATCTTAGGAGAATGATCCAGGGTATGGAAACCGGGTAGGAGCCCTAACTCGATCTTTGCGTACTTCAAATGCTCTCCAGTTGGCCCCAATCCTATTGTGGGTTGGGGTGAAGTTGGATTGGGAAGTGCCGGAGACAGGACCCTGTGAAATTCCTCCCCCCCGGGCACGTTCCTGCACATAAAAGATCACCTCAGAGTTTAGAAAGCAGTCTATTTGCCATTTTGCTAGGTGCGTAACCCTAAGCAGGTCACTTAACCTCTGTGAGATCAATTTCTTTACCTGTAATTCGGGGAAAACAATATCAGACTATTTTACTTTCACAGTTATGTTGGGGAGAGAGCTTTGTAAACCTGAACGATTTATAGGAATTTGAAGGTATCTCGTCATTTAGCGGTATTGCTTTCTTCCCTCTCCTTTCCCTCAAAATCCTCACTAACCCCGCTAAGGATGATGGTGATGGTTTTAATAGTAGCTGAGTGTTCTGTAGCGTTTTACAAAGGAATTCGCATACATTATCTCATTGTCCCTTATGAGCTGGGGCAGTTGGAAAACGAATTGAATGGCTTTTCAGGTTACATTCGATGAGACGATTCCCCTCTGCCTTAACTTCCCATAGCAGGGCAAACAATTTGCAAACGACCCCGAAATAAAAGACTACCGCTTTTAACGCCCGGGTCGGGGCTGGATACTCGTCGGGAGCGAAGATGTGGAAAGAATTCACAGATGACATTATTACTGGTCGCTTCTTTTGGAGCAGGAGGCCGCCCCTATGGGTCACTAGGTCAGTCTGAGACAGTAGCTACATTTTTTCTCAACTTCGGGCAGTCTGGCTCTAGTCTCGGGGAGGAAAAATTCCTCTAGATTTGTTGCAAAATCCACGCCCTGGTTACCCGACGACTTTCCCTTACCTCCCCTCCCTCCCCCGCTCCTTCATGGTAGAGGGCAAATTCGAGGTTCACTGTCTCCCCGCGTCAACTTGGCAGAATTTTCCGGGGAGCGGGAGTTTGCAAGTGAAAACCCCTTTTTCCCTCCTGCAGTGCATTCTTCTTTTGCCCTCCCGGAGAAGAGAACTTACAAAAGTCATAAATGCATTGAATAAACAATCAGTTGTCCCGCGACGTCAGGGTGCAATTGGAATAACAAATGAAACTCAAGCAAATTGTCCTACCTAGTGTTGCTAAGCAATTGTTTGTTACTACTGCAAAGTCTCAGCGTGAGAGGAGGATGCATGTAAAGCGGAGTACAGAGACGGGTCCGACCAGCTGTTAGATGAGAAATACAGTAAACAGGGCATTGATTTTCAATATTATCCCCCAAACACGATTTCATACAAAGCAATCACCATGCAGAAGTCTATGAAAATGTGTTTGTTGCGAAGTCAGTCATTCTGGTAATATTCCTCATTTTTAACATATTAAAGAATAGATCAGCGGATACAAAATGCATCAGGTATATTGCCTTTCAGTTTATCAAGTCTCTTTTGTGCAGCGGCCATAGTCAAATTGATTCATAAAGGTTAGATTAAATTGTTTCTGTGATTTAAAACAGAGAGCAACAAAGTTGTGGGGCCCCTGCCCCCACATATACACACTTTTCTGACTTGATGTTTCTATCAGGAGGAAAACTATTCCCCCCACCATCACTTTCTTACCTCCCCTTCCCCACCCCGCTGTTAGCAGTCAAAACCATGTCTGTGGGCCCCCCAACTTCTCTTACAGAGAACTTTGCCTTCATAATTTTCTCGATAGCTCCCTGAAATAGATCGTACTTTATAATCAGAAATGTTCGATTGGAGATTTTGGTGCAATTTACATAAATCTGGCATATTGTTTTAGGAGGTAAAATGGCGTCTTTGGCGGTGAATTTGTTGGGGTCAGGTAGGGTTCACTTGCCCCCTAATTAAAGAATAATGTATCTAAACCCCAGGGCATATTTTTAGTGAAGAGGTGGAGGGGCGGGTAGGATTTGAGCCTAGTCTAAGGAGAAAGCACGACTTCTTTGAGACAGGCAAATCGTTTTGTTTCAGTGTTACCCTCCAAAGTGAGCATTGTTGGCTCAAAAGCCTCTCTCCTCTGTCCCCCAGCTGGGCACATACCGTTTCTGTGAATTAAGGGCATCTGCTGGACAGACCTGTCTGTCCCAGGAGTTGAAGTCTCCGGGGTGGATTCTGGGAGAGAAGCTTAATGGATGTGGAAAAGAAGTTCAGGAGCTGTGGATTAAATGGGGTGACAGTACCAATATACTGTGAGTTTTGGTTAACTTTGGGGGTGGGGTGGGAGGGAGAACTCTTCAAAACTATTTTTTATTGATTTTGTCCAGACTTGAGGGAGGAGGGGTTGTCCTCTTAATGAGGACACCTGAATACAATTTCATTTTTTCTTTTCATAATTCTTAGAAATGTGGAATTGATAGGAACATACAACCCATAATACATAGATCTTCTGGAGAGGATTTATGAGACTGTATGGCCAAGTATTAGAGGATAGAAAGACAGGAATGGGAAAAGGCACAGGGTATCAGTGAGATCAGACTCATTGAGGTTTAAGTCTCTTAGAAGGGAAGAATCAAGATCCAGTGAGTTGGAGTAGGAAAACCAGCAACCTTGGAGAGGAAAAAATTAAAATTAGCTAATCTAACCCTCTCTGTCATTTACTATCCGAAGAGCTAGATTACTTGGTCTCAGAGTCTCAGTTTCCTGATCCATAAAATAGAGATAATATTAGAATCATTCAGAGGGTTGTTGTTAGGAAAATGCATTGACTATGGGAATGTGAACTACTATTATTTTTTCTTCCTCTTTTTTTTTTTTGATGAAAGGGCCTTGAGATAAGTGGTTATTATTATTTTCCTCAGGTTTTTCTATGAGTTTTGGACAGAAACCATCCTGGAACAAATAGCTATCTTTCTATTATTCTCATGTATGTAACATTCTAGGGACTATTACACAGGGGGAGAAATAATTGCTTAGAACAAAAATGTTTAGATATAAACTCATCCTCTGTAAGGTCACTGAAATCATCTTTGGTACAACCCCAGTATCAGATAGGACAACAGGGAAGATATTCATCTCATCCTATTTCCACATGATTTTGATGACCTCTGTTAGGGCTCTATATTTTGAAATGGTTTGTTACAGTCGTTGTTTCTCTCCTTTTACTTTTATTTTTTCCTTGTCCTCTTCTTAAAGAAAACGCAGGGGTGGATTAAAGTAGTAAAAGGAGTCAGGGAGAGGAGTCCCGGCCCTAGCTCTGATAAATACAGGCTTTGGAACCTTGGGCAAGTCACTTGACTATTTGGTGCATTCAAGGATCTCTTTAAGACTGAAGTTTCTGCATTTCATTGGAACAGGAAGTTTTCTCATCAGGAGTTTCTTATACCAGTGAAATCAGAGGTTTGGCCCAAAACAATAGCAATAAAAACACTAACAGCAAGAATAATAAATTAAGTGTAACACCCAAAGAGAGAAGAAGAGTAAGCTCAGAAGAAAACCTCAGAAAACAGCTTGGTCTGTTCCAGTGATGCATTTGCCTTGAATTCAGCTATCACATTTACCCAAGTTTGTTTCAGAATGATTGCACCACTGCTCTGGTAAATCATACATTGTAAATGATGATAATTTGTTCTCTGAGAAAATTTCCCTTGAAATGATTAGGAAAGTCAGTCATTTGAAAATTAGACCAAATGCATAGGCAGTTCCCAGAGCTTCCCGCTAACAATATCAGCTTCTAAAGTTTTCATTCATATAAACCTTATTAATGAAGATCTTTTAGTTAAATGTCAAGGGGGTTTGAAATTTAGAGTAAATCATGAAGCTTGTATGTCTTGCCAAGTCATGGGTCAAATGCATTTGTGAAAAACTGCTAAAAGAGCATATGGTTTTGAATTTTTCTACAATGACTAGTGTTTAAATAAATTGCTTGTACTGCTTAACTTCATGTATAATTTTGACAGAAATTGGCCTATAGCCTTTTGATATGTAAACATTTCAGCCTTTTATGCGGTATAAAAAGACACTTGCTTTTTAGGATCAGCTAAAGCCATCACCCTGTAATTCAGAAAGCTGGCACCTAACATTGCACTCTTGCTACATTTCAACTTTCAAGTGGCTGCCTCAGAAAAAGAGGATATTTCAAAAGTATTGTCCATTTGGAATTAAAAGCGGCAAAGGAGGTGAGAATATGTCATTTACTCTCAGAGAGAAATAGTTGATACCATAGCATTAAGGCACATCTTCTGTCAGTCTTCTCTGTATGAAGACACTTAAGTGGTGGTTGGAATTGACTTGCATGACATTAAATTATGTCTTGTTCCCAAACCTATCAGGCAGATGCACAAATAGGTGTTAAAAAAAAAAAATCTAAGTATCACTTGAAATATAGCCTTAGAAAATGGTCTGGTGACACGGAACCTATTGGGATGAAGATCCAGGACAGAATTCTTAGCTCATGAAATTCTGGACACAAATAGTATATGTTAAACGAGGACTTTTTAATGATGTGCTTCAACCACAACTTTGGTCAAAAATTTTTTGTTCCACAGTTCTCTTAGCAAGGAGGAAAAATTTTGAGACTTGGTCTCAAGGCAAACTCCACCCAAATGATTTTTGTCTGCATATGAATCTGAAGGGCTACTGAAGAAATCCATTTATTGCTAATATATCTACCTCACATAAATAAACTTTGCAATGTTGATTGGATAGATGGCTCACCCAGTGGTAGACAGACAAGGTCCCTGAGAGCTGCTTGGTGCCAGACAGTTCAATGTGTTTATTTCCTGTGTGCTCAAGTTGGGGTGAAAACTGAACTTGGAAGGGGCTTTCAATGAACTATATAATTTCAGTCTCTTACTGTAGTAAAATTCATATTTATTGTATATGTCAGTTTGTCATAAACAGACTTTTTTGAGATACACTGCCCCTTTTGTTAACTTTTAGAGGTATTCGATAGGGGCCAGGGGAAGAAGCTAACAAGGCTCCACAGACACATTTCTTCATACGGAGTTGAGAGACTATAGCAAATGGAGGCACTTTTAATAAGGGCCATTATTCCACAGTGAAATCTAATTGAGAAAATAGAATCATTGAAAAGCTTGTCTGCTGGTGCGGAAAAGAGTGAAAGGAGGTGTTCTATTTACATTTCTTATGCATTCCAACACATCATATTGTGGTCAGCAAACAGAGAAGGATACATTTCAAGACATAAAGAAGACATAATCTTTTTTTCCTTCTGGTCCTACATTCCAGGCTAATCTCTGAATTGGTTCTGAAATGAATAAGGGTAATCTTTTCCGGGTTAGTTGTGCTTCCAAAGCTGGTGGGAAAACAACTAATTTGCAAAATCCAATGCTCCATCACTGCCAGCTTCTTACTTTGGGAGAATTCTTAGAAAGCATTTTTTTTAATAGTAGGAATATTCAGTCACCCGTTAGTCAACCGACAGTTGACATCATTTTGGCTCCCCTCACACCAATGCAGCGTGGAAGGCAAACTCTTTGTTAAGCTTCAAAACAAAACTAACACACAAAAAAGCTCAACCTCACCCACTGAATAAAAGTGAAAAATCATGGAAGAGTAATTGACTTTTAGTTCCACACTTGAAAATTCATTAAATGAATAATTACCAAAGTAGCTAAAGAAATAGAATTTCATTTTCGTTTTAATTCTGGCTCTGCTACTTAGTCCCTTATATAAACTTGGGTAAATTCCTTAACCTCTTTGTGGTCTTAGTTTGCCAGTCTGTAAAATGAATGACTTTGTACTAGGTGATTCCAAAAGTCCATTTCTAGCTCTAAATCCTATGATCCAATGATTCAGTAAAAGCTGGAATTTACATAGTACTTTTTTCATGATAGCCCCTTGAGGTGGGAAATATGTTATTGCATGCTCTTTATAGACGAATAAACTGAAATTCAGAAGAATGACTAGCCCAAAGTCATACAGGGAGGAAATGTTAGAACTATGAATCAAATTCAGTTCCTTTAACTTATTTTTGCCCTTTTAAAAGAAGACTTGACGAAATGGTTTGTCATTTAATCATCTTAGAATGCAGGAAAGATCATGAAAATTCTTATTAAGAAGCAATATCGATCGCATTTCAGAAATGTGAAGGAAATAGCATTAAATATATGGATCGTGATCATTAAGTAATGAGATTGATTTTTTTTAACACTCATACTAGAACTTGTAAATTCAAATAAGTATTATCCTGTAAGAGAGTTAAAAAAAAAATATGGTTCAGATAATTGCATCCTCTTTGGCATAAGCAGGTAACTTCCCAAAGGAACTATTTTGAGAGATAAATTATTTGGATATAGAGGTTCTGGTCTGCTTGTTAAAAAATCATTACCTTATAGTCACACATTATTGTATACTTGCAAGGGTCAAAAAGAAAGTCAAGAAGTTTGTGACTCAAATGAAGAGGTGGAGAGATCATGGGGGAAAATGGCAAAAGGGAAAAAAAGAACTTTCATAGAGTTCTCTAGAATTGAGAGAGGCTTTAGGGTAGAAAAAGTTAGAGCAAAAATTATTGAATGTTAGAAATGTTGAGTTCATAGAAATCATGTGCTCTCTCTCCTTCACCTTATAGATGAGAAAACAGAGAAAGGTGAAATGATTTACCCAAGGTCACACAGTTAATTAGTAGAAGAGCCCAAACTAGAATCTGTGCCTTTTGGCTACCAATCTTATTCATGAATTCGTTTATGATTTCTCCCAATCTAGTACTATGTCAGTTAATTTTTCCCAGAGGTCATTATTGGTTTCTTATAGGGGTGGATAATGTTTAAACCAATAAAATTAATAATAGCTCATTCATTATCAATGCAGGAGATGGTATATTGGTTCAACCACTTCATATAAATGTGTGTATCTGTATACAAGAGTCGATCCATTATTAGCCACTCCATATGACTGAGGCTAAACTTCCTCTTACCTTTCCCCCTCATTCATTTATTGGTGTTGTTCTCCTCCTTCTCTACTCATCTTCTTCTTTCTCCTTCTCTTCCTGTTCCTTTTTCTTCTCTCTTCATAAACTATCTCAGATATTTATTTCAAGCCTTCGATTAGCTTGACCTAGGTGGTGCAGCAGATAAGTGCTGGACCTAGAGTCAGACTTATTCCTGACTTAAAACAGAGCCTCAGACACTTAATAACTGACTCTGGGCAAGTTGCTTAACCCTGTTTGCCTCACTTTTCTCATCTGTAAAATGAACTGGAGAAGGAAATGACAAACCACTCCACGATCTTTGCCAATAAATCTCCCAAATGGGGTCATGAAGAGTTGGATATAACTGAAAATGGCTAAATAACAAGATGATACTTAGCCAGTGAATCCATTTAACTTATGATTTATTTGAGGCCATATTAATCAATTTTTGCATAATCATTCTAGGCATTATGCTGTGTAATTAGATGCATAATGTCTGAACGAGTGAGGTAATGGTCCTATTGTCCTCTGCCCTGGCCAAACCATACATCCATGCTATTATTTTCAGTTATGCACCCACATTTTAGAAGGAAAATTATGGAGTGCATGCATAGGAGGGAAGCCAGGATGGTGAGGGGAATTGGAAACATGTGATATGCTAATCAGTTGAAGAAAACTGGGTATGATTAGGCCAGAGAAGAAAAGATTTAGAGAAGATAGGATTGGTATCTTCAAATAGTTCCTTCGGAGTTTCTATGAGAAAGAGAAGGAGAGAGAGAGAGAGAGAGAGAGAGAGAGAGAGAGAGAGAGAGAGAGAGAGAGAGAGAGAGAGAGAGAGAGAGAGAGAGAGAGAGAGAGATTGACTCTGTTTAGCACCAGAGGGCAGAAGTAGAACCAAATGATAGAATTTAGGAAGGAAAAATAAAGCTAATGTCCATTCAATATAAATAGAAACTTACAAACAATTAGTATCAAAGAGCAATGGACTATCTCCGGAATCAATGAGTTCTCTGTCAGTAGAGACAGAACTTTAGCTGACAGCTAAAGGCCTTGATGCTAGAGCTTGTCTTGGATAGGATTTATGCTTCTGACAGGGACTGAGCTAAGTGACAAGAGGACCCCTTCTACTCCAAGATTCTGTGATAACAAGAGCAGTTGATTAGCTCTGGGATAATTTGATCCAATTCAGATGATAAATCCATCTGCGACCACCAGATTGATTTCTCCATGTCAGTTATTGTTGCTGCCATGTAGACATGGCCAGTACTAAAAGGGATAAACTGATGGATGACATGTTGGGGATAACTTTCATTTACCCTGTAAAAATCTTGCCTTATACCCGAAGGTCTTCAGTTAAAATCGCAATAGTTCAACTCTTATGTCTTTGTGTTATTTCTAATTTATTTATTATGGGAAAAGTAGTCTGTTCATAGTAATGATAGTTTTGGGATTCAATTCATGAGCCAAGAACTGGACAGCTGAGCTAGAAAAGTCATGTCTACATGATACTGTACATTTCTTTTTACAATTCCCTGAAGTCCTTTCTTTCCCCTCCATTTGTAACATTTGTGGATTTATTCATTTTCATCACTACTTAGTAAGTCAACACAAAATTTGCAAATGAAATGGTGAAGTAAAAAAAAAATTAATCCCAAATAATGACAAGACTCACTGTGAAACTTTAGAGTCCAGGAATGATTTGGATCATAAAATATCCTTAGTGCTTTTCGAGACACTAGCATACGTTTTTGATTATGCTTTTGTAAAACTATCCACGTACTGATTTCAGCAGTGGCCATTTCAGACCTTTCAAAAAAGTCCCTTTCCAAGTGTGCCCAAACTAGTGTGATTGTACTCACATCAGACTTGTAATAATTTTAAAAATAACCCCATAGAATGCTCATGCCCTTTAGTAAAGGCCTCTTCAAAGTATAACCAAGGATATCTGCTTATTACCATTACATAGTGATTTTTGATGAAAAATGAAGATTGAATATATGTGAGAAATAGATCCTACTTCTTATTTCAGGGACATTATTGTATTCTTTCTAGTTATGCAATGGAGTCATTGTGAAATTCCACCCGTAGCATAATAGACCTTAGAATGTGAAAACATGGAGGGGAGGATGGGAATTATAAAGGAATTTTCCCCATGAGGCATAAACTGCCTAGAGATCAAAATTTTGTCCCAGCATACTTTAACATTCAACTCATTCCTTTTAAAGTGCCCTGTGAAGTCCTTCCTCTAACTTTATGCCCCTTCCCTTTGTGTTCCCTTGAAATGCATTGTTATATTGGGGGCGTAAAGGAGCCAGATAAAATCAGGGTAGATATCTGTTGCATGTAGAATATTAACCCTGGAAGGAAACCTTATCCATAAAATGTTAGAACTGACTTTCTTTCTCACTCCCCACAGCAAATGTTCCAGAGTCAGGGGTGGGGAACCTGCAGCCTCGAGGACACATGTGGCCCTCTAGGTCCACTGACTGAATCCAAACTTCACAGAACAAATCCCTGTAATGAAAGGATTTGTTCTGTAGAACTTGGACCCAGTCAAAAGGTCACACTCAAGGACCTAGAAAGCCTAGATGGCCTTGAGGCTGCAGGTTTCCCACTCCTGTTCCAGACCTTCACTTGTCACCTTAGGTCTCCCACATCACTTCTTCTTTGCTCCCCTCCCAGTAGAAAACCTTGCCCTCTAATTTATTGAGAAATATAGCCCATCTACCCTGAGCTCCCTCTTCTCCCCAATAGTATGCTTTGAAACCCTTTTATATAATTTACTCTCTCTTCCTTTGCTCCAGTTTCTGACAAAGAAGTGGCCCTTTTTCTTGCCAAGGCCACCCCCTTCACTCATGTTATTTTAACTGTGAAAATAGAATGGTATGTTGGATAGGGCACTAGACTTTTGAGTCAGGAAGACTTGAATTCATTTCTGGGCTTAAATACTAGCTGTGTGACCCTGGGCAAGTCACTGATCCTCTGGTGTCAGGCACTGTGCTAAATGCTTTAGAAATATCATTTAATATGATCTTCGTAACAATCCTGGAAGACAGGTGCTATTATTACCCCCATTTTACAGAGAAAGGAACTGAGGCAAACAGAGATTAAATGACTTGCCAAGGTCTCATAGCTAATAAGTATATGAAGTCACATTCAAACTCAGGTCTTCCTAACACCAAGCCCAGTGTTCTATCCACAGTGCCCCCTAGCTGCACCACAAGCATTCCCCAGCCTTGATCTTTATAAAACTCATTTAGCAATTTCATCCCCTCAAGCTGTCAGCCTATATCGCTTCTCTTTTTCATAGCCAAATACCTAGAAAAATCTATAGCTTTAGATTTTCATATGTGCTATATATATACAGCTATCCCTAACACCTTGCAGGGAATAGGGGTGTGGCATCCCCATGCCCCCATCTGGAAAATCCACTGGAAAAATCACGTAAAAATTTTTGGCCCTCTCCTTACCAGAGAAGGTCTGAATTTTTTTCTTTTTCTTTTACGGGGTGTTTACAGCACCTTACTGTAAAATTTGGGTTAAGTATTTGGTCATAGGCAATATGTAGGTCAATGCTAAGTAAAAATCCTTTTTCTGTGTCATCTGCTGGCCTTCAAGTGCTCTCTTTGGCCTCCACAAAACTCCCCCCAAATTCCCATTTCATTTCTTATGCCAACCTGTGATATATTGAAACCACAATGGGAAAATCGGGATGCTGGAAGGGAATGACTGTATGATCTATGCTTGTTGCTCTCTCCCCCCTATCATTTCAATCACGTGACTTTATGCAGGTCACCTCCTCTCTCTGTGCCTCAGTTTCTCAATCTCTGAAATGAACTGATATGGAAAAAAAATGATCTTTAAAGTCCTTGGAATGCTCATTACATATGACTGTCTTTCCCTTCAAAGATAAACGTTTTGATGTCTGTCCATACAAAAGTTACTGAAATGGTATATGTGTTAAAGAGGACTTGCCAGATATTCCACACATGCTGAATAGATAATTGATTGATGATAGGCAATTCAATTCTGAATAATATATGCTAAAATAGGTTTTCTAACCTAGGTGGAAACTTAATGTGTATTGGGGTCCCACATGTGATGTGGAGCTTCAGGTGTCATGATAATGTTGGTCCCAGAAATAAGAATTTTTGAAATCCGTGACTTCTCTTACTAGTCTAAGGAATGATTTTGATTTCTTCATCCTCTGAGACAGAGAAGAGAAGCTGGCTGAGAAGAATCAGTCAGACAGATAGCAGGAGAACCAGGAAAAAAAGGTTATCACAGAAACTCAAGTAGGAGAGACTATCTAAAAAGAGGGGGAGTTGGGGGCTGGAATCGAGAGTGTCAAAAGGTGCAAAGTACTTGAAAAGGATGAGGATCAGGCAAAGGTTTTCGAATTTAGCAATAATAGTGCTTATATAGCAAACACTATGTAAATGTTGAGGCAAGGGATAGACCTGGATACAGGAAGACTCACCTTTGTGTGTTCAAATCTGACCTCAGATAATTACTAGTTGTGTGACCCTGTGCAAGTCACTTAACCCGATTTGCCTTTGTTCAATCATGTGTAAAATGAGCTGAAGAAGGAAAGGACAAAATCTCTCCAGGGTCTTGACAAAGAAAAGCACAAATGGGGTCAGGAAGTGTCTGCAACAACGATAAAATGTAAATATTAGTTATATTGTGTCCTTATTGTTATGAAAGGAAAACCAGGTACCCTCATGCCCAGGTCAGTGCATTTTCTTCAGTCTCTATATCTTACTTTGAGACAGTGATTCTAATCCAGATTTTGTTATCCACTGGTGGTGGAGTTGGGGGAGAGTCTCTATTTTAAGATCCATAACAAATATTCAAAACATAATTAACTTGAATCCACAGAATACAAAAACATAAAAATCCATAGAATATAAAAATTAAGATTTACAAAACTCTCAACATACATTATCTTATTTGATCAACATAAGAATTGTTCCTAGGGTCACAAAACCAGCAAATGTCAGAAGCAGAGCTCAAACCTTTCTCTGCTAACTCCAGGTCCAATGCATTCTCTGTGGCACATGATATCTGTTTGGGGGAGATTTGAGCTAAAATGTTTTTTATCACATGACCTATATGTCCCAGAGTACTCTTTGTTATATGATGCATCTTAAAATATTTGTTGTTCAGTTTTTTCAGTTGTGTGCAACCCTTTGTGACCCAATTTGGGGTTTTCTTGGCAAAGATACTGACATGGTTTGCCATTTCCTTCCTCAGTGGATTCAGTGGATCTATTTTGTCAGGCAGAGGTTAAGTGACTTGTCCAAGGTCAAAGTATTTACTCAGCTATTATATTTACATTTCCAATTAAATTTTGATGGGTTGCCATTTGCACTGGTAGGAAGAAGGACCCACACCAGTGAAATTAGAGAATTTTTGAAGTATTGAATTCTAATACAGTATTTAAATAAATTGATGGATCCATGATCTCATAGATTTGCCCTCAGCTAAAATAGAGTACAATTACTCTCCAGATTTGTAGACAGCCTTCACAAAATTGTAGTTGAAAAGAAAATACTCATCTGGTGGTCTGCCTTCTGGCAATGAGCTTTTCTGTATTTGGCCAGGCTGGTGTGCAGAAGACTGATACAAGGTCATCTCCAGGCCTGTATTCAATTAACAAGCTTTAAGCATTTATTAGTCTACTACCAAGTCCAGCTCGGAGCTAGCTGCTGGGGATACAAAGCCTAAAAGAAACAATCTCTGCTTTCTAAGAGTTTACATTTTATCAGAGAGACAATGTTACAAAGATAAACGCGTGTACAATACAGATAAAATAAACACAAAGTAGTCGTTGGGAGAGGATCAGCAGCTGTGAGTGGGGTGGGGTGGGGTGGGGAGTTCTGATCAGGCAAGGTCTCCTTAGGAGGGGAACTGAGGAGGAAACTGGGGATTTAAAGAGCGGGGAGGTGAGGAGGGAATACGTTTCAAGCAAGGGAGTAACCTGCGAAAAGACTTGTAGAGCAAGAAAGTCAGTCTGGCTGCTGTGCATGATGCGTAGTAATATGTATTTATTCGCAGTTCAGGGAGTGCCTTTGCCCTGCGGAGGGCTCTTGCTTGGGATTCATATGGGCTTGGGTTTAGTCCCTAGGGAGCCTGATCACCAAAAGACAAGATTAACCCCCAAATTCTGGGAAACATCTCTTAAACAAAGCATAGGCATGGCTCATGTCAAGGGTCTCTCCTAAAAGGGATTAATAATAAGGGATAATTAATTAATTATCCCTTAATTAATATTAAGGGATTAGATATGTGAGCCTGGGCAAGTCACTCAACCTCTGTTTGCCTCCATTTCCTCATCTGTAAAATGGGGATAATAATAGCACCTAACTCCCAGGATTGTTGTAAGGATTACATAGGATAATACATGTGAAAAGGGCTTAGTACAAATCTTGGCACTTAGGAGGCGCTATATAAAAATTCTCTACCTTTCCTTCCTTCTAGAAATGTATACAATGGATAAAGTATCTATGTGGCATAAGCCAGCTATTTATTTCTTCTGCTGTAAAAGAAATGTTTAAAACACAAAATATTCATTTGCACACATAAACACATACTTAAACCAAACCATAACCTATCACTTCTATCATATTCTCACAGGAGATGGGAAAGACTCCCAGGAGATTCATGGGATTCCTAAACAGGCATTTCCTATTCACCTCAGATCTGTACTGTGAGCAGGAACTGGAGATTCATATATTCTGACCAGACAGACATCCACGGCTCATCCTCCTGGCAATGGACATCTCTTCTGAGAAGACCATGGCTGTAGGGAGCTTCTCTTTTCAAACAACCAGTATTCAATTCATTGACTCCAGAATTGCCAGAGCTGGATATGTTTATCCTTTAGGATTGCTATTCAGTCCCCTGTGCTCAGGGAAAGAGGAAGTCAGAGACCTAAGATCCAGGCTCAGGCTTATCCAGGCTTTTGGGTATTCACATTTGCCATTGTTGCTCTAACATATTTTCCTCCCTCTTCCCCTTCCATCCCCTTCCTCACATTTCTCCTGTAGGAAGTCTCAATAGACACATTCAAAACAAGCAGAAAAAGAAGCTAACTTTGGCCTCTCCTTTTTTAATACTACTTAGTGTGTGGTTCTACCTGGTCTCCAATGATGTTCTGTAGCCCCCAGTCACAGAGACATAATGTTTAGCAAGAAGTAAATTCTTCCCCTCTTCTGGAAACCATAGTGCATGTGGCCCAGATCCATGAGAAGTGCTGAAGTCCAATGTCCTACTACTTATAACAAGCCTGGAAAGGTAGCTTGGAACCAGGTTGTATAGGGCCTTGAGGGCCAAATAGGCTTGTGTTTATGCCACTTGAGTTTATTAAATCTTTCCAGTCCAGCAAAGCCTGCCAGAGCATTCAGTCTACTAAGAAATATAGTTTTAACAGTCTACATTGACCACAAATGAGGTATCAGAAATTGTACTTAGTAGGGAATATTGAGATAGGGATAGGGACAGGACCAGTGAGTTCATTGGTATAGGGAACTCTCAGCTGAGAAAACTGCAGATTGACTTTAGAGGATTACCTAGGCCATTGAGATTTGCCCGAGGTTACATAGCCAGTATGAGTTAGATGCAGTAAGTGAAGCCAGCTTTTCCTGACTGGCTCTTTATCCACTTGGCCAAGCTACCTTTGCTAGTGGTGCATATGCCTATTAAAAATGCATCCACTTCTCTAAATAAACGCGCACACACACACACACACACCAGAGAGAATGGCATTACTACTCCTCAGAATAATCCCAGTTTATGAGCTGGCTTTGGAAACTGAAGCTCGTGGTAAATAGGTTTCCTTTGGCTAGGATTAGCAGAGGAGGGGGTATGTAGGGTGATGCTGAACAATGCAGTCTTCAAGTTAGTCCAAGTTCCCTATTGTCTTATCCACTCAACTTGCCCTGTCCTGCCACCAAGCCATCACTTCATGTCAATCTTCATCTTTGCAAGGACTTTCCAAACCATGGTTTGACAGAAAGCTTGAATTTTGGACTAAAAGGAACCTTCAAGATCGATCTTTTCCTGTACCCTCCACCCACCCCCTTATTTTACAGATGAGGAGACCAAGCCCTACCATAACGGACTAACCTGCCTCCACAGCATTATTAGGATTAGAAGCCAGATCTCCTCTGTCCAGAAGTTTTCCCATAGCCTACTTTTTCTTCACTTCTGAAAACACTAAATTGCCTAAATGATAAAAGAGGTGGGGGGGGCGGGGTGTGAGAAGAGAGTTAGCCCATTTTTTCCACTGTCCCATTGAGTAACCCCTCTCCTCTTCTCATGCTTCCTGACCTTTCTCTTCTCTTTCTCTGGGGAAATGTGAATGCTCTCAGAAAGGAAACACTCAGAATTGCTTCCAGCTATAGCTTAAGCTCAAATCAGTGGTTTGGGGGTTTGATGGGACATGGGCCAATACTTGGAAGAGTGCCCAGAGGTACATTCAATTAGATAGAAACACTTGGGATTTAAAGAGCACAGGCCTGGGAGTCAGTATACCTAGCTTTTCCCCTCCACTTACTCCATGATCCAGGGGACACTGGCCTCCTTGCTGTTGCCCAACACATGCCACTCCATCTGCTGTGCAGTCCTAGGCCTTTTCATTGGCTATCCTCCATGCCTGGACCCTTTCTCTCCTCATCACTACTTCCTGATTTCTTTTAAATATCAGATGAAGTCCCATCTTTTGCAAGAAGCCTTTCTCAGTCATCCTTAGTTCTTGTACTTGCCTCCAGTGATTACTTTCAATCAATCCTGTGTATATATAAATATATCTTATATATATATATACACATATGTATATATACATATGAATACATATATATATATGTATGTATTTGTTTGTAAATAGTAGTTTATAAGTTCTCTCCGATTAGACTGTGAACTCCTTGAGAGCATGGACTGGTTTTTGCCTTTATTTGTAGCATATTGTAATAAATGCTTCTTAACTAGTTTTAACTTGGTCTGGGGGTGGGGAACCTGTGGCCTCAAGGTCACATATGGCCCTTCAGGTACTAAAGTGGGGCCCTTTGAATGAAGCCAAACTTCACACTTGAGGACCTAGAAGGCCACATGTGGCCTTGAGGCTGCAGGTTCCCCCACCCCTCGTTGGCTTTGTTACTAAGCATCTAAGCTTAGGTAGTCATTTTATTCCTCTGGGTCTCAGTTTCCTGCCTTCTGAATGAGAGGGTTGGCCTAAAAGTTTTCTAAGGTTCCATCCTGTGGTTTTATGAGGCAATACCATCAAAATAAGGTGGTATATTTCCTAAGAGTCCAATAAGATATGGTTCTAAAGATCTAAAGATCCAAATGTGGAAGGTCAGAGAAGAAGGAAAAGAATTATATTAGGTCTTGTTAAATAGGTAGACCACTATGTCCAGCAATCTGTGTCTAAAATAAGTAAATTTGTTCAAATTGCTTCTGAATTTTTCCTTTCAGGACATTAGGAGAAAACTGAAAATTGATTTCTGTCTGGAAGAGTTAACACTGATAAAATATCTTTCTATGGATGAATTTAAAGCTCTTCTCATATCAAAGGCAGTGAAGGAAGTATAATCGGAAAAAGCTGGAAAGGTAAGAAGCTGGGGTTCTAATCTAGGCACTTTTATTATTGGTCATTTTACCTGCCTAATATGTGTCATACAGACACTGTGCTCCACACTAGGGGTACGAAGACACAAAGAAACAGCTGTTCACTAGACAAGACATTCCATCTCAAGTCTCTCAGCAGCTGTCCTCCATGACTGCATTTCCTCCTCTGCTCTGCCTCCTCTGAATCTTTATCAGTATCATCTCCTCTTAAACCTTTGCTGAATTCCTCCCATGTTAGAGTTCTCCCTGTTTTCAAATCACCTTGTATTAACTTGGGTAAAGCAGATAAATAGCAGGCCCTATGATCTGATCAGATTCTAGCATACCCCATGGAGAGATGAGCCTGTTCCTTAGCTACTTCTGAGGAAGCATGTGGCCCAGTACTGAAGGGATTGTCACTTTGGATAATGCAGCAGACTTTGGGTGGTCCCTTGGTCCTCCAAAATGTTTGGAATGGAGAGTTTCAGCAGAAGCAATGGTCAAAGAGGTCCAGGAGTGGCCCATGTAGTGTATCTTAAAGGGAGTGACTTCATTCTCTAGCTCTCTCTTTTCCCATTGAGGGGGCATGTCAGGGAGACCCTTCTTGGAGGGAGGACATTATCCTACCAGAAAGAGCACAGGGAAGCTAAAGCACTCATGCCGACATAGATAAGCCTGAGTTTGGACCTTAAACTACTGTATTTTCTATTTTCTCTCTTTCTCTGAGCTTAGGTGACCAAACAGAGATCTCAAGATGGATCTCTGTTTAAATTTTAGAGTAACCTTGTGAATTTGGTTAGTGTCAGAACTAACCAGAAGCAGGAAGTTTCTGCATTAAAGAGGATGACCGCTTTCAAGAGGATAAACCCAACTCCTAACCTGAATAGAAGACAAAGGCCTGGAGGGAATTATTTGGACAGTGTCAAGGTAAAATATGAAACATCAATTTAGCAGTCCGACAAACTATTTTGATAGCTTTATATATCAACCTCTTGGGAGAGTGTTATAGTAGCTATGTTACTGTGTGCTGTTTTGAATCTTTGCTAATATTTCTTGCATGTTAAGCATTTCTTTTGCATGGATGAAATAGATAGCTGTCCTATACATGATTTACACTGTTCATTGAGTTCTTTCTACTCTCTCCTGATACTTTGGGAAGAATCAAGACAAGATCCTACCTTAAGGTCTAAGTAACTTCCCCACGGCTTTGGGGTTGGGTATGTAAAGTAACAAAGAATATCAGAGAAAGAACCAAAGCTCTATCTTTAGTGCAGTCTCCATGAGGACTGAACCTAGTTTACCTAAATGTGCTTGTTCTGAGAGAGACATGTGAAAGGAAGGAAAGAGAGGAAAAACAGAGACAGACAGACGGAGACAGAGAGACAGAGACAGAGATAGACACAGAGCAAATGGGGGTCATTTTCCACTGGGCCCAGCAGCAGTCATTACTATTACACTTTTTTGCATATATGTTACATACTACCAGTGAAATGTAAGCCCTTTGAAAGAAGTGACTGAATTGTCTTTTTCCTTCTTCTTTGTATATTAAGCCTTGTACATAGTAGACATTTAACAACATTCTTTGAACTGAAGTATATAGGATGTTGTTAAATGAAAAAAAGTGGCTAGGTGGAGAAATGCTGGGCCTGGAAGTCGGGAGGACCTGAGTTCAAAATGGGCATCAAATATTTACTGGCTGTGTGATCCTGAGCAAGTTACTTAACCCTGTTTGACTTAGTTTCCCCATCTATAAAATGAGCTGGAGGAGGAAATGTCAAACCACGTCAGTGTCTGCCAAGAAAACTCCAAATGGGATCACAAAGAGTCAGACGTGACTAAATGACAACGACCACAAATAGAGAGATATTAAGTAAGCCAAGGGCATTCACAGACTCTTCCACAGGACTTAGAATAACACATGAAGAGGAGAATGTAGAAACAGGTCTAACTGGAATGGATGGTCTCAAATGAGAACCCATCAGAAGACAAGGGAAAAGTTAGTAGACAAAGAGCCTTGAATCCCAAACTGAGGAGGCTCAGTCTGCCATAGAATTGCAGTCATCATTAATCATAAATCTAGGGCAGGAGCAAACCTCAGAGCCATATAAGCCTAGCTTCCCTTTTACAGATGAGAAAAGATAGTAAGTAACAGAGACAGAATCTGAATTCAAGTCTTCTGCATCCAGAGCTTATGTTTCTACCGTATCCCACTGTCTCCTTGATAGTCACTGAAGTTTATTTGAGCAGGATGACTGATATGAAAATAATAATTCACAACAGTATTTTATGGTGCTTTCCTCTCCACCATACTGTGAGAGAAGCCTAGGAGGTAGGAGTAAACTCGATAATCTGCAACTGGATTTACAATTAGATCACCTGATTCTAAATCTCTTACCACTGCACCTTTTTTTTAAACAAATATTATCTCATTTGATTCTCACAACAATGCTGTGAGGAAAGTACTGTTATTATCCTCCTTTTGCAGAGGAAGAAATTGACTGAAAGAGACTAAAAGACTGGCCCAGGATTACAGAATTATAAAGTTTTGAGGCAGGATTTGAACTCAAGCCTTTGCTCACTGCATCACCTTGATTTCCTTAGGTTAAATGATGTCCTGTCATGTTAAATGATTTCCTCAGGTTAAATGATGTCCAAGGTGGAGTGACTAGAGAATGTCAGAACTATGGTTTCCTTACTCACAAGTTTCCTACCTGTCTATCTGCCCATCCTCTGTCTGCTTTAGTGGTTCAACAAAAGCTCTCCATCTTCCTAGAAGGAGCCTTTACTAAGAAGGTAGAAGGTAACCCAGGAAGGTTAGATCATTAAGAAAGACTAGGCCCATTAACACTTTTTTTGCAAGACTCCTTTTCTTGGTATTCCCAAGAGAATACCTAGGGATTTTCAGCTCCTTTTAAGGGAGTAAGAGTGGAAGGAAGAGATTAGCTCAACCCCAGAGTAGCCCTGACAAGATAGATTTGCCAGTAGGATCATTCAGTTGTCTGAAAGGATTACTTTACAGGACAATACTCAAGTTTGCTATTTAGCAGTAAAGGTTAAGATAGACTATCTGTTCTTTTCTGCTTACTCTACACCAGGTGAGATTTTGGGCTCTAAAACCAACTGAAAGCCTCAGAGCAGTGAGGCCAGTGTCCAAAAGAAGGGAAAACAATATCAGCAGTTGGGAAATAAATGACTTTTTCCTGACTCCTCTTCCCTCCCCCTTTCCTTTTCTTAACAATCTGAATTAGTTATCACCCTAGAATGTATTATTTGGGCTATCTCAGGGATGTTAATGGAAAATTCATTACAGACAAACAAAATCCTGTGACTTTAACTTCATTTGCTAATGAAGCATTCCCTAGGGCTTCTGAAAAGGGAGAGGTTCAGTTGACAAACCTAAAGACAGCTGTTAATCAGTTACAATTTCTACCCCGCAAGGGTACACCTTGAGAGTCTTTCATGAAAGGATCCTTCAAGATCCTCATCTCTGAAATTTATCTCAGGGGCTGCAGGGAACATGTGGCCCTCTAGGTCCTCAAGTGTGGCTCTTTAACTGAATCCAGACTTCACAGAACGAATCCTAAGGATTCGGTCAAAGGATCCACACTTGAGGACCCAGAGGGTCACATGTGGTCTTGAGACTGCAGGCTCCCCAGCCTTGAAAGTACTTTGGAAAAAGCACTGTTTCTGTAGGTAGGCACCTATTTTACAGAAAAGGAAAATGAGGCACTGAGGAAGAATTTGACCTCCCTAAATTCCAACAGCTAGTAAGTGGCTGAGGCCTAATTGGAACTTCAGTCCCATTAACTCCAAATCCATTTTTGTGTACGTGACCATACTCCCAGTATGAGAACTGTCCAAAGAGGCTAGATGAGCTCTTATAGGCAATATTAGATTTGATTTGGACATTTACTAAATGTCTGTGGGAAGTATATTGTTGGTGAGCATACACAGTTTAATGGAAAGAATCCTGCGCTTATAGGAATTTCAATTCAGCAAATATTTGTTAAGAGTCTGCCATACCGAAGGCACTGTGCTAGGTGCTGAGAATACAAAGACAAAAAAATGAAACTGTCCTTAAGCTTAAGAAGTTTATGTTCTCACAAACTTGCTTTTGCATCCTGCCTCTGTTTCTAAGAATTCCCCCATTTTCCTTTTCCTTTTCCCCTTCCCTTCTCCTCTTCTTCCTCCTTTTCCTCTTCCTTTTTGACCCTTCCCCATTTCTGACATGGTCCAGTTTGCACATCCTTAGGAGCCTGGTGGACTTTAGAGGGAGCTTACCTTATTGGAGTCTGAATTAATGCAATCACTCAATTAGTTTAGCCCATGAAAGCTCAGAACTCCCCAAATTCAAGAGATCCACCAGCCTCAGTCTCTCTAGGGGATTACGTGAAACTCCTGACTCTAATCTTATTTTTACAGTTGGTAAAACAGAAAATAGAAACTAAAAAACTAGTTACCTTCTAGTCAGTTGCCTAGACTTGAATCTAACCTAGATTCTATCTGCTGAGTCCATGCTTTTCATGCTAGATGATGGAAGTATATGGAGTATTCAGGAAGACTAGCATCCCTGGCATGAGAACTTGCTGAGCCCTTCTCAGGACTGCTCATCCATTTTTGGTGTCCCTCTGATTCATCCAGTGGCTCTAAGAAGCTGTAACTTGCACAGTGGCCACCCCCTGGTAAAACTGTCTCAGTAGACAGATTAAACCAGGTTGAGGGTAACTGACAGGTGTCAAACCCATCAGTGAGTTGGAGGGGTGTCTACCCCAAGAATGTGAAGATTTCCCCTGGTGGAATGAACAGAAAACAATTTGTTCCAATAAAGGAGGCTGAAGTAGATACGGTGGAGTGCTTAGAGCTTGGTCAGGTATAGAAGACTCCAAGGTCATCTGCTGCATCCAGTCATCTTCACTTTTGTCCTGACACTGGACTTCAGTTATGCGGTAAGAGATGGTGAGGTTGATGACGTTGTGCAACTCTGCCTCCCTTATATCCATTTCATTCACAAGTCAAGATCACCCCATGATGTCACTGGTTTTCTTCAAAAGTGAACAAACAACAGCAACCAGACCATATGACTCTTGACCCCTTGAGAACCATGTAGAACATGTCTACTCTACTTTGATTACACTGATTTTATCTTCTAAAGTTCCTTCCAGCTGTAACATCATCTTTGTTTGGAGGTTCCTTCCAAGTTCTAACATTTTGTATTCAGTATGGGAAGGGGACAGGGATTTTGCTGTTGGATTAGACTATTGGGCAAAACCCTCCAGCTCTTCCCCTGTCCTCTCCAGCACTGTTAAGTGCCTATCTGAGCTGTAACAGCATTTCATATTAAATTGCTGCAGGACCAGGTATGGACCAGGTAAGAAGTGCCAAATCAGTGAAAAGACTTGAAAGGAGTTCATTTGTACTATCCCATCTGGGAGTGAGCACTAAGTAAGTCACAAATAGGAGGGAGAATTAAATGAAGAATAGGTAAAAAGTCTTGATAGTTGCCATAAGAAAAGAAAAAAAGAGAAAGTTAAATGTGAGGCTTTAGGTTGTGCTGTGGTGTTGTAAAGGCATAGGTGAAAGTGCCTACCCATAATTCAAGTCTAAGGAATATACTCTGGCAACCCTCCTCAAGTGACAGAAACCAGCCTTGACCCAAGTAGAACCTGACCTCCCAGTGCCAGTCCTTGGCAGAGGACCTCACTCAGCCTGGTTGACATTTCTGAAACAGACCCAGGTTCTTGTCATTGAAAACTCAATTTGAATGACACAGTACTTTAAATATTCCTCCGACAGTGACCCTTTCCTGATGAGAATGTCCAGGGAGAAATGGATAACCCAGGACTGTGCGGAGCTGCTGTGGAGAACAGGCGTCAGAACAAGGTTAATGTCTTAGATAATCCCCTTCCCCTTCCTCTTGTAAACCTTTCCAAAAATAAAATTATGTTCTCAAGTATTTTTGAAAAGTGCCTCCTTAAGAGACAGTCTACACTCTCTCACAAGCCCTTTGGTAAAAGTAAAACAATTCAGCTGAATCACAATGTTACTTTAGAGCATAAAATGTTTAGTACAGGTATAAACTAAGGCTTCTTAGGTGTCTCTGGAACCACTCTCTATCTCCAGATTAGTGTGGAGCGTTTTGTGTAATAGAAATCACGCAAATATAATGTGAGCCACCATTTTGTGCATTTTCTACCAGTGACTAGTCAGGAACCATAAAATAAAATAGCAAAGCATTTAATTGGGACCCAATAGCAAAGTAAATGACAGAGAGAAACTCAAACCATAAAATCATTCTCTGCCTCTCAAACAGAGGTACAAGTCTCTCATGGAAACCCATGTTAATGGGAGGAAAAGAAAACTACCTGAATGATTTCTACTCTGTGGTGATTGTCCACAGTTGGAGCACCTCTTTTGACTCCATCTCCTGGCAAGGGAGCCTGATATGTCTTGAAGCATTCTTCTTTACCTGTTGTAGCTATGTTGGCATGATCCTGGCACTCCCCTTACTGCTGCTACACCACTATATCTTTGCAGCTCTTCATCACTGAAGTCTCTCTTCTCACCTTGACCAAAACCTTTTAATGCTTCTTCACTGAATTGCTAAACTCTGAACTGTTTTTGTTTTTTTTTTTACTTCCTTTCGTGAGGCCAACATATCCCAGGAGCTTAAGGTTCTACCTGGGTCAAGGCTGGTTTCTAACATTTGAGGAATGTAGCCAGAATATATTCTTTAGACTTGAATTCTGTCAATTTTCACTTATGCCTTTATTACACCAAGGTTGGGCACTCTATACAGCACAACCTGAAGGTATCCTCAGTTCTCGCTTAGTTCCAAATGGGTGGAAGTATTACTTGGAAAGACTAGAAAGTCATAGTTAGGACAGAATGGAAGAGAGGGAAATTGAAGGGGGTGGTAGAAATTTCCTTACTCTTTTTCTTATCCTATGCACAGTATAAAGAAATACAATTATTTGATTTATTCATTCAGTCATTATGCACAGTGAGGTAGATAGAAAGACCCTTGGACATGAATTCAGAACACTGAGTTAAAACCTGACTTCCCCACTGATAAGGCTCTGAACAAAGTCACACCACATCTCTAAAGCTTGATTTCTTCATGTGTAAAATGAGGGCATTGACTGAGATGATCTCTAAGGTCCCTTCAAATTCTAGCCTTTTCTAGTTCTGAGTTACCTCATCTCTCTTAGCCTTGATTTTCTTTTTTCCTGGCTAGCTCAGTGTAAGAAACTTTCAGTTTCAAGGTTACAAGACCTATGTTTAGCATAGAGTGGTTTCTTTTGTTTGTTTTCTGTATTTTCAGAGAGACGATATGATCCAATACATGGGTATGCTGGAGCTGGCTCATGTCTGGAGAGTTATTTATTAAATTTTCAGGGTGAGCATTTACATCTTGGAAACTGGTAAATGCCACAAATTCTTGCTTTCTTTATAGTTTTGATTGGCTAGACTGAAGAAAATGATGGAGAAATATTAAGAATGAAAATTTAGAAATGTGTATGCAAACTTTTTTTCTTGGGTGAATCTAGTTGGTTGTAAAATATTTACCAGCACACCCTTGGTCCAGTAGAAAAGAACACTAAATTTTGAGTGAGAGAATTAATTTCAAATCCCACTTCAGATATAAATTAATTGTGTATCAAATCACTTGCTTTCCATGGGCCTCTGTTTCCTCATCTGAAAAAGGAGAACCTGGATTAGATAGCCTCTCAGGTCACTTTCACCTCTAAAACTAATGATACTATGATCTATAAAATGAGCATAATGACAGCTCTGCCTGGCATGCATGCTTCACAGGGTGATTTATAAGTAAAGATTTCCTTCTCTAGGAAGATACTTCACTTATCTGGGTAGTTGCTCCCACCCATGAGGTAATAGGATTGTTCACATTTGGCACTGTCACTAGGAGAGCCACCAGTTCCTCTTAAAAGCACATAGACCCATAAAGGTCAAAATATAACAATTTTATTTGTAAATTAATGGGCAAAGGAAAGTCTTGGATAATAGATCCAAGATCAGAGATAGTTAAGACCTTTTGCCCTATTTCACACCTGGGCACACAATAGGCAGTTCTATCTCCAAGGACCTGCTCAGTCTTTGAGATTATGGCACAGCTTTGGGATAAGCTCCAGCATGGGGTGGGATGGGGGAAGGGAGAGAGGCCAAGGTTTACCCCTTGCTGTTGCTCTCAGCCTCTTGTAGCTTCCCTTGGTGCACAGCAGGTAATGGTTACTACTCACAAACCCCACTCACTCTTCTTCCATAGCTTAGTTAAGAGCACGGTAATTCATAAACCATAATTCGCTCCTAGTTTACCTCCTTTGATGAGTGATCTATAGTTTTGTCACTCCCCAGCAGATGGAGCTCTCCACATACCCCAGGACACCAGCTCTTTGCCCTATATGAAGAGATCACTTCAGAGACCTGCCTTACTCAATTGTACTAAAGCTTAAAAACACACCTCAGGGTTAGAATCTGTCTATGCCTTCGAAAAATCTTTGTTAAACCCAGATCTCACAAATCCTTCCCCTTTCATACTAAAGGTTCTCTCTAGGTGCTCTCTTTTCATACTTTTCTCATGAATCACTATCTTTAACCCTCATAGGCTTGTCTATCTTTTGCCTTTTCTTACCCAAAACACTTCAGGGTCCTTTTGCATCAATGCCTGCCGTCTATCAGGATTTCTACATTTTTCCCCTGGTTCCCATCTTCCCCCTGGGTAGTTGGACCGAGTTATTCAAATTATCCTCCAGCTGCTTTGAGTAAGTTCTTCAAAAGAGAAGGGAGAAGGACAGAACCACATGCTTCCGGTGCTGGTGAGCTAAAGGGAGAAAGAAATTTGCAATTTTCAGAACATAAAGATCAAATTCTTTAAAGATTGAGAAGCAGTTTGTTAATAGTTAATAGTTAATTCTTATCCTACTAATAATTAATGCCTCATAATGGATAATAGAAATGTCACCTGTGGCCCTAGGGGTGCCCCTTTCTGAAAGGGAGCTGCTATTATGGACTCACATAGATTCTAGTTCTAGGTGGTGGAGCCTGACTCCAAAAAGGGAGGGTCTGGCTTTTCTAAAATTCTCTGCCTCATACACCATAACATAACAGAGTATGTTAACTCTGTTAACTCCAAGAAAAAAAAACCTCTTAAACAAAGTTCAGATATGGTTTCTGCATAGGATCTCCAAAAGAATTTACACAGTCCCTTCTAGAAAAATTACCTAATATAGAAAGTAGTACGTATCAGGTTTTGAACAATATTTATTTCCTCCACCACAAAAGAATAATTAAAGTAAAAAAAAAACTTCATAAATGGACATTAACACAAAATGAAAATATAAATTATAATCCATCACTTCCCTTATTCATTCTTGGGAAACTTGGGAGACTTTTGGTAAGATTTCCAGAGGGCCTGCAGAATAGATTTTGTTTTCACTTCTTTGTACTGAGCAACGACTCCATATCTAACTCACAGAGGACTAACTAATCCTCCTGAAGGTAATTCTCTTTCTATGAGAAGTGCTCCATTTGTAAAAAATCATCTCCTCATACTAATCAGTGCCTCAAAACTCACAACCTCTCGAACTATGAGGTTATTGACATCTGGAAATACCCACCTCTCAAAATCATTCTTCAGTCACGTATGCTTAGGAAAGGAAATCACAGCAGAAGAAATGATCAGGAATATGTTTAACATGATTGTACGTGTATAACCTATATAAGATTGCTTATTATCTTGGGAAGGAGGGAAGGAAAGGAGAGGGAGAAAAATTTGAAACTTAAAATCTTACAAAAATTAATATTGCAAACTATCTACATGTAATTGGAAAAAATATTAAGTGCAAAAAAGTGCAAAAATATTTTCAAAAGAGAAAAAGAAAGTCAGGGACTTGTGATCCAATTCCAGCCTTGCTCAAGAAAGCATGTGTTCTCACTGCCTTGTGTTTATTATCATCATAGTTGCTTATGGGAGAAAAATGGAAGATAAATTTTCTCACTTCTCTCACCCCATTGAAAGGTCCAAGAAAAGATATTTTTCTCTCTGTTCCAACAAAGGGGATACATCAAAAAGAGATGCCACAATCCTTATGGCTCACAGACTTCCTTGACTCCATCAATCACAGACCCCCATGGTAACAAAAGGAGACTATAGTCATGCATGCCCTTTAGTGAGGAACCGTGTACGTGCAGGAGTGACCCTTTCCAAGGAGTTAAAGCATACATGCTCAGATATTTGGGAGATGTTCCAATATAATCCTATTACTACACTCTTCTTCCAAATTAAATTTACTGTCCCAACAAATCAAATGAGGTACTTTTGGCATGTTTGTTCACATTTTCAATTCTGAAACGTTTTCTGGGAATCTGGAGAGGTTTAAGCATTCTTCTTTCAGGTGCTTCCCCTAGAGCCTTTCACTAGAGTCTCAACAGGTCCATGTGGCACAGTTTGTAAAGACTTCCTGCACAGAGTTACAAGTAGTCCATTTAGCACAATTCGTAGTTCATAGACAACACTTAAATGACAATCTTTGTGATGACCAGACTTACCATAGTTGGTGGGAGTAAGATTATAATCACCCCCAAACAAAATATACAAATTCAACACACAACATTTTATAATGTTCTCATTGTTTACCACCTGGTTGGTACTCATAGGGCCAATAATCAACCAAAATAATTAGCGAAGTACAAAAATTAAGACTGAAAATACACAACTAACAAAAGTGGAAAAAAAAGGGAAAGAAAAAATAAGTTTCCTCTTTCAAAAACAAAATATAATGCTGAATAAATTCTCAGTGCATATGGGATTCTCCCAACAGAGATGGAGAATGTAGAATTTACTGAAAGTCACTCTGTCACTTTCAGGTAAGAAACCAAATTGTTTTGGGTAAAAATATCTTCTTAGGTCTCTCCAGAAAATAGGGCAACCCATAAATTTATCCATATGATCCCCTGATAATTCACAGTACAATCCAGATGATGGTTAGATAAAATCTTTCTATGGGTCCTGCTTATTTTTCCTTTAGTGTATACTTGAAAAATCATAGGACATTCCAAATGGAGCTCTAAACTCAGTTGAAAATAGGACAAGTAGAGTAGTTCAAAAAAAAACAAAGAAACTTAGATGTGTTGGTATCCCAGAAAGAGATTTGTCATTTGGGACTCATTTACTGAACTCAATTATATTAGAGATGAGCCTCCAGCATATTACCCATAGCCTGGGATGGGGGCACCCCTTCCCATAAGGAGCTCTGTTTGGTTCTGGAACGTTAGAGTTCTACCCCAAAGTAGAATTCAGGGGAGCATCTACTATGCAAAGCTTAGATATGACTATATCTAAGATATCTAGAATCTCCTGAAAAAGGATTAATAAGGTCTCCTCTAGAAAAGTTATTCAATGTACACAGTAGCAGATATCAGGCATAGACTTGTTATTTGTTTTCTCCACCCAAAATAAGTGCTTAAAAAAAATCAAAATATCTGTATTGTTCAGTAGTAATGCAAGGTGTATATCTTCTGGACAACCAAGGATACACAGGCTCATCCTCTTTGTGGTAGTCAAAGGGAGGGAATTGTAGGGAGTACCTTCTACTGGCCAACTAGCACCCAATTTAGTGACCCTGGACCTTTTGAGCTCATGAGATAGCTGCAAAGGATGAAAAAATTAATCTCTCAGGATTGCTGTTTGGTCACTTGTGCTAAGGGCAAGAAATACAAAGCAGAAGAGGTAACTAGGGACTTGAGATCCAATCTAGATTCACCTAGTCAAACACATGCTCCCTCTTTCATGTGCGTCTAGCTGCCATAGCTGCTGCTGGGAGGTAGAAAGGAGAAAAACTCCTCTTCCTTTCCTCATTTATGGAAGATCAAGGAAGAGCTAGCACTGGATGAAGTCCACCCAGGAAGCTGATAGGAGACAAGCATGGAGTGGGCAACTCTTCCTGCATTAGTTGTCAGTCTTTGGTAAAAACCATGCCCTACTTTAGTTCTCCTACCGTAGGGACCAAAGGGTCACCGTGGAGTGTCACATGTCTCTCCCCGTGGAGCCTAATTCTGCATGCTCTGTTCCCATGGCAATTCAGTTTCTTCTTTTCCATCCTCTATCCATCTCTCCACTACAGAGACAAGTAAAAATGTTTAGAGCAGCATGATATTGAGGAAAGAGTTATACCTTGATAATATCTCTCTCATCCATTTTCTACTCCCTCACATGGCCCCTTTGGTTCACTTCCTTGTCACCTTTTGCCTGAATTATTGTAATGGTCTCCTCAGTGGTGTCCCTTCCTCAATTCTCTTTCCATTACACTCCATCCTCCACTAAGTTGCCAAAGTGATTTTCCTTATGTTCAGTTCTGAACCATTATGTTCTGTAAACTCCAATCTCTTTCTATTGTCTTTAAGATTAAAAAAATAAAACAAACTTCTCTGTGTGACTTTTAAAGCCCCGGTCTCTCCATATACATAGTACTATATATATATTCTGTCTTTGTATATAATTATGATAATATGTAACTTAATTTATAATTAAAATACCATATTATTCCCCTTTGCACACTAGTGTAGCAAAACAGGTCTTGTTTTATATATATACACACACACACACACACAGAATTGTGCTAAATGGACTACTTGTAACTCTGTTCAAACCCATGCACAGAGAGTGTTTAATAAATGTTTGTTTGACTGACTGACTTAGTTATACATCTCCATGCCTTGGCACTCGCAGAGCCCCATGCCTGGAATGCATTGCTTCCTCACCTCTGCCTTGTAAAATCCTTCACTTCCTTGAATGGGAAATGAAAGGAACAAGCTTTTTGTTAAGTGCCTACTAAGTACAGCCTTCAACGCTAAAGTTTTTGATTCTGTTCCCCACCCCCAAAAAAACCACACAACTGCTAGTACTCTCACTCCCAAAATTAGTTTATCTATTCTTTACACATTTACATCTGATCATGCTGCCACCACCAGCAAAATGTTAGTTACTGAGAGGACAGACTGCTTCGTTTTTCTGAAACATAGCAGGTGTTCATAAATCTTTTTTGATTGATTGATTGATTGATCACAGGAGACGTTCACATCTTATGCCTTACACTTTTTATCTGTTTCTGGTCAATCACTTCAACTCTGTTTCAGTTCCTTTATCTGTAAGATGGGGATAATAGTACTTACCATGCCAGATTCACAAGACAGTTGTGAGGAAGGAACTCAGAAATATGAGCCAGTGTTAAATGAGGATTGGAGCTTTTTCTAAGGTACAAAAGCCAATTTATTCCTTTAATTCAGAGCATGGTCTCCTTCATCTAAAGTGTCAATTCGGACCTAAGCCTTCTTCAGGAGACCTGATCTGTTGTGAAAAACAGACCTCTGAATCCAATGGAATTAATGAAGTATAACTAACTGCCTTTTTTTTTTTTTTTCATTTTTAAAGGTGGCATTAAAGGGCTTTTAGAAACACTATCCAGAGGAATTTGATTTTTAAAAGGAACTAGTTTACATTAAGCAACATGGAAAGACTACCTAAAATTTTAACCATTCTTCCTGGTGAGCTGCCAAAACGGGAAGGTTGTATGTTGCAGTGAAAAGAGCTCTGATGTTGGACTCTAAAGTTATGGGTTAAAGGGCTGGCCTTCCTTTCCACCTGCTGACTATGTGACCATTGGTCAATAACTTACCTTCAGTTCTGGGCATCAGTTTCTTCATCTGCAGAATGGACTAATGATACCCTGGGGTGTTGTGAGGCTCAAATGAAATAATGAATGTAAAGCACTTTGCAAACCTTAAAGTGCTATATAAATGCCAGTTATTATTAATATTATTAGCCTACAGTAACCAGGCCTCTAGTCTGAGGATGACTTCATTCCCTGAGGCTTCTATCGCACTCTTGCTGAGCTTAAGTAATGTTTGTAGAGCCATACAAAGATGTACTGGTAATATTTAACAATCAGCTCTCTGGGGGAAGGGGGAAAACCGTAAGCACATACCCTTTCAAGTTTAATATGCATTATTAGCACTTTCTTAAGTCTAGACGATCAGTAAGCAATAAATTAAGCACTGATTTGTAGCAATTTAGAATTTCTGAAATGTAATAAATGTTACACTGAAAATTTAACTCTCAGAGCTGGCTCCAGCACACCCCTGATGATACCTAAGTTCCCTTCTACTTTCTGCAAGTCTATGACACAGAAATAATAAAATATCCAAAACCAATTCGGTTTGACGGATGAAAAGCTGTTATTTTGGGAAACTTATGAGTGAGGTAATCTTTGTAATCAGTCCTTGGAGTATCTTATGTGTATATGGTTATGATATACATACACACAGAGAAATGAATAGGATATAGCATTTAAAAAGATTCTTGGGGAATATAAAATTATTGTTTGAATTTAGTATTATGGTAATGTTTGAATTTAGAATTATGTAAGGACAGTACTAGACTGTTCATATCTTTTGACCCTGAAGTTGAACTACAGAACATATACTCCAAGGCAGCCAAGAAAAGTTCCATATGTACCAAAATGTTCATAGCAAGGTAGTAAAAATCTTGAAAGTGTGTTTCATATATTATTGCTTTATTGACTCTTAACTACACCTTCTGTTTTTTCATCAGCTGGGCTTGGAGACGATATTACATAAAATCAATTGCTAGAGGTATTCTGACCAGCTTCTCTCATACCCCCACAAACCCACTCTTTTTTCCCC
Organism: Bettongia penicillata ogilbyi; assembly: GCA_023548195.1. Taxonomy (NCBI): domain Eukaryota; kingdom Metazoa; phylum Chordata; class Mammalia; order Diprotodontia; family Potoroidae; genus Bettongia; species Bettongia penicillata. The sequence goes on from JAJHZJ010000197.1 coordinate 8,532,819, forward strand.
ACAAATCCACTCTTCTTCCAAACTTCCCAGTTACTGCCAACAGTACCACTCTCCTTCTGGTCACCCAGGTTGGAAACCTTAAAGACATCCTCTACTACTCACTTTCCTTCAGCCTCTAATAAATTGTCAAATCTTGTTTCTTTCTCCTTATCTCTCATATCTCTTCCTTTGTCTTTACTCTCTTAGCAATCTTCCTAGTTCAGGCCATCGACACCCAGATTATTGCAGTTTACAATAGCCTCCTAATTGGTCTGTCTTCCTTATCTCTTTTCAGGTCAGTCAACACTCACCACCCAGATGTCAGATGATTTTTCTGAAGTGTAGTTCTGATCATGTGTAATACAAATGGGAAAAATATAGTAGAAGGAAGATCAGAGCAAATCCAGACAATTAGCAAGTAAAGTAAGCCCGCTGTACTGAGGGGAGATGCTCACAAGGAAAGGCAGTCAGGAATGACAGAAACAAGTCAGACTTGACAGGTTGTTACTCAGTTTTAATCTTGTCTGACTCTTCTGACCCCATTTGGGGTTTTCTTGAGAAAGATACTAGAATGATTTGCCATTTCCTTCTCCAGTTCATTTTACAACTGAGGAAACTGAGGCAAATAGAGTTAAGTGATATTTCCAGGGTCACTCAACTAGTGAGTGTCTGAGGCCAGGTTTGAACTCAAGAAGATGATTCTTCCTGACTCTGGACATGAGACTCTATCCTCTGTACTGACTAGATGTCCTCTTATCTCTCCCTCCGCCCCCACGCAGGTTAGAGGGGACACCAAAACTAGTTAAGTTCGATGGGTTTTTACTCAGGACCATGCAGGGAGACATCAAGGAGTTTGGACCTAAGGACTGGTCCTGATTCACACTGAGGAAATGCTCAGGGAATTGTTGGCTAGTTGATATTCAAAATTTCCTATACAACAAGCTTTGAGCTATTATTTCAGGTCTTACAGGATAATTTCAGGGGATTTGAGCTTCCTGAGGCTTCTTCATTTAGTGGGATGGGGAGACTACTAATTTTAGTTGAATTTCTAGGATTTGCTAAATAACCTTATCATCTGCAAAAAATGATAAATTTGCTTCTTCTTTGCCTATAGTTACTCCCTCGGGTCTTTTTCTTGTCATTGCTATTATATTTTTAGAAATATATTTCATAACCATGGTAATAATGAACATTCTTGCTTTATCCCTGATCTTATTGGAAAGGCCTTTAGTATTTCTCCATTTTAGATAGTCCTTGGTTTCAAATAGATAATGTATACCTTATCAAGAGAATTTGCATTTATTCCTATGCTTTTCCACTTTTTAAACATTAAAAAATATTGGATTTTGTAAAAAAAATTCTGCATTAAAAACTGTGTGATTTTAAAAAATTAATGTAGTCTTTTATGTGTATAACTTTGTTAGTATTGAGTCTATTTTGAAGATGAATTCCTGACAGTTATTTCATTTGATCATAGTGCATAATCTTTTTAATAGATTCTGTTGCTTGCTTTATATTATTTTCAGCATTTTCGTATCAATATTCTTTAAAGGTTTTAGTCTATCCATTTCTTTTTCTGATTTCTTTCTCCCTGGTCTACGTATCAGTGACACAGAAAGAGTTTGGCAGTATATCATCTTTTCTACTTTTAAAATACATATGTAAAATCTTTGAATTTTTAACAGAATTCTATTACAAATCCATCCAATTCTGTCCCGTCCTCCTTTTGATAATTCATTTGTGTAGACTTCTGGAGGGTTAGTTATTTTCTCTATCCTAACTAACTCTTAAAAATTCTCCCAAAGAGGAATTATGTGCCATAAGTAGAGCAATTATAGCTGTCTCCACAGACCAAAACACAAAGAAGCACAAGGTGACAGCCTCATATATTAATGGCTGAGAAATCTAGTCTTTAATTCTTTAACTCAGTACACACAATCCTCCAAATAGTACCCATGATCTGGCAGGGTGCATGATCCTTTTGCTTTGGAATCTAATCAGCAATTTCATTTTTACTACTGTAGTCTCTGCCAACATACCCTGCCATTCTGGGGCAAGTTTATGGAAGACCAACTCTGTCTATCAACTTGTAGAAGGAACATATAGAAAGGGGGAATGAGGAAGATCTACTGGGGCAAGGCAACACTTAGCCAGAGAACTCAATAACAGAGCTAACTAGGCTGGCACCGGCATGCTTGTAGGTATGCCTAAAGGAAAAAGAACTGGCAACCAGACAATAATAATCTTGTCCTCTGAGAAGACACTTGGGATAAGGACTAAGGTCAATAAAAAGTGAATATGAATTCCCTGACGTAGGAGGAGGTAAAACAGCTTTGAGGGCCTGCTCCTAGGAAGGAGTCAAAAAGTGAGCAATAGAACATCAAGAATAAAAAAAAAACTGTCACCAAAAATTAAAAAAAGAAAAGAAATAAACAGGGACAAGAAAAAAAAGAGATAAATAGGGATATTGTTAAAACAAACAAGAAGCTTTTGTGGCTCTGAACCCAGTCTTGGCATTTGTGTCTGTTTGCAAAAAGAAGAGGACATGGCACTGTTTGATCAGATGCTCACCAACATGGGGAAGCTGCTCAAGGGAACTGACAGGAGCAAACCTCAGAACCTGACCAACCTGGAGCACTCTGTGGAGACCCAGGCCAAGGAGAATGCATATGACCTGAAAGCCAACATGAATGTATTCAAACTATGCCGGTTCAAACAGACCTTCTACCGGACCTGGTTCTACTGAAGGCCCTCACCAATCTTCCCCACATGGACATCACCCTGTGAAAGTGCATGATTGACCAGGTTCCTCAAGAAAAGCAGACCATCAGGCAGATCCTGTACTTGCAAGACTTGCTGGAGACCTATCATTTCCAAGTTTTCTGGACTGCCCTAGATGAGAACATGGATCTCTTTCTCTTTAATGGTATCACAGGCTTTGAAGACTCCATCTGAAAACTTAACCTCCCCATTGTGGGCATCACATATCAATGTATTGACTGCTGGCTGCTGGCCAAGATATTGGGAGATCAACCAACTGAAAATGTGGATGATCAAATACGTCTGGAGTTCCAATGAGGCAGGACAGGTCTTCATTTGCAGCCAACAAGAGTTTATCAAGCCCAAGAACATTGTGGAAAAGATCAATGTTGAGAGTTTTTCCAGTATCATGGCCTCCTCACAGTAATTCCTTCTGCCAAAGGTCTTCTTTTTTCTGTTTTGTTTTCCCTTTATACACAATCAGCTTCTTAAATCAAAAGCCTTTTACTTCCTGAAAAAAAAAATGGAAGGGAAGATGGCTGCCAAAAAATTAAGTTATAGCAAATATCTCGAAATACTTATTATAAGACAACGGAATTTGAACCAATACTTCATGAAATGTAGGAAACTGAATTTCCAAGCAACCATGAAATCACAACAGGATGTTTCCAAATAGATTAAGAAAAGAAATAAAAATTCTGAAACACTTAAAATGGAACAAATGACAGAATTTATGAACTTCACAGCAGAAATTAAGAGCAGAAGACACCAACTCAAATCCATGGTGATGAGTCCCTCCAAAGAAGCAAAAGAGAAAATACAAATACATGAAAGTAAAGGACAATCTGGGCAAATAAATGTAAAAGGAAGGAGTGTTAAAGGAAAATACAATCTCTATAGAATCAAAACACACTGATTGTAAAGATATGTCGCTTAGGGACAACTTAAAGAACATAAATCTCACAGGAGCATCAATTCCCCATGTTGGAGAATTCACATTCAGCTTTCATTGACCTTAGTCTCTATCTAAAATGACTCCTTAGGGGACAAGACTAGCAAACACATGTATGTTGATGTCCTGCCTTAGTTATTTTTGTTATTAAGTTCTCTGGCTGAGTGCTTCCTTCTCCCAGCAGAATACATGCCACCCCTTCTTCTGGAAGCTGGTAGACAGAGTTGAAGTCTGCTGCTTCTTGCCACATAATTAGGATGTGGGCAGGAAGTGTGGCAGAGACTACAGTAGTAACAGAGAAATTGATGATATAGTCTGAAATCAAGTACAAGGGTCATATACCCTGGTAGACCATGGCTGGAGACTGTTAGAGAGGAGTTCTCAGTAAGTGAATGAAAAAGTAATGAAAATTCAAAAAACCTAAACAGAATTTCTCACAATTTCTGAATAAGGATGGGATGGTAGAATGAAGTAAAAATACCAAGAAAAAACAAACAAAATCCTGTGCTGCAAAGTACAAGAGACATAGTGACTTAATTTAACAATTCCAATATGGAATATTCACAAGTGACCAAGAGAAAGAGAGACTACCAAATATAAAGAAAAGGAAAATTAAATAACACAAGATTATTCTGTATCCACCAGAAACCACAGGAAGGAATGGAACAATACATTGTGAAAAACAAAGACCATTGAGACGCAACCCCAAATGACATACTTTAAAAATCTGAACCTAATCAGAAAAAAAGTGAAGAATAAAAGAGAGGTATTTGTAATTCTTCAAAAAATATAAGATGAGTCAATTACTCAATTTGTCAACACCTAAAACAACAGAAACACAAGAAAAGTAAATAATCATCAAGGGAAAAACAAGTAACAAAGTAAACTGCTTCATCTCTACGGATTATTAAAAAGGGAAAAAAAACTGAAGAGATATCTATGAAATTCAAAAAGAACAACACCAACAATAACACAGAAACAATCAAGGATTTTCGTTCTAAAAGTACACAAGAGGCTAAAAATGGAAGCAGAACTTGAAGAAATAGAAGTGGTAGAGGGACAAGCCTGAAACACCCTGGACTACACCTCATAATTCCTTTCCAGGTGAATTAATGCATTTTGTGCATCTTAACTGCAAAATGGGGTGGTATCTATAAGGGCAGGGAAAAGTAAAAGATACAGAGGAATGTGTAGTTTCTACCCTCAGTGAGTTTACATTCAACTGGTAGAAGACAACGAAAAAAAGCTAAAATGGGGAGAGCTAACTGAGCAGGGATATACCTACTCAGAAACAAAATAGAGAAGTAAATTTCGGAAGTCATGGATTTGTCTAGATTTGAAGAGAGCATGGGTGCTTTCTTCAATGCCTCTTCAGAGAGGAACTAACCAATCATAGAGGAGTTCACAGCATTAGACATATTGCCAGCGTGAGAATATATATGGGTGGAGTTGATATATGATCTAAGGAGTCATGGCTAGTCTGGGTTTCAAAAGAGGAAGAAGAGGGTACATGAGAAGGGGTGAGGTGGCAAAGGGAACAATTGAAATGGGGAAAAGAAAGGAAGGGAACTTGAATCAGTGATGGGAGAGGATCCCACTGAAAAACACTTCCACTGGAGGAGAGATATATATTCTGTAACTGGAAGATGGAGATCTTACAATGGGTATAATCTGCAATGATTTAGTACTCAGAGAGACTGAGAGAAGGCTTTACCTCTACTAATGTTATCTTTCCTCAGAAGGAAAATCAGTGCTCTAGGAGCAACTGATATCTAGAAAAGAGGTGGACATGCATCCAGACAGGAAATCCCATGGTAAATGGGAAAGAAAGTGACCATAAGAAGGGTGGAGGTAGAACTAAATTGCACAATCAGGCACACAGGGATATTTTAACCATGGAGCAATATATCCTCCCTACCTCTGAGGAGATTTCATACCTCTAAGGGTGAGGCACAGCAGAAAAAATGAGAGGACGGGGAAAAACTACAATGAAATACCATAGAAATTAAAGTGTAACTGGAAAATGTTTAACAAAATAAAATACAATACAACATAGAAAATATTGATTTGTGGTTTTCGAAGTCATTTTTCAGCCACAGGCATCTATTTCTACATGAGTATGACATTATTGGTTTAGAAGACAGAACACAAAACTGGTATCTCAGAGGCTTCAGTTCTGTGAGAAACAAACTAAAATAGGTATAAATATGTGTAAACACCATGAACCAAAGTATAGAAGTTTAGAATTGACATAAAGGTTACCGAATTAATAAAGAGAAGATAAAGGAATCCTTTTTAACTCATGATGAAATATGCTATCTCAGAGAAAGATCTATAGAGTCTGAATACGGATTGAAGCATACTATTCTGTCTCTGTCTCTGTCTCTCTCTGTCTCTTTCTCTCTCTCTTCATTCTTGTGGTTTGGCCTTTTGGTCCTAATTCTTCTTCACAACATGACTAATTATGGAAATATGTTTAATATGATTGTACATGTATAGCCTATATCAGACGGCACACTGTCTTGGGGAGGAGGGAAGGAAGAGAGGGGGAGAAAATTTAGAAGTAAGAATCTTATAGAAATGAATGTTGAAAACTAAAAATTCATTAAAAAACCAATAGTTGAAGGGAAAGAGGGAGGAATTTTAATTTTCTACTTCCCTGAGAGTAAAAAAAGGCAGAGGGGAGAAGGAAAGAATTAGAAAAGTATAAGGGAAAAAGAAAAAGTAGTCAATAAGTTAAGTAAAACTCCAAAACTAAGGAAAGCGGTGACAAACAAGATGGAGTACAGTCTGAGGAAGGGGAGAACTTGTGGTCATAGGGTTGCCTGAAAGTAGAATAAGTAAAACATAATTTAAGTGCAAAGTATTGTCTTAAAAGACGAAGAAGGAAAAAAAATCCCAATTCAGAAAAAAAAAGTAATAGTAGAGACACAAATGGAGGAAAGTGTAAACCAACATTCATAATTTTAAATATAAATGTGTTAAACAATCCAGTAAAATGAGAGTTAAAGATGGACTGGAGAAAAAAAGCCTACTCTGTGTTGTTTATAAAAAACATACCTAAAAATCAAAGATATGCACAGAAGATAAATGAGAGACTGGATTTAAATTTATTTTACATTAGGTGAATTCAAAAAGGCAGACATTTCAATCATGCTATCAGACAAAGCAAGTACAAGAATTTACAGTATAAAAAGAAATAAACAAGGAAATAACATCACACTGAAAGGTGCCATAAATAGCAAACCAATATAAGTATTAAGCTTATGTGACCCAAATACCATAGTATCTAAATTCATTTTGTGTGGTTGTCCTTTGTTGCTGAAAAAGACCATGCTATCAGAAGTAAAGACATGACTTGCACTTGACTTTGTTTTGAGTGAAGGAGGGCTGTGCAGGTCACCAGCCTCACTTCTCCTCCAGAGCCATCTGAATCTAGTGACCAGATATTCATCAGGATGACTGGAGATGACCCAGGATGAGGCAATCAGGGTTAATTGACTTGCCCCAGGTCACACAGCTATTGAGTGCCAAGAATCTGAGGTGAGATTTGAACTCAGGTCTTCCTGACTCCTGCACTAGTACTCTGTCCACCGTACCACCTAGCTGCCCCCATCTAAATTCATAAAGAGAAAATTAATTACAAGACATAGCTGGTAATACCATAATTTTAGAAAACTTCAATACCTTCAACCTTCAAATTAGAAAAAAATCTAATAGAAAGACAAACAAAAGGAAATGTATAGAATTAAACCAATTGTTGGAGAAACCATTATTAAAATATAAGTGGCATCATCTAAATGAGAAAGCTAACATACGTATTTCTTAACCCTGCATGGAAATTTTACAAAAGTTGACCATGGGCACAGAGATATTTCAAATAAATGTAAAAAGGCAGAAATAATAAACATTTCTTTTATGAATCATAAGACAATCTGAAAAAAAATTAATTTAGGGAATTACAAGCAAAGGACATAAACCAAAATGGAGTTTTAGTAATGAAATCTTAAATAATAGGTAAGTCAAAAACCAAATCATAGGAACAGTGAATAACTATGAATGTTAATTTATGACTTGTTTAGTTTCTTTTTCTGAGATTGAGATTTCAATTTTTCTGTCCAACAATCCTAGTATTTTTTACATAACTCCTTATCCATTTCATTTAAGTTATTTTTTCCTGTTATGTAATTGAACAAAATGGTTTTTAATAATTTCCTTTATTTCTCCTTCATTTGTTGTGATTTTCTCTTTTTCATCTTTGATTTTGACCATTTGATTTTCCTTTCTTTTTATCAGATTAGCTAAAGACATATATTTTATTAATTTTGTCAAAAACTGTTGGCAGTTGTATTTATCAATTTAATTGTTTTCATTTTCAATTTTATTTCTAATTTTCAGAGTTTTATTTCTATGTTAATTTTTAAAAAATGTATTGCCTTCCTAGTTTTGTTTGTTGCATGCACAGTTTATTTCTTTATTCATTCTCTCTCTCATTCATGGAAGTATTTGGAAACAGACATTTTCCCCTAAGGGCAATTTTTAATGCTTCCAAAAAGTGTTGCCTTTTTGTTGTCTTTTTTTTTTGATGAAATTATTTATTGTTTCTATGATTTGTTCTTTGAACCACCAATTCTTTAGGATTCATATAGTTTCCATTTTAATTTGAATCCTTTATTTAAATTCCCCCTGTTAATTATACTTTTATCACATTGTGGTCATTTAAAGATAATTTATACTTTTTTGCATTTTTATGCGTTTTTATTATATCAGAAAATGGGCAGTTTTTTTAAAGGAGCCTTACAAAGCTCAAAAATATATCCCTTTCTGTTCTTCTTCTGTAACTGCCACAGATCTATCATATTTAAGTCTTCTAAAATCTTGTTCAGGTTCTAGTTTCTTCTTGATCTTTTAGTAATATTTTTCTAGATCATTTCCATTTTGGAAATCATCTTGGAATTAAGCAAATAAAGTGACTGAAATGTCTATACCCTTGAGTCAGATTACTGGACTTATACCACAAGGAAGCCATTGATAAGAAAAAAGTCCCCATGTGCTTCTAAAACCTTATAGTTTACTTTTTGTGATGGCTAAGAATTGGAGACAAAGTAGATAATCATCAACTGGAGAATTGCTAAACAAGTCATCATATATGAGTGTAATGGAAAACGATTGCACTTTAAGAAATGATATATGCGACGAATAAAGAAAAGTATTGAAAGATCTCTATGAACTCCTACAGAGTGAAGGGAGCAGAGCTAAGAAAAAAATATGCACAGAAAAAACCACAATGTAAATGAAAAGTAGAAGTAAATGTAACAAAATTATAAAGATCATGCAAGGTTCAAATGAAGAGATATGAGAAGACACCTCCAACCTACCATTTTATGGAGGTGAGAGGTCCATAAGTGTTAAACATTGCTTATGTTTTCAGACTTTTTCAATGAATTGATCAATGAATTGATGACGTTTCTTCCTCTCTAAAAATATAATTTGTAACATGGGATGGCTCTCTGGTAGGGAAAGAGAGATACAAGAGTGATGTAACAGACAAAATTTATTTTTTAAGAAATATATTTAAGTGAAATGAGCTCAATTTTGGATATGCACATATTTATCTATCAGTGGCGCGTTTAGATGGCAATATACCTAGGCGGTTGGAAATGCAAATCTACATTTAATTAAAAATGCTAGTGTAGAAAATAGCATATTTGAGAGGGATATAGTAGATTTGAGAGTCATGAATCTACATAGTCCAAACATTGGACATCAAAGCCAAGGGAGAAAATACAGAGAAGAAAAAATAAAGATGTAAGAATTTACTCTTAGATAATACCTACCTTAAGGGAGCAGGACAAATGAGAAGGAAGAGAGGGCCAATAAAGGGAATGGAAGAATTCAGAGATGTAGGATGTCTTTGAAAGCAAGGGAAAGAATATTCAGTAGGAAGGGGTGATCATCAATAATAAATGCTACAGAGAAGTCCAGGAGGATAGCTCTGACATCCTGTGGTTCTATGACTCTCTTGGGAGACAGTGGGAGTGTAATGGAAAGAAAACTGGAAATAGATTCAGATGATCTTGGTTCAAATCCCATCTCTGTCATTTACTAGAAAATTGTTCAACAACTCAGGGTCTCAGTTTCCTCATTTGTAAAATGAGGAAATTAGACAAGATGATCTCTAAGGTCGCTTTTGGCTCTAACTTTCTCTGAGTCAGATGTTTTTCCCAGTGCAGTATTCTATGACTGATATAAATGATCCCCCATGCCTTTGAGAAACCCACCCCCCAAATTTCATGGAGAAAATTACAGATTGATTCATAACATGTGTAAGCCAAAAACCATGGAAAGACACATAAAATGGTAGAGAATACTAGCAGTGTTCTGTGCCTTGTGATAACTTTAAAAATAATCAGGGAATGTCAGAACTGGAAAGGACTTTAGACTATAGTATATCAGAACTAGAAGAGAACTTGGAAACATGAATTCAAAGAGTGTTAGAGTTAGAAGGGATCTTAAAGATCTTCTAACTAAACCCTTCTTCTCTCTTTCCATTCCAACTTGATAGATGGAAAAACTGAAGAACCAGCCCTATCCCCTACGGTAACCAGGTGGAAAACTGGGATGGCTGCATATGAAATATCAACAATACATTTACTTAGCACTTTATAATTGACAGAATGCTTTCACACCCATTATCTCATCTGATTCTCAAAACAACTCTGATGGTAAGAACCATTCCCCAACAGATTAATGATCAAAAGATATGAACATTCCATTTTCAAAAGAAGAATCCCTAGCTATACCAAGAACCTTATAAAAATCCTTTAAATCACTAATAATCAGAGAAATTTAAATTAAAGGGGTTCTATCTCACACCCATCAGACTGGAAAAGATGACAAAGGTGAAAAAATGACAAATTTTGGTGGAACTTGGGGAAACTAGGCAAGCTAATACATTGTTGGTGGTGCTGTGAGTTGGTTCAGCCATTCTGAAAAGCAATTTGGAACTCTGTCCCTAAGGTTACCAAAATATACACAGATGTTTGACCCAGCTATAATCACTACTAGGCCTGTACCCCAAAGAAATAAAAGAAAGCAGAAGAATAACCTAAATGTACAAAAATATTTATAGCAGCTCTTTTTGTAGTAACTAAAATTTCAAAATTAAGGTACTTTCCTCCTATTGGGGAATATCTAAGCATATCCGTGTGTATACACACACACATATGCATATATACACAAATCCACATATATATGTATATAAATGTAATAGGATATTGTTGTGCCATAAGAAGTGGACAGTTTTAGAGGAAACTGATGAGCAAAAAAAAAACATTGTGTATGACAAAAACAACCTTACTGGGGAAAAACAATCCAGAAAGTTGAGAATTTTAATCAGTGTGATGAAAGACCACCAGTAGAGAAGACTGAAGATAAAACATTCCACTAACCTCCTGCCGGAGAGGTGATGAACTTCAAATGAGGAGAGAGACATACACTATAAGACATGTTAAATGTCAGTCAATAAGCATTTATTAAGCACCTACTGTGTGCCTGTCACTGTGCTAAGCACTGTAGGCACAAAGAAAGGCAAAAACAGTCCTTATCTTCAAGGAATTCACAATCTGACAGATAGACAACATGTACAAACAAGCTACATATGGTATAGATTGTAAATAATCAACAAAAGCAAGGTACTAGATTTAAGAAGAATTGAGAAAAGGTTTTATGTCTTTATTTTTGCTGGACTATGTGTGTTTGATATTGGGATTTTATTGGCTGTTAAATGGATGCATGTAAAAATCGATTTATTTAAAAAAAAAAAACCCAAAACCCTGTTAGACTAAGTAGAAGTTATTATCCTCATTTTATAAGTAAGAAAACTGAGGATCCAGAAGTAAATTATTTATTGTTTGATCAGACATCAGCTAAGCTGTGGGAGGCAGTATTCAAACCTAGGTCTTGTGACTCCAAGTCTAGTATTTAACTCATAAGTGGTAGATTATAAAACACTCCAATCTGGAATGTGCTCAGAAATCATCAAGTCGAACACCTCAGCAGTTGCTGAAATGTTAATTATCCTCACTTAGTTGAGTTAATGATCTTTTCTTTAAAACCAATTTTCTTTAGTTCCTTGGTCCAAGCTAACTTGTTTATTTTTATGAGTGGGTTTTTCATCCGTGCTTGCATGTGATACATCATTGCCTTTCCCTTCTGCTTCCCTCTGCCAGTTGTGCAGACCCAGTCCTCTCTATAGCCAAGCTACATTTCTCAGAATTACAAGCTTAGAAATCCAGTGATGACTGTGCCTGAACCTGGGCCCCATGACTTGGGCTTCAATCCAGACACCTTGTGGAATTTCTATTGTGTGCAGCCCTTCAGCTCTCATTACAGACCTCTGCCTTCACAAGACAAAATATGGCCATAAAATCAACTGTCTGCGGCCATTTACTTTTAGGCATGGTTAATGCCAAAACTGGAACCCAAATTGATGGTTAACGAGGTAAACTGCCTCATGGACGTGTTAACAGACACGGACTCTGACTAATAAACAGATCATTAAACACGGGCAGTAAACAGCTTGCCAGGGGTCATTTATGAATACATATTTTAAAACAACAAAATTTTTTTAGTGTGATGGCTTTGTTTGGCAGTTGAATTGTATAGGCAAAAGGTTATTTCTTTTTAATAATTCTTTATTTTTGTCTCTTGCCTTATAGTTGACAAATCTCTTTAGGATCCACTGCAAGGTGATGCAGCCTTGTAGGGGTGATAGGGAAGGAATTATAATTAACCTCATTTTATAGAAGAAAAGATTGAGGCTTGGAGGAGTGAAATAATTTCCCCAAGTCCTTGCAGCTTATCTTCCCAAGCTATGAAAGGAGATACATTTTGTGACACAAATAACTCCCACCTCGTTTCTAGGGATTTGCTCTAAATATTAATTTATCTTAACATTGCTTGCTATTAGGGAACTGGTGAGAAGAGCAGTCTAAGTTATTGGTGTGCCTGGAATTCTGCTTCTTGTCTTAAAATTTTCTCTGCTTTATTATCATCCTTTCTCAATCCTCCCACCCCAAGCAACAGTAACCAAACAGCCTATTGGACAGTATATATCAGGTGAGACGGAGAACCATTTGTGTGATCTGACTTGAGGGACACTAAAGGACCCTCTGGTCCCTAAATATCTCCCTCATCATCCTCCCTGCGTGCTTGAAACCTCATGGTTAGAGGCATAGGTTATAGGAGCTTAGAATTAGAAGGGACTTCAAAGGGCGTTTATGTGACTACAACTCCCATCTAGTCCTCTCTGCTGAATCTGAGACTTGGCACTATTGAATCTCTTCTTGAACACTTTAAGTGATGGGGATTCCCTTGTCCACCATATTATGGGGTGTATATGTTATGTGTACCTACTTGTTTCCATGTTATGTCCTCCATTTGAATGGGAGCCTCTGGAGAGCAAACACCATGTTTTTTGCCTTTCTTTGTATCCTTTGTGCTTAGCACAGTGCCTGGCCATGCAGTTAGCTTAATCAGTTTGTTAACTGACTATCTCAAGCAAAAGCTTGAGCAACTGAAGGACTCTGATTATTGGGAAGTTTAACAATGGCAAGGAGGAGTGGGGAGGGAGCTGTGTCAGTTCAAAGAACAGATAACTTTCTAGTAAACTTTCTGTTTGAACTCTTGTGTGGAAAGAAGTGTGCTCACTCTCTCTATACCTTTCATCATGGAGGTGGTAGGCAGGAAGAATATAGGCTGTTCTTTTTTATTTTTAAATTTTGCTTTTTATTCTTAATTTAAATATTAAATAAAATAAGCAATTCCAAACATGTAGCAGAATATTGTATGTGAAATTGCAGGTCTCTATTATGTGTAGCTTTCTTTTCTTTAAAATATACATATAAAAAATTCAACGTATAACTTTGGGAGGTGTACGGCTGCTCTGTCATTATCTCTAGCCTTCCTCACGTTCTCTTCTGTGCACTAAACACATTTCAGTGGCCCTCTTTACTTTCTTTTTTAAAATATCTTCACTTCTCTATCTCCCCTCTCCTTACCACTCCTTCCCATCCACAAGTTGGGAGGAAAACCCTGTTTCATATATGTGTGTGTGTGTGTGTGTATGTATATATATATGTATATATATATATATGTATATTCCTAGTCAAACAAAATACACTCCCACAGTGACTGTGTTTGAAAGTGTATATCTCATTCTGCTTCTTGAGTGATGGGATGTGTTCCTTTCCCCCACTCCCATTTGGAGCATGAACTCTAATAAATAAGCTTGTGCCTGGGTTGCTGGACTCCTTTTTCTTCTTTGCCTTCCTTCCTTCCTCCCTTCCTTCCTTCCTTCCTTCCTTCCTTCCTTCCTTCCTTCCTTCCTTCCTTCCTTCCTTCCTTCCTTCCTTCCTTCCTTCCTCTCGCCTTTTCTTCTTCTTCTTCTTCTTCTTTCTCTTTCTCTCTCTCTCTCCTTTCCTTCCTTCTTACCTTTCTTCCTTCCTTTCCTCCCTCCCTTCTCCCCCTCCCTACCCTCTTCCTTTCTTCCTGAAGAATACTTTATGTTCTGATGAGATTAATATCAGCTTCTTTAGAGAGTATAACAATAGTTACACAAGCCTGTTTTAAGATGTCCTGTCAACATGTCAAAATACAGTTTTGACCTTGTGCCTGTTAGCATTTCTCTTTGTGTCCCATATTTACACTGTGTATTAAGCTCTGCCTTTGGGGACATTCAGACAGGAGGACAAACCAATGCTTTAAATAATTTCCCTTCAGGGTGCTAGAGTAAAGGTTTAATGGGCCAAAGTGTATGAAGAAAAGTAGTCTAACCTCTTGTTCTCAGAAGCCAAGATCATCCCATATTAAGCACTGTCTGTGTACCTGGTGTAAGTAGAGAGCAGGGTAACCCCTTAGGTATAGGAAGTGGTACCAGCAGGAGTTTCTATGTTACCAATAATACTTAGCAACTGACATTTGTATAGTCTCCTATGACTTAACAGGGTTTGACATACATTATCACATTTAACAACTCAGTTATCCATTTCATCTTCTTTACTCTTTTTATTCATTCATTTCAGTTGTGTCTGACCCTTCGAGACCCCATGTGGGGTTTTCTTGGAAAGGATACTGTTGCAGTTGGCCATTTCCTTCTCCAGATCATTTTACAGATGAGAAAAGTGAGGCAAACAAGGTGAAGCCCAGAGACACAGAGCTAGTGCCCTGAGGCCCAGTCTGAACTCAGGAAGATGAGTTCTTTTAACTCCAAGTCCAGCCCTCTATCCGTTACAGCACCTACCCTTCATCCTCTTTTTAATGGCATTCTTAAGCTATAGTCCTACTAGTGGGACCACTGGATCAGAGGATATGATTAATTCAGTCATTCTTATTGTACACTTAGGTTGTTGTAAAGGCTGACAACTTCCAGCAAGTTGTGTCACAACTTGGACAATCTCTAAGTTTCCAGAACTCTCTGGATCGGGGAGGGTCAGGAGGGAAGAGTCTTGAAAACTAAGATTTCTTTCTTTAAAAGCAGTAGATTGTAGCTGTCTATGGATTCTTGAAGTTAGTTGGCTCACTTCTTCCAGCAATTGGCAATCAACATATTCACCCCTAAAAACAGGCTCTGGTTTCACCTTCTGGTTTAAACTCTGCAAAGAGGAGCGTAGAGCAATGGGACTCGCTCTGGGCCTGGCACCAGGGCACCTGCTTTGAATCTCAGCTTACTTAGCACAAAATGTCTGAAAATTGGCTTCCAAGCCTTTTGATTAGATGTTGACAGCTATAGTTTCAGCCATTTTCATTCACTTTTCTCATGCTCTAAAATAAGGAGCGTTTGCTTGAAATAAACTCCACTCTTCTCACTCCTTAAGTTTTAACAGTTTCATTCATGTCCTATTTTGCAAACCTATTGTGTTCTTTCTTAACGATATCCTTTTTTAAACATGAACTTTGATGGATATATTTTGGTTTTATGCCATTTAAATTTTCTCTGTATCCCTCTCGCTTCCCAGAAAATCATTCCTTATAACAAATTTTTTTTTTTAAAAAGGGATAAAATTAACAAAGCTAATTAGTTTTTTTCAAGAAATCTGAAATTGTATACATATATTTCTTTTAGTTGTCTCTGTATGTTGGATACCAAACCCTTGTCTGCCTATCCACATTTTTATATTTATTTTTTGGACAGGAGCTGCTGGACAATCTGGAGTTGTCTGGGGCATTGAGAGGCTAAGTATCTTATCTAGGATCATACTGCAAATATCTCTCAGAGGCGGAACAGGAACTCACTCTTCCCAACCCTGAGGCTGGTGCTCTCCTCATGAACTCTCTAAATTCTGTGAATCTAACATGGGGTCTGTAATAGGGGTTAAAAATCTTCCTGGCCCATTAATAGGCCTCTGGTGGGGCTATTAAGGAAAGTTTGCTTATGGGGAGGTTTGCTTGCTTGAAGGTTTTCTCACCTTTTGGTAATTGGGCACTGAAGCACATGGGTTGTGATTCTGACTCTCTATATATACTCTCAGGTGAGGTTTTACTTTGGGGCTCAATCACTGGGAAAGTGTTGGTGTGATTAGGCCAGATGAGACTCTGGGAAGCTGCTAGGGAGCCCCCACCTTTGAAAATCCAGGTGTTGGTGCTTCTTTTTTTGGTAAATATGTATGTATGTATGTAATGATCAGACAGTTGTATCTCTCTGTTGATATGTGATGTATGTCTTGCCTATGGTCAGACAGTTGGAAGTCCTGTCTGTTGGTCCTGCTTGTATTTTCTCTGTTGGTATATGTATTTGATCAAAGTGTCAAAAGTTGCTTTCCCTTTAGAAAATCAGATCTAAGAACATGTACAGCAGGCCCTCCTGTGTATCCCAGGGTGCTTACTGTTACAGGGTCTTAACAATAACCATATACATGCAAACTGGTAAACTCTTAGAGCTGGGAATGATCTCAGAAATTGATGTCTAACCTTATTTTACAGACCAGGATGATGATGGGGTAAGAGGTTGGGACAGGAAGGTCATACTGACTGATAGAGGCTGAGTTGGAGATTGAATGCTGGTCTTAGAATACTCTTCACCACAGTTGTCTCTTCCCTGTTTTCATGGTTCTCCCTCCTCCACCCTCCTGCCCCCCCCACACGCACACTTAAAATAAATGGATGCTTGAGTGATACAGTGGAATTAGAAATGGTTCTGGTGGCAGAAGACCTAGGTCCAGATGCTCCCTTAATTCTCACTGGTATGACCATGGACAACTCATTTAATCTCCCTAAATCTCAGCCATTTCTCTGTAAAATTAGGCAGATGATCTAGTCTGCCCCTTGCGTTCCTTCTAGTTATTTATGATCCTATGATCATGAACATTTTCTAATATACTATTCCCCTCCCATCCCAACTCCACCCACCTACACATCCACACACTCACAACTAAAATCACAATCCCAGAGGCACTGAGCTCTGATTGGTGAACTTTGGTCTTATTTTGCCTGGAACCCAGACTCTATTTTACTTTGCAACCCTCTCCAAATCAGACTACCTCCCTGTTCCCCTCTCCTCTTTATACATTGCCTTCTCCTCATTAGATTGTTTGTTGCTTGAGGGCAAGGACTGACTATTTTGATTGCTTGCATTTATATCCCTAGCACTGATACATATTGTTCCTGTCCTATAAAAAACATTTAATTAATGCCCTGCCTAACTGTTTATCTAGCAGTATCATCACTTCTTTATGTCTATTTATCCTCTATCATATATTTTCTATCATCTTCATGTATCTCCATCTATCACCTATGTTTATCTGTCTTCATAAAGATAAAAATTGGGCAATAGAAATAAAGAAATCACCAAGTAGGAGAGTATAGAAAATAAAAGATAAGAAGGCTCAGGAAAGAACCTAGGAATATGCCCACAGTTAGTGGGATAGATAAAAATCTAGCAAAAATCATGGTGATTAGTACAAAAAAATCAAATATAATGGGACGACTGACTAATTGGGGCCCAGGTCTTAAGGTGTGCTGAGATTTGCCCTTCCAGGTAAATTATAAGTACATACAGTATTCCCCATTCGGTTTCAATCTAAAGTTTTGGAGGGCTGCTGAGTGACCCACTGGCTATGAGTGTCTAAGTAGTTGCTGTTCTGGAGTAGGTTTTTTCTCGTTAGCAAAGGAACTGCAACCGAATTCTAATACAAGAGATTTAGACAGGTGACCTCTCACTCTCTATTCTGGTGGCTTCTTCCCTGGTAAGGAGGATTGCAATACACTTCCAGGTGAGGAAGGCACAGTAGACTCTACCTCCTACCCAGCTACCATGAATGTGAACACATAGAGTTTCTGTTTCTTTGGGTGCGTGTTATTTCCTGATTGGGAGATGGAATTGACTAAATTAATATCCTGTGAGCTTCAAAATGTTGGAAAAACTATCACAGGGCCCATCAGCACCTGAAATCAGTAGCAGAGTTACTGCAGCAGCTAGTTCTAGTGACTATCTTGCACTTAGACTAGGAGTAAATTGACCCATCATGTGACACACTACATCATACAAGGAGCTAGCCAAACTGACCAAGAGAGCAATTTTTCAATCAGCAATGCCATACTTAGACTCAAACTTGGTGGAAACACCAAGAGAGGGGAGAAAAGGACTCCTGGGGCCAAAAATCATAAAGAACCATTTGCCCTCATTTGTTCTTTACATGTATGCCTTACTACCTTGAATTCACTCTCCCTGGAGAATGTGTGCAAAAGGGAGAGTATGCCCCTAACTTGATGTTTTCATAGCTTCTGACCTTGTAAAAGTTCAGTGATGTTAACTAGACAATGGATGTTGAGGGAGGTTAACCACAATGGATGGGGGCTCAGAAACAGCATTGCTTTATAAGTCACAACTCCTGAGAGTTATCCCTATCCTACCTGTAGGAGAGAGGCCTGAGAGAATGTGCCTAGAGGTGTCACTACACAATAAATGTATAAAACAAGGGGGAAATGCCCTTTACCCTAAACCCTTGGCCTTTAAAAATGTGGAGTCAGATGAATGAACAAATCACAAATTAGTCAGTAAACATTTATTAAGTACCTACCATGTGCCAGGCACCGTGCTCACCTCTGAAAATACAAAGAGAGGTAAAACACAGCCCCTGCTCAAGAAAATCGCAATCTAATGGGAGAGACAACATGCAAATAACTATGTACAAAATAAGATATATATATATAGTTAATACATAAGATATAAGATATATAGCTAATAAACAAGTTATATATAGGGTAAACTGGAAATAATCAATAGAAGTAAGGCACTAGAATTAAGAGAGATAGGGAAAGACTTCCTAGAGAAGATGGGATTTTAGTTGGGGCTTAACGGAATCCAGGGAAGTCAGGAGGTAGAGATGAGAAGAAAAGCATTCCATTCACTGGCGGATAGTCAGTGAAAATGTATGGAGTCAAAAGACTGAGAGTCTCATGTGAAAAGCAGTAAGGAGTATAAGGTATAAATAGACCTGAAAGGTTGGTTGGGGAGGGGGCAGAGTTGGCATATTATGAAGGGCTTTGAACACCAAATAGAGGGTTTTATAGTTTATTTTGGAGGTGATAGGGAGCCACTGAAGTTTGCTAACATGATCATTTTCTCAGAAATGAGAAAATAAATTACTTTCATTTCATGTTTCTTTCCAGACATGCCCAAACTTTATCACTTTTGGCTCTATTTCTCTTTCTTTCCCTCCCTTCTTCCTTTCTTTTTCTCCAAAATACAAGTTTTTTAGTCCAATCCCCTCTCCCTTGTTATTTTCAAAATGATTTATATATATTTTTAAGTTACCAAGCATTTTTTTCTATCTCCTTCTTCCCTACTGCCCCATTGTAAAAAGAAAAGCAAAATTAAAAACAAAAAACCTTGTAACAAATATGCACTGGCAAACAAAACAAATTCCCATGTTGGTCATGTCCAAAAATGTACATCTTGTTCTAGTCTTGGACTTTATTTAATCCCTCACCTCTCTGGCAAGAAGTGAGTAAGATCCTTTCTCATTGGTCCTCTGGAATTCTGGTTGATTATTGCATTGATTAGAATTTTTGTCTTTTAAAATTGTTCATTTTTTTTCGCAGTGTTGTTGCTAGGGTTTAAGCTGTTCCAAAAATATTGCTGAGTCTACACATCTGGTTTTGGTTCCACTGATTTTGTTCCACGTAAGTTCAAATACAACACTTCAGATTTCCTTGTATGCTTCATATTTATGATTTTATAACACCATTATGTCTTTTACATTAATATATTTTCTTTCACTGCATTTTTATAAGATTCACAATTATGTGGGAGCCTCATCTACCAATTTTTAAGTATTATCACATGGTCCACAAATGAACTTTTAAGTTCCCCTCTATATAATACTTAAGGTGAGTGGTCTGTTTGCCTCCTGCCTAAGCATGGGACTTTCTCAGATCATCTCAGGCTTTTTCACTATGGGTCAGTACCTGCTATTCTCAGATTTTCTGGGCTTCAGGGATATTCTTGGTGCCATAGAGGTTAACTCACTATGTACTTCAATCCAACCAGTGTTTATGGAGTAGGATGCCTCCCTAGTTCCCATGATGACAGTCTAGCTTTTTCATTGTCCTTTGGGGTCACGCCCACACTTTCAGAAATGCCAGAACATGAGCTTCTGACATGTGACAGTTTCCCTTCTGAAATAATAACATGTGACTGATGTGAACGTCAACTGACAGCACAGCCTGTACCACACAATTTATCCCTTAATTATATACTACCTTTTGTCAGTCACTGCTGATTCCTTTTACTGCCAGTCTTACGGATTGAGCTGCTGGGTCTCCACCTCCCTACTGGGGAGTAAGGAAGTGGTATCCACAGTGACAACTGACAGGACTGGAAAGAAAGAAACATTTCTAGAGCAGAAGGACTTTATCCAAGTTGAGATTCAAGAAAATAATTAGTCCACAGAGGAAACTACTCCAGTTAGGCAGGGAGTATTAACTAGGTCTGAGATACCCAGACCCCAAATCTGGGATGCAGGTGCTCGAATGAATGATTTAGGGTCAGTGACTCTCACATCAAGCCATCAGGCTAGCTTGAAGAATGCAACCATGATTTTCAGTCATTTGAAATTTAGTCAAACCTACTAATACATGTGTGACAGCTAGATGGTTCAGTTTATAGAATGGTGGCCTTAGAATTAGGAAGACCTGAGTTCAAATCCAGTCTTAGATACTTACTAGTGACCATGGGTAAGTCACTTAAGCTCTGTTTGCCTTTATCCACTGGAAAAGGAAAGGTTAAACCATTCCAGTATGATTTCCAAGAATACCCCATGGATGGTAGGTCCACAGGGATGATGAAGAGTTGGACATGACTGACCAATAGCAATGAGTTGATGAAGTCATTAAATGAGTGTAGAGAGAGAGAAGAGAACCTGGGGAGTAAACTCACATAGAGGAGGTATGATATGAATTATGAACCAGCAAAGATAACTGTAAAAGAAATGTAAGGTAGTTGGATGGATAACCAGGGGGAACAGTGCGAAGTCAAATCTAAAAGGATTGAGAAGTGAATGAGAGAAAAGAAAAATGTAGAGAGCATGTAGATATCTTCCTTTCGCAATTTTGCTTTAACAGAAAGATATAGGACAATAGCTTGAAGGAATAGTAGGGATCACTCAGTGTTTCTTTTCCTACAGAAGGGGGGAGATTTAGGTATATTTGTAAGCAGCAGGGAAGGAGTCAATAGATAGTAAGAGGTTGAAGGGTAAAGAGAGAAAGGTGGAGACTAAGAGGGCAATGTGATCAAGAAGAAAAGAGAGGGGAACAGGGTTAGATCTAAAAGGGTTGACCTTGGCAAGAATAAGAGGTTTTATTCATGGAACGTTGTGGAAATGAGAGAATGAATAATGATGTTAAGGAGATTTTTGAGATATTTGAGATTTGGGAAGGGACAAAGAGGGATGCATGGTAAGTGATCTCTCTGTTCTTGGTAAGGAGAGTAGAAAAGATTTGGAATCAGCCTCTGTGAGGAATGGAATTCAATTAGAAGTAAAAGATAACATACATTTGTAGCAGATTCAATAGACTAAGTTACATTATTTTCAGCTCCGCTTATCAATGAACTCCAAGGCCTCCCTATTGCCTTCAGGAGCAAATACAAAATTCTTTGTTTGGTACTCAAAGCCTTCGGAACCTAGACCTGTTCCTACCTCTCCAGTCTTCTACAGTCTTACTCCTGGTGGTGTCCTCTTTGATCCAGTGAGTCTAGCCTCCTTGCTGTTACAGGAACAAGACACTTTACACAACCCTCCCTCACTTAAATCCAACACACTAGCACATCATGGCGTCACCTCCCTGATTTCATGGTCCTGTCCAAGAATGAAGGACAGACAACAACTCCATCTCTCAGCTCCAGGCATTTTCTCTGCTTGTCTCCCATGTCTGGAATGATCTCCCTTCTTAATTTAGCCAATTGACTTATCTGGCTTCCTTTAAGTTCAAACTAAAATCCTATCTTTTAATGGAAGCCTTTCCCAATCACTCTTAATTCTAGTTCTCTCCCTGTTTTCTCTGTATATAGATTGTTTTGTATATTTGCCTGCATATTGTCTCTGCAGCCATTAGTTGGTAAATTCCTTGAGGTCAGGGACTATCTTTCTTCCCCCTGGGTTTAGCACCAGCTTGGTGTGTAGTACTTAATAAATGTTAATTGAATGATTGCTGTCTACAAACTAGCCCAGATCTCATCATTCTAAACAAACAACCTCTTCCTTTGACTCTGTTACCCCTCAAGTAATCGTCCTTTTTCTACCAGACTTTTCAGAGCCAAACATTGGGAAAAGATCTCTCTACACTTTTTGTCTCCTCACTTTCTCTCTTCTCCCTCCTCAATTCCTTGAAATCTAACATTTGACTTTATCTCCCAACTAGAGATGTTCCCTTAAAAGTTACCAATGTTTCTTAATTGAAAAATCCAATGCTCTTTTCAGTTTTGTTCTTTTTTGATCTCTCTGCAGAATTCGACATTATTGACCACCTTTTCCTCTCAGACACATTCTCTAGGTTTTTTTGACATTCCTTTCTTGATTCTCAGTTCTCCTACTGTCTGTTTGGTCACTGATTTTCAGTCTGCTTTGCTAGATCATTAACCATGTGCTGACTGCTGAGTGTTCTATCTTGAGCTTTCTTCTCTCCACACCCATTTTTTTTTTTGTAATCCCATCCCAGTTCCTATAGATTAAATTATCATCTCTAAACAGATTATGCCCAGACCTATATGTCAGACCCTCGCCTTCCCTCCCTGCCCATGCCTCCCCCGCAAAGTCTGCCAGTTGGATAATTCTCACTGAATGTCGTATCAAACTCTCCAAAAAAAACTAATTTCCTTTCTCTACAAAGTCCCCTGCCCTTGCTCCTCTCTCACCCCTAATCAATTGTCTGGTCTTAATTTTGCCTCCACATCTGTTCCTCTTTCTCCAATTACATAGCCACTGTCCCTGTTGGAAGAAGGGGAGAAGAAAAGGATTTATAGAGCTCCCATTATGTGCCAGGCACTGCCCACTTTTACAAATATCTCATTTGATCCCTAGAACAACCCTATGAGGTAGGTGTTATTATTTGTATTTTATAGTTGAGAAAACTGAGGCAGGCAGAGAGAAGTTAAGTGACCCACCTAGATTTATACAGCCATTAAATGTTTGAGGTTGGATTTGAACTCAGGTTTCTTGACTCCAGGACCAGCACTACTCACTGCAGCACTGGCTGCCTCTGTTTAGAGCTTGATCATCTTTCAATTGTTCAACCTCCTCACCCTGAATCAGGCGTATCGTTTCTCCGATACATCTTCTGTCTGCCAAAGTCATATTCCTAAAGATGTGTCTGAGCATTAGCTTTTCCTTTTTCAGAGAGGTCCAGTGACTCCCTCTTGCCTCTAGGATCAAATAAATACATTTGGTTGACATTTTCAAGTTCTCCCCACTCTGGCTCCAGACTTATTTTCCAGACTTATTACCTATTACTCCTCTTCCAAAGGATCAACTTCTATCTAAACTGGCCTTCTTACTGTCTTAATCTTTCATTTCTCCCCTCCAGGCCTTTGCACTGACCATCCATCATCCACTCATTCATCCATCCACTCATCCATCCATTCATCCATCTATCCATCCATCCATCCATCCATCCATCCATCCATCCACCTACCTATCTCTCTATCAAGCTATTATCTATCATCTGTCATCTATCAATCTATTTCTGTCTACCTATCCTCTATTTTTATATCTGTAGCTGCATGCATACATATTTTCCCCCTGATAGCATATAAATTCCTTGAGGGCAAGTATTTCTTTGTTTTGCTTTTTGCTTTATTGATTAATACAGCATTTAATAATTTATAAAATACTTTTCTTGGAGTAATTTTTTAAGGTAAGCAGTATAAATATTACGATCTGCATTTTATGAATAAAGAATATTCTCTCACCTCATACTGCCTCCCACAAATATATCTGCCTTCATTTATTCATCTATGCACCCACCCCAAAAAATACCCAGGATTCTTTTGACTTTCTCATGATTCTCTACAACTAAAACAAAAAGAGATACTATATTTATAGGTTATTGGAGTTGGGAAGAACCTTTGCATCACTGAATATAGGATACCAGAGCTGGAAGGGGACATAAAGACAATCTATTCTAACCTCTTCATTTTATATCTGAGGAAGCTGGAGGAGGGTTGTTGACTGATGTCACTCAGGAAATCTGTGGTAGAATTGGAATTATAATCCAGGTATTATGACTCCTAAAGCCACTGCTCTCTCTACTGTATCTCCTATATATTAGCACAATTGACATAGCATCATACCACTTTTCACACTGGTTATAAAATCTAAGATGGTTGTAAGAGCAGGTAAGAGCACAATATAGTCTGGACCAGTTAATTTATGTCACCAAAGCAAGTAGTTCTTAAATTGGATTGCCACATACGCAAAAGAACCCATTGAGGATTAGACAGTAGTACTTACCTGTTACCTCTCACCAGCAGAAGTCACCATTCTTAGCACTGTAAATGTGATATACCTAGTGGTAGGTTTATTACTGCTCTCCATTGATGCAGAATAGACACCCAGCTCCTGATCCTGGAATTCAAGGCTTTTTCCATAATCAAGTTCTGATCTATCTTATTAATCCATTATTTCATACTTTTCCATTCGTACATTTTTTTCCAGCTAAATAGGAAGAGTTGCTATAAGAAAAAAACTTACCTGTGTACATGTAAGCACAAGTTTAGTTTATTTTTGTCTTCCATCCACATAGGAAAGACCAAGTAGATGGAGAACATCTATTGTCAAGAGTTCAATATTCATCTGACGGAAAATCTATAAAGCTTCTCCAGGAGTGTGTGTTTTCATCCTTCGTTGCCAAAGAAGACCATGCCATCAGAGAAATAATGACATGACTTGCACGTGACTTTGTTTTGAGTGAGGGAGGGCTGTGCAGGTCACCAGCCTCACTTCTCCTCCAGAGCCATCTGAGTCTAGTGACCAGTTATTCAGCAGGATGACTGGAGATGACCCAGGATGAGGCATTTGGGGTTAAGTGACTTGCCCAAGATCATGTAGCTAGTGAATGTCAAGTGCCTGAGGTGAGATTTGAACTCAGGTCCTCCTGAATCCTGCAGTGGTGCTCTGTCCACTGCACCACCTGGCTGCCCAGGAGTCATGTATCTAAAAGAGACTGTACTGATGGGTGATGGGCTGGGCCCAGAACTGAACAGGGAGAGAGGAATTTGAATTGCTTTGAGAAATTGTAAAGCTTCTTTAATGATCCCAAACTTCTCATATTTGTAATGGTCCATTTTTTTAATACCACATTCAACAAGTGTTATTATATGACAGTAAGATATGGAATACAACAGATCTGTGAAGAATTAAACATGAATATAACAGAACAATGAAGAGGTGCATGATGGCTATGAGCTGGCTACAACATACAGCCAGTGAGAAAATGGATAAACAAGCGTAAAAGTTTATGAAGCTGGTATCCTCACAAGGTCAGGATTAAACGAGGAAGGCTTGCAGCATGTTGTGTGGAGCCCTATGATCTTTCTGGAGGACAAGGACAAGAGTCACATGGGATGAATTTCAGTCTTTATTGTCGGAGGGAACTTCCAGATCTATAATGTCGCAGATCCCTTTGAGTCTTACCAAGAGCTACCACAATGTCTGGTGCATAGCGTATACTTAATATTTGTTAATATAATATACATACTTAATCTATACTTAATATTTGTGATCAGACACCTCCAACAAGTATGAAAATAGCATCAAGGTCAGCTACCTCACTGATTGTAAATTATTTAACTTGAAAAGGCTATAAGCCAAGGCTAAAGTAGAGGGTGAGTTGATGAGTGACTTTTTGTTTTCAGATAATTGTATACTCAAAGCAGCCTCTGAGGCTGAGATGCAATAAGGTATGGATTGATTCTCTGCTGCTTGTGCTGATTTTGGCCTAACAATTAACACCAAGAAAACAGAGGTTGTTCACAAACCAGCACCATACCATCCATATGTGGAACCATCAGTTATAGCAAATGGAGAAATTTTTAATGCTGTGGATAAGTTCACATACCTTGGCAATATATCATCTGAAGGTCTACAGAACTATTGTGCTACCTCATTGTTGCATGCCTATGAATCCTGGATGGTATATTAGCAACGTGCCAGGAGACTGAATAATTTCCATTTGAATTCTTTTAGGAAAATTTTGATGATCACCTGACAAGATAAGGTACCAGACATTGAGGTCCTTTCTTGAGCTAAACTGAGAGATTCAGTATACATTCATTATTGTGGATCAATGCATCTGCATTCTAGTCTGGACCCAGCATTTGGGGCAAAATAGTATTTTGGATTTACAATAAAAATAAAGTTCTCCCATT
Source organism: Bettongia penicillata ogilbyi (assembly GCA_023548195.1). Lineage (NCBI taxonomy): Eukaryota > Metazoa > Chordata > Mammalia > Diprotodontia > Potoroidae > Bettongia > Bettongia penicillata. The sequence goes on from JAJHZJ010000197.1 coordinate 8,559,431, forward strand.
CTCCCATTCTCATGAGTCGGGAAAGTTTCGGAATCAACAGCAGCTGGCATTTCTATGCAGAATGAACGTGTTAGTACAACAATTACAAACATAACTATTAATATTATTGTTGCTAAAAGCTGCTTTACAAGTAGGGAAAATTTTGAAATCAACAACAGCTGGTATTTCCATCTGAAATGGATATGTCAATGCAACAGTTACAAGTATTACTGTTAGTATTGTTAAAAGTAGCAATAGCCTTAAAATAATAATCATAATATTGGTGTTACTCTTGCTGAAAAATAAAATTCACATTTGCTTGCTTGTCAGAAAAAAATGCTCCCATTTCATTGTCTGAAGAAGAAGCCCTTTATTTATAGATGTTCCAAAGGAAATTTGGCTCTCCTACCATATAATATGATTCATGAAACTGGGCCAGGGATCCAGAGATCCCAGGACGCTCAATGCTCCATAAGCTAGGAATTTGGAACAACTCTCCAAGTAAACAAATAGAGGATATATATACTTTTCTAATTTCAGGGCTGTTTGAAGAATGATTTTTCTAAGTTGTGCGTATATAAAATTAGCAACTACTTTGAATTAGGTTATGGAATTTTAGGGGACTTTTAGGATTCTGCCAAAACGCATTGCTTCTTATCCATACTTTAAGCACTAAAGAGATGACACATTGCTTTTAGTTCATCATTTATTGTAAGTCCTGCCAAACTTCATTCTCCATGTGCCTTGCTTGACTCTGTAGGTTAAAGGGAAATGAATATTAGTTGCTTATTAGAAAATCTAATTACTCACATTATATTAGGAGTCACTAAGTGTCAGAAGATAGTTGCCTTCTGTCTGCTTGTAAGTTGGGGTCAAGGAAAAATAAAAAAAAATTTTGAAGGGAAGCCATGAACAAAAAAAAATTAGAGAAAAGAAGATATGATCAACAGTATTCAGATATTTAAAATAGTATTTTAGTTATTGCTAAGGGTTTCCCCAAATGGAATCTTGGAAACAACAGAAATGAGGGTGGGGGGAAACCAGTTTCAACAAAGCTATTGCTATAGAATATAGAGCTATCTAGGGATTAGACATGTGTGTATATGTATATATGCTTTATAAGCATTATGCATATGTGTGTGTGATGCGTGTATGTATAGACATATCTATATCTGTATCTATCTGTCTATCTAAACTTCCAGCAAAGCCCTTTGCAAAAGTGATATTTTTCTAATATCTAGTTTAATACACTATGGACTCCATCTAATAATCCCAGGCCAATGATTCAAAGGGAGCCATGAATTGCTATTAATTCAACTGTTAATTAAAGCAAACCAATGATTTACTTGCTATGCACTATTGGTAAACATCCTTTCCCTTTTCTGAATTTACTTCTTCATCTGTAAAATGCAGTTTAGTTTTCTAAGGTCTTTCTAGTTTCCACATTCTCTAATTTTAGGCTTCTTATTGGCTTTGAGATAGTTTATGCTCTATTTGTTAATACAAAATATTCACAAGACTCTTCCAGCTCTAATAGTCTGAGATTTTGTGATTATTGAGTACTTTGCTAGGTTTGTAGCAGGGTGCTTCGTTGTGTTTTTTAACAGTCTTCTCAGCTAATTAGAGGTATTTACTTGCTCATAACTAGATTCATCCTGTAACTGAAATTTCTAAGAGCTAGGATTCCAAGGCATTTTCAGGCAATCTCTATGCCTAGGTTAAAAAAAAAAAAAAAAGACAACTTTTTCATCAAATTTTGGTACTCTGCAATCTCACTTCCTGTTCTGACTGGATGAGCAAAGGATAAAAGCACAAGCCCAAATACCCAATAGGGCATTAATGAGTCACTTGCCTAGCCATTAAGCTGTGGATCAAGACTCCCACCACCAAAAGCAAACAAACAAAACCGCCCACCCATATGAAAGTCAGAACTTATTGGCAGAATTGGGTAGGAAACTAGGAGCCAGCGGAAATGGGTTTGAATCCCAGCTCTTATAATTACTAGGTGTATAACTGTAGGAAAAGTGACTTAGTTTCTTTGCATTTCAGTCCCTTCATCTCTAAAATAGGGATTATAATAATACTTGCACTACTTAACTCACTGGATAATGGTCAGTCAAACGTTTTGTAAACTTCCAAGGGCTACAGAAATGTGCCATTTTTATTTATAGTCAGACTACCAGGTAGGGGCATTATTCCATTACTGGACATGTCTGGTGCCCACAGACAAGTCAGATCTATATTCCTTTGTGTGGAGGAGTGAATAGAGGCGCTGGAAAACTCCTGAGTCCAGGGGTTTGGTCAACGTTTCTGTATACAGATGATCTGGGAGCTGAAATCTCAGTTGGGGGTTAGTGTGAGTCAGTGGAAAACTGTTTTAGTTGTAATATCTTGTGAGAGGTAGTAGGCTATAGATAAAATACTAGACTTGGAGTCAAAAGACTTTGATCAAAGTCTTTCTCATGATCACTTTAGACACTCAGTTGTGGGACCCTGGAGAGTTTACTTCTCAACCTCAATTTCTTTATCGGTAAAACAAATATAATAATCATACTTATTTTACAGGGTCATTGTGAAGATCAAGTGAAATAATATATGTAAAGAACTTCATGAACTTTAAAGCACTTTATTAATGTTTGTTTTTGTTCAGCCTTATTTGATTCATCATGACCCCACGGACACTGTCTATGGAGTTTTCTTGGCAAAGATACTGGAATGGTCTGCCAATTTCCTTCTGTAGTGTGTTCCCATTTTACAGTTCAAGAACTGAGGCAAATTGGGGTTAAGTGATTTGCCCAGGATCATGCAGTTAATAAATATCTGAGACTGGATTTGAACTCAGGACTTCCTCATCCCAAGCCCAGTGCTCTATCCATTGCACCACCTAGGTTTTAGCTATCATTATTACAAATGCTAGCAATCATTATTAAGTATTAGATCTGGGGCAAAGGATCAAATCAGATTAGCCCTTAGCACAGTGCCTGGCACATAGTGAGCACTTAATAAATGTTAATTGAACTGAACTGAATTGAAGAAGCCCTGGGAGTCTAGATTCATAAGTAAGCAGTTGCTTTATTGAGCTGTGAAGACTTACTGGAGGCTCCTTCCTGGCTAGTTACTTAGACCCAGAGGCAGAAGAGAATGAGAAACTAGTCTCTTCTTCCCCTTGCTTCCTATCAGCATTTCTTTGAAATATGCCTCTGTAAGAATACTGGTATTCCTACCACGAAGTCTGAATCTATGACTCCTCTACAGTGGTCTCTCCTTAGAGAGTCAGGCTGGAGTAAGATGAAATCTTCTCAAGTCGTGGTGGAAGGGAAGGGAAGCTAACCTTAAGATTCAGTGGATCCTTCATGGTGCTGCTGAGGAAGCCCAATACTGCCAAATCCAATCCATCAAGCCAACAGTGGTTGATCAAGGAATGATGAAGGGTTGGATTTAGTTGTATGGCATGAAGACTGTGGAATTCTGTGTCATCCCTGCATCTCTGGGATACTTACTGAGGGGAGGAATTTTGAGGAGGCAGAGCCTTACTATGAGCAATGGTCCTGGTATTCCATGTAGTTACTACTCATGGGATGAACTTTGACAAGCAAGGGAGATCAATTATGTGAACCTTGATTTCTGACAAGCTTTCTTATCTTTTACTTTAACTTCAATTGCTTTGCAATTTGCTTCAATTTTTTTTCTATTTCATTTTCACAGGATTCTAGTTTAGCCAAGTATGGTCCTTCAGCCCAGACTAGCATCTTTATTCTTAATGATAGGGGTTTCCAAAGTTGAATTCTGTCTCCCCTTAAGAAATGGATCCAAAAGGAGGAGGAGGTGGTAAATTTTGTTTAAGGGTATTTCTTTTGTTTCTTCCTAGGCAATCCTACAAACAGTGCCCTTTATGAGTCATTACAACTGTCGGAGATTGTTGTTTTCAGTGTCTGGTTCCTCTGTTGGGACAAAACTATTCTTTTGCAACAATAGACCTATAATAGTACTCTCTAGTGCTTAAATTCCCACTCAGTCAGATTAAATTGATTTGCTCATGATCCAACAGCTGAAGAAGCCACTTTAGACATTCCCCTCCTGGCTACTGTTAAAATTTGGTCAGTGGCCAGATCTGAGGCAGCTAGGTGGCTCAGTAGATGGAGTGCTAGACCAAGAACCAGAAAGACTGAAGCTCAAATGTGACCCCAGGCACTATCTTGGTGACCCTCAACTAATCATTTTAACTGCTGTTTGCCTGAGTTTCCCTCCACTGTAAAATAGATAATAATAACATCCACCTCCTATTTTTTGTAAAGTGCTAAGCACAGTTCCTGGAACATAGTATGGGCACTTAATAAATGCTAGTTTCTTTTCTATAACTGATGAATTCCATGTAGTGTTTTGTTGTATTTTATCTGATCCACAGACAGGTTCCCACCTCATTATATGGGCTAGCTTGATGGTGGTAATTAAGTAGTTTTCTCCCCATACCTTAGATGGGCAGGGGTTGCACAGTGATATGGCCCAGCCTGCCAAACTTGAGCCAGCCAGTCTTTTCACCTGAGAGGGGTAGGTAGTGCCCAGGGTGTCCCACTTCTGTATTCTGACTTCCCATTTTTCTTCTCCATCTTATTATATGTCCTGCTTACCTACAAGGACAGAGGAAGCTTCTTTACAAGGAGTTTCTTGCATCAGTTCATCAGGAAAAAAAGAAAAATATACAAGGTCCTGTCTTACATGAAAACAAAAATGAAATAGCCCTTGATTTCCAGGATCTTGCATTCTCTGAACCTTTGGAGGTGAAAGGAATGAATATTTATTAAGCATTTCCTATGAGCCAGGAAACATTGTCTCTTTTGACCCTCACAAAAATCATGAGAAGTAGGTGCTATTATTTTATTTTTTACAATTGAGGAAACTGAAGCAGACAGAGGTTAAGTCATTTGTTAAGGGTTACACGACTAGCAGATGTCTGTGGCTGGATCTGAACTCAGATCTTCCTGATTCTAGGTCTAGCCCTCCATCCACTACCCCATCCAGCTGTCTAACCCAACCTCTTGTTTTTAGGCCTTAGTCATTAAATGGGCTTTGCCTCAGACAAATTGAAACCTGGGAAAGGCCTTACTTTGGAAAGGCCAAGATCATCCACGACATCCTGGGCCATCGCCAGTCATCTTGCCTTTTGTCTTGCAGCAGGGCTTTGATGACACTGGAAAAGAGAGTGATGCTGGTGACTTTTTACAAATCTACCTCACTTAAATCCAATTCACACTCAACTCAAGACATTGCCCCTGGGATGTAATTGGTCCTCTTTGAGAATGAAGCTCTAAAGCAGAGATAATAACACTTGCATTAACAACATTGTAGGGCTTCTCTGAGGAAAACATTTTTTAAAATACTAAAGGGTTCTATGAATATGAATTATTATAATGTCCGAATGGCAGGGCTTTTGAGGAATCAGGCAGCTAATGTAGGGCCTCAGACAGCCAAGAATACTACAGAAACTTGGAAAGCCAGGTGTTGGTTTAGGGAACTGGAAAGAGGTACTCGTCATAACCACATACACACTCCCCCCTGAAATCTCAAGGCCCATTCAGGGAGATCAGGCTGAAGAGGAGAGGAACAGTCATTCATTCACCAAACATAGTGAGTGCCTTCCAGAAGAACTTACATTTCTATAGCATTTAACAGTTTATAAAACGAATTTTTTGAAACCACCTAGTAAAGCATGTTGTTTTTTTCAGCATTTTTAAAATTTCTGAACTTAGAAAACACCCAATAAAAGGATGTGTACACTACATACATAGTATGACAGAAGAGGATTGCACATGAAACTGTATATCTCTATTGCACACATCTTGCCTTTCTTTTAAATATACAGTAAATTCAATCTATAGCTTTCAAAGGTGTTAAGGTGAGTTGTGAAAATATTATTCTTCCAATTTTATAGATAAGCTAACAAGACACAAGTTAATGAAAAGTTAAATTTAAAAAATTAAATCTCAACAGTGAAGTTACCTCCACTTGTATAAAGGGCAAGCCTTCCATACTTTCCGATACTATGTGATTTATTGTGTATTTATTTTCATGTCTTTCCATAAATTCTACTTGGTCAGTGCTTCAGGCTGATCATCTCATGGTCTCCTCCTCTCACTCCTGGAGCAGCAGTGTAGCTTCTGCCCCACTTTTCCCAGTCTTGTATACCCTTGTTGATGGACAAACCATTTAACTTGGCTTCACTTCCCTCATCTATATCAGATGAGAAGAGTGGACTATGTGATCTCTACTGCCCCTTTCAGCTCCATGTCTTGTGAACCAGTGAGTGATCCTTGAACCAAAATCATCATTGGAGGCATGTAACAACAAGTTTATATTCACCATGCATCTTTCTCTTGTCCTCTGGATCATTTGTAAGTTTTACCCTTTTGAAAAGAATTTTAAGTTTTAAAATGTATCTGGTGTAATGAAATGAACATTTTATTAATTTGCTAAGTTAGAGTTATTCATTTCACTATTTTTAAACCCCATAGTTCAGTAAATGTTTGCTTTTGAATTTCTTTCTAAGTTCTTCTCAGATTTTAGGATGTACCATTTGCCAAAACACAGATGAGCTGACATTTTGGAAGTACACATCTGTATGTCACTGTATATAGGTTTTGTGGTGGTTATTCAGTAGTATATGAGGCTTCATGATCCCATTGGTGGTTTTCTTGGCAAAGATGCTGCAGTGGTTTGCTATTTCCTTCTTCAGTGGATTAGATAAATAGAAGTTAAGTGACTTGCCAAGGGTCACACAGCTAGTGAGCGTCTGAGGTCAGAACTCCTGTGAACCACTTAACCATCTAGGTACAGACCTTGACAGACCTTTCACAGTTTCAAAAGGAGACAGTTTGGCCATGTACAGAAAGTGGGAGACAGAATACAGCCTGAAAAGTACATTAGTAACTCTAAGAGATTGAAAGACTTAGGGTTGAATTGAGTAGACACTACAAGAAGGATTCATATGACTTATAACCAAATGCACAGGATTTGAAAACTAAGGATTTGATGAAATTTGCTCTGATGAGGACAGTATGTCCTCATGTCATGAGGACATCAGTGAGGTCATAGAGCAATCAAAGATTAGTCAAAATGAGTCAGAACACAATTAGTCATAGGCTGTTATGATGAAACTGGAAATTATTTTCTGTATAATAAACTATTAAATGAAGTTTTAAACCAAATACACCTTCCAAAATATTATAATGTTTGACAATCTTCCTAGATTATATTCTTCTATAGACTTGAATAATATTATCATCTTCTGAAAGCTAAGAGGAAAAAAACTTTTTCAGATCAAGTTCAATGATCAGCTGGAGTGGAAAATAAATCTTAAAATTCAACTTGATGTTTCCTATTGGAAACAGAGACAGAATGAGTTGCCTCCAAGGGTGACTCCATGGTATGTATTTGATAGGGTGTTTCATTGAAAAAAGCAACAGTTTTTAAGTGAGCAAAAAGGAAAATGGTAGCATTTTTCTGGGGATCTTACTTGAACATAAGTATGTTTATGGTGATCTAACTGTGCACAAAGGCAAATCTCTTATATGGAATAGAGAAATATTACTATTATATGGAATAGAGAAAATTATTATTTCAGTGGAGGGAACACAGAAAATTCCAAAGTCATGATAAAATATAGGTATCTAATCCAGTTATTGTATTATCTAAACAAATATTCAAATATTCGAACTATAAATATTCAAAAGAATAAAGGACAAATGCATAAGAGCCTACTCCTAGCTCTAACTAACTTACCATGAGACTTTAAGCAAATCACGTAATTCTCCTGAGTCTCACGTTCCTTATCTGTAAAACAAAGGGGTTGAAGTTAGATCAATCGACAGGCTTTTATTTACTGCCTTCTACATGCCAAGTGGTATACTGGACCCTGGGGATACAAGTAGAGTCCATCTTCCACATTCCCACATTTAACATTCTCAGCTTCAAGCATTAATGTGTTTTTATTAGTAACTTCATTTTCATTTTTGACAACCACATACATTCTTGGCTATAAGCAGAAGAGAAAAAGAGAGGTGCACAAGTTTATGGAGCACTGGTATCTTATTAGGTGCTTCAATAGCCTTGTTTACCCTACTATGGTGTAGTAAAGACGTCCCCATGCACTCAGAGTGTCAGAGGTGATTTCAAGACCTCACCAGTCTTGGAGTCTTTTCACAGCAGTGACCAGAGTCCTAGAAACTTCTCCCTTGGTTTTCAGAGGGTGGACAAGATAGAGAGGTTTATAGCATTATAGTATTGTCTGAAATCAGTGGTTTTTGTTTTTTTAATTGAGATGTTAGAACAAAAAGTCACAGAATTCTAGGAAATTACTAGCAAGAAAAAACGTTTTATATGTTAACAGTTTTATTTTGTGTACTAAATTTTATGGGTTATTTCATGTTTACTGTTAGAAAACATGCTTATTATCAGAATTAATATTTTGTTACAAAAATAATATGCACAAAAGTTTTATTTTTAACAATTTCTAGCAAGATATTACAGATTTTGGTGGTCACAGGAATCTAACCCTTTGTTTTCCATAGGTTCAATGTATCAGCATTCTTGTTTTTTCACTTTGGTGCCATTATCTAGGAATGCTACCCTCACAAAAGCTGAGGAGTAACTGTATAAGGAATGAAAAACATCACTACTCTCAGGAACTTACATTCTACTGGTAGATACAAGAAGATATATACATATATGTATACATGTAATAAATATAAAGAAAATTAGTATAAAGTAATTAAATGCAAGATAGTTGCAGAGGGAGGATACTAGCTATTGAGGAGCTTAATAAGGGTTGCATATAGAAGGGGGCACTTGAGTTGTTTCTTTTTTTAAAAAAAATTAATTAATTTATTTTCAATTTTCAACAATTCCATACGTCTTAAATATTCTCCCTTTCCTTCTTCCCTCTCTCCCTGAGATGGCTTGCAATCTTATATGGGTTCTATATATACATTCTTATTAGACACATTTTCACATTAGTCATGTTGCATTAAAGAATTAAAACAAATGGGAGAAACCATGAGAAAAACCAAACCCAACGTAACACAAGAGAAAATAGTCTGCTTCATTCTGTATTCTGACTCCATAGTTCTTTCTCCGAATGTGGATGGCATTTTGCCTCAAGAGTCCTTTGAGAATGTTTCAAGTCCTTGCATTGCTGTGAAGGGCTAAGTCTATCAGAAACAATCCTTGAACACTGTGGCTGTTACTGTATATAACGTTCTCCTGATTCTGCTCATTTCACTCGCATCAGTTCATATAAGTCTTTCCAGGTTTTTCTGAAGTCTGACTGTACATCATATCTTATAGCACAATAGTATTCCATTACTTTGAGTTGTTTCTTGAAGGAAGAGAGGGATTCTGTGAGGCAGAGATGAGGCAGGGATACATACCAGATGTAGGGTAGAGAGCTCTTTTATTAATTTCATTAATGAATATGGATATAAAACTCTTGAATAAAATGCTAACTAAAAGAATACAATAAAATATACAATGATTATAATTATAATCAACTGAGATTTATACAATATTGCAGGGTTTAACATAACATAACATAACAAGATTTAACATAAGGAAAACAACATAATTGATATCAATAATGAAAAGTAAAAAAATCATAGATTATTTCAATAGATATGCAAAAAAGCTTTTCTTAAAGTACAACACTCATTTTTATCAACTCTAATGCTTATAAGTTCTTTGAGATAAATCTACTGCTACAGTATTGTTTGTGTTGGAACTAGGAAGAAGAAAAACCTTTACAACAAACCTGTAGACCTAAGGATTTGGAATGGCTCTCTCACACTAAAGGGTCCCAGCTCTAGACTCACATGGACCAGATTCAATCCTAGGTTAGCCCGATCCCAAAGAAAGCAGGGTCATTGAACTTGCACTCCTGAGTATAATTTGGGGGACAATTTCTTAAGCAAAACAGGTTCAGATAATGCCTAGGGTTTCTCCAAAAGAGATTAATTGAGTCCTTAAAGGTACTTGATAGACAAAGTAGATTTGTTAAAGGTCAGCTATAGATTTCCTTCACTGCAGAAGACATTTCTAAAACATGACTGACTTGATGACTAATATGTAAAACATGAAACATATTTAAACATGATCAGGCATTTCTTTTTTACTTCACATTTGCTATCTGCCTTGGCATTCATGACTGAGTCTCCTGTCTGTGGTCCTCTATTCTTCCAAGAAGTTGCTTCAGAGAATACCTCCTCCCAGCCTTGAGCCTTCAGATCCAGGAACCCCTGACTTTTCAAACCCATAGGGCTGCTTCCAAGGCTAGGAACATCCATCTTAGGATCATTATTCACTCAGTGGCTCAGGAAAAGGAATAAAAAGTAGAAGAAGCAGTTAGAGATTTGAAGTCCTGATCTCAAGCTCTCATAGGCAAACCATAGGCACTTAATGCCATGTGCTCATAGCTGCCATAGCTGACAGCTAGAGGAGGAATCCCCTCCCCAGCTCATGGAAAGTCAAAGAACAAAAGTCTTAAAGAATCTTGAGGCCCAGTAAAAGTGAAAAGAAGTCAAGAATGGAAGAAGTTTCTCCCTTTAAAGCCTACTGGATGGGCAGCTTTTGATGTTCAATAGCTGATTTTGTTCAAGTTAGCTCTTTGTCATGAAGACAGTGATGAGAGGCCTCATTTTTCTCATCTATAAAAAAACACTCTAAACGATAGGGGTCTTCTTTTGCAAATATAATCTCAGAAGCTGGCATTTCTGGTATGGTATCTACCTCATATTAGGGTCCAAGAATCTGAAGTATCTGCTGTAAGGCCAATGAAAATTAATTTTGCAATAAAAGAAAGCTAAGCCAATGAAAGACTTAGAAAATTGCAACAAGATCTCTGAGATCAAGAGACAGAACAACATCACATCCCTGAATAGGTACCTTCTTTTGTCCCAATCTCTGCTTTTACTTCCCTTTTAAGTGCTGACTTCCCCCAATTAAATGTAACCTTCTTAAGGGCAGAGACCAGTTTTCTTTTTGGTTATATTTGTATGTCTGATGTTTATCACAGTGTTCGGGACATAGTAAGTACTTAATAAATACTTTATCTATCTACTGATAAAAATAATAATAGCCAGCATTAGAATCAAAGGACTTGTGGCATTTAGAATCAGAGGATCAGACTCCAATTCTGCTTTGCCACTTACCTCCTCAGGGACCCTGGGTAATTCATTTAACCTCTTTGGGTTCAGTTTCCTCATTAGTATTGGCAAGGCACTATTATCCTCCCAGTCACCGAGGTTTACATTCTCAGAGTCCTTTTCTACTCCTCTCTCTCACTTTCCCTGTATATTTTTTAATCAGTTACCAAATCTTATTGTTCTTATCTTTATAACATCTCTCACATCTGTCCTCTTCTGTCCCTTACACAATCACCTACCTACTTAATTCAAGCCTTCATCCCCTCTTATCTGAGCTATTGTACAATACCCTTGTAGCACCAACACAATATTCACAGCACCTATGATGGCCAAGAATATCCTGGCACATTTCAGAATCATGAAATACTGTAGACTCCCCATATGGAAGATAGAACCAAAACATTTATTCAGACACAAGAAAGCCAAATCCACCATAGTAACAAAAATCTACACACAATAACAATGCAGAGGACAACACCATCCCCTGGCTTTCCCCTTGCAAGGCTTCCCACAAACCAGTTCCATTAAACAAACCACAAGCAGACTTCCTGAAACAAAATCACAGACAAGTTCACTCATGCTAGCCAACTGTCTGCTTGCTTGCATCCTTCCTAGCTCTGACTGCTCTTTGACTCATTTCCTCTCAGCTCTGCTCTAACTCCAACTCTTCCTGTTCTACCCTTCCTGCTCCATCCCTTCAGCAAACTCTTCCCACCACAGACTTCATGTGACTCGGTTTCCTTGTGATTCAGGCAGGTCACATGGGCCTATTAATGAATGGGAAAGATCTTCCCATTTAAATTGCCATTACAACCCTAGATCTAATTCATCTCCCTACCTCAAGTCTCTCCCCAATCCAATCCATCCTACATTCAGTTGCCAGTGATTTTCTGAAAGCATAAGACTGACCATATCACCCCACCACCGTCAACTCAATATCTTGCATATTACCTCTAGGAAACAATAAACTCATTTCTTTTTTATTTAAATATCTTCACAACATGGCCCCTTCCTTCCTTTCCAGTCTTCTTGTACATGACTTCCACATACTCTACAATCCACTCATACTGACCATTAGTTTCTTACAAACAGCACAATTCTGGATCTATATTTTCACATTGGCTTATTCCATCTCTCATCACCTCTGCCTTTTAGAATATTTGGCTTCTAGTGCTTTGACCTCCAAGGTTGCCTTCCAGTTACTCAATATGTATCTTTTCTCTACTTGTTTACTCATATTTTATCTCCTTAATTGGAATGTAAGGTCCTTGAGGACAGGGACTGCTATTGCTGTTTCTTTGTAACTCTAGTACTTATACAGTGCCTGACACATAATAAGCTCTTAGGACTTGTCAGTTACAGAATTGGACTAGCTGGCCTTCAAGTACTTTCTAGCCCTAAGTCTATGGTCCTGCAGTCTTCATGATCTTGTAGAAAGAATTGTAGATGTCCTCTAGTCTACCTCCTCATTTTACCGGTGAGGCAACTAACATCCACGGAAGGGAGATAATTTTCTCTAGTCGCATAGCTAGTGAGGGCCAGAATCTGGGTTTTCTGACTCCAGTGTTCTTTCCACAACACTGCATTGTATGATCAGAAAGGGCAGAGGAGACGAGACTTAGAGAAAAACAAAGGCTCTGTGCATAAGTGAGGGTGCGGGAAATTGAAGTTAGATCAGAAAATAAAGTTAATAAAGCTCCAATACACATGTATCTATCCAGTTTGGAGGTTGTGGTTACAATCATCAGAAGCAGCCATCATTACAGCAGCATTCTCCTGGCTTGGTTTACAAATTAATCTGCCCAGTGTTTGGGGGCAAGTGTCACAGCAATCTTGGGAAATCATTATACGCCTTCCATGTCATTTCCTCTGATTGAAATGGAATAGATGCTGCAGGATTTTCCTGTGGATTACTTGGAAGTTGAATGTAAATTGATGTAAATCACAGAGGCAGCTCAGTTTTCACGGCTGTTCATTCTCTATTTACTGAAGCTTCTCACTTGTGGGCAGCCTGGAAGGTATCACTTTAAAACCCTCTTAACTTGGGTGGGGCAGGATTCAAAAACCAAAAAGGAGGTCCGGAATCAGTGACTTCTCAATTTGCTTTTTTAAGCAAGAAGGAGAAAGAGTCCCCTGCAAGTAAGAACATAATAAGACTCGAAAGAATAGCTGACTTTCTTTCCTTGTTAATGTACATTTGTGAAACTCAGGCTGTACTGCCAGACTCTGCTGATGTGCTGAAACTGCTTCCTCCCCTCTTTCTTTTTCATTCTTTGCAATATAGGTTGACTCTCTGTGGGGGGGTGGGGGTGGTGGTGGTGAGGATAAAGAATATGTTGGAAGAATGAAGGTGAAGCAAAACCAAAAGATATTAATACATTTTAAAAGGAATAGCAAAAACTTCACAATAACAACGCATTTGTGTGATACTTTCAAGTTACTAAGCAGTTGAATGCACATCCACTATTCATAAAAACTCTGTTAGGGAGATAAAACAGGGCTGATTATTCCCATTTTACTGATAGGTAAAAAGCAACTAGGAGAGAGGTGAAGTGATATCCCTAGTGAAGGTGGCAGATCAGTAGCTATTACTCCCATTTGAAAGAGGAGAAAACCCAAGTTCCTACTTCCAGTGACCTGCCCAGCTTCACACAGGCAAAAAGCACTGGACCCACTTGATTCCAGAACCTGTGTTCTCATTCTATGGCACTGACTTCCTTAATGAAAAGCAAAAATGCCAAGCATGAGTATCAGATGCTAGAGCACCTATGACCACTGTGTTATAGATTTGCACAAGGGCTGATCACTCCCTTCTCACAGTGGGCAAAAGCCAACACAAGTTAAAGGACTCCTCTTATATTCTTTTTTTTTTTTTAAATTAAATTCTTTTATTTGTTTTCGACAATCACTTCCATATATCTTAGATATTTTTTAATTCTTTTTTTTAAAGTTTGTTTTGAATTTAACAAACACCAAATAAAATGGATATTTCCACATAAATAATAGAACCAAAAAAAAAGAAGAAGAAGATTACACAGGAAACTGCTGAGGTAAATCCAGTAAAGGTGCGTTGATCATCAGTGCTTTCTATTCCCTACATTTTAAAAAAAATGACTCACTGATCTTTCATTCCCTCCCCCTTCCCTTTTCCCTCCCCCTTTTCTCTACCCATCCCCTTCCTCTTCCCCTTTCCCTTTTCCTTTCCTTTCTCTTCTTTTTAATCCCTACTTCCCTCCCGTTACTCCCCTAATGATTCCCCACATTGGAAAAAAAAAAAATCTAATATCCACCATCAAGTAAAACAAATTTCCATTTGAGGGAAAAACATCCTTCCATGGCTACAACTCTCCTGTATAGCTTATTTTCCCCTATTAGAATTTTAGCTCCTTGAAGGCAGGGACTGTCTCATTTTTTGTATTTGCCTTAGTAATTTGGTACATGTAAGAAGTTAAATTCTTTTTGTTCATTCACAGACTTGGAAATGCAATGAAAATATGAATACTTATTATTGAGGAACCCCCCCCCCCAAAGCTCTCTCTCTCTTTCTCTCTCTCTCTCTCTCTCTCTCTCTCTCTCTTTCTCTTTCTCTCTCTCTTTCTCTTTCTCTCTCTCTTTCTCTCCCTTCCCTTCCTCCTCCTCTCTCTCTCCCAGTCTCTGTTTCTTTCTGCCCTCGACCCTCCTCTCCCCTACCCCCACCCTCAGTGAGCAGTGCCATTTCTAAGGGTTAGTCCATTCTTGATGTTCACTTGGTGCTGGAAACTTTCAGACTGACACCTTCCCAGTTGACCTTGATCAAGGTTTCCGATTACCCAACACATGAAAGAGCTATAAACATCAGGCAATTATGTAGTGAAGGCCATCAGACTAAATAATACCTCGAGAAAGTGATTCTCTGAGATAGGCATTCACAGACACAGAATATATATTCATGAGAGTCAAAATTTAATTTGCACATGTCTCAGATCGTACTTTAACTTTTCCCTTTTAATTTCACTTTCTTGGCATTTGCAAAATGTAAAATTAAAGGCTTCAGAATGTTAGATTTTTGCATAGTTATCAGGTGACAGGTGTCAAAGCGTATGAAAGGCTGGAAGGTTGAATATGTGGTCAGTTCTCCTGTCACTTGGCCCAGTCTGGTGGGAATCTGGTCGTCTGTCTGTTGTTCATCAACCATGCCGACAATTTATTTACTAGGCTCAATAAACCTGAACAAAGTTGTAGCTAACAGTGACATTTTCCCTAGTTTTTTGATGAAACTTGAGGTTCCTAGAATTTAACATTCATGAACAAAAATAGCACCTTTTTGGTGAAACTTTTCTTATACAACTCCCCCCTCCCTCTTCTTCCCTTTCCTGGTCACCAGAAACCATCTCTCTTCCCTGACCTCCAAACCTCAATTTTGTCATCTGTAAAATCTGTCAGTCATCAAACATTTAGGAAGTCCCTAGAATATAAAATATAATGTGAATAAAATCAGAAGAATAAGACTGGGGCAGTTATAGTCTGATAGAGAGATACACCTGTAAAGGAGTGGTAGCCAGGGAAGGGAGCTTTGGTCTAAGTCACCCAGGTATATTGTTAGCAGATTCACAGGACAACTGATTATTGTATTTTTTTTTTCCAGTAGCAACAGTAGTGTTAATTTCCCAGAGTAAGAGCAAGATGTGGAAGGAGCTCAAGGAAAGTGACACTTACTGAGAAAGGGAAGATTGAAAAACCAATTAACCTAAAGGGCATTTCTCTAGAAAAACAGTTCCCTTTATAGTGCCTGTTTTTGTCACTGTGGGCAGTTTTTTTCGTTTTAATATTCTAGTACCAGAAACACAAAAGTGTTAGAGTTAAAAGAGACCTAGAAAAGCATTTAGTCCGGGTTCCTCATTTTACAGATGAAGAAACTGAGGGCCTAGGGAGTTGAAATGATTCCCCCAGATCGAGGATGTTTGGAAACTGGGATTCAATAAAAATATCACTGTTGCCTACCTCCCAGGGTTGTGAACTGGAAAATGATGTAGAAATGATCATCTGTCCTAGCACTCATTAAATATCTCTCTAATGTAATATTTTAATGTATATATTAAATAATCAATACATATATTATCATATAATGAATATATTATGTATATATAATATGTTATGTTGTAATTTAAAATTTTACTTGGATAATCTAAGAGCTGAGACATAATGGAGAGTAAATCTCACAGAGGTTTCTAATTTGTCTGGAAACCTTTTGTGCATCTTCCACCTAGAGCACATATCTCAGAGCTCTTAGGACTTGGTCCCTTAATAAACCAGCAGATATATATACATAGAAGAGGAGAAACCTGGTGCATAGGTATATGAGAATCAATCAAGCAATGAAACTTGTATATGCCTAAGCACTGGAAATATGGATATTTTAAAAATGAAATAATCCTCAAAGAGCTTATATCTACTGGAGGAGACATGTATGTTTATATATGTGTGTGTGCATGCACATGCATGTGTATAATGGATGAATAAAAAAAGACATTTATTAAGCTCTTACTATGTGTACATAGTACATTTGTACTATGTGTACAAATAGAAAAAGTGAGGCAATCCCTCACAATATTTAAGAGAAAGTTCAAGTGTGGGATAGATGGCAAAGCCTGAAACTCCTTAGGGTACATAAATATGTTGGATAATACTGTCATGAGACTAAAGGGCAGAGAAAAGCCTAAAGAGCCTTAGAAATGGTGGCAAGGCAGATGGTAAGGACAGGAGGTTGTCTATCTCATTGGAAAGAATGGAGCTATTGAATCCCTTCTCATTCTAGGCCTGTGAGTGGTTACTAAGGCAGAGAAGAGGGGTGTCAGGTTTCCTTACTGCCTGGCCATTTAGGACAATTTCTGGTATGGCACATGGTAGAGCAGAACTGAGGAGAGAAGAAAAAGGGGAAGTACACTATAACACAAAATAAATATTAGGCAGGAGAGAGGTCACTAGCAGATGAGAGGATCAGGAAAAATTTCATGTAGAAAGATGTACTTAAGTTGTGACTCAAACAAAAAGAGAGATTTCAAGGGAGGAGGGCACTTAGGTGGTACAATGGATAGATCACTGGGCCTGGAATCAGGAAGATCTGAGTTCAAATCCAGCCCAAGACACTAGCCGTATGACCCTGGGTAAATCACTTAACCTTCTTTGCCTCAGTTTTCTCATCTGCAAAATGAGCTGGAGAAGGTAATGGTAAACCATTCCAGTGACTTTGCCAAGAAAACTAAATGGGGTCATGGAGAGTCGGACACAACTGAAATGACTGAAAAGCAGCAAAATAAGGGAAAGAAAGCATTGACTAAGAAAAGCAGATAGAGGGTTATGTATGAAGAGAAACCAGTCATAGAGTGCAGGAAGAGGAATGCTATATAATGAATATGAAAAGATAGGTTGGGGAATTTGGAAAGCCAAACAGAAGTGTTATATTTTACCTCAAAGATATTAATTTATTCAGAAGATGAATCAAGCAGTCAGATCTGTGCTTAAGAAAAATATTTGTGGGGCAGCTACTTGGCACAATGGACAGCTAGGTGGTGCAGTGGATAGAGCACCAGTGCAGGAGTCAGGAGGACCTGAGTTCAAATCTTACCTCAGACACTTGACACTCACTAGCTGTGTGACCTTGGGCAAGTCACTTAAACCCAAATGCCACATCCTGGGTAATCTCCAGTCATCCTGATGAATATCTGGTCACTGGATCCAGATGACTGTGGAGAAGTGAGGCTGGTGACTTGCACAGCCCTCCCTCCCTCAAAACAAAGTCAAGTGCAAGTCATGTCATTCTTTCTCTGATGGCATGGTCTTCTTCGTCAAAGAAGGATGAAAACACTTGGCATAGTGGGTAGAGCACCAGTCCTGGAGTCAGGAGGACCTGAGTTCAAATGTGACCTCTGTCACTTGACACTTACGAGCTATTTAACCTTGGGCAAGTTACTTAACCCCAACTGCCTGGCAAAAACAGTTAACAACAGCAAAGAAAAATCATTTGGTAGATTGTGGAGGATTGGATGAGAATGGAGAGAGACTTGCAGAACAGAGATTAATGAGGAAGACATTGCATTATTCTAAGTGAAGAGTTATGAAGATTTCAACAAGGTAGTAGCTATATGAGTAGATTGATGCAAGAGATATTATTGGGGAAGAAAAGGCAAGATTTGGATATGTAGGGTAAGGGACAATGAATAGAGGGTAATACCAAGGTTATGAACCTGACAGATTGGAAGAATGATGGTGCCTTGGACAGACAGAGAGAGGTTTGGAAAGGGAATGAGACTGAGGGCAAAGATAATGGTTTAGGGGAAGTTGATGCCTGTGGGACCAGTACTGAGAAACAAATGACCAAATAAGGTCTTTTTGTTTCCAAAATGAGGTAAGAAGAAGGTGTTCAGAATATTGAAGAATTTGATAATCCGAGGGAGATGTTCGTTGTGAGATAACCAACTGGGAAATGGAAGGGACGGCAAGTGATTAATTGTGGAACCACTTGTGAACCACATTGACTGCATCTTGTGACTCAGTTCCGGAGTTGGCTCAGTTTCTTTTCTATTCAATTAATCCAACTGCTGTCTTGTAAGGAAACTTTATTCAATTGTGGAAAATGGAAGAACATCGTATTGTTTAAACCTAGTCCTGTGTGGTAGGATGCTGGACCACCTCAACCTGCTATTTAGAGACCCTTAACCAAGGACCCAGATTATGCAGACCAGAAACCCAGTCAGATTCCAAGATTAATGCAAGAAATTTTCTCCCTATTCTACATCTCAAGCAACCCATATGTCATCTGAAAACTGGACCATACTGATCGACTAGTTATTGATTCCATGTTCCTTTGATTGCATACAGATACTTGGGGGGAGTGGGACACCTATTTATCTCATTTCAGGGAATTGTACCAATTTACTCTCCCCCTCCCAACTTAGAAAGTCCCTAATCTTTCATCCAATTAGAAATCATATTACTTAACTCTGCAGCTTGCTTGTTTCCTTTTAATTGTCTTACTTGATTAATTTTTTTTTTTTAATGTATGAACATCTGTCTCCCTTTGTATTTAGGGTCCAGCCCTAAGCTAAAGAACTTAGCTTATTAGATAACTGACATGCATTGCTTAATAAATAGATATATTCGAAAGCTCGAACCTTTTTTTCTTCAATCATTTCATCTTTCACCCAGCAACTAAAAATAATTACAAAGTGATTATCAACCAAAAGACTAATGTGAACAGCAACCCTAATAAAATAATAATAATAACATTAAGTCATTTTTCAGTTGTGTCTGACTCTTTGTCATCCCATTTGTTGTTTTCTGGAATAGTTTGCCATTTCCTTCTCCAGTTCATATTACAGATGAGGAACTGAGATAAACAGTGTTATGTGACTTGCCTAGGATCACATAGCTAAAAAGTGTCTAAGGCTGGACTTGAACTCATAAGGATGAGTCTTTCTAGTTCCAAGTGCAGAGCTATATCCACTTCACCATTTAGCTGTCCTAATAATAATACATTAAAGCAGCAACCCAAGACTGTGGAAATCACTTATTTCCAAGTCAACATATAGAATTACTGGGGAAAAAATGTTGCTTTGAAAAACTCCAGTGCTGTGCTTAGAACTGAAGAACATGATAATGATGATGATGATGATGATGATGATGAGCCAGATTATAATTATGTAATTGTGTGTTGATAGCTCTCAGAAATTCAGATAATTCTACCAAGGGTATTCCAGTTAAGATGATGAGGGAGGATTAAGGGCAGAGGAAGCCTCATTTTACCTTAATATTCCAGATGTAGGAAGAAAATTGCCTTTTGGATATTTCAAATTGAATATTCTGAATATTTTAAACTCAACATGTACAGAATCTTTTTTGCAAAACCCTTCTCTCTTCTTAACTATTGAAGGCACCACCATCCTTCCAGAGGCCCAAGCTCACAACCTAAGTATCATCCTCATTTCCTCACTCTCTCCCACCACCTCCATCCAATCAGTGGTCAAGACCTGTCATTTTTACCTTTATCTCTGGTGTATGGCTCCTCCCGTCCTCCGACACTGCTACCACCCTGATGTACATCCTCATAGCCTTACACCTAGACTATTGCAATTACCTACTCTTTGATCTGCCCACCTTCATTCTCTTGCCACTCTAGTCTGTTCATCTGTCAAATTTGATATTCCCAAAGTGCTGGTATGACCTTGTGGCCCCCTTAGTCAATTAATTTCAGTGGCTCCCTATCCTATCTAGAATAAAATTTGAAATTCTCTTTTTGGCTTTTAAAACTTTCACAACCTAGTCCTGTCCTATCTTTCTAATATACTTACCCTTTCCTTCCTTTCATGTACGCTGCAAACCGGTGACATTGACCTTGTTATTCTTGCACAAGACCCTCCATCTCCTGTCCTCCATTCCTGAGACTCTCCTTTCTCCTCCCTGTCTCCTAGTTTCACTGGCTTATTTCAAGACTCCACTACAGCCTCACATTCTGCAAGAAGCTTTTTCTAAACATCCTTAATATTAATACCTTCCATATGAAACTATCTATGTTGGATGCAAAAGGTTTTAAAAGTCTTAGTGAATTGTTAAGTTTTCAGTTATGAACTTCACTAAGTCTTTTGAATCAACCTAAATTTAGTTTGTGCCTAGTCATTTGCATGTTGCCTCCTTCCTCAGAGCTTGAGATCAGGGACTGGTTTTGTTTGGTTGGTTGTTTTCAGGGACTGGTTTTTGTTTTTTTTTTTTTTTTTGGGGGGGGGGGGTTGCCTTTATTTGTAACCCAGTGCTTGGCTTGGTGGAGATGCTTAATAACTACTTGTTGGTTTTATCTAATTTAAGAACAAAGTGCTTCCATGAAAGGATTACCATAGCCAGATTGAGCTATTTACAAACTCAGAATTACCATATAGAATTGCAGTAACCAATTATCTAGGAATCTAGAAGTTTAGGGTAGATAAGGGTATCTTATTCAGCTTGTAATTAGACTTACATATGATGTCCCAGGTAAAGCAAGGGATGTGTGCATGCCTATAGCCAAGCACAATTCCTCAATGGCATATAAGCAGTAATAGTCACTTTCATAACACTTGCAAAACTTTTAGGTCTACAAAGTGCTTTACGTCAGTTATCTCATCTGATTCTCACAACAGCAGTGTGCACAGTTACTTTTTGTTTTCTTTATGCCAGACATTGTAATCAGAATGTCTGGTTTATTACTCTTTTAAAGAAGTTAGTATATATCTTTTGTATAATTTTATCAAATAGGGTGTGCCAGGTGTCTTAGTGAAATTTTAATACTTAAATACCTTAAAATTTCGCTAAGATGTTTTGGGAGACACCCTGTATGTTGATTATATAAATTTGAATAATGTATATTATAGTAGAATTATTACATATGAGTTATACATTTTATTTTTTAAAAATAAGTTTTTACTTAGGCTTTTTTTTTAAAAAAAACATTACAATAGTTTCCCCAATGTCCTTACCCTTCTTCCTCTCAGAAAGTTATCTTATACAATAAATAATATTTTTAAACACAAAAGGAGAGGAAAAAAACAGTATAACTGATGAATATATTGGGAAAGGTCTGAAAATAAATGCAATGTACAACACTTGTGAACCTCCTAGCTCTGTGAAGGGGTAGAGTCAGAGTATATATATTCTTGGGAGCCATGTTTATTTTAATAATTTTGCGACAGTTACTTTCATATATATATACATATAGATATATGTACATACATATATACATATACCTATACCTATGTGTACATATACACATACATATATACATACACATATGCATACACACACACACACACACACACACAACCCTGAACTGATTATTTTTTCTCCAGAGTTCCTTTTGCCTAACTTTCTTATTACTCTTGAGAATACAGCTATCCTCTTGGTCACTTAGGCTCACAATCTAGGCATCATCCTTAACTCTTCACTTTCTTTCATTCCCTCTATCCAATCTAACAAATACCTCTGACTCCCTAGTATCTTCAGGAGCAAATATAAAGTCCTTCATTTGACATTCAAAGCCCTTTTAACCTGCCTCCCTCTACTTTTCTAGCTTTTATACGCCTTACTCAACATTCTCTTTGATCCAGTGAACATAGACTCTTTGCTGTTCCTTGTATCAAACACTCCATCTCCTAACTCCCTGCATTTTCACTGGCTCTACCCCATGTCTGCCACTCTCTCCTGCCTCATTTCTTCCTCCTAACTTGTCTAGCTTCCTTCAAGACCCCGCTAAGATCTTACGTTCTACAAGAATCTTTCCCAATGTAACTTTACGTTCATGACTTCCCTTAGTATATCATCTCCAGTTGATCCCATATGTATTCATTTTCTATATGGTTGTTTGTAGGTTGTCTTCCTCATTAGACTCTGAGCTTCTTGAGAGCAGGGACTGTCCTTTGCCTTTCTTTTTACCCCTATTACTTAACACATTACATGACTCATAGCAGGCACTTCATAAAAACTTGTTGACTGACTATTACAAAGATAATGCTACAACTGTTATTTATTCAGGAGAAGACGATTACCAGATTGTACCCTTAACTCATATATTCTACAGTTAATGATGATATGATAGGGGCTAACCTTATATTTACCCTGCTTCTGGTTATTGTCTCCTTGTTTCTTTTTATCTGTCAAACTTATTTGCTAGATGATATTGAAAAAGGTATCATTTATAGTATCATGTAAAATAATAATGGTGATAATTGACATCTTTGTTTTACCCTTAACATTACTCGTAAGATGTCTAGCTTTTCTCATTACATATAATATTAGCTCTCAATTTTAGATAGATTTTAACTTACCACATCCAGGGAAAGTACATTTTTGCTGTTTTTTTGAGTTATTGCTATTGTTGTTTTTAACAGAAAAGTGTTAATCTTGTCAAAACCTTTTCCAGATTCTATTGACATAATCATGTTGTTTTAATTATATTTGTTATTAATATTGCCTATTAATTTCTTATTTTCCATATATTGAACCAAATATACATTTCTGGTATGAATCCAACCTTGTTATATGTATGTAGACATATGTATGTACATATGTATGTATATATGTAGACATAGCTTCTTTTCTATTATTTTATTGAATATTTTTGTGTTGATGTTCACTAGGAACATTGGTCTATATTTTTCTTTCTGTGTTCTGTCTCTCTTTTATTTAAATAGCTAGACTATATTTACATTGTAGAAAGAGTTTGAAACAACCATTCTTTTCTTATTTTTGCAGAGTTTATATAATATTATAATTCTTCTCTGAATATTTTTGATAGCATTCATTTATAAACCCATCTGGTCCTTGGGCTTTTTCATTTATGACTTGTTTAATTTCTTTTTTCTCATGGTAAGATTTTTTTAAAAAATAATTTCCTGTTCAGTTAATATGGATATTTCATATACTTAAAAAATTTCATCCATTTATTCTAAGTTATCACTTTTGTTGGAAGATAATTATGTAAAATAGTATATTTTTTCTTTGTTGTGAAGTCTTCTTTTTCACTGTTGACACAATTTGATTTTCCTTCTCTCTATTAATTAGATGAGTTAACTGTCTATCTTCTTTGTCTTCCCATCCTCCAGAAAATCAATTCCTGGTTTTATTAATTCAATGTTGGCTTTTTGTTAGTCTAACTATCTTTTGTCATTGATTTTGTTACTCTCTTCTTTCATTTTAGGAATTTCTACTTGGTATTTAGCTAAGGTTTTTATTTATTGCTTTTTTAATTTTTTAAAAATTGTATATCTAGTTCATTGATCTGTTCTCAATTTCATTTGCTGCTCTGCCTAGTTCCAACTCCATGGAACAAGATGCCTCTCCCAGGATAAATTTATCGCTTCTAATCTCATCTCCATGATGGTAACTCAAGTTCTAATTGATACCACCTCCCTCACCTTTCTCTCTCCTCTGATTAGAGACTTGGAGGGTGGACTACTAAACTCTTCCCGATGTCTTCCTTTATACAGAGACTGGACCCTCAGTTAACTCCACTTTTCAACTGTGCTTGTGCCTGGTTTCAATTTTATGGAAAAAGATACTCCTTAATGTCCCCTCACCTGCACATACCACTTTTCTGCCTCTTTTTGTGCATAGCCTCTCCCCATTAGATTGTAAGCTCCTTGAGGGCAAGAATTATCCTTTTTATTAATTATTTAATAATTATTAATTTATAATTATTAATTAATTATCAACACAATATCTAGCACTTAATAAATGTTGATTGGATTGGATTGTTCTTTCTCTGTTTTGCTGATGAAAACATTGTTGAAATACATTTTCCTGTATTTCCTGCTTTAGTTGAATCCTATAAGTTTATTTATTTTAAGTTTTCAACATTCATTTAAACAAAATTTTGAGTTCGAAATTCTCTCCCCATCTCTCCCCTCCCCCCACCCCAAAATGCCTTGCATTCTGATTGCCACTTCTACCAATCTGCCCTCCCTTCTATCACACCCCTCCCTTCCCTTATCCCCATCTTCTCTTTTATCCTGTAGGGCAAGACAAATTCCTAGACCATATTACCTGTATTTTTTATTTCCCAGTTGTATGCAGAAACAATTCTCAACATTTGTTCCTAAAACTTTGCATTCCAACTTCTCTTCCTTCCTTCCTCCCCACCCATTCCCACTGAGAAGGCAAGCAATTTAATATAGGCTACATATGTATAGTTTTGCAAATGACTTCCATAACAGTCATGTTGTATAAGACTAACTACATTTCCTTCCATCCCATCAGGTCCCCCATTTCTTCTATTCTCTCTTTTGCCCTTGTCCCTCCCCAAGAGTGTTTACTTCTAATTGCTCCCTCCTCTCATTTGCCCTCCCTTTCATCACCCTCCCCACCCTGCTTATCCCCTTCTCCACTACTTTCCTGTAGGGTAAGATAGATTTTCATACCAAATTGAGGGTGCATATTATTCCTTCCTTGAGCCAAATGTTATGCAAGTAAGCTTCACTTTCCCCTTCTCACCTCCCCCCTTTCCCCCTCAATTGGAAAAGCTTTTCCTTACCTCTTCTATGAGAGATAATTTGCCCCATTCCATTTCTGCCTTTCACTTCCTAATATATTCCTCTCTCACCCCTTAATTTTTTTAGATATGATCCCTACCTATTCAACTCACCCCGTGCTCTCTGTCTCTCTCTCTGTCACTCTCTCTCTCTCTTTCTCTCTCTCTCTCTCTATATATATGTGTGTGTGTGTGTGTGTGTGTGTGTGTGTGTGTGTGTGTGTAATCCCTCCAACTACTCAGATACTGAGAAAAGTTTCAAGAGTTACAAATATTATCTTTCCATGTGAGAATGTAAACAGTTCAACTTTAGTAAGTCCCTTGTGATTTTTCTTTCCTGTTTACCTTTTCATGCTTCTCTTCATTCTTGTGTTTGAAAGCCAAATTTTCTTTTCAGTTCTGGTCTTTTCATCAAGAATGCTTGACAGCCTCTATTTCATTGAATGACCATTTTTTCCCCTGAAGTATTAAACTCAGTTTTGCTGGGTAGGTTATTCTTGGTTTTAATCCTAGTTCCTTTGACTTCTGGAATATCATATTCCAAGCCCTTTGATCCCTTAATGTAGAAGCTCCTAGATCTTGTGTTATCCTCACTGTACTTCCACAATATTTGGATTGTTTCTTTCTAGCTACTTGCAATATTTTCTCTTTGACCTGGGAACTCTGGAATTTGCTTACAATATTCCTAGGAGTTTCTCTTTTTGGATCTCTTTCAGGAGGTGATCTGGAGATTCTTTCAATATTTATTTTGCCCTCTGGTTCTAGAATATCAGGGCAGTTTTCCTTGATAATTTCCTGAAAGATGATGTGTAGGCTCTCTTTTTGATCATGGCTTTCAGGTAGTCCCATAATTTTCAGGTTATCTCTCCTGGATCTATTTTCCAGGCCAGTTGTTTTTCCAATGAGATATTTCACATTATCTTCCATTTTTTCATTCTTTTGGTTTTGTGTTGTAATTTTTTGGTTTCTCATAAAGTCATTAGCTTCCATCTGTTCCATTCTAATTTTTAAAGAACTGTTTTCTTCAGTGAGCTTTTGAACCTCCTTTTCCATTTGGCTAATTCTGCTTTTTAAAGCATTTTTCTCCTCATTGGCTTTTTGGACCTCTTTTGCCAATTGAGTTAGCCTATTTTCAAAGGTGTTATTTTCTTCAGCATCTTTTGGGTCCCCTTTAATAAGCTGTTTACTCATTTTTCATGATTTTCTTGCATTGTTCTCATTTATCTTTCCAATTTTTCCTCCACCTCTCTGACTTGATTTTCAAAATCCTTTTTGAGCTCTTCCGTGACCTGAGACAATTGCATATTTATTTTGGAGGTTTTGGATGCAGAAGCCTTGACTTTTATGTCTTTCCCTGATGGTAAACCTTGTTCTTCCTCATGTGAAAGGATGGGAGAGAATACCTGTTCACCAAGAAAGTAACCTTCCGTAGTCTTATTTTTTTTCCCCTTTTTTGGGCATTTTCCCAACCACTTACTTGATTTTTGGGTACTTTGTCAAGAGTAGGGTATACTCTGGGGACCTGTAAGGTCTCAGTTCCTCCAAGGTGGCACAGTCAAAGGCGAGGCGTTTACTCCCTGGCCTGGCTCATGGCTGTGATTCATATCAGGTGCTCAATTCCCCTAGGGCTTTAAATTGTGTTCTCCAACAATGGAACAATGGATGTGGGCCACTGCCTGCCTGCTGCAGCCATCAGAAGCCGCTGCTGCCCACTCCTGCTGTTGCTGCCTGCCGCTGCTTCCTGGGGCCTAGGCTGGGGAGGACCCCGCTGCCTTGTCACAGAGGTGAAAAAGCCTTCTCACTGACCTTTGGCTCCTGTGGGTTAAGGGATCTGTGAACCACTGCTGCTACTGCTGGTAGGGATTCTACCCCCTGGCCTGCTCCTCCTGCCACTGCCCAGCCAAGGCTCGGCTGGGCTGTGCTCTGCATCTGGTGGGACAGACTTTTCCTGTTGGCCTTCCAGGTCACCCTGGTCTGGAAATCTCCTCCACTCCATTGTTCTGTGGCTTCTGCTGCTCTAGAATTTGTTGACAGTCTTTCTTTATAGGTATTTTATGGGCTGTGGGGGAAGAGCTAGAATATGTGCATCTTTCACCAACATCTTGCCTCTCCCCTCCTATAAGTTTTTGTATGTAGTCTCATTCTTGTCATCTTATGAGGCAAACCTATCATTTCTATGATTTATTCTTTAGCCCACCAGTTCTTTATGGTTAAATTATTTCACTGCCAATCAATTTAATTCTTTTTCAAAAACCTTTTATTAACCATGACTTTTATTGCATTGTAGTCAGTGAAGAGTCTATTTTAATGTTTCTGCTTTTCTATATTTGTTTATAAGATTTTTATGCTCCAACACATGATCAACTTCCAAGATTCCATGCATAGTTTAGAAATATGTAAACTCCTTGTCCTTCCCTATTCAGAAATTGCCAGAGATCCACTATCTCCAACTTTTCTAAGTACTTTATTTCTTTTTTTCTTTTATTGTTTTGTTAGAAGTGGTCCTAGAAGTGATCCTCCACTATTATAATTTTGTTCTTCCCACAATTCAGTTAACTTTTAAGTATTTAGATGATATGCTATTCCTTGTGTATACATACATACATATAAAATGTATCAATATTTACTTATCATCAGTGGTGTCTTTAAGTATACTGCAGTTTGCATGCTTGTCATTTTTAATTATATCTATTTTTTGTCATTGCCTTGAATGAAATAATGGTCACTATTCCTCCTGAATTTTTCAGTTTACTGTAACTGTCTGTGAACCTTTTAATGTTTATGTCAAATGTATTTCTTGTCAGCTGAATGTGGTTGCATTTTTTTCCCCAATTCATTATGCAATCTTATATTTTATGGGTGAGTTCATCTCATTCACATTCAAATTTATAATTGTTAATTTCTCTTCATCATATTGTCTATGTTTTCTTCTCTTTTCTCTGTATCTTCCTCTTCACTGAATAGGTGGTGAAAGAGGAGTTTGCTTAACATTAGTGATCTACGACTGAAGCAACCTATTTTTGCTCCATTGTCCCTCTTTTGTTCTCCATGTCTGACTATAATAACACTTTACTTTTTCTTTCCTTTTAATTATCCCTTCACATCCCATACTCTAACTTTTGCTGTTGGTGTTTGTTTTGATTGTTTACTATACTTAAACCTCTCTGTTATTATTTCTCTATTGATTTTCATGTATTTCTATAATAAATTCTGAGTTTGTGTACGTCCAACCTTCATTTTGTCAGTTCCAGATGAGAGTGAAATTCATGGGGTGCCTCTTTTCCCTATTTCTTTTATGTTTGTACATTCTTCATCTCATAACCCTTATTATATGAAATAGGAAGTTGCCTCCCTTTCTTGCTTCTGAGTGTATTCCCTTTCACCTCCTATTTCCTTGATCCTTTTTTCTTTCCATATATAGACATAGAATATAGATTCGAACATAAAATGGCTAAATATTTTGTTGCTTGGGCTTGGGGTGTTCTAATATCTGAATACTAACCTAGCCCTTTCTTCTGTTGTGCCTCAAGTAAGACTGACTAGTCCCTGGGTTTCCTGGGTGCTGGTTTGGCTCTCTCTCTTCTGCTATGGCTCAAGTGGGGCTACTTAAGCATTACCTGGAAGTTATCTAGACCTGGTTCTTTCATTGGCCCTGGTCTGATTTGTGTTCTGTTCTGAGTCTGTGTTGTTTGAATAATTGACCTTCTGCCTACCATCACTTAACTCTGTCAAAAAGATCATACAGATTTTGGTAGTGTTTTCTTTTCTTTTCTTTTTTTTTTTGTAGAATCCTAGACTGGTTGAAGGAGACTATAATCATTTCTTCTAAGTTTTATTTAGAATAGTTCATTCTGGTGATTTTTAATACTTTACTAGAGTGTTTGTGGAGTATCTAATTTCCCCCAGGTCAGAGGACTCAATAAGAGTAAGGACTGGGGGGTGGGTAATGGGATAAAATCAATAGAAGGGAAGGATTAGCATGGGGAAAGCAAAAGGGGAAAAGAAAATGTATCACTAAAGAACATTCCTAACGTGAGAGGTGGTCAGTAGTAAAATAATATAATCGTTTTCATCTGGAGCTAATTTGCACCCAGACCACTCCTCTGACAAAGAGTTGTACCTCCTGGGAGTATGTACCTCCTTATGAAGAGGGAATCATGAGGCTGTAAGTGTAGCTAGCACCCAGAATCCCTGCAGAGATATAGAATCAAAGATAGGATGTCTGGTTCTTTAGGGAGAACAGGAAGTTAGTTGGATCGAACCTAATGCCTCAGGTGGAGAACAAATGACTTGTACCACATGGCACTGCTTCCATTCAAAACTACTTCTTTCATAAACTGATATTTCCAGGAGTGAGGAATAGCATTTAAAAGAGGAAGGAGTATGGGATAAAAATCTATAAGGGCAACAGTATAGAAATAGGATAAAAGAGAAAGTTCATATTTTGTACTAAGAAGCTCAACTTTCACGAGGGACACAGAGAAATAAAGAAGGAAAAAGTAAGTCGATGAGTTGGAGAAGAGAATACAGAATAGATTATAAGGGAAGAGAAATTAGGAGTACAAAAAGAAAAAAAGGTTAAATTAGGAAGTACTAAATTACTTGTTTGAAAGAGAATGGTCAAAATAGGGAGAAAAAACAGATAAGGAAAGAAAGAAGGATGTAGCTAGTGGATCCTGTAGCAAAAATGAAGGTTAATAGATGGACAGTTTAAGTACTTCACTGAGATCATGAAATATTTTTCTTAAAACCAAAACAAAACTCTTCAGCATATTAGATAGATCCTCTATGATTGACATATAGAAAGATAAGGGTAAGAATCATCAAAGACTAAATTTATAGAACCAAAGAATCTCAGATTTGGGTGGGATCTTAGATATCATATTTAAAACTTCAAGGAATTTTGGAGATCATCTGGTTTGACATCCTTATTTATAGATAGGGAAAATGAGACTCAGAAAGAGTAATTGCTTTCTCCAAGGTCACATAGGTAAGAAATAGAGCTGTGCCATGTTTTTGCCTTGGGTCACACAGCCAATATATGTTCAGAGGTAACACTTGAACTAAGTTTACCTGACTCTGAGACCAGATCTCTACACATTGCACCATGCTACTTCCAAGAAACTTCATGTTTGTGAAAAGGAAATACTGTAAGAACAATAGGGTTAATTCCTTATAACATAAGAAACTGTAAGAAGCAAGGTGCTGCAAAACATTAAATCATAATTTGTTAGGGCACTAAAGAATTTGGAAATGTTTACAGTTAAATGTATTACTTGATGTTAATGTTAACCTCTCCTAATCACCTGGGTCGTACATTTGGAAAAATATCTCTTAGGAACGATTCTACCTCACATCAAAAATGTCTTTTCCTTTGATCTGACTTGGGTGGTTGGTAATCTTAAATATTTAGTAAAATAATTTCGATCTACTTCCAAGAAACCTGAAACTTTCAGGTGGAATATTGCTTTATTTTTCTCATAACCCATAATTTTTTGTCAGCCTCAGTTGCAATATATTTTAGGTTTGGTGCTGCATATAACATTTCTGATTTTGCTTTTGTTGAGTGATTGGGTGCAGAAGAATAAATAAAAGGGAAAAATAAGCAGTCCCACAGACTATTACACTAAATTTTTTGGTACTGCCTTGCAGAGAAGAGAAGCCTGGAAAATAATGAGTGAAATGTTCATAGGGAATTGTTTTGCATGAGATAGTGGATGAGTACATCCCTGTGCTAAGCAGAAGGTGTTTTTGTGCATGGTGCAGAAGACTACAGCTCTTTCACATTAGTAGGCTTGGCAATTCTCCTGTTTATCCTCCCTAAGGATACTAGGAGAGAAGGGCAAGACAAGAAACTAGGGTGAGCATGAAATATTGCCAGTGTTTGAAAAACTCAAAATAATTCTTTCCTAGTACCATTTCTTCTTACCATAGCCATTACCATGACCATTTCTGCTTCAAAATATCTGGCCATGCCTGAATGAAGAGAAATTCAAGATGAAAAATGGACATATGTGCAAACCAGTTGTTTTGAATACAAGTACAATAGCAACGAAGGAATAATAATAATGAAGAGGATCAAGTCAGTCAATAAATATCTATGAAGAACTTGCTTTATACCTGACGCTGTTAAATGCTGTGGATACAAAGAAAAGCAAAAGACAGTTCGTGCTCACAAAGATCTTACAGTCTAATGGAGGAGACAACATTCAAGCAACTATGCACAAATACACTATATACAGAATAAACTGGAGAATCTCAATAGAGGGAAGACACTAGTATTGATGGGGACTGGGAATGACTTCTTGCCAAAGATGGGATTTTAGATGAGACTTAAAGGAATCCAGGGAAGTTATGAGGGAGGAATGAACAGGAAGAGAATTCCAGAAATAGGAAGTGAAAATGCCTGGAGCTGTGAGGAGAGTCTAGTGTGAGGAACACTAAGGAAGCCAATGATCCTTGATCAAAGTGGACTTGAGAAGAAATAAATGAATTAATTGATTTATCATCAAACATCATGGTTTATAGAGTTAGGCTTGCAGTTATGGTCAATTCAGTTCAATAAACATTAATTGAATGCTTGATAGGAAGGGAATATGAAGGAAAGATATATCTCTATCATCATGAAGCTAAATAGCAGGTGATGTTACCGAATTTTGGTTTTGGAAGGGACCTCAGAGGCCATCTCTGTCTCTGATCAGAATTCTCCTTTATAAAGTATCCCTGGCAACAGGTCAAATGCTTGAAGACAAAAGAGAGGGACACACAAGAGGAGACTAGTCAAGAGAGATACAGAGAGATACACAGAAATAGAGATACAGAGACAGAAAGAGACAGAGATGGGGAAGAAATAGAGAGAAGAGAAGAAAAGGGAGAGAGATGGGGGAAGGAGGAGGAAGATAGAAGGGCAAAGGGATACAGGGATAAAAAGTCAGAGAGAGGGGGATAGAGAAAGAAAGAGAGGGAAAGAGACAGAAAGATAAACTGCTACAGAGACAGAGAGTAGAGTAAGAGAGTCAAGAGAAAATGAGGCAATGCTGAAGGAGGGAAAAGATTTGACAATGTGACATGGAAAGTAATTTTTAAAATTTTACTTTGAATCAAGTTTGCATTCAAATAGTCAAAGGCCCCAAAGTGCACACTCACTGGATTGAACCTTCTGTCCTTGAAATTCTTTGTTCTCTTGGAACGTCAACATCCACTATCCTTCATATCAGATTTTGACTTCTGTGTTCCTAAATGAATTCTGCCTTAATGAAACTGCTTAGTACTTCAAGTCCTGTTGGCATAGGTTGTAATGTTAGCTCTAATTTAGATTCCAGTTAGCCTTCCTAGAAATGTTGATAAGGAAGGGAATGAATCCCTAACCCTGAAAAACAAAGGTACGTCAGGAAGTGTTGGGTATAGAGTAGAAGGAATGGGGTAGGACTACATCAATATCCCCCCAACCCATCATACCAGAAATAAAATAAAATTTAGGTATTGTCAGTAATAATGGACTTTTCTTTTTCATAGTGCTTTGATCATTTAGAAGGCACCTTCTGCACAACAATCTTGTGATTTAGGCAATGCATAGATCATTAACTCTACCTTACAGATGAGGAAACTGAAGTTCACAGAGGTATTATGTAGCCAGTAAGGTGACACAGTGTAGACATAAATCTTGGTCTCCTGATTTCAAGGTAATATGCTTAACATTAAACCACAGTGGCTTCCAAAATAAGAGAGTGGCTTTCTCCAACTCATTTCATTTCTACTCAATACCTAAGTCTCTTGTAGTTATGCCTCTTTTCCTATACAGAACAAAAATCAGTAGTAATCAATGATCCAATTCTGTTGAAAAGGATAGAAGTTCAGCATCATCAGTTTCATGACAGCATGCTTGCCCAGGTTCTGGATAATGGACAATGCTCTCATGCTTTCCCCATCACAAATGGAGTGAAATAAGGCTAGTGGTTGCTTCCATGCTTTTTAGTATGATGTTTTCACTATGTTGTCAAATGCTTTCAATGAGGATGAACACAGCATCAAAGTCAGCTTACCACACTGCTGGTAAATTCTTCCACTTGGAAAGGCTACAAGCCAAGACCAAAGTGGAAAGAGTGGTGGTGCATGATTATCTGTTTGCAGATGACTGTGTACTCAGTGCAGCCTCTGAAGCTGAGATGCAACAAAGTAGGGATCAATTTTCTGCTTCTTGTGCTAATTTTGGCCTAACAATTAACACCAAGAAGACACAGGTGCTCCAGTAGCCATCACCATACCAACCATACTTTGGTTACAGCAAATGGAGAAGTTTTGAATGCTGTGAATAAATTCACTTACCTTGGTAGTGTACTTTCCAGGGATGTACACATTGACAATGAGGTTAACACATGCATCGCCAGAGCTAGCTCAGTGTTTGGGAGGCTCTGAAGGAAAGTATGGGAGAGAAGAGGTATTAGACTGATTATGAAGTTGAAGGTCTACAGAGCCATTGTGCTGACTTCATTGTTGTATGCTGTGAAACCTGGACAGTATACTAGTACCATGCCAGGAAACTGAATCACTTCCATTTGATTTGTCTTAGGAAGATTCTGAAGATCACCTGGCAGGATAAGGTACCAGACAATGAGATCCTTTTTTTAACTAAACTGCCACGCATTCAAATTCAGCTTTAGAATATGCAACTCCAACAGTCTGGCCACATTGATCGAATGCAAAACAAAAAAAAAGGCTATTTTATGGAGAACTCATACAGGGCAAGTGCTCACATGGTGGTCAGAAGAAGTGATAAAAGGACACTCTCAAGGTCTCTCTTAAGAATTTTGGAACTGATTGTGTGACATGGGAGACACTGGCACAGAACTGCTCAGCATGGTATACCCACATCCGAAAAGACACTATGCCCTATGAGCAAAGCAGAATTGAAATAGCTCAAAGGAAATGGAGGATATACAAATTTAGAGCATCTACCTCAAATGTTCGATCTGTGGTAGAGTATTCTGAGCTCATATTGGTCTGATGAGCTACAGTCAGACACACCAAAACTTGACTCATGTCATTTTGGTCCTCTTCAAGAACAAAGGACATCAACCAGCAATCTATGCAGATCCAAGTAACCAGTTCCAGTTTTGTTCTTCAGTTCCAGAATCATATTAATCACTGTTTATTTGACATTTCAAACTGAATGTCCCACATTTATCTCAAACTTAATATGTCCTATTCTACTTTTGACTCCTTAGGGAAAAGGTTGAGGAAGGAGCAATAAAGCGATAAAGATTCAGGCTAAATAAAAATGAGAAGGAAATAGCATAGGTAACTTGCAGAGTGGTTGTACCATCGAAGTAGGTCCAAAGTTGAATTTGGAGAGGAGAAATTTTCAAAAACTTAGGGAAAAAATAAGGAAAATTTGAGGAAGAATAATCTTCAGATCTTTTCATGGAAGAAGAAGAAGAAGAAGAAGAGAGAGATGTATGTATACATATTATGTGTATGTGTATACACACACTCACACACACATACACACACACATAATGCTATAACCTCCTTCTTATTCTTCTGTCTCCCTTGTGTTTAACCACCTATGGCTTCTCAGTTACATATGAATAATGAAACACTTAGATCAGCAATGCAGTGGCTAACCGCTTTATCTTAGAGAAACAGTAAGACAGAAAGCCACCCCCCCCACACACACACCCCTCTGTAGCAACAAGGATTGGGAAACAAACTCATTTTGTTCCCTTGAGAGAAAGAACAAGAGGGGAATCAAAGAAGGAGAAAATGTGGACTTGCTAGTTATGTTCTCAGTGTCAGTATGTGTGGCTTCCACTCCGCTCCACCGCAGTCTTCTCTTGGTATCTTGATGTTTGCTCCCTTGCCAGTTCCCTTGTGGTTGTGGGCATTGGTAGCAGCAGCCACGGTGGCAGCGACAGTGGGCTGCGGACCTATGACTGGGGCCCTAAATCCCTTTGTACTCTTTATGTTCTCCTGGTCACCAGTCTCCATCAGAGGTAGTAGTGATAGATTCAGTATAATTACTCATCATTTAGTTTTTATCTTTGTTGTTTCTGATTTTTCCTTTTACATTATTTTCTTGGTTCTGCTTACTTGAATTTGCATCAGTTCACATAAACTTTTCTGTATATATTTGTATAGTCATGTTTTCTTATAGCCTAGGAACAATTCATTACATTCACATACAACAATTTGTTTAGCCATTCCTAAATTGATGGACATCTACTTTGTTTCCAGCTTTTTTATACTATTTGTAGCAAATCATTTTTGGAGTGGTGCTTTGAATATCTGGTTGTATGCTGGATACATACATACATCCAGCTGTATTGCTGGGTCTTTTCTTTCTACCTTTTACCTGCTTGGGGATACCTAGGATACCTGGGACTTTGGTCCAAAGACAGTGAATGTTTTAATCTCTTTCTACACACATTTTCAGATTGCTTTTCAGAATGGTGGAATCAATCCCTACAGTGTTTATTCCTGTCTTGGTCATTTTTGACAATCTGAGTTGCTGCTTTAAAGTTGTTTTGATGTGCATTTCTTTTATTAATGATTTAGACATTCTTTTATATTTCTATCAATAGTTTGCTACTCTTCTTTTGAAAATGAACAGTATGATTTTAACCCTAATATGTCTCATGTGACTGGTAAGAAGTGGATCTCCTGACCATGGATATCCTGCTGGCAGGAGACCTTGGGAATGGCAGAGAGCAATTATGATAAGGGATACCAGATGGTGGCCAACCAAAATTTGTTAAGGAATATAATTTGGACCCTGGTATGGTAAAAGAAAAGGTTGACTGGAAGATCTTCTTGAGAATCAATCAATCATTCAATGTTTATTAAGCACCTACAATTGCCAGAAACTGTGGTAAGCACTGATCTTCCTGAGAAGCCCCCACAGGAAGTGGAACACCTTAGGTTATAGCAAAACTTCCATGCTACGTTGAATAAGCTTGAGAAGCTGACTGAGGCGTAGGAAAAAGTGAGAGCAATGGAGGATGCTGAGAGAGGAATGTTACTGAGAACCAAGTTCAAAATAGCCAATAAAGCTTTGCAAAGGATCTGGTCAGAGTCTGATGGGCAATAGAGAGGAAACATCCTTGAACTCTCACTCTCACTTATCCCACATATCAGCTGTCAAGTATTATTGTTTGTGCCTTTGCTTCTCATCTCTCTGTTTGCTTTTCTCTGTTCATAGAGACATCTCCATAGATCATGCCCTTGTGCTCTCTTGCCTGAACTACTGCAGTAGGATACAAATTAATCTCCATCCTTCAAGTCTCTTCCCATCCAATCCATCCTCACAGCTGCCAAAGTGATTTTCCTAAAACATAAGTATTATTCCAACCTACTAAGTAAACTCTAGTAGTTCCATGTTACCTCTAGAACAAATATAAAATCTTTTGGTTGGCATTTAAAGCTTTTCATAACCTGACCTTTTCCTACCTTTCCAACTTTTTTCTTCTCTATTCCCCTCTGTACACTCTACAATCCAATGACACTGGTCTATTTGCTATTTCTTACCTATGACATTCAATCTCCTTTTTCTAGGCTTTTGCCCCCACCATGCCTGGAATGCTGTCTCTCCTTGCCACTGCCTCTTAGAATTATTTATTTCTTTCAAAAACGAGCTCAAATACTACCTTATTCAGGAGGCACACTTGATTCCCATTTCCCTGTCTGCTACAGTATTTTTCACTGTTACCTTCTATCTATTCTCTCTCCCCCTCTCCCTCTCTTTCACCCTCTCCCTCACCCTGTCCTTCTCCCTGTTTCCCTCTCCCTCTCTTTTTCCCTCTCCCTCTCCCTCCCTCCCACCCTCTCTCCCTCTCTCTCTCTCTCTCTCTCTCTCTCTCTCTCTCTCTCTCTCTCTCTCTCTCTCTCTCATTAGAAAGTGAGCCTCTTGAGGACAGAGACTGTTTTTGTCTCTCTTTGTATCTCCAATGCTTAATATATTTCTCAGTATATAATAAATGTTTGATGATGATGATGATGTTGATTAGGTATAAGATTATTGTGTTCACCCTCACAGTAGATTAGATATTTCTTGCTCCAAATCATTCTCCTGCCCAAGACTTAGACGCATTGGCACAACTGTGCATCATTGCTATAGGAGCAAGGATATACTTCTTCTACTCATCAGAGCGACCAAGTTGGAGTTGCTGGCATTTCATTAGGATCCCTATCCACTAGCATGTGGGCTTAATAAAGGAATTTTTACCAAGTGAATAATTTGGAAAAATCCATCTCTCTTGCTACTATTTGAGGAGCATGATTCTTTATACCTGCCCTTTTACTGACCTCCAGGACTCTGGAATTTAATGGTCTTGAGATCTAGACTCACCATGTCCCTCCACGAGATACTAAGCAACTACTCTTCTAATTGCCTTTTCTAGACTTGAAACCAAAGGCACTTGACAGATCCTGCTTGTCTAGCAAGTCGCCTGACTTTGGTTACTTATGACTGACATGGTTCTTTTACCATCCCCAGCCCAGCAATTGTTTTGAAAATATAGTACAGCCTTTTGTTACAGCTCCTCCTCTCATATCACTTTTGACTTTAAAGTCAGATATCATTTTGGGGCATTATTCCAAAGTCAAATCTGTAGATAGTCCTAGAGTACGTAACAAGCATAACAAGCACTTATTAGGAAGTAATCCTGAGAAGGCTGGGGGCAAATTCCTAATTAGAAATGTTTCCAAGTCTAAGAACGTGCTTGTGGCTATGTGGGTGCATATCTCATCAACGTATCGTATACTGCCTTTCCCACTCACCCATCCTCATATATCACTGACCCCATTTTCCTTTGAATACCTACAGATTTCTGAGTCTGCAGATTCAGAAACTATTGCATACGTCTTGTGCCTCTAAAGGCAATCACGATTTTGTAGTTAGTTCTCAATTTTCTGTGTGAATAGAGGTGATCAGGGATGTGGAGAAGCTAAAACAAGAGATGCTCTGAAAATTACACCTGAGAGGTGACGTAGGGTGGGAGAAAGAGCACACATATGTCTGAGACCTAGGTTTGGATCCTAGCTGTGACACTTAGTATATTTGGGACTTCAGCCAAGTCACTTAATCTCTTGGACCCTCGGTATTCCAATAAGTACAAATGATGAGAAATCTAAGGTCTCTTTAAGCTCTAAATCTATGCTGTTAGACTAGAAGTAATGAGATGGGGGCTCTTGTCTTGACTCAACTACTGAGTGACTCTAGTTAAATCATTTAATCTTAGTTTCATCATCTCTCAAAAGCAGGGGGGGTAGGGAGATTGGATTAGTGAATCTCTGAAATCACTTGAGTTCTAATGTTCTAGGACATTCTAGAACACTGTAGTCTAAGATCTTTTTCAGCACTTATGTTTTGTCTCTTCCATATCTGATTCTATAGGCTTTGAATGGTAATGGTCTTATCTTTCTGATTACATTTTGTTTAGGAGGGTATTATGAAGAGTTTATATTCCTTGGCCTCACAGTGACTGACAGAAAAGCTAGAAGGTGGAGTGAGTCAAAAGCATTCAGGCTGGTTTGGTGGAAGGCTTGCCTGAGATTAAAAATTTGCCCCACAAAATTGACAGAGTTGACCCAAAGTTGAAAGTTTCTGTGACCAATCAGCTCTTCATGTGTTCTTAAGGCGTTGGTGGTACTGAGAATGATGGAGTCCAAGTAAAGAACACCAGGTTCCAAATCTTGAGACCTAGTTTCTAATTCTAATTCAGTCATTCATTCATAATATGATCTTAGACAAGTCTTGCATATAACCCAGGCATAATTAATAAGTAGAAGAAGTACATCTTTATCTACTCATTGTTCAACCAGGCTCCCTCAGGTCTATCAAGTGCTAACTTTTCTATCATACCACTTGTTACTTTACCATCATTATTAATTGTGCCAATAGCTTCTTTATGCAACTTCCTATAATAGAGAAGATAGTCATAATGCTAGGTAGACCTGTGCCAACAATAGGAGTTGATAGTCATATCAGGAAGCACTTATTAAGCACTTGCTATGTTCTAGACACTGTACTAAGCACTGGTGACAGGCAAAAACAGTGCCCTCGCTCACAGTTTAACGGGGGAGATAGAATGCAAATAACTGTCTGCAAACAATTGTGTACAAACAAGATATATACAAAATAAACAGGAGGTAGTCAACAGAGGGAAGGTACTAACATTAAAGGAGGTGGATGAAGGCTTTTTATAGAAGATGAGATTTTAGCTAGAACTGAAGGAAGCTAAGGAAACCAGAAGGCAAAGGTGAAGAGAGAGAATATTCCCAATATGGAAAATAGTCAGTGAAATATTCCTGGAGTTGGAAGATGTTGTATATAGGGAACAGTAAATAGGCTAGTGTCCCTGAATTGCTGAATGTATAAAGAGAAGTAAATTAAAAGGAAAAATCCTTTCTTTCTCCAATAGTCTAGAACCTGGTTATCTGCCCAGAAATCTCCCAATTCAAATCCTGGGAGTTTGGTTCTAGGAATTCTGAATTTCAGAATCAACAGAAATATTAAATGTCACAATACATAGCCATTGTGGCATTCTTCTGTAAGCTGCCTATGGCAGTACCCTTCTTCATGTTGTCAAGACTGATTGGGAAGTGTGTCCAGAAGCATATCTATTTTTGTCCATTAAGAAAATATTAAGTGAGAAGGATGACTAATATCAGAAGAACTTATGTGCTACATATTGCCACCACCATCTCCCTGTGCTGAATGCCAAAGGGAGAATGTGTATCTCTCTTTACTCAAATCCAGTCATTCCTCTGGACTTCTATCTGCATCAGTAGTAATTACATATCAAGATTAGGGACCACAATGTTTTCTTTATATAAAGGGGAATAAATGATAGCAACTAAAGAGCAGAGAACAAAAGGGGAAGATTACAGATTATAGGTTATAGGAGGACTATATTTTATCATGCATATGACAACCAGCATTACCACTACTGAAGAAGAAATCGGATTTTCTTCCTTTAGATATCTGCCCTTTGGGGAGAGGAGAGGCAAAACTCTAAGTGGAGTTGTTCTGTCTGGGGAAAAAGGAACATAGAGCATTGAAATGTCTCATCTCATCAACGCTTTTAGCACAGTGACACAGTGTTTGGCCATCAGTGATGATAGCAAAAACTTTTCATAGTCTTTCAGAAGAGGAAGGCTGGGAAACACAATTCCTTCGTGCTCTAGGATTGTTCACATGGTCCACAAGATGGAGGGTAGTTTCTCAAACCATGAAATGATAAACCCTACCTGCCTCTATTTCTGGTGTCTTTCTCCCACAAAACCTTCTCTTCACAAAACCTCCTTAAAAGTTCAGTCTCTAAAAATCACTCACTAGTAAACTTCTGAGATGCCATCCATTTAACCATCTCTCAACTCCATGCCTAAGTTAGGTTATACCTATAGAAATTTCCAGTTGGCTTTAAATAAAGTGATGTTTGTTCTCTCCTAGGCAAAATGGTTGTGCTTTCACCAACCTAAGAATACTGACCTAAAGACTTTGAAGGAAGAAGGGTAAAGTGCAGATAGATACCAAATCAACGAAACTAAAGAACTGAAATTTATGTGCTCTTAGGCAAAGAGTAGGGAGGTTTTCCCCTCAATAGCCATTCTTTCCTCTTTACCTCTACCTGTGATTCCAGGAGGCTAGTGGATACTGCACCTTCAAAGACCATTCAGGGTCCCTTACGGCCCAGAGGTTCGTGAAATTCTAAACCTTGATAACTTGGCTTCAAAAGAATTCCATTCATTCCGTGGATTCAAAAACAACAGCAATGATGATGACAATAATGACAACAGCCCAAGCTTTTATAATACTTTAAAATCTACAAAGTATTTTACGCTTATTTTTCATTTGTTCCTCACAACAACCCTATGAGGTAAGTGCCAATATTATCTCCATTTCATAAATGAGGCAAATGAGGCTCAGAAAGGTTAAAAGATTCTCCTGTAGTCACAA
Organism: Bettongia penicillata ogilbyi; assembly: GCA_023548195.1. Classification (NCBI taxonomy): domain Eukaryota; kingdom Metazoa; phylum Chordata; class Mammalia; order Diprotodontia; family Potoroidae; genus Bettongia; species Bettongia penicillata. The sequence goes on from JAJHZJ010000197.1 coordinate 8,600,583, forward strand.
AGAAAGGAAGTATCAGAGGCAGGATTTAAACTCAATGCTTTCTTACTCCACATTTTTTTTTTTTTAGTTTCATAGGAAATAGCAATACAGAGGGTCAAAAGTTGGAGAACATGCAAAAACCTAGAAAACTGACCTTAAGCCTCCTAATCACCTGCCTTTATCAGTGGACCCCACTGTTATATTCTTGTTTCTTTTTTTTCTTTTCTTTACTTTTTTAATATATTATTTATTTATTTTCCAGTTCTCAACATTCACTTCCACAAGCATTTGAATTCAAAATTTTCTCACCATCTTTCCCTACTCCTCACCTGAGGACAGCATGCACCCCATCCAATCCTTCCTCCAGTCTGTCCTCCCTTCTATTACCCACATTTCTTCTATCCTTTTTCCCCTCTATGTTCCTGTAGAGCAAAATAGATTTCTATATTCCATTGCCTATATATTTTAATTTCCAGTTGGCTGCTAAAACAATTTTTAACATTCATTCTTAATGTTTTGAGCTCTATATTCTCTCCCTCCCTCCCCACCCACCTCATTGAGAAAACAAGCAATTCAATCTAGATCATACATAGGTAACAATGCAAAGCACTTCCATAATAGTTATGTTGTGAAAGACTAACCACATTTCCCTCTGTCCTATCCTGCCCTCCATTTTATCCATTCTCTCCCTTGACCTGTCCTCCTACAATAGTGTTTGCTTCTGATTATCCCTTCCCCCAAATTTCTGTCCCTTCTATTATCTTTCCTCCCTTTCTCCTTTGCCTTCCTGCAGGGTAAACTAGATTTCCATATCCTTGAGCCTCCTTGTGCCAAATCCCATGAGAGTGAGGCTCAATTATTTCCTTCCATCTCCCTACTCTTCCCCTCCATTGTAAAAGCTCTTTCTTGCCTCTTTTATATGAAATGATTTGCTACATTCTACCTCTCCCTTTCTCTTACTCCTAGTACATTCCACTCAACAATAAATTTTATTTTTTTTTTTAGGTATTCTCTCTTCATGTTCAGTTCGCCCTGTGTCCTCTGTGTGTGTGTGTGTATACATACATATACCCATGTACATATGCATACCTACACACATACATACCCATAGACATCTACATATATACATATATATATGTGTGTGTATATGTATACATGTACATGTATAGATATTCTTTTAATGACTCTAATACTGAAAAACCTCTCATGAGTTACAAATAACATTTTCCCATGTAGGAATGTAAACAGTTAAAATTTAATGAGTTCCTTAAAGCTTCTCTTTCTTGTTTACCTTTTCATGTTTCTCTTGATTCTTATATTTGAAAGCAAAATTTTCTATTCAGCTCTGGTCTTTTCAATAAGAATGTTTGGAAGTCTTCTATTTCATTGAAACTTCATTTTTGCCCTGAAGTATTGTAGTCAGTTTTTCTGGGTAGGTAATTCTGGGTTTTAATCCTATCTCCTTTGACCTCTGCAATATCATATTCCAAGCCCTTAGATCCCTTGGTGTAGAAGCTGCTAAATCATGTGTTAACCTGATTGTATTTCCACAATACTTGAATTGTTTCTTTCTGACTGCTTGTAATATTTTCTTTTTGACTTGGGAACTCTGGAATTTGGCTACAATATTCCTAGGAGTTTTCCTTTGGGAATCTCTTTTAGGAGGTGATCGGTGAATTATTTCCATTTCTATTTTACCCTCTGGTTCTAGATTATCAGGGCAGTTTTCCTTGATAATTTCTTGGAAGATGATGTCTAGGCTCTTTTTTTGATCATGATTTTCAGGCAGACCAATAATTTTTAAATTATCTCTCCTGGATCTATTTTCCAGGTCAGTTTTTCAAATGAGATATTTTACATCATCTTCTATTTTTTCATTCTTTTGGTTTTGTTTTCAAATTAAGTGATTTTTCATAAAGTCATTAGCTTCCATCTGTTCCATTTTAATTTTTCAAGAACTATTTTCTTCAGTGAGCTTTAGAACCTCCTTTTCCATTTGGTCAATCCTGCTTTTAAAGCATTTGTCTCCTCATTGGCATTTTGGATCTCTTTTTCCATTTTGGGTTAGTCTATTTTTAAGAGTGTTATTGTCTTCAGGATTTTGGGGAGGGGGGGAGTCTCTTTTAGCAAGCTGTTGACTTGCTTTTCATGATTTTCTCACATTGCTCTAACTTCTCTTCCCAATTTTTCCTCTACCTCTCTTACTTGATTTTCAAAATTCTTTGTGAGCTCTTCCATGGCCTGAGACCATTGCATTTTTTTTGGAGGTTTTGGATGTAGAAGCCTTGACTTAGCTTTCTTCCTTTGATGGTATACTTTGTTCTTCCTCCTCCAAAAGTATGGAAGAAAATACCTTTTCACCAAGAAAATAACCTTCTATAGTCTTATTTTTTTTCCCTTTTTGGGCATTTTCCCAGTTACTTGATTTTTGAGTCCTTTGTCAAGTTGAGAGTATACTACCCTAGGCTTCGGAGGTTTTGTGAAGCTATTCTCTGAGATATCTCTAGGGACCTCTAAGTTCTCAATTCCTCCAATGTGTCACAATAAAGGGAGAAGAGTTTACTCCTCTCATGGTCTGGGCTCTGGTCTGAGAGTAACCAAAAGCACTTTTTTCTGTCCTGGAACTGTGAGTAGGATTCTCTCTCCACTGCTGCCACCAACTCCACCACACCAGCACTCCTCCTCATCCCAGGAACACTACTCAGAACTGAGACACAGATCACCTGCTTGATTCCCCAGGGTCTTTAGGCCAGGGTTCCAAAAGTGGATGCTGCTGCTGGGGCCAGACTCACTCCTCTCTCATCCAGGTGAAATAGTTTCCTTACTGTCCTTTGAAACTGTCTTTGTCATTTGTAGGTTGAGAAATCTGGGAATGACAGATGCTACCAGTGATTCTGTACCCTGAAGCCTGCTCCATTCCTATCCAGACTGCACAGCCTACACTGGGCTGTGCTTTGCTCCAAGCCCAGTAAGATAGACCTTTCCTGTTGGCCATCCAGGCTGTCTTGAGCTAGAAATCTGTTTCACTCTGTCATTTTGTGGCTTTTGCTGCTCTAGAATTTGTTTAGAGTCATTTTTTTACAGGTATTTTATAGGCTAAGGGGGAAGAGCTAGAGGAGGTCTGTCCTTGTACTCTTCCATCTTGGCTCCACCTCCCACTGTTATATTTGTTGAACTCAATCCCCAGTGGGCAAGATAATTCTCATCTTTGTGATACTGAACCCCATGGAACAAACCATCTTCTCCAAGTGAAAAACACGATTCATCATTCCCACAAATTCAACCTATGCTACCACACTTTCAAAGTTCCATTCTAGATATGCCTATCCCTTCCACTATGCTCTCTGGAACACCTCCACAATTAACAAATTTTCATTTCACTCCAATTCTTCTCTTGTTCCAGTTATTTCTTGGTCCTCACTATGATCCTGCTATCCTTGGCTCATACTACATTTCTATATATCCTTTCCATCACTAGCTATATTTATGATGGTGATGGGGGCATGGGGATACTGTTTGTTCTCCATTGCCACTTTCAGATTCTCTCTCTACCTGCATCATTCAGCAACTTCTTCTTCTTTGAAAGGGTTATTCAATCCAAATTTGTTACCAATTCTAGATTCTGGTAGCCATCATCTACCACACCCCAAGTAATTTTCCTTCTTTTCATATTTCAGTGTCTGGTTCACAGTCTTCCTCTCCATCTCAACACCTGGTCTTATTCTAGAACATGTAATGTACAGATTACTATTCCTTCAGATTCCTTAACTTCCCAGTTCCTCAGTCTACTCATATCCTATTACTTCCTTTACATTACTTTTACGTACTTTAGGAACACATGGAAATCATTACACTCTTGATCTTACCATCACTTAAAAATGTTCCATTTCTGCATTCAAGAATTCTGCATTTCAAACTATATTAGTGAGGAACCTCAACTTTCCCCCTCTCAAAACTAGGTAAATCCAGTCACAAAATAAATGATAAAGAAGTTAAAGAGGAGAACAAAATGCTGGAAAAGTTAGATGTGATGTGGAGAAAACTGAATGGGAATAGAAAGGAATATACCTTTTTCTCAGCAGCATATGACACAAACAAAAATTGACTGTGTATTAGGATATAAAAACCTCACAACTAAATGCAGAAAAGCAGAAATAATAAGCACATAATTTTCATATCACAATACAATAAATATTACATTTAGTAATGGACAATGGAAAGAGACATTTAAAATTAGTTGGAAATTAAATAATTTAACCTTAAAAAACAAGTGAGTCAAAGAACAAATCATAGAAACGATTGATAATTTCGTTAAAGAAAATGACAACAATGAGACAACATACCAAAATTTTTGAGATGCAGCCAAAGTGGTACTTAGGGGAAAATTTATATTTCTAATTGCTTACATCAATAAAATGGAGAAGAAGCAGACTAATGAATTGAGCACACAACTAAAAAAAAAAAAACTATAAGAGCAAATTTAAAATTCCCAATTAAACACCAAGCTATAAATCCCGAAAATCAAAGGAGAGATTAATAAAATTGAAAGCAAAAAAACCATAATAAATAAAATTAAAATCTCGGTTTTGGGGAGAGCCAATAAGATAAACCATTGGTTAATTTCATTTAAAAAAGGAAAGAAGAAAACCAAATTACTAGTATCAAAAAAATGAAATGGGTGAATTCACCACCAATGAAGAAGAAAGTGAGACAATTGTTAGGAGATATTTTGTGAATTATATGCAAATAAATCTGACACTCTAAATGAAATTCAAGAATAGCTACAAAAATATGTTACCCAGATTAACAGAAGAAAAAATACTTAACCCAATCTTAGAAAAAGAAATTGAACAAGCCATCAATGAACTTCCTAAGAAAAAATTCCCAAGACCAGATGGAATAACAAATGAATTCTACCAAACATTTAAAGAATAATTAATCCCAATACTATATAAACTCTATGGAAAAGTAGGAGATGAAGGAGTCCTACCAAATTCCTTTTATGACACAAACATGGTGCTGATAATCAAACCAGGATAAGCTAAAACAGAGAAAGAAAATTATTGAACAATTTCCCTAATGAATATTGATGCAAAATTTTTAAATAAATTACTCGCAAAGTGATTACAGCAATATGTCAAAAGGATCATACACTTCGATCAGGTGGGATTTATGTCAGGAATTCAGGGTTGGTTCAATATTAGGAAAACTATCAGTATAATTGGTCACATCAATAATAAAGCCCACAGAAATCATATGGTTATCTCAATAGATGCAGAAAAAAGCCTTTGATATAATACAGGACCCATTCCTATTAAAAACTCTAAAGAGCATAGGAATATATGAAGGTTTCCTTAAAATGATTAGTAGAGTCTATCTAAAATGATAAGCAAGTGTTATCTGTAATGGGGATAAATGAAAAACCTTCCCAGTACAATCAGGGGGGAAGCAAGAATGTGAAATGTCACCTCTGTTATTTAATATTGTACTAGAAATGTTAGCTATAGCAATAAGAGAAAAAAGATATTAGAAGAAGCTATCAGGAAACAAAACTGTCATCCTTTGGAGATGGCATGATGTTATACTTAGAAAATCCTAGAGAACCAACTAAAAAACTGTTTGAAATTATTAACAACTTTAGCAAAGTTGCATGCTACAAAATAAACCCACATAAATCATCTGCATTTCCACAGATTACTAACAAAGTCTAGCAGCAAGAGAGAGAAGGAAAATCCATTTAAAATAGTTGTAGACAATATAAAATACTTGGGAGTCAACTTGCCAAGACAAGCTCAGGAACTATATGAACACAACCATAAAATGTTTTTCACACAAATAAAGTAAGAGCTAAACAATTGGAAAAATATTGATTGCCCATGGGTAGCTTGAGCCAACATAATGAAAATGAAAACTCTACCTAAGTTAATCTATTTATTCAGTGCCATACCAATCAAACTACCAAAAATTATTCATAGAGCTAGAAAAATAATAAGAAGATTCATTTGAAAGAAAAAAGCATCAATGATACCAAGAGAATCAATGAAAAAAATGCGGAAGAAGGGGGTCTAGAGCAATTGGAACTATGCCCAAATGAAAATGAAACTGTAAACTCTTTGAGCCAGCATACCACTGCTAGATCTATATCCCAAAAACATCCAAAAAAGGGGAGGGGGAAGGACCTATTTGTGCAAAAATATTTATAGTAGTTTTTCTTGTGGTAGTTAAGAATTGGAAATCAAAGCGATGCCCATCAGTTGGGGAATGGCTAAAGAAACTGTGGTATATCATTGTAATGGAATATTATGTTAGTAAAAGAAATGAGAAGCGGGATAATTTCAGAGAAATCTAGAAAGACTTACATGATCTGATATGAATAGTGAAGTGAACAGAACCAGGAGAACATTGTACACAGTGACAGTAATATTCACTGATGAAGAAATGTGAATGACTTAGCTATTCTCAGAATTACAATGATCTAAGACAATCCCAAAGGACTGATGATGAAGCACAATATCGGCCTCCAAAGAAAGAACTGATATGCATTGAATACAGAGTGAAGCGTGGTATTTTTCACTTTGTTTCATTTTTTTCTTTTATTTGAGTCTTTTTGTACAAAATGACTAATATGAAATTGTTTTACATAATTTTGCATGTATTTCCTATGCATGTACTTCTGATTGCTTACTGTCTCAGGGAGGATGGAGGGGAGGATGGGAGGGGCAAATAGAATTTGGAACTCAAAACTTTAAATAAAATGTTTTAAAATTGGGATAAAATGAATTCTGAATTTCCTTTAAGTGATTATAATTGCTTATCTTTCAACTCTTAGGTAGAGGAGTTAGCCTTGGTAAAAAAATAAGTCTACCCCTTCATATAAAGACACCTCTACATGCCAAACTGTGGCAAAAGACATGGGCAATTGCAAAAGAGAAAGAGTGGAGAAGAGTGAGGTCATAGTGAATGGCCCTGGTTTTTTCTGTAAAATATGAGTCAATGTTCTCAGTTGAGAGAGTGAGGGGTCCAGGGGGTTTGAGGAGGGATGAAAAGGTTTGAAAAAGTTTCTGTGGAGGGTTGCATAGTAAGTTGATAAGAAAGGCATAGTAGGATTGTCTAGCGGGGGTTGTGTAACAGAAATTTGTAGTGGACCCAGCCAGAATGGTTGCATGACTTTCTCTTCCTTCATTCCGCAGCATTATGTGTAGGAGTAAAGGAGGTGGATGGCAGGAATTATCCAAGGTTGAGGATTGACAGGGTAATACATAAAAGGGGCTAAGGACTCTAAAGAAAAAGACAGTATAGAGTGGAACTGGTTCCTCAAAGAGTCAAAATGGGGAAAAGAGGAGAAAACACAGTGGTGTAGGGGTGAAGGCCTGGGAGACAACTGAGGGCCTGAAAGATTGAAGGTAGCCTTCTGCTTTCCAAGTTCAACCCTTCCACATGTACCTAGCACAATATCTGCTTATTAAGCAAGTGCTTAATAAAAGTTTATTGATTGATTGATAGATGGATTGATTGATGCTGCTAACCATTGTCAGCAGGGCATGGACTTTGGACTGGTTTTCTAGATGTGGATATGTATTTGCTTGGAAACATATAATATTCTTCATTTGGTCCTTATCTGTACTTCCACCTCCTTTATCCACTCAGCATTTCCTAAAAATTGACTCACCATTCTCTTATCATGCCTTGTTCTTTCTTACCTTTGCATCCTTGAATGTGGCATTTTCTAGGTCTTGAATGGCCTTCCACTTCTCTCTCTACCTATAAATACCCCATGCATAGGATCACAGAGTTAGAAAAGACCTCACAATTCAGTTATTTCCACATCAATCTAAGAAGGAAAATCCTCTTTACATTTCTGGCAAGTGCTCAAGATACTTTCTCAAAGATCTCTTGACTGGAAATGTTAATTCTAGATGTAGCCCATTTTGTTTTGAGGCAACCCTGATTGTTAGTAATTCTTTGTATCAACCTGAAATTCAGCTCCTGTTGATTTTTGTCTTTGTTGTGTCCTCTGCAGCCAAGCAGTTGAAGTCTAATCCCTCTTCTTCATGACAGTCAATCAAATACTTGAAGACAGTTCGATCTTAACTTCTGCCTCCTTGCTTTAAAAAAAGAACAAGAAAATTCACTTTCTTTAAAGGATACTAGTATACTGTTTTTCAGTTCCCTTACTATCCTAATTACCTTCTTCTAAATGCACTTATCAATGTCCATTCTTCAAAAACCAGCTTCAAAGTTCCCTCCTTTGTGATTTCCTCAGGCAAAATTGTTTTCTTCTACTTTGAAAGCTTTGTAGTCCTTTGTTCATCCATTTTTATGGCAATAACCTCATAGTGCTTTGTACTATTTTCTTTCAGAATGCCCCCTTCTGGACTTTGCCCCCAAAACTTCCCATCCTGAAGATCATGTTAGTCCTGGGACCCACACCTCTTTATAACTGGGACTCCTTTTTCTAATTGGAGGGTAGATGATTTTCTAAAATCTCCACCGAGGCGGGGGGGGGGGGGTGGGGTGAAGCCAAGATGGCAGAGTACAAGAATGGACCTCCTCCAGTTCTCCTCCCATAGCCTATAAAATACCTGTAAAAAATGACTCTAAACAAAATCTAGAGCAGCAGAAGCCACCAAATGCAAAGTGAAACAGATTTCCAGCCCAAGACGGCCTGGAGGGCCAACAGGAAAGGTCTATCCCACCAGGTTTGGAGCAGAGTGGATCCCAGAATGGGCCGTGAAGCAGAGACAGGACTGGAACAGGCGTCAGGGAGTGGAATCGCAGGTAGCATCTGTAGTTCCCAGATTTCTCCACCCATAAACGCCAAAGACAGCTTCAAAGGTCAATAAGAAAGCTCTTTCACCCGACTGAGAGGGGAGCACAGTACAGCCCTTCCTGAGTAAAGACCAGAACTCACACCAGCAGAGCAGTGACCACATCTCTCCCCAGATCATCCCACCTTGAGAATATGGAAGACATACAGACTCCAAAAACTAGATCTGAAAACAGCAGAATGAAAAAGCCTGAAGTGAGAGATAGAGCCACCTCACCTGCTTATGATAAAAGTCCCACTTTAACATAAAGTTCAAAATCAAGGAACAGGCTGGGAAAACGTGCAAACAACAAAATAAAGATATAGCTACATGCAAACAACATATATTCAGGATCATTTGGAGATTATCAACAAAGGGAAGGAACTAGCATAATTAAGTGGGACTGTGTAGCAAAAAGAACATAAGAATGGAGGCAGAAGATATTTACTAAACACAAAAAAGAAAATTGTTCTTGTCTTCAAGGAGCTTAAAATCTAATTGACTGAATGTGGTGCATTATAGTCATGTATGCATTTAGATTACAGAAAGATTAATTGCCTAGAATTCAAAGTAATCCGAGATCATTTAATTTAGAGGATTCTAAGGAACCTTAGAAAGTTTGAGTTAGAAGGAATATTAGAAATCACATAGAACAATTCTTCTACCTTAGAGATGAGAAAGTTAAGATTTAGAGAGATTATCTGACCAACATCACAGAGGTAGTAAGGTAGCAAGGTAAGTAGCTACAGATTGAACCGAATTCCTTTGACTTCAAAACCAATGCTTTTCCCAGCATAGCAAGAGGCCACTTTCAGGGATCACATCCACTGAGAAAAATCAGAGAAGATAATCCTTGGAAAAACTTTTGTGGAATAGGAGTAGAATAGGGGTAGATACAGAGTTTATAAGAAAACCTAGAGAAACATATCAATGAAAGGACAACAAAAGAAATCCAAGACAGTCTTAAAATACTTTTATACTTTATCTGCTGAATTGGCATCCTGCTGCCTTTGCAACAGACCATCTCATTTATCAATTGTGGGCAATCAAGGAGGATTTAGTACAGGCCATCTAGAAAGTAAAAACTGATGTGTGTGTGTGTGTGTGTGTGTGTGTGTGTGTGTGAGTGTGTGTGTGTGTGAGTGTGTGTGTGTGTTAATAATAAAACCAGTCCAGAGTTATTTATATAACACTGCTTCCAGTGTTAAAAACCATGACACCTGCATCACAGCCTACTCTCCTAGGTGGGCATCAGAATAACCATTTCGATCCCCATCCTAAGGGTTGCAGAGTATTGTGGGAAATGTTTTTGTCCCCTTGTGCTGAGTTCTCATAAATATTCTCAACACCTAACAGTGTATTGCTCCCATTTTAATGTGAAACATTTGCCTCCAAAGGGACAGCATAATGAGAAAACAGGGACCCTGTACACAATGGTGACACAGTAACCACACCCCCTTGATGGCTAATTACTTTGAACACCTGGAGTATCTTTCAGAACTAAGCAGGAAACAAAAAGCTAGAGATTAGGTTTGCAAACTACTGGTGGTCTGGCCTAATCTCTTTCAGGTGTAAACCACTGTGTGTCCCAAAAAGCCAGGTCTTTCTTGTTCCAGTGAAACAGAAGGCTAGTGCACCAATAATTGTAGCATGTCGTCTCCATAAAGTTTACAAGGTTGACTTTAAACTTTAGTGGTGGCAGGCACACCATAAATGCCACTGGGGTCCAACTATAAGCATTTGTGTCTCTGTAAAAATAGATCAGTCCTTTTAACAGACTCCCAGGAAGGATTTACTATGGCCTTGAGGCTTTGCCCTTCACCTGAGCCCTGAAGTATCACAACTCATAACTACAGAAGAAAAAATAAATCCCTAAACATAATAAAAGAGCCTCTATGGGGTTGAAGGGAACCCTCCTCAACTGCTAGGCTATTCCTAGAAGTTAAATTATTTTTATTTTTGATATACTACCCCCTCAGGAATATTTTCTCATTTACACTCATACTTGAGATTTGGGGTCCCCTGCTACTTTTTTGGGGGGGGTTGAGAGTAGTCATGAAGACTAAGTTTGTGTCACTGTGTCTCCTGAGTCCGCATCAACAACCAGCCAACAGACAATTAACTTTCAGTAATGGCACTTACTTAGATAGTATAGTAGGAACCAGATGCCCTTCTTTTCATAAAACCTGGGACACCTCCATACATACCCACAAATATAAGGGAGACATTCCTGGCTTGAACTTGAAACCCAATGGTAGTAAAGTCCACATGTAGATTATAGTGTGGCAAAGAGGTGACTCATTCCTCCTGACATTAAAAGTCAGAAGTTAAATTTTTCCCATGTGAAGTCCTTGCACAATTTAGGCAAAGCTCTCTGCTGGGCTTCAAAGGTCTATGCCACTCCAGGGTCCATTCCAGCTAGCATTTCTGTCTGCTTTAAGGGGTTATGAGAACTTAAGTCAATTCTCCTCAATGTATCTTTTGTTGCTGATGCAGCCAATTCATCTACCATCAGTCACTGCCACTCCAAGGCCACGGCAATTGCTATTTTCATAGATCTCCAGGATCTCCGGACGTTTTGGAACTCCATAGGTTACCCAGACCCTTCCATCTCAAGATTGTCATTCACCTAAGATTAGGAAAGAACAGGCATAAAGAGATAGAAATAACCATGTACTCACTGCTACCACTGTCTGGAGGGAGACAGAGTAACCTCTCTTCCTTTACCTGGTTCTTGAGAGCAGATCAGGTAGTCATAAAGGAAATAGAGAGTAATGGAGGAGTAGGTCACCCCTTTTGTATACCCATTGAGTTCCATGTCAGCAACAAAAGAGCCATCAGTTTTTCCAGTTCAGCAGCCAATTAGAGAATTATTCATCATGAAGTATAAGCCATTCAGTCATACATAGTCAGAAGCAGGCCCCTAATGTTCCATGTGATGGATTTGAACCAGGCAGAGGTGCACTGTGTAACATCTGAGCATGAGCTACACTGAGGTAAGGAATTTTGTTCCTTCTGCTTTCCGCAACCATATCATTTACCATTGACTCCTGAACTTTTCTTGGCATCCTCACCACCCTCCTTCCCCCACCAACCCCACCATTCCATATTTGGTTTCAAAGTGGGAAACTCAATCAAAGAATGGGCTTTGAGGCTGCACCAGTAGTGCTAACCAAATGGATAGGAGTTAACTCATTTGGTTCTCCCCTCTCCCTTCGGGTTGAGGCAGGCCCCAGTAACAGGAAATCTTTTTTTTTTTTTTTTAAATATCTTTACAATTGTTTTTGCCGAACTACCTCTTGACCCTAAAGAATCCATGGTCCCTTATTAGCTTTACTTCTAATGTCACTTACTGGAGCAAAATTTCACCATTGAACTATTAGGTGATGTCTTAACTGGTTGGAAAGGTAACATGACACAGTGGGAAACATATTTGACCTGAATTTCAAGGGCATGGTTTTAAACACTGGTTATAAAAAATATTCTGGCTATATGACCTTGAGCGAATCCTTTCCCCTCCTCAGTTTCCACATCCACAGGATGAGAGGGGTTGTGGATCACAGAACCGCACAGCTGGAAGGGACCTCAGAGGCCTTTTAGTCCAATTCAAACCTCAATATGAATCCCCTCTGTGGCATACCTGACAAATGTTCATCTGGCCTTTGCTTAATCTCTCCAGAGGTGGAAAACCTACTATCTTTAGAGGCAACCAACCTCTTTTGGATGAAGGTTATGTGTGTATGTGTATGTATATATACATATATACATACAAATACATATATATATATAAACTATTCAAAATATATGTGTATACATGCATACATATACACATGCATATTGATTATATGTGCATTTTATATACACATATCTATGTATTACGTACATATATTTTATATATCTATCCATGCATCTCTCTGTCTATCTATCTATCTATCAGTTTGGTGGTACAGTGGATAGAGTTCTAAGCCTACAATCAAGAAGATGAATTCAAACTCTCAGACACTAACTGTGTGACTGGGTTAGTCATTTAACCTTTGTTTGCCTCAGTTTCCTTATCTGTCAAATGGAGATAATAACAGCATCTACCTCTCAGACTTATTGTGAAAATCAAAGGAGCTAATAATTATAAAGTACTAAGCACAGCATCTGGCACATAGTAAGTGCTATTCAGAGGCAGCTAGGTGGCTCAGTGGATAGAGTGCTGAGTGTGGAGTCAAGAAAATCTGAGCTCAAATACTTACTAACTCTGTGACATGGACAAGTTATCTAACTCATTTTACCTCAGTTTCTTAATCTGTAAAATAAGCTAGATAAGGAAATGGCAAACCACACCAGCATCTTTGCCAAGGAAACCCCAAATGGGCTCATGAAGAATCAGATATAACTGAAAAACAACGAAACAACAAGAAGTGGTATATATTAAATACATAATTATTATGTAATAATAATTATTACATAATAATTATTATTATACAAACTTTGCCTCAATTTGCTTCTTTTCAACTTCTCAGCATTACTTCTGGTTCCAGTCTCTGAGTCAAGCAAAACAAATCATATCCCTCTTCTATACATAATATATAAATATATGTATTCAAATACATAAAAATAGCCGTCACGTTCAACTCCCCTACCCCAGTTCTTCTCCTCTTCCTCTTTCCTCCCTTCCTCTCCCCTCCCCTCCCCTCTCCTCTCCTCTTCTCTTCATCTGCAAGATAAATATATATATGTGTGTGTGTGTATGTGTGTGTGTGTGTGTAAAAGGTAAATCTCCTGTTAGAATGTAAACATCTTGTGAGTAAAGATTGTTTCACGTATTATATTTGTGTTCCCAGCACCTAGGACAGTACCTGACTCACCTTAGGATCTTAATAACTGTTGGTTGATTCATCTGTATGTAGGTGTATGGTGGGGTGATATGGGAGTAAATGCATTAGACAAGGTCATAGTTATAATACGCAATGCAAGTAAAACCTTTGTGCTTTCTGTAACACACACCTTATGTGTGAGTTAGGGGAGAAGGCTTAAAGACTGGCACCTCCTCCACTCAAAAGACCCTCTTTTATTGCATAGCACCTCCTGGATGGCTTAGTAGTAAATGATATTTCACATGTGGAATACCATAATTTTACAGGAACAGTTTGAGAAATGCTGCCTTAGAATCATGATGTCAGAGATACAAAATGGTTTAAAAAAATATAGTACATAGCATGTCAAAGCTCAAAGTAACCTTAGAGATCCTCCAATGACTAGAATCTAGTCCAAACAGATGAAGTAAGACTCAGAACAGGAAAAACAGCAACAATAGCTGGTATTTCTGTGGTGCTTTAAGTTAATTCATTTGAATGTACATGGTTACTGTCCTTACTTATAGATGAAGGACCTAAGGCTAAGATAGGCTTAGCTAGTGTCACATGACTAGTGTCTGAGATCTTCCAGACTTCCCAAGTTCAATATTCCATCCACTTCACCCCCTACCTGCCTACTAGGGAAGTGACTTGTCCAAGATCATACAACTCAATCCAAACTTTAGGAAGCATGAAGCACAGAAAGACTCTGGAAAGGGCTATTGCAAGTTGAGGAGACTCTTTCTCAGAATGCACCACTCTAGGTGACACGGAACTTGTTTTAAGAGAATTCTGGGAGGAAAAAAGGGACATTCTATCTCACTTGAGACATGGTGCCAGGTTAGAATGCTAGAGGGGCTCCACTTAGCAAAGGGCACCTTATGGGATCCAAAGTTAAAGAACAATCTCTCCTTGTCAAAAACTGATGAGAAAGGTGAGTGGCACTAGTAGAAGTAATCACTGATAGAGTAGATCCTGAAACACACAATGTCCCTGACATCCATCTTTTCCCCCGTTTCACCCCTGGATCAGAAAGATCCACCGTTAATTGTCCAAGCAAACTACTTTCTGACTCTGCTACATTTGGTGAATGGAAGAGTTATAGGAGAGAAACTCATTCTTTCATCCTGGTTTATAAACCAAGAATAGCCATACCTTATGTTTAAACACCCTCATGGTACCCCTTTTAATTTCATGTTATTCCAATTTGTTGATATCAAAAGAGGTGTTGGGAATGTCTGCTAATGCTTTAGCCTGAGGCTAAAGGCAGATTACTGTAGCTGGTCACCAGCTGAGAGTGCAGCCATCACAGATACACAGGGGTATAACTCAGGGGTGGGGAACCTGCAGCCTTGAGGCCACATGTGGCCCTCTAGGTCCTCGAGTGTGGACCTTTGACTGAATCAATTTGACTGCACTTGAGGACAGTGGACCACATGTGGTCTTGACGCCCCAGGTTCCCCACACCTGATATATAGCTCAATTCTATTCCTCCTTCAGGGCAGCTAGATGGCACGGTGGATAGAATACCATTCCTGGACTTAGGAAGATCTGCGTTCAAATCTGACCTCAGGTATTTACTAGCTGTGTAATTCTTGGCACATCATTTAATTCTGTTTGTCTCAGTTACCTCATCTGTACAATGCCCTGGAGAAGGAAATGGCAAACAACTCATATCTTTGCCAAGAAAACCCCCAAATGGGGTCAGAACCGACTGAGTAACTTACCTCCTTTAGGCAGGCTTCGTCTTGCTGGTGGCTTCCTTCCTTCTCTTCTCCACATTTAGAATTATATCCTAACATGTGGGGGCTCAGTCCAAAGGAATATAAATTTTTATCATTTATACTTTGCAAGATATCTTGGGATTTGAGGACTAGACTTTTTTTCTTCCCTATTTATTATTCTATCATTTTTTAAAAACTGGGACAATCAACTCTTTTGTATTATTTAGTTTTCATTTATGATTTCTTGAAATATAACTTTGTAAAACCAAGCTTTGATAAAGCCTATTGGGATTCAAACGCCTGACTATGCCTTTAAACCCAAATCACTCTAACTGATTGGTCAATAACAGGTCCCAGCCTAAGCCTCACTTGCTCACTGTTTGGGTTTTGAGGGCTCCGAAAGAGTATAAATAGCAATTGTTTCTGTTCTGGACAGAATCCCAGGTGGATTCTTTTGGGGAGGCAAAGTAGGACATTTTTTGCCTCTGTTCTTACCTAGCTTTAATCAGTGAAAGGATGTTGCCTCAGACAAACAGAGCTAGGAAAGACCTTAGTTTAAAAAGGCCAAGGTCTCCCTCTGTATGGGGGCCTTCACCAGACGTTCTGACCTATATCTTATCATTGAACTCTGAGGCCTCTAGAGGAGACAGTGAGGCTGATCACTCTGCACAGCTCTGCCTCACTTAAATCCAATCACTCACAAGTTGAGACATCACCCTCCTGATTGGTCATCTTTAAGAATGATGAATGAAAAATAATTTTAAGTTGTTACTGTCTACATATGGGAAGCATGTCCTCACATACCTACAGGAGGCCAATATTTCTTACGTTTATTAAGCACTCAGAGCTGTAGGGAATTGGATGGGGTTGCAGAAAGTAAGTAGTTGAACCAAGGGGATTGAATTTAGATTGAATTTAGAACTCTTGCCCCAGGAGTTAGGGGAGTGACTAGGGACTGCCAACACTCCTGGCTTCCCCAAGTGATCAGTGTTTACCCATGACCATCCCATCCTCAGGGTACAAGGAAGTAGAAGCCAGGAGCATCTTAGCTCCAACATGCTAAGTATCTTCCACTCAAAAAGAATCTGGCAGGACGACACAGAGAAGGAAAGAGTAGGGGGCCCTGTTCTTTAAACAAAACGAGCAAATATATTACCTATCAACAGTGTTTGATAAGAGGTTAGGGAAGAAAGACAGGTTTGAATGGTCCCCGCAAGAAGGACATCTAAGCACTTCATCTTACATAGAACAGACTGTTAGTGGAATTCTATCACTATGGGAGAGGGGGGAAGATACCATGAACTCACCTCAACAACTATGCATTTCATTTTGCCCCCATCTCCCCATGCTCAGTTGTGGCAAGGTCACACAGGGAAGCTTCTTTCCTCTTGGAGTCCTATTGACTAGAAGTTCCAATCCGTACCTTGTTTGACTGTGGCAAAGGATCTTGGACTTTTTCGACCTAGGTGAAGGCCTAAAAAAGAACTCATTTTCTCTCTTAAATCCACTGTACATTTCCTCAATTCTGTTGAAGGAATCACCAACCTTACAGTTACTCAAGTTTATAATTTCAGTGTCATCAAGTCTTCACTCACTCTCACTTGCCATATCTAATCAATCAACTTGTTGTAACTAACACTTTGTGATCCCATTTGGAATTTTCTTGACAAAAATACTGGCGTAGTTTGCCATTTCCTTCCGCAGCTCATTTTATGGATGAGGTAACTGAAGTAAAAAAGGATTAAATGACTTGCTCAGAGTCATACAGCTAGTTAGCATCTGAGGCCAGATTTGAACTCAAGAAGAAGGGTCTTCCTAACTCCAGACCTAGCGTTCTGTCTACTGTGCTACCTAGCTATCCAATCAACCAGCTACCAAGATTTATAGATTTGATCTCTACAACAAGTAGTTGCATCTGATATGTTGAACTAGAGATTATCCTAATTCAGGAGTCTATTACCTTTCACCTGAAATATTGCTAAGAGTTCCAGTCTCTCCACCCCACCTTGATCCATCTCTACTCGTGGATGTCAAAATAATCTTCCTAAAACATTAGTCTGATCATGTCACTCTTCTACTCAAGATAGTCAGTGATTCCCCATTGCTTCTAGGATAAAATACACATTGTCAGTTGTTATTTGAAGTCCTTCACATTCTGTCTCCAGCCTGCCTTTCTAGGCTTATTTCATATGACTTTTCTGCATGCATCCTACGGCCCAGCCAAACTGACCCCTGTACTCAGCTTTCCATCTTCTATCTCTACACCTTTCCTGAAGCCACCTGAAAGGAAAGTCTCCTCCCCTTCACCTGTCAGAATCCATGGCTTCCTTTAAGGATCAGCTCAAATACCAATACCTACTGAAAATTCTTCATGATGCCTAATTGTTATCCAACTATAATGTATATACTTACCTGCCTGAATGTTATCTCTCCCTAGTAGGATATAAGCTCTTTGAAGACAGGAACTGCTTTATTTGTTGGGGTTTTTTTAAGATCAGCTAGGATAATATCTCAGTCTTACACATAATAAAGGTTTGTTGCATTGAGTTGGTTTAGAAAGTATCTGATCAATCAATCAACATCTACTATGTGCCAGACAATATATTAGGTGCTGGGGATATAAGAGAAGGGAAGAGAAAGGGGATAAGCATTTATTAAGTACCTATTATGTGCTAGGTACTATATTATCTCATTTAGTCTTCACAATAACCTGGGAGGTAGGTGCTATTTTTATCCCCATTTTATAGTTGAGGAAACTGAGGCAGGCAGTGACTTGCCTTAGGTCACATAGCTTATAACTATCTGATGTCAAATTTGAACTCCGGTCTTCCTGACTTGAGATCTAGTTCTCTATCCACTGCACCATCTAGCTGCCTGAATAAAACAACCTCTACTTGCTTTTGGCTCACATTCCAATGGGAAAGAAAACAAATACATATGTTTAAAATGCAACAAATGTATTTGTAATACATTCAAATATATACAAAGTAGTTAAATATACCATAATTGAGAGAGAGAACACTGGGAATTGGCTGGGATCAGGAAAGATTTCATGCAGCTGCAATTTAAAGGAACAGAGGGGCTCTGTGAGAGAAACGTAAGGAGAGAGGGCATCCCAGATGATCCACAGCAGAGATCCCCTCCTACTTTGAGTTCATGTCCCCCAGTTCTCCCTCTTTGTGTCTACCCCACCCACCCAAATCAGGATGCCTTCCTTACTTATTGCTCTAGATGCAAAAATTCCCAGTAACAGCTCTGTAAGCTTTCCACTATGTGCCAGACAGGAAACAGCATGACTTTGAGTCTGCATAGGACTTAGAATAACTAAAATAGCTGGTATTTATATAGTGCTTTAAGGTTGCAAAGTACTTTACACATGCTACCTTATTTGATCCATGGGTGACCATGGAAAAGCACTTGACCTCTCCTTGTCTCAAGGAATTCTTTTTAAGTTGCAGATGAATTGCTAATGTGTATTGGTTGGAGAGGGAAGATATTTCTACAAAGGGAGATTCCCTAAGCCAATGAAATCACAGGCCAATGCCAATCCCCACTCCCTCTAAAAAAAAAGGCAAGGAAGTTAAGTTGGCATTAGAGCTAAGACTCGAACACAGTTCCCCTGACTTCTGGTTTCATGTTCTTTCCGCACTACACCACAGCATACTGCCTTCCTTCTGCTTAATAGACCATGAGACATCTGCCTTTGGCAAATATATTCACAGGGTCAGTCACCCTTCCTTCTTCCTCCATCCCAAACACTTGAACACATATTTCCATGAAAACAATATAGGAAAGGAAAGAGAAAATGAAGTCTCAAAGATTCAATTTCTTTTCAGCTACTTTCATGGTCTCTTCTGGCCTTTGTGCATGTATGGACAGGCTTATTCTCAGAGCTGTAATTAACAAGTATTTCCTCCAAATCCAAGTTTGACTTCATTATGCCTTGGTAGTAAACATGTAAACACTTACATGGAGCCATCCATGCTCCTTTGTCTATTGAGGTGAAAACACAGCCCAGGAGCCCTGGCTCTCAGATGGATCTCTTCTATGTAGCTAGCAAAACTACTGTACAGACCAGAGCTGGCAGGAGAAACCTTAGGCTTGCTGCATGTTTCTTTTCCATCATAAATATTTCCACTAAAACACTGCCTGTTCTCTTGGTGATTTTACTGTTTTTCGACCTAAGAACAACCACATTATTGTTTCATCTCGAGCCCAATTCCACTCTCTTTACATTTTTACCACTAAATTGAATCTACTGCCAGTAATCTAATTTACATTTTAAAGGCGCAATATGCCAACAAGACCGACCGCCAATAAAATTTCTAGTAAAACTCATAAATGCCTCAATTCTCGTGTTTATAGAAATTTTAGATGACTGAGAGTTCCATAAGCCAGGCTGAAATCATTCCCATATGAAGAGCAGAGACCGTCTCTAGTGCACTGGGCCGTAGTGGATGTTATCCTCCCGGAAGGAATTGAAATTTTGATCGGGGTGGGGTGGTAGGAGGTGGGTGAGGGGCAGAGGAAAGGCACCTACTTGTGAAACTGAATGAGAAACAAATATCCTGTTCATTTGTGCCACCCTACATCAATCCATCATTTACCCAACTTCTGTCACTACCACGCCTACACTCACCCTCCACCCTCAGCCAGGACTCCTTTTTTTTAGAGGTACAGATTCAGTTCCCCATGGTATTCTGGGACTTAGAGACTACAGAAAATTAACTTTACATAATAATTCGCTTTTGTCCAGCAGCTCATAACTCATGCATCTGTTAGATATATTCTATAGGTTTGATGCGTCTTGCTTCAGTGCCTTCTGGAGAACTTTGCAAGCCATCTATATCCTTTTACATCAACTCAAAATAGAGAAAAAAACCTTAATATAAATGATGATAACATTTCACCTGTCCTATACAGCCATCTTTTTTATTCATCGTTCAGTCATGTCCAACCTAGTCATGTCCAACTCTTGGTATCCCATTTAGGATTTTCTTGACAAAGATACTAGAGTAACTTGCCATTTCCTTTTCCAACTCTTTTTACAAATGAGGAAACTGAGGCAAACAGTTTTAAGTGATGTCCAGGGTCACACAGCTAGTATCTGAAACTAGATTTAAATTCAGGAAGATGAGTTCCTGATACTCCAGGTCTGGTGCTCTATCTACTGTGCCTCCTAGCATTCTTTGTACAGATAAGGAAAATGAGGTTTGGAGATGGAATGTGACTTGTCCAAGCTCACATAACAGATGACAAAGCAAGGACTTGAACAAACAGTGTGCTGCTAAATGTTTAACACCTGACTCTCTTTTTGAAAAAAATGTATGCGCAACACACTTCAGATTTTAATCTAAATTAGGACTATTTGCCTATGGATTTCTTAAGTGTAAACAATCAGCAAAACAACCAATCTAGCCCTGGTCACAGCGTGTGCAAATACACTGGGAAGTGCAAATACTCACACTGAGAATTTAGTAATCAGCCCTCTGGAGCCAGTTGGAACTGGCTCCAGCACACCCTGGCCAAGAGACCCAAGTTTCTTGTATCCATGTTGATGAAATGGCCCCCAACAACTTGGCATCACTCATAAAATGTTTTATGATCAACTAATTAATCTAGATATTCACTTTACCAGGGCAAACTTCTGAAATAATCCATTCTCCATTGCATTTCCTGTCTTTGAATCAAATATAAGCAGTGCAACAGAAGTGAATGAGCACTGATCTTGAGGTCCTTCATTCTGACACATTAAAAACTTAACCTTGGGCAACTCACCACACCTCTATAAGCCTCAGTTTATTCTGGAGTAAAATGGGAATAATAAAGCTGGCACTACTTTCCTCATAGAGTTCTAAAAAAGTTTTGTCAGATTTATTCACAATAGTGAATTATTATGTAAAGATAATTTTCTGTCCTCTCTCAGTCCTAGAATACCATGGAGAAGTGAATCTGTGCCTCTAAAAATGGAGTCCTGGCTGAGAGTGGATAGTGAGTATAGATGCAGTAGTGATGGAAGTTAGGTAAAAGATGGATTGATGCAGGGTGGCACAAACCAACAGGATATTTGTTACTCATTCAATCCACCCAAGTGGGTGCCTCTCCTCTGCCTCTCATCCACCAAGAGGGCCAATAACATGGTGGAGTTATGTCTTGACTCAAGTGTGAATTGGATTTAAGGGAGGCAAAGTTGCCCAAAGTCATCCACCTCACACTGCAACCTGGACCATCGCTAGTCACCTTGATTTTGTCTTGCCAGACTTCGATGCCTCTGTAAGAGAGAGTGGGAGATAATCGACTGAGCTCAGGGAATTGAGCCCAGTTTCACTGGTACATGGAAAGCATGAATAAGGGGAATATGAAATAAGGCTAGAAAGGTAGGTGGAAGAAAGATTATAGAGGGTCTTAAAAGCTAAACTAAGGAGTTTATAGTTTATCCTTTACTCAATAGGGAGCCACTGAAGGTGTTTGAGGAGCGGGGTAACACATTGAGACCTGGGCCTTTGGAAGGTGATATTGGTAGCTCAACAATGAGAAAGACATACTGGAGAGTCAGAGAGAGACCGTTTGGAAGGTTATTCCAACAATCCAGGTGAGAGATGATGAGGGCCTGAATTACTTATAGAAATTTGGATTTTTTTTTTATTGTTAATTATGTGTTTCTTCTTATTATTCATTCTTAGATGTTTTCAAAGTCATGAAATTGATTTTTTAAAAAGTCATATCTTATCGTTCCTGTCTTTCTCTCTTGTTCTCTAATTTCCACACACCTCAGGTTAAAAAATCCCAACTTTCATATTTATTTTCCTGAGTCCCTGAGCCCTAGAGCTCTGTGAACATTCGTGTTTCAGAAAGCCTTCTCTCTTATTTTCCTCCTTTCCCTCTTCTTATCCCTTATCCCTATTAGTGCACTGCCAGAAATACAAGATTTGAAGTCTGGATACTTAGGTTTGTATTCTGTCTCTTATATTTGCTGTGACTCTAGGTAAGTGATCTAATTTTTTTAGGCTTCTGCTTCTTCATTTGTAAAATCTTTGCATTACATTACTTTATCAGTCAACATTTCTTAATTGCTTACTATGTGCTAGATTCTGTGCTTAATGCTAAGAATATAAAGAAAAACCAAGAGCTTACATTCTAATGTTCATAGATAGGTATATATATAAGAGTCATACACAGAGTTAAAAAGTAACCTTAGAGAATATGGCAATAGTAGCTGGGAAGACCAAGAAAGGGCTCCTATACACAGTGGTCTTCAGCTGAGTCTTGAAGGAAGTCAGGAATTCATTCTAAGAGGCAGAGGTACAGTTATGGGGGACAGAGAGATGTGTCCTCACACATCATATGTATGAGAAATAGCAAGTTGGGGAGTATAGCTAGGCCATACTGAGAGTGAATGGAAGGAAATAATATGTAAGACTGGAAAGATGAGAAGGGGGCAAATTATGAAGGCTTTTAAGTGACAGAGCAGTTTATAGTTTATCCTAGAGGTCAAAAGGAACTACTGGATTTTAGTGAGTAGAAAAGTGACATTATCACCCTTGTACTTTAGAAAAATCACTTTACCAGTTGTGTAATAGATGGATAGAAATGGAGAGAGACTTTTGGCAAGGAGACTGATCAGAAAGCTATTGTGGGACCTGAATTGGGATGGTGGCTGTGGGATTGGAGAGAAGGGAGTTTTTAGAAGAGTTGTTGAGAAAAAAAAAGACAAGATTTAGCAATGTATAAGATATGAGAGTAAGGCATCAGGCAAGACACTGAGGCTGAAAATCTTGTTGACTGGAAGGATGAGGTAATGCTCTTGAAGGTAAATGGAAATTTAGAAGAGGGGTGAAACTGGGGAAAGGATAATGGATCATTGAGTTTCAAATGCCTTCATGACATCCAGTTCCAAATGCAGGTTGTTATGAGGAAAAAGCTTTGTAAACATTAAAATACAGAAATGTAATCAATTTCCTTACTTATTAACACAGCCTCCTGCTCCTTAGTCCACCACTCAACTGATAATTATTAAAAATTGCAGTTTTCAAAATTATTCATTCTCATAGAATTCACAGATGATCACGTCCTGCCTACAACTAAATGGAATGTTCAGAAATTCATGGAATGTGTTGAGAAACAGACAGGGATGGGGCTCGACTTCTAAGCCCAGCTGCATATGCGCTAGCTTGGTAATCCTGAGCAAAGCAACATCTGTGAATCAATTTTTTTACCTGTAAAATGAATTTAACTGTATTAAGAGTATAGGGAATGAGATAATGTATGTGAAAGTACATCCAAAAGTTAGAAATGCAAATTTATCAATTACAAGCATCTACTGTGCATCTTCTATCTGTCAACTACTGTTCTAGGTGAGACACACAGAAATACACACATATATTTGGGATAAGAGAACCAACTTGTGCTTTTATTGATATATGGAACTTTGAGGAAATTCCCTCTCATATGGCAATCAGCCTCTTCTCTGTGATTAATAAACTTAAGTGTTCCCTAGGGCTGTGAGAGGTTAAGTGATGAACATAGGGTTATACAGTTTAATATTGGAGGCAGGATTTGAACCCAGGTCTTCCAATCTCTGAAACCAGTTCTTTCTTTGATATGCATCATGTCGCACCTTAAAGTAGTATTGTTTTTGTTGTTGCTGCTGCTGTTATTATTATTATATTATTTGAATTATGGAATCACAGAGTTGGAAGCTTCCTGAGATGTTAGTCAGTTTACTTGTCCAACTAACACAGTAACATGGAGCATGCTTGGGTCCGCCATTGCTGGTCAGTTGTATGGAGAATACACAGATGTCCTCCACCTGGTCGGTCCCTGATCTCCACAAGAAAGCTTGAGAGGTAGCCTAATTCTAGCCTACTTAGGGGCATACATTTTATAATGATGAATAGTTCTCTAATTGGCTGCTGAGCCAAAAGAACTGATGACTCAGTGGATTTACAAAAACAAGCTGCTGGGATCATTTTCCTTTCCATCTATGATGCATGAGGATTGTTTAGAGCTGCCTCCTGAGAATCAAGTAGGACAGAATGTAGTTACTGTATCATCCACCCAACCTCCATATGGCTATGGCTGCCTCCAAAGGCATTACTGCCTTTGTTCTTGTGTGTGTGTGTGTGTGTGTGTGTGCATTTTCCTAATCTTTGGTGTATGGGAGTGCCATAGTGGAAACATCCAAAAATAATGGTGATCCGGTAAATTCTGAAAGATACAAATATCCTGTGATGCCTATTAGATTGTAACTGCAATTTTTCCAGAGCATCAGTGGTTGACAGTAGAGAAAGTTCCTGAATCAGGCATGGAGAGACACATCAAGGACAGAAATGGACTCAGAAAGATGCCTGATGACTTCAGAGAGCTTAACTCTTTGTTATGGAATGAAATGACAATTGTGAATTCAGGAAAGAAGCACATTTTGGGAGACCATTTGAGCAGCCCACTCAGCGGAGAACAGCACTCAAGGACTCCTAGGGAAAAAAGGACTTCTAGTTACAAGTAGCTGTGAGTTTCCCCTTTGCCATATGTGTATCTCACTCTGTTGTACTCCAAATATGAACCCATCTTCCCATGAGCTTATATATATTTATTAAAGGCAGCACTCCAGATTTTCGGAAAATGTGTCATACTAACTTGTTGCTATACCATTTGAGCAAATAATAAGCACTCAATGAGTCTACTAGAGGGAATGTACATCAATGGAGCTTCAAGCATTCTCCTCTAAGGAGCCTCTAAGGAATCTAAGATAATTTTTGGGTATGAGTTACAGAAAGGGAAATTGTTCTAGGGGGTAGCCAACCAACTAATATAAGAATTCCTTTTATAATGTTTCCAAATAATATTGTAGCTTCTGCTTAAACCCTAACATGGTTTGTTTCTTCCTGTGGAGTGCATTCCATCGTCAGGAAGCTCAAATTGCTAGAAAGTTCCTTGTATTGAGTTGATATTTATTTCTTTGTTATGTCCATAAGATAGCTATATTTCCATTAGATATATGTATTTGTGAATATATGAATATACACATGCATGCACATACATGTATATATTATGAGTATGTGTATATGTACACACACATACATATACACATTTACATTGTGGTAGCAATGAAGAAACTGAAACCAAGGTTTTCTGGTGTCTGATCAGATAGAATATATGTGTGTATGTATATATGCATAATATATATGTGTGCATATACATACATACACACATATATGCTTATGTATATATACATATATGCACATATATGGATACAGAAATAAATATATCTCTACTCATGTGTGTGTGTATGTGTGTGTGAAAGAATGATTGAGACTTTCCAAACAGGAAGACCTGGGTTCAAGTCCTTTCTCTGACACATGCTAGTTGTGTGACCCTGGGCAAGTCACTTAATATCTCAGTGCCCTGGGAAGCTTAGAGACTGAGTTGCAGAGAAAGTATCAATCTGCATTTGTAGAGAAATTCTTAATCAAGTGTTCGCTACATCAATTAACTTACAGGTCTGATTAGGATTTACACACACACACACACACACACACACACCCGTAAGTCTTAGTTCCATCCAGTGGGATTACACAGTAGATCTCCAGTGAATACTGAGCGATTCAATGGATGCAATAGCATTTGTCATAGTTCCTTTATATCTTTCCTAGTACAAGTTGGAAATATGAAGTAGAGAAGCCTGAGGCTTTCTCTAAGGATTCAGAATTAGCCCCAGTAAGTCTGGTCCCTCACTTTGAAGAAAGACTAATGGTTTCAAGACAGATTCAAATATATTCCACATGACTTTGAACTCCATGGCTGCACGTTGTGGCTGAGGTTTCAGCTCTAAGAATCCTAGGGCCCAACATCTCCATCAGCGGTTGCCCTGCTGGAGAGTAGCCTGCATGTTTCTGGTTGGTTTCAGGGAACAGAGAATGTTAGAATTGTAAAAGGACCTCCGAATATCAAATGTTAAAAGAAATGATAGAATCACAGATGTAGAGCTAGAAGCTAAGTCTCCAGTCCAACTTGCTTATTTTACAACCAAGGAAACTGAGACCAGAAGTCAAATGATTTGCCCAAGGTCCCACAGGTACAAAATGGCAGATCCTAGAAGAGAATCATGGTTACCTGACTTCAAATCCAGCATCCTTCCCTCTGTACCACAAGTTAAAATGGATTGCCCGTTATCAAATGGGCCAGTTAGTGGCAGAGCCAGGAGAATCCAGCTTTAGATCCTGCCTGAGAAAAATAAAGGAAGGGCCCTTTGCTTCACTTAAAGCAGAGAGAGGTCTAACCTCAGCTAAGGAAATGGGTGTAACTGTTTGTGTAAATACAATCATCCACTTAATGCAAGGCCTCTAAAAATTTGCAATAAAAATAAAAAAAACAATTTAACTTTGAATGATGAATTATTTAATTGACAGAGTGAGTTAAGGTTTGCTTTTTCAGTGGCTATAAGTGGTATTTTTTTTTATTATTTTATTATCCTCAAGAGATATACAAGATATATACAGTACAGAGTTTCATCCCAAGCCAAAGATATGTCTTCCAGGAGGGAAAAAGAAGTTACCATCAAAGAATTCTGATCAAACCCTTTGCTTCTGCATGGTTCCTTCTGCAGGTTCCTATCCTGCCCATTTAGTTTTGGCATCCTCAGTTCCGTTATTGTGTTTGTCAATAGCTATGACAGACAATTCTTTTCAAAATTATATCGGTTTAAATGATGCATGTTTTGCCAATGGGGTCGTTACGATTATTGTTATTTTTTGTTTACATTTTAACTACTTCTCTCTCCTTTGTAAACCATTTTTTTGAGATGCAGAATTATCAGGGCAGCTAACTGGTGCAGTAAATAGAGTGCCTGGTCTGGAGTCAGGAAGACTCATCTTCCTGAGTTCAAATTTGGCCTCAGATGATTAATAGCTTGTGTGATACTGAACAAGTCACTTACCCCTCTTTGGATCAGTTTCCTCATCTGTAAAATGAGCAAAAGAAGGAAATGGCAAACCACTCTAGTCTCTTTGACAAGACGACCCCAGATAGGGTCACAAAGAGTTGGAGATGACTGAAAAATGGCTGAATACCAGAGCTTGAAGAGACTCCAGGAGCAAAGAAGAAACCAGAAGCAAGATTTTCTGATATCTAATCTGGGCTCTTTCCACTCTACAACACTGTCTCCTTAGTCATATTTCAGTCTTTTAATAGAGCTACGATGTTACTGATATGAGTATATCCTTAGCAGATAACAAATCATCTCACTTAAGCTTTCTCACCCCATACTACTCCTATCTATTATAAATCCTCCATTGGAACTAATTCCACATTCAGAGGGCCTTGATCCCAGTCTCCAAATATTAGAAAGGTAGCAGTATAGCATGTGGGTTGTCTATCTACATTACGTCTACCTCAACATCCTTTGCTGACTAACTCATTCCCTTTCAGTTTCCTTTTCATACCTCTCTGGGATCATACATCGTATGGCCACCTTTCGTGCCAATTTGTCATTGGTGATATGCCTGCTTATGTCCTCTACTCATTTCTCCACTGTCCTTTGGAAGGCATGTGTTATGGCATAGCTGGGCTTGTACCTCAGGTTTGAGGCTGGAAGAAAATTATACATTTCATCTAACAGTTAAGGGAAAAGGATCTGTATAAGCCAGGGTAAGGGCATTCAGAGAAGGGCAAAGATATTCAGTTATGAATACATTGATTCAGTCAAGCACAATTGTCCTACTTCTGTGTTGCCCATGGTGATCTGCCAGTCAGGCCTCAGAGCCTCGCTGGCCCTTCTTGTGTCTTTTTTAATTCAGACAAGACCCAAAAAGCTGTGCCAATGGCCTAAGAAGTCTTTAGCTCCCTGAGACAATTATATCTTGAGGATGACTTTAATGTCTTTTAGGAAAACAGAGCTACCCATCTCCCATGTCAAGGGTCCTGGTAGAGATTCCTACTTCCACAACTTATAATGTTTATTCTTCTGAGATTGTGTGTGTGTGTGTGGGGGGGGGGGGGGGGGGGGTTGTGACTTATAGCCATATGGCAACCTTGCAAGAATATTGTTATTAAAAATACAGGATTTTGTTTCATGGAGAAGTTTGGGGTTATCACAAGTGCTGTATAATTCCCCAAGGCAATCTAGAGTACTTTCTTACTTCTATTTAATCCCCGATCTGACTCATTGCTCATTTTCAGTTTCTGTATATGATATACGTATAGATGTACTTCTATCATCCAACTGTATATTATTATAGTGCAACAATGCTTTGAGGTTAGTCTCCCAACTCAATGTGCACACTGGTTGGGTCCCCAGAAGGGTGACATCCAGGTGCTAGAGGTAACCTTATTCCTAATGCACTAGCTTACAAGTCCCCACTGAAGGGTTTCCCATTAATAATCTGCCAGTAGACTCAATTAGCACTCCAAAATGATATTTTTTCAAATGGCATAGCAAAAGAGTGATTACAAAACTTTTCCTCCCAAATCTGGGACACACTCTCCTACGAATCAACACAGAGTCCTGGCGGTGAGGAGAATGCGTGCGAATTTCAAATAAAGTGGTAGTGAGATATACAGGTACAGAATGTTGTAATTTGTTGAGTTGTTTCAAGAGATCCAACTCTCCTTACCCCATTTGGGGTT
The DNA here is from genome assembly GCA_023548195.1 of Bettongia penicillata ogilbyi. Classification (NCBI taxonomy): domain Eukaryota; kingdom Metazoa; phylum Chordata; class Mammalia; order Diprotodontia; family Potoroidae; genus Bettongia; species Bettongia penicillata. Next base: position 8,629,560 of record JAJHZJ010000197.1, read on the forward strand.
TTCTTGGCAAAGATACTAAATCAGTTTGTCGTTTCCTTTTCCAGATCATTTTACAGATGAGGAACTGAGGCAAACAGAGTTAAGTGACTTGCCCAGGGTCACACAGTGAGTAAGTGTCTGAGGCTGGATTTGAATTCAGGTCCTCCTGACTCCAGGGCCAGTGTTTTATCCACTATACCACCTAGCTGCCCAGGTATAGAACATATGTGAAGAGAAGGGCAGGGTCTTGATAATCATTTCTTTCTCCAAAGGGTCCCTAAAAGGTTCACTTTAGAGTGTAAAGTCAGTGTTGGTGATGAATGAGTTGCTCTGCCATTAGGCTGGACTGGTCCTCACAGAACATGATATCTCTGCTAGATGGTTGATCTGATGCTGAGTTGGCTGGATGAATCACTCAGCTGCTGGGCTAGCTCCTCACAGGGAGCAGCATCCTTGTCAGATGGGTTGACTCATTGGACTCTTGGGCTCATTCTTCTATGTAGCCTCCATCATATCCAGTTACAGTCTCTGTTTGATGTAACTGAAGTCTTCCAGATGGGCTGTTAGAGGATTCTTCTTAGATGAAGTTTTATAGTGACCTTTCATAAAAGACAGAAACCCTTAACCAACTCTTTCCAGTTCTATTTCCTCAAGACCATAGTTCTCAGGTTTGTCATCTCTCAGGCAGGGATAAGAAGTATGTGCTTTCCTGTTCAGTAATTCTTATTTTAAGCTGAGTTCTCTCAGTGAAAGACACTTATAGTGACAAAAAAAATTACATTTCTCAAATTCCTGTTGAGTTTTAGGCAAATAAATGCCCAGGAACAAAGGTAATGAGGCAGTCTATATGAGTTATTTAAAGCAGTAGACTCCATCTAAAGTAGGCAATTCTTCATGTATACCTGGAGGAAGCAAAGGTTCATTTTCTTTGCCATTTATGACCTTTATTTTTGCTGAAGTCTAAATAGGGTATATCTTTGCCCTAGAGATAGGTGCTATTTATCTGTTTTGCTTTTACTATCTCAATATGTAGCCCAACACTTCTGAGTGATTTTTGGACGTCACTAAGGCAGGCTTGCAGTACTCTTGGACTTGACCCAATATGCACAATATTACCCACAAATCATTATTGTTGTTTGTCCCTCATTCTTGAACAAGACCAATGACATCAGGAGAATGATGTTTTGATTTGCATATGTATTGGATATGTGAGGCAGAGCTGTTCAAAGTCATCATCTTCACTCTCTCTTCCAGAGTCATAGAAGTCCAGTGGCAAGACAAAGGTCAAGATGACTGGCAATGGCCCAGGATGCAGTGGGTGACCATGGTTTTTCTAAATTAACATTTTTCCCAGGTCTCAGTTTGTCTGAGGCAACACCCATTCAATGACTTAAGGGCTAGGTAAGAGTTGAGACAAAAGATTGCTCAATTTACCATCACAAAGATATCAACCTGGGAGGGGAAGACCCTCAGAGTTTCTGTCCAGAACAGAAAAAAAATTGCTATTTATGCTCATTCTAAACCATCAGAACCTAAATAATGAGTCACAGAAGCTTAGATTGGGGACATTACTGGCCATTCAATGAAAGTCTGAGTGATTTGGATTTAAAGGATTAGTCAAGGAGCTACATTTAAAATACAATGGGCTTTTTAAAAGCCTGTTTTTTCAGAGCTGTATTTGAAGAAATAAAAAGTTGAAACTTCACAGGACAAAAAGTAAATTGTTCCAGCTTTTTGAAAAAAAAAAAATAAATGAAGGTGGAGGAGGCTTAGGAGGAGGAGAAAGAAGAGAAGGAGAAAGAACAAAAAAAAAGAAGAAATAACCACATCCCCCAACTTCTGCTCAAATTGTCAGGTTGGGTCCCTAGAGGGCAGCTACTAGAACTCTCAGATAGCATGATAAAGACAGTTAATACAAAACATTCTACTAAGAACCTCTTTCACTATCCACAAATAGGATCCTAAGGAATACCATTCCATTAATAGGAAATCCAACTTTCATCAAAATGGGCATACTGACAGTGGCAAAAATTTTGGCTCAGTTGACATGTCATATCCTAAAGGAAGCTTTTTCTGAATGAGCTAGGTGTTGTGGCAGATAGAATGTGATGCTTGAAGTCAGGGAGATCTGAATTTCAACCGGCTTCAGACACTTACTAACTGTGATATTGGCCAAGTCATTTAACCTCTCTTAGTCTCAATTTTCTCATCTGGAAAATTGGGAAGATAATAGCATATACCTGACAGTATAGTTGAGAGGATATAAAGTCTTTTTGCTAATCCTAGAGCTCTATATACATGTTGGTTGTGATCCTCTACTCAGTGCTTGCTTCTGCCTCCTCAAATTATCATTTATATACCTCTTTACCATTTTTATCCTTCCCCATTGATAGAATAAGCCATTTGAGGAAAGGGATTGAGTTGTTGTTCTTTGTAATCTTATACATAGTAGATGCTTAGTAAATCCATATTAGATCAGATTGGAGTTGGATTACATTTGATTGGTAAGTATACGTCTCTGCTAAATACTAAGAACCAGAAGACTGTTAAAGAAAATTAACCTTGTTATTGTATTTCTTAGTGAATTTTGTATAGTCATAACAAATATATAGGAAATATTTTATGGCAGGATACTCACTAAAAAATAATCAAGAAACCATCATGATAAAGGAATCTACTCATTTCTCAGTTGATTTTATAACTCTAAAGATGTGGTGTACCATGATTATGGATACCCTAAACACATAGATAGATTATTCTCAGAAAATTTTCTAAAGATGAGAAAGTAGCCATATGAGTTAATAGTTATTGATCACTTCTCAAATAGACTTTTTTCGTAGTAATTATATTTGTGACTTTTTCCAATTATTTGATATTCTTATCTTGTGATATCTTGATAAATAATTCAACATCCTCAAAATTGTACCTTTTCCAACATGGATTTCCTTTGAGTAGACTTCTACTTTCTTATACAGCACATCAGGGGCTGTGATGTTTGAATGCAAACAAAATAATTCTACCATCCCTATGGAGAAAACTGTTTTATAAATGTTCACAGATCTTTTCCATTTTTTAGTCTACCTCTTATCCTTCCATTTTCACCCTTATGTGAAGTTTTCACAGAATTACAACACTTCAAAGTTGGAAAGGACTTTAGACTCCCATCTAGTCCAACCCTTAGCCCCCAAAAGAATCAGTTCTACAACATATCTTCCCATCCAGCCCTTACATAAAAACCTCAAATAATGGGGAACCCATTCTGTCTTGGAATAGCTATAATTGTTAGGTTGTTTTTCCTTTTCTAAAGCCTAATTTTGTCTCTACAACTTCAATCTAGTCCTCTTGATTTTATCCTCTGGGGTCAAGTAAAGTAACTCTAATCTCTTTTCCATATGACAGACCTTGAAATATTTGAAGGTCATTATTATGGTTGAGCGAATCACTTAACTTTTGATCACCTCAGTTTCTTCACCTGTGAAATGAAGATAGTAATAGCACCTACCTAGGAGGGTTTTGGGGAAAATCAAATGAGATACTATTTGTAAAGTGCTTAGTATAGCACCTGGCACATAATGCTAGATAAAGGCTTATTCCCTTCCCTTCATCCCCTACTAAACCTTCTTTTCTATAGACTAAACATCTTCAGTTCTTCCAATCAACTCTCCTATATCATGAACATAAAGTCCTTGAATGAATGAATGAAAGAAAAAACACATATATTAAATTCCTATTATGTGTTAGTCACTAAACTGTATAGTAGGCTATGTACTCACAAAAGTGAGGCAGTCTCTACCCTCAAGGAGTTTATGTAGAAGGGAGACAACATGTACAGTGACAAGAGAAGGGAATTTTGGTCTGAGAAGTCACAGGGATTGTGAGTTGAGCTATAAAGCCATCAATTGTCATTGTAGATTGATTCAATTACTATTCCTAGATGAAGAGGCAGGAAAAGGAAAAGAAAGAAAACTGGTTAAATATAGAGCAGGAGGTCAGATAGTAATTCTTATGGTAGGGCCTGGTTTCCTGAGAGGTGATTGGACATAGCTGTGATGCATAGTCTGGAACTGAGTAGATATAGTGGACAAGGTGATTTTGCTCACTGACCAGTTAGGGTATCTCAGCTTCATAGTTATTTCTCTAGCTAGGTATAGCAGAGAAAAAAGGATCCAGCACCAGAACTGGGCTCAAATATAGACTCTACCCATTACTATCCATTGGGCAAAGAAATCATCAAATTTCCTGGGCCTTAGTTTCCTCATCTGTGAAATGTGAGATTTGAATTAGATGACTTCCAGCTCATTTTTAATTCCAGAATGCAGTCCTTGTATTTCTTTTCCCCTTCCACTGTATTAAATAGCAATACTTCTCATAAGATGGCACAGTGGATAGAGTGCTGGCCTTCAAGTCTGAAGTCCTGAGTTTAAATGTAGTCTCTAACATTACTAGTTTGTGTGACCTATAACAAGACATTTAATCTCTGAATGCCTCAGTTTCTTCTTCTATAAAATGGGGCTAAAAATAGTTTCCCAGGATTGGTATGAGGTTCAAAATGAGATAATATTTATGAAATATTTAGCACAGTGCCTGCTTTATATTAGGCTCTTAATAAATGCATGTTAATTTTTAAAAATCTGTTCTTCATAATATTTTGCAAGTGGATTTATATTCTAAACCAACTTTTCCCTTGGCTGCCACATTCTCTCTCTTGGCAAAGGGATGAAGTATTTGCTGGCTGAGGTGTCTTCGTGGCACTTTTGGCCTCTTTAATGTGGTTATTATTTTACATCAATTAAACTTGTGCATGAAATTGTTGATAGCGCATGTTGATATGCATTTCACCATCCATTCTCCATTTTTTGGAATAAAATTCCCACACACTTGTTTAAACAGACCACAGGATCATAGATTTAAATCTGGAAGGGACCTTCAGGGCCATTAGTTCAACATCCTTATCTGTAAAATTAGGAAACTGAGATGGAGGGAGATTAAATGATTTGATTGCCTAAGGTCAAACAGGTTGCAAGTACTCAGGAAGATGAGGCTACCTGACTCCAAGCCAGTGCCACTTAGCCACCCTATTTATTCCCTTGTTTGGAGTTATTTTAATTACATCAAATCTCATCTTGTCCTTTTGTTTAAACTGATATTGACTTCAGTAAGTCAATCATCTCATATACACAGACCATTTTGAAAATAACTCTCATACCAGTAATGACTCATTTCTTGTCAATTTCCTTGTTTATTATATTAATCAATGCTCATTATATCCAGACAAATAAATGATGGAATCTGAATGCAGATCAAAGCATATTCTTTTCACTTTCTTGATGTTTTGTGTATGTGTGTTTTCTTTTGATCTGTTTCTCTTTTCACAACATGACTAATATGGAAATATGTTTTTTCATGACTACACATACGTAACCTGTATCAAATTGCTTACTATCTCAGGGAACAGGAAAAGGAGGAAGGAAGGGAGAAAATTTGGAACTCAAATTTTTTAAAAAAGAAAGGTGAAAATTTTTCTTTACATGTAATTGGAGAAAATAAAATATGATTTAAGAAGAAAAAATGAAAACGTAAGGTCTATTCAGATACTGTAGTGAAGCTTCAGAAAAGTCCAGCTGTGGAGAAGGGGGCAGAAGAAAATTCTACATCTAGCAGCTTCTTAGTGGCAGTACTCTGCTCATTATGCAATTTCTCTTTGATACCCCTCAAAGAGTTCATTACCTATAGAAAATGAGGTAAGTCACCTTCCTTCTTAGCTTTACTTTTGTCATTTGTAAATGAGTAGGTTGAACCAAATTCAGGAGTTGGTGAACTATTGCTACAGGTCCTCTGACTGCTTTTGAGAGGCATGTGAGCTAAGAATGGTTTTTACATTTTTAAATAAACTTTTATTGCATTTTAAAATGTGAAAACTATTCTTATCTGGGGAGTAGTATTTGACAACCCTTGAACTAAGTGATCTCTAGAACATGCCTTTTACGTTCTATGACTGTAAGGTTCTCCACTATAACTACTTGGATTCTAAGGTCCCGTCGCCTCAACCACAATTTAACAAACATTTGTTGGCCAAGTCCTGCCATGAGTATTAAGGTCAAAAGGTTAAAAAGAGCAAAGTTCTTTCCTTAAAAGAGATTACAATCTAATAGGGGGAATTCACAAATAAACATGGATAATCACTACAAGGTACTATAGAATGTGACAAGATGCCCTAAAATTGTGAGGAGGCACAGATCTCTTTGATCTTGAGAAGTCAAGGAAAACTTTATGGAGGGGCTGATACTGAAGTAGGCTGGGCAGGAAGAGAGGACTAGACTTCCCAAGTCTCTTCCAGCACTATCAATCCATGACTCCATTTAAGCAATGTAATTCCACAGATCTATGCATTTATAAGCTAATATAAAGGGCACCTTGTTAGTGTGGTGGATAGATCTCCTTCATGAGTTCCAATTTAGCCTCAGACACTTACTAGCTGTGTGACCCTGGGCAAGTCACTTAGCCCTCAGTTTGTAAACTGTTTGCTTCAGTTTCCTCATGTGTAAAATAAGTTAGAGAAGGAAATGGCAAACCATTCCAGTATCCTTGCCAAGAAAGCCTCATATAGTGTCATGGACAGCTGGATATGACTGAAAAATGACTAAATAACAGAAAAACTAATATAAAGATGAAGCAGTCTTAATTCTAGTTACCCTATTAGTACTTAAAGGTGTATTTGTATGTTTGCTCATTTAATTATTTTGACAAATGGAGTAATTTGGAATATTCCTTGACTTTGGGTTGGAAATCTTGTGGGAGAGACTGATCTTGATGCCCAAGCTTGTCATTTCCAACTTTTATGGGGAGAGAAATGGTTCTAGAAACTAGAAGATACCTGATCCAGGCAAGAATAAAGAAGGGACTTGAGACCTAAGCATTAAAGAGAACATCTTCAGAGAGAGATAAATCATGAAGATAAATCAGAAGATTTTAACAAATCTTTTATGATATAGCAAAAGCAGCAGCATCAGGGATGTACAGGTCTAGAGTTGGAAGAGCCAATTCCAAAAATGGAGCAGATCCAGGGACCTTTTCCTTATGTTCTGGCAAAGTTATTGTTCCACCTTTTGGTTGGCTAGATGGGCAAATACATTGATGGTTTATCTGATGCATATATATATAACATGCATACAATCTAGATCTCATTTACCTATTCTAAGATGTTGTTGGTCAGCAGAAATACTAAAGTGTTTGGGTGTTTTATTTAAGATTTCAGAATAGAGAAACTAAGGAGAAAGCATCCACCAGGATCTTTAACCTGCTTTTGTTTCATGGACCTTTTTGACAGTCTGGTGAAGCCTACAGACCTCTCCTTAGAATAATGTTTTTAAATGCATAAAATAAAATATGTAGGCTCACAAAGGAAATCAATTACACTGAAATAGCTATCATTTTTTTTTTTTTAGTTCACAGACCCCAGGTTAAATCTTCTGTCTGCCAGAAGCTGGTGCTTAGAGCTGTCAGGTCAAAGAAGAATATTAATCTGTATAAGCTTTGCGTATGAAGTTGGGACTCAGCTACTCCTAGAAATAAATTATAAGCCACTGAGAGTGGTGACTTGCAAAGGAGGGGAGCCTGGGCAGCTTACTTTCATTTTCAAACCATTGACCATCATTCTTGGAGGGCTGAGTTTGAAAGGAAAACCTCTCTTATCAAGGAGGAGGGAACAGAAAGAAAGCCACACCTCCCCAGAACACTGATAGTTCAGCCTACCTTGCTCACTAGTGCCACCTACTGCCTCCCTTTAAAAGTATATTGCTGGAAGAGTTGGGTGCTATTTGAGGTGGGGGGATGTGTTTGTTGCCGAACAATGAGGAAAAAGTAAAAGACTGATCATCTCTTTAAAAAAAACTTTTATTAATATTTTTGTTTTTTTTCCCCATTGCCACGATTCCCCCATGACCCTTCCCCTCCCAGAGAGCCATCTCATATAACAAATGTTTTAAAGAGAAAAGGAAAAACAAGTTTTTAAAAAAATAACATAACTGATCAATATATGAAAAAAGTCTGAAAACATCCATGGACCTCCCACCTCAGCAAAGATATTTTCTCATATATTTTTCTGAGTTATGTCTATTCTTTATAATTTTACAACATTCACGTTTCATTACTCTGTATGTGTGTGTGTAGTTGTTATTTCCATTTATATTTTAGTCATTGTGTATATTGCTTTCTTGGCTCTGTTTACCTAAGTAAAATTCATTTACCAATGAGTTCATTCGGACCTTTCCATGCTTCTCTGTATTCATCATAACTGTTATTTTTTTAGTCTAGTAATGTTCCATTGGCAGCTAGGTGGCTCAGTGGCTAGAGCTTTGGTCCTGGACTCAGGAAGACCTGAGTTCAAATTCAGACTCAGACATGTATTAGCTGCATGATCCTGGGTAAGTTACTTAACTTCTATTTACCTAATCCACTGGAGAAAGAAATGGCAAACCACTCCAGTATCTTTGCCAAGAACACACCAATGACAGTATGGTTCACATGCACCCCATGTGACCTATAAGAGGTCACAAAGAGTTGGACACAACTGCATGACCAAACAGCAACCAAATGTTCTATTGCACTTACTATTACTTCTATTACACTATTTGTTTAGCAGTTCCCCAGCAGTTGATGGGTATCAACTTTGTTTTCAATGCTTTGCTATCATTAAAAAAATGTGTTGCTCTAAATATATTTTAGTGTACAAGGGGATATCAACCACAACCTGTCATCAGATTCCAGACTTATTTTACCAAAGTCAGAGCCTTCTTTGATGGTGCCAAAGACTTTTTCTTTCTTTTTTTTTTTTTTAATTAGTGGGTAATGGAACTTAAGAGACTTTGCTAAGGCCACACAGCCAGTAGATATCTGAGGCAGGACTTGAACCCAGGTCTCCTTGACTTCAAGTTCAATGCCTTATCCACTACCCTGTGCTGCCTCTCCCATGGGGACTTTTTCAAAAGTAAAGATTTATAGCTAATACTTTCAGGTTGTCGTCAAGCTTAGGGTTTCCCTTACCTTTGTGAAAATTAAATCAAAATTTAACAGTACCACCATTGTGGTTTACACATAATCAAGCATGCTAACTAATAATCTTTAATATCCACTGCTGACAGGATGGAATTAACTGTTCCCCCCCCCCACACTTCAGCTTTCATTTTCTCTCCCCCTTCCCCCAGTGGTGAGAACTAGTGTTTAATGTGATCTTGCTATTGTTAGGGCTATATTAAATAGAATGAAAAGAGAGTACTAAGTCAAAAAATGAGTTTGGGTGAGACCTTAACTAGCAGTGTTTACATGAGTTAAAGATACCTGTTGTTAAAGCCCTCCAAAGACTGGCCAGCCAAAGTCTCCCATTCACAAAAGAATCAATACAGAATTATAGTTAAGCCCTGTAATCATTATCCTCATTAGGAGAAACCGGAGTATGGTTGGGATGAATTCAGTTATAAACTCTCCTAATACTGTACATTCTCAGGAAGTATATTATATATGTAATTTAATAATCCTGGAAACAAATACCACATTCTTTTTGTCTTGGGCCCAAACTCTATTAAAAGAGGAGGTAATTCTTGTCCCAGAGAGAGAAGACGGATTGTGCTTCTCAGTTTGGCAGGGGCCTTGAAAGTCAGAACACAGCTAAAGGGCAGTTGAAAGCATGGTAACTTGCTAAACAAGCAAACCCTCTGCATTTAGATGATCCAGGTGGCCTTTGGAGGAATGCTAACTTCTTCTTTTGAAAGGCTGCATGGCTTAGCAGAAAATGCATCAAACTATGGTCAAAAGCCTGGGATTTGAATTCTTTTTCTTGCAAAGTGAACTAGGGCAACTTAGTCTGGCTCTCTTCTGGACTCTGAAGGTAAATGACCTCCCTTATAGGATCCTGAAGTTGCCTCTTCTTTCTGTCTAGCTTGTCTTCTCTGTGTTTTCAGTTCCCAAAACAGCTTCTGCTACTGAGCCTGTCACTAGTGGGACTGCTGATGGCTCAGATGGAACTCCTGAATTTAGATAGTTTCTGGAGGAAGGAAGATGAAACTGAGTCTACCATAGACAACAGTGACTGATGACAAAAGAAGCAGAATGTCACCACTACCACCCTTTCTGATAGAGAGAAATGATGGTTTTGAACTCAGAGTTCAGCAAATGGGCTATGGCTGCCCAAGGAGAATATCCTGAGGATGCTACAAAGGGACAAAAAGATAGCAATAACAATAGTCTAGGAGTTTAGAGGTACCTGCAGATCCCACATATAGTCTACATATGTGTCTAACCAACTTTGTACTTTAAATATGAGGCCACTCTGCCCCAAAACCTTGTGCATGTGCAATGGGAAAGGGAGTATTGGTTTGTAACATGTCCTTGTTCTACCTTCTTAGTAAATAATTTTTTGTAAAGGCTTATTGATGTCATTTGGGGGACTACTATGAAGGGAGTACCCCGGATGGGATCTCAGGAGTTAAGTACTAGAAGACACAACCCCTCATGGTTATTATCATGGCTATTACTAGAACCCTAGGGGAGAAGTAGAATTCTCCATTCTGGGAACCTAAAGTGACAACCCAACATTCCATTCTGCACATGCAGAGCAGAGTGAGGGAGCGGCACTCAAGGGGGCAACACACTTTTCATACACTATCTCATTTAAACAGATGAAGTAGGTAATACAAATATTGTTATCTTCATTTAAAGATGAGGAAGTTGCTTAGTCACAAGAAAGAATTCATCGTAGAAATAAGAAAGTAAGGTAATAAGTAAAATAGTAAGTTAAATAACAGAATGAACAAAAGAAAATTACTTAGTATTAATTTCTTCCTACATTTTTTCCTGGTTAAAAGTTCTGCCTGAGCTTGATCTATTTTTTTCCTGTCTTGGAACTCATCTATTCTCTCTCCTCTCCCATTTGTAACCTCTTCCTGGATCCAAAGCCACATGCTTCATTGAGATTTGGCTACCTGGATGTTCATTTGACTATTTTTAATTCCAGGGCCCACTCTCAGCAAATCAAGTCTCCTGGTCACTGGTGGGATATCTGTGTTTGCACCATTCTTACTGAACTGTTGATTAATTATCTCCCCCTTTTCCTCTAACAGACAGAAATTACATCATAGGCAATTCAACTGACACATCCTATCCAAGTGAAGTTGAGGTTTTTTGCCCATCATTTATAAAGCAGAATAATTCCACTAGACCCCCAACTCAGCCCTAAATTTCATAAAAGATAATCTCATCACATGCGCTGTGATAGCAAATTAACTTCATGCCCATCTTTGCTTTCTTGTTTGTGGTCAGGATAGTCTTCTCTATCCCTCTTGGATTGCCCTCTTGACACCTTCATGTCTGTCACAATATGTTAATCCTTCTTTTATGGAGTTTCCTTTTCTGTGTCCTCTCATAACAACTACCTCTCAAGGTGAAGATTTTCGTAAAGTGCTTAGCTTAGTGCCTGAAACATAGTAGAAGCTAAATAAGTGTGTCTTTTTCCCCTTCTACTCTTCTGTGTAATTATAGGGTAATATTGTCAGTTCTACCTACTTGAACCCAGTCCATGGGAGGAGCATGCCCATACCTTCTACTGATGTGGGCCTGCTATCTCCACAAAGGTGTGAACTGTCCTGACCATTCTCACACCTGCTGTCTCCTGTCCTCCCCTCCACCCCACAATGAAAACAGAAGTCCAATTGGCCCCAAATGAATACATCCTATGGAGGATAGGCATCAGCCTGACTTTGCCTGGACATTTCTACCACTACCACACAGGAGGCCACCTCAAAAACACTGCTGGGCTTAATGGTCTTCAGTTCCAAACCAGTAACAAGTACCATCCTGTGTAATTTGGTGACAACTCTCACTTGTCTGCCTGTGAAGCAAAATGCAAGGAGAACAGCTCAAAAAATGGACTTGAGGAGGCATTGTGAAGACAGAGATTTGACATGTTTGGGAATTGTGAAATTGGCAAGAAACTGGTAGGAAGAGAAAGAAAATTTGGGATGGTTAGAGAACAAAGAGGCAGCTAGGTGGCTCAGTGGATAAAATTCTGGGCCTGGAGTCAGGAAGAACAGAGTTCAAATCCAACCTCAGACACTTAGTATCTGTGTGATCCTGGGCAAGACACTTAATCTCTGTTTGCTTTAATCCACTGGAGAAGGAAATTGCAAACCTCTCCAGGATCTTTGCCAAGAAATCTCCAAGGACAGGAATGGTGTGCTATGGACCCCACAGGGTCATGACGAGTTGGACATAAATGAACAACAATGAAGAATAAAGAAAAAGAGATAGAGCTTTTAAATTCCAATACTGGTCTCACACTTTGCCTTAACAATTCCAGCCTAGCAAGATGTTTGACTCTGGAAAGAGTATCTACTCCTCTTGTTTGGTTATCTTTTATGTAAGTATAATATGTATATGTGTGTATATGCATGCACTATGTATATATGTATATGTGTGTGTATGTATATATAATACATTTTAATACAGCATATATGCACATTTATGTTATATATAAGCATTAAATAAAATATGACACACAGCTTAGAATTCTTGCTGGTCATTAGAGCTTTTTCTGGTAGGGAAATAAAATCTAAATTAATTAAATCTAAAATAATTGCTAAACTAAAATAAATGGCTAAAGAACAAACAAGAAGACTCTTACAGCTACTTTGACTACAACTGACAAAAGGACTAGAGGTTATGCTAAGAGAGGAAAGGAAATAAAGACCAGTCCTGACCAAAGTTCCCTAACCTGGCCACCACTTTGAATGATATTCCTTCTAATAAACTTCCTGAGGTCAGAAACTATCTTTGTTTTTTACATTCATATCTCCAGCCCTTAGTTTTTCCTTGTTATATAGAATGTGCTTGATAAAAACTTTTTGTTTGTTCATTCATTCATTGTAAGAAAATTTCTTAACATCTTGACACTGTGCTGACAATCTGAGCTCTCTATAACCACCTCAATTGAGGTGGGAAGGGAAACTACTGTTTCTTGTACAATGATGGGAGTTTTAAAGTGATAAGAAAAGACAAAGAAGAAAATTTCTTGTTTCTGTCAACCAGTCTAGATAGAGCAGCTAAAATATAGAAAGATTAAATCACAGGCCATAAAATTCCAAGTATGGCCTTAGATATTTATAAACAAATTCACAAAATATGCATAGTAACTAAGATGAACTAAATATCCTAACATATTGAGATAAATCTGACTTCTTAAATGGTCTTCAACTTGGTAGGATGAGACTCCTGGTTATGGTTCTGAATGAGTATGGCTTTCAAAGGGAACCAGACATGCAAAAGAATAGGAAGTAGTAATATACATTTAGAAGATATTCTTCATATGAGGAAACCCAGAAACTAGAGAAGAAGGAACTCTCTGATGGAGAGAATTTGTTTGAAATTGAACAGAGGCAGAAACAGAAGCAATGTTGTCATCAGAATATACTATAGACCACCTAGACAGCAGAAGTAAATAGATGAGGAATTTCAGAAACCTCACAAACCTGGCATGGAGCATGATATATTAGTGATAGGGGACTTCAGTGTTCTGAACATCTGCTATAGCTCTGTCTCTGCCAAAAGTGGAACTGTTAATGATTTCTTGGCTTACCTTCACAATAAAATGACAATTATATTATGAGGGCGAGCCAAGAAGACATGCTTCAAAAGGTGGAGGGAACAATGAGGAGAACTGAATTTGATTCTAACAAACAGAGGAATAATGGTTCCAAGAAGCAGAAATGATCATTGGCAAGAGTACAGAAGTGACCATTTCTTGTTAATGTTTGTGATAGAAAAGCAGAGGAAAGCCAGGTACATGTAGTCTAATGGGAAGCCTTGGTTTCTGGATATCAGATTTTGAAAGACTCAGGTAAAGGATCAATAGAAATTTGTGGCTGAATTAGGACTTACACTAATCAATCTTGGCATCAGAGAAAGGAAGGTGAAATATATTTGCATTCTCTTGGAACAAAGGTAGAAGACTAAAAGTGTGCTGATAAATGTTTTAACAATTGACTCTCTATTAGTTTAATCTGCCTTATGAACCTTTTCTCCATCACTTTCCTACTTTCCTTTTCTAGACAATCCACAAAATAATAAATCAAGTCTTGATTTCTAGTATGGACTGATTTCTGAGGTATAAATTCTCACACTGAAAAATTTAACCATCAGCTGACTCCTTCAGACCTCTGTCAAGAGAAAATATGTTTATTGGATGAGATTGTTTTGTTGATTTAAATTTTCTATATGACTCAAGAGGAAAGTATTCATGGGGGTTTGGGGTGTGGGAAGAGAGTATTGAGAAATGATTCTAATATTATCAAATGCATAAACAAGTATAACTAAGACTATGTTGATTTTCACTGCCTGAAGGCCAGGTATATTTCCTTTCACTCCTCCCCAGAGTTCTCCAGTATCTTAAGGTTCTTAAGATCCTTAAGGGGGTTTGGAAGGTCTCTAGAATTAGAATTGGCCAAGAACTCAAAAGCCTTTGTCCTACAACTAAACCTTGTTTATGCTAAGATAGGATGAAGTTGGGTATATGGGGGCAAGAGGAAAACTATCCCCTCAAGAATATTAAGAATATACATTGGGATCTCCAAAAACCATCACGAAGAATGATAGGTCTCTGGATAGATTCCCTTATAGGCTCTTAAATATTGTCAGGTCCTATGGCTTTCTGATGCACCAAGCTTTTTCTCTGTATTTCATTTGGAGTGTTTATTGCAGTCATTGCCATATCATCCAGCATTTGGGTCTCCTCTCAGACATCAAGGGAGAGGTTTCTGAGCAAGGACCAACCCTGCAGGTCTCACCAGACTGTTCCAGGAAGAACCAATCTTGCTTTAATGCACATTAATAATTTTTACACTTATTAAGCTTAAGTGACATTTTGAAAACACATGTTTCTATTGAACCATAATAGACTTAAGCTATCTCCCTAGGAAAATATCAGGTTTTTGTATCAATTGTTCTTGTCACTGTTGTATTTGTGGCATTTTTTTTAAAATACAGAATTTTTTCCATATGGACATCAATTAATCTCATGTTTTCACTGTTCTTGGGTTCCATTTTATATACACAATACCCCAAATAGTCCATAATTATTCAAAAATAACAGGTATACAACCATCCTAACAATAGTTTTAATAACATTTAAGCTTAAAATGGTATTAAGAGTCTTGAGATAGCTTCTATTTGTAGAATGTAAATAAACCATGAGTATAGAATTAAGCAGACTTTGAAGTAATAAATAAAAGCCTTGTAGACCAGAAGTCTACTCCAACCAAAGTCAGATTCCAGGGCAATCAGACTAAAATGTAATTGGGAAATGTTTAACAAAATTAAAAAAAAACACAATACAATATTGATAATGCTAATTGGTGGTTTTCTAAGTCACTAGACCCCAACAGAGATCCTCATGTTTTTTGAGTTGCACACAACAGGTGTAGATATTATGATACTTTTTTGCTTCTTGTTCAATAATTGCTTAGTCAATAATAAATTGCTATTTTACCTCCCTGAGATTGTTTTGGCCATTCCTTTTTGTCCTTGGAGCAATAATTGTTTTTGTAAGTGTTTATAGATATTTTAATAATACAAACTATAAACGAATTGTATAAAGTACATAAACTTGTAAGTGGTGTCTGTTTGGAGGGGAATCGCTGGTGTTTTCATTTTTCATTACTAGTGAAGAGCCTCAAATAATAGTCGTTCACGTGCTATGACTGAGTTTTTGAGTCAACAATTACGAATCTTATCGAATTTAAATGATATTTAGACTCTGCTCTCACCCTTTCCAGTTTTGCAGAAAAGCTAGAGTTGATCATCTCCCTTGCCATACCTGTTCTGTCATTCATTATATGAACAAAATTCATGCATTCTGTTTCTCATTTGATCCAGCTTGTGTTTTCATTGTGTTGGACTTCTTGCAATCATATGAACAACCAAAACTTTCATCATATTCCTCCTTTGGGAATTCTCTCTTGTCTCTGATTTCTTTACTTTTCAGGCCTTTGTAATGAAGCTTTTGCTTGATGTTGAATTGTTTATTTTGATCTTCGTGTTGCTTTGATTCTTTGTGTTATCCTAACTTTGTGATTTTTGCTTCCAATTGCTGATTAAGGGAATCTAGAATTTCTGATTTTTGGATGGAGGGTTCCTTTTCGGTAGGCTTCATTTTCATTGCCTTTAATTGGGTACTAGGGTGTTCAAGTTTTTTATCATGTATTGTCCTTGTTCAATTGTGTCTGACTCTTCATGACCCCATTTGGGGTTTTCTTGGCAAAGATATTGGAGCAATTTGCCATTTCCTTCTCAAGTTCATTTTACAGATGAGGAAACTGAGGCAAAAAGGGTTAGATGATTTGCCCAGGGTCACACAGCTAGTAATTGTCTGAGGGCAGATTTGAATTCATGAAAAAGAGTCTTGATGACTCCAGCCCTGACTTCTATTCACTGTTCTGCCTAGCTGCCCCCATGTGTACCAGCTAAATATTTATATATCTTTCCAATACCTTTCTATAAATCTTCAATAGACCTCAAAAGCTTGGACTTTAGGATGTTACTTTATAGCTCCTTCTGCCTTTATTCCTGTGGTCTTTAGTATGGCTCAGGCTGCCACACATAACATTGAGTGTAGGACTTGAAATATTTTTATACTTTTTGCAAATACTATGGGAGAATATGTTTATTTGTGACAGTTAAAGCAGATACTAACTGTTTGGAATTAATGTTTTAGTGTAATGGTTCTGCTATTTGGAGACATGCAATGAAACTTAAAAGGGCTTTTCAGAATTCCATTCTAAGTAGTCCCATCTCCTTTTAAAAGAAAATCCATTTGTGATATCAATAGTTTATAACCTCTATTGGGTTGTTAGCTATACTTTCTGCAGTTTACTTAAAATGAAAAAAATTAAATAACCTAATATTCTTCAACTTTTCCCTCTTCAGAATTTAGTAGATCCTTGATTTTATCTCTTGTTACATATAAACTAGACTTAGAAATGAGGTTTTTTGGAATTTTTTTTTTATTACTACCCTGCCTAGGCTGGCAACATATTGTTTGACTTGGAGTCGAGGGCTCCATTGACAAAAAGCCTTATGAAACCATGGCTTATAATTGGAAAGATGTTTCCAATTTTGTTATGACACAGTATTGGCCCCAAATACTGCTTTTCCAGCCAGGAGAACTGGTCAGCTACAGGCACAAAGCCCAAAGCCAAATACCCCCAAGACTAGGTCCAGATCCTATCCTTGTCCAAATAAATCACATTTTTATATAGACCTTTAAGGTTCACAAAACTTTTCCTGACAACTACCCTGTGAGACAGCTAGTCCAAAGTGCTGGTCTTCTAATTTTGTAGATGACAAACCATGGTTCTGAAATGTTAAATGACTTAGCTAGGATTACACAGCAAGTAAATATTAGCATTAAGATATAAACCCAGGTTTCCTAATTTGAAGTCAGCACCCCATGACACCGTCTCATAGAAGATAGGAACTTCATCCAGAGATTATGGAGCTTGGGCATGCTATATTTCCTTTTTCTCAGAGACCCATTTTATTTTCCATTACTCAGAAAGAAAACATGATCTTAAGCAAGTCACTTATGCCTCAGTTTTCTCATCTATAAAACGAGTTGGTCCAATGATTTTTTTACTCCATTCTGGTTATAACATTAACTTGAGAAGCCATTTATGATCTTTTTAAATTCAAATCAACACTTGTTACTAAATGTCTCCTATACAAGGCACTATTCCAGGTGCTCATGACACAAAGATAGAAAAAAAAGATAAAAGTAACAAAGTCCCTTGCCCTTAAGGAGATTATAATCTACTAGGCTGTATGAGATTCACAGAAATCAGTGTGATACAAGGAAGAATATGATAGAGGCATCCATCAGAGATTCATAGACAAAGTGCTATAATAGAGTGTTAGGAAAGATTATGTTCAGCTAAAGGAATTAGGGAGGGAGCTAAGTGGTCCAGTGGATAGAATTCTGGGCCTGGAGTCAGGAAGACCTGACTTCAAATCTGGCCTTAGACACTTGACACTGGGTAAGTCACTTAATCTCTGTTTACCTTAATTCCATAGAGAAGGAAATGGCAAACCATTCCAGTATCTTTGCCAAGAAAAACTCATGGACAGTATTGGAGTGCTATGATCTACAAGGTCACAAAGAGTCAAACAAGACTCAACAACAACGGGGGAGTTAGGGAAAGTCCCATGGAGGATGCAGCACCACAGGAAGGCACCTTAACGTGGGATGGGTGCCTTTAATCGATCCTTGTTGAGATTTCCAGCTTTGTCATTCTAGGGTCCTATGCTTCTGTGACCCACAGGTTCAATTTGAGTCAGCAACGTGATACAGCAGTCAGAAAAGCTAATGTGACCTTGATTGTATTAAGAGGGGTCTGGTTTCCAGGAACAGAGAGCTGTTAGTCCCAGTATACTCTGCTCTTTCAGGCTTTATATGGAATATTTTGTTCAGTTCTGGGCCCCACATTCTACGGAATGTATTGATCAATTGATCGTTGATTAGAGTATTCAGAGAAGAGCAACCAAAATGGTGAATGGCCTTGAGTCCATATATATAAATATCAGTTGAAGGATATGGGCACAGTCATCCCAAAGAAAGGAGGATCTCATGATAGCTATCTTTAAGTATGTGAAAGGTTGTCATGCGGAGGAGGGATTATACCTTATCTATTTGTCTTCAAAAATCAAATGCCAGGGGTATTAGGCAGAAACTGCCAAGGAGTAAATTTAGGCTTTTTGTCAGGGAAAACTTCCTAACAATTGGAGCAGCCCCAAAGTGGATGGAATTCCTCAAGAATAGGAGAGTTTCTCCTGCTTAACAGTTTTTAAGCTGAGACTGGCATGGTGTAGAGAGAATTCCTTTCATGTACAGATTGGACTAAATGGCCATGAAGGTGTCTTTCAACCTTGAAATCTGGGCTCCTGGTACTCTAATATTCTATGTTTCTGTGATTGACTGATGGCTATTTCTCAAAGTCAAATGAAGTAGCTAAGGGCAGCAGTGGATGGATAGTATTAGACTTGGAGTCAGGAAGACCTGAGTTCAAATCTTGCCTCAAGTCTTTATTCCATCTGATCCTGGAGAAATCACCCTGAGGTCTCTCTTAGCCTTGGTATCCCCTTCTGTAAAATGGGAATAATAAAACCCTACTTCATAGGATTGTTGGGAGAGGTCATTATCATCATCATCATCATCTTCATCATCAAATCTATTAGAAGATAAAAAGTTGCCACTTCTGGGAATAGTTGGTCAATAACATTTATTAAGTTGCTACTATGTGCCACAACTACTGAGGATTCAAAAAGAGACAAAAGATAATTTTTGCCCCAAAGAGTTCACAAACCAATGGGGGAGACAATAGGCAATCACATAAGTAAAAACAAGCCAAATTACAGGATAAATAAAACTAATTAAGAGGTGGAAAGCACTAAAATTAAGAAGGGTTGGGAAAGGTTTCCTATAGAAGACAGGATTTTAGTTGGGACTTAAAAGAAGCCATGGAAGTCAGTGGGTAGAAATGAGGAAGGGAAGTACTCCAGGCATAGCAGACAGCCAGAAAAAATGCCCAGAGCTAAGAGATGGGATGTCTTGTTCATGGAACAGCCAGAAGGCCAATGTCACTGAATCAAAGATTACTTTCCATCGTAAGGTTGTTATAAGTCTATTGACTGTACATGTCAACATATTTAATGGCAAATTAACATTGAGGTATTATTCTTATTAGCAATACAGTAGAAATAATAATGATTCTATGTGACCACCTCTAGGTGTATTTACATCTTATTAAATCCCTAACATTTGTGTGAATTGGAATCACAACATTCATGGGAATCAATTGAGCAGATTATTTTTCTTTCTGATAGGAAAGGCTAAAAGCAGCCAGAGAGCACTGACATGAACATGGAATCAGAAGAGGAGGCAATAGATTCATGTAAAAAATGCTGTCATTTTACAATTTTCCTGAGAGCTAACCTTGCCAACCATCTCTCAGAAAATAAGAGTCATTTTGTGAAACTGGATTAATGGAGACCCACTTCCTATAACAGTTATACTGAACGCCATGTCAGCACATTCTTTTCTGACTTATTTGGAAGGCAGAACCAAGTATTTCTCTTTCTCCCCCATTTTTCCAGT
Organism: Bettongia penicillata ogilbyi; assembly: GCA_023548195.1. NCBI lineage: Eukaryota > Metazoa > Chordata > Mammalia > Diprotodontia > Potoroidae > Bettongia > Bettongia penicillata. The sequence goes on from JAJHZJ010000197.1 coordinate 8,649,730, forward strand.
AATCCATTGTGACATGGAAAGAACATTAGAGGAGTCAGAAAACCCGGGTGCTTATGACAATTGTGCACTTATTGTGCAGATCACTGGATATCAGTCTCTGCCTCTCTTTTTCCTGATCTATAAAATGGAATTATCTATTTCAAAGTACAGTTGCAAGGAAATGAATTTTTAAAAATTAAGATGATATATATGCATATAAAAGATGATATATATGTTATGTATATATACATATAAATATATATATTACATTATTATTGGGATTATTATTCAACCATCACAAGCATTTATAAAATGCTTATAATTTTCCAACAACTCTATCTGGTGCTGGGAAAACAGAAAAAAGTTCCTGTACTTATATTGGATGGATGGGAAAGGGTTGGAGGTTAGAAGTAGTATTTTTTTCATCAGTTTGTAAGCTCAGCATGCCCTCCCCTTAATAAAACCTTCCCAGAACACCCAAATGAGCTCTTCCTTTTTTGAATTCAGGTAAGCCAGAATATCTGGCTCTCTTATTTCACAAAACTGCCTTATCTTGTTTAGTTTTTGTATTTGTATCTCTAGAACTCAGCATAGAGCCTGACACATAGCAAGACAGGGATAGGAGAAGCATTTGGAGCATCTCTGACATAGTACTAAAGATAACACCTCTAATAGTCACCAATCTCTGGTCAGGGTTATCTATAGCCAGATAGCTAAGAGATCATATGCCTTTTGAATTCAAATTGTGTCAGGGCATGAGTCAACATAGGGACTCACCCCATACCCAGTGTTCCTCAGCCTACCTCCACTTCCCTGGAAGTCCCTTCAATGGAATGATAACAGATCTTTGCTTCCTTGCAAGTCTTCCTCTGCCTTCTGTTAGGATTGGATGAAAACTCCCCTTTGCCTTTCTCCAAAATAACTCAAGATTTCTATCAAGGCAGCTAAGGGATTCTCTTTCTTTCAGGAAGAATTTGATTTCCCCATAATTAAGTAAATATAATTTCCTCTCTCCCATATCATTAAAAAATAAAGCCGTCTTGATAATTCTTCCCCTAAACCCTAAGGAAAGAGTGGTCCAAGACATCTAGAGGGAAGAGACGTGCCAATTAATGAAGAACCAAACTGTTTCTCTGGAACATATTGAACCTTCTAGAGAAGCAAAAGGTTCAAGCATCTCCATGCAGTAAATAAGGTAATTCTATTATTCTGTTTAATAATAATATTTATTCCAATAATAGAACATTATTCTGTTTTTATTCTAATAGAATATTAAAGATTAATAGAATTCCTGGAGAGGGTCAAAGGAGACTATGCCTAAAACAGTCTCTCCTTAGCAGGGAAGACTTTTTGGAGGAGAAATCCAAGAAACTACAAGAAAGCTCTTCCCTTTTCTAGAGCATCACTGTTTTAACACAGACGTTGCTTCTGGGTGATGAGATACCCAACTCTGATAATTAGGAAATGTCTGACAAATATAGGTATGTGATAAGAAGTGTCAGTCAAATTCCTCCATTGATTACCCCAGAGATTACCCCAGAGGAAAACTGCTGATTTCCTCTCAATGTTAAAAGACCCTCTATCCCCAGCCAGGGATTAGTATAGATGAAGATCTGCTGTATCCCTCAGTGCTCTCTGACATACCAGCCATGTGGCTCACAGATCAGTACCAGAGAAGGATATGAATAAATCCCTACCCTCAGGGTATTCCTCAATATTGAATTATTGAATTAATGAATATTTCTTTCAAAGAAGATAGGGCTGACACCGAGCCAGGCAAAATAATCCTCTTCCAAAATCACGTTCTCATATATGAAAGCCATTGGCTGGCAAAGGAGCCCAAGTATTTAGAGGTAGAACTGGAGATCCCAGACTCTAGTAAAGTCCTAACCTGTTCATGAAGGGCATTAACACCCAAGTAGCTCATATAGGCATGATCTTGAATAAATACAAATAAATAAAGTTACATATAAAGTAGTTTGTGAAGGAGAGCACTAGTGGCTGGGCATTTAGGAAACTCTTCATGCAGAAGATGGTGCTTGAGCTGTATCTTATAGGGAGAGGGATAGAGAGGCAAAGGTGAAAAAGAGAGTGTTCCAGGAATGGAGGATGGCTAGAGAAGATAGAGATGGAGCTCCGTAGATGAGGAAAAGAGACAGGGCCAATCTGGCCGTGTCACATAGTGTGAGCAGGAGAGTAATGCATAATGAGCCTAGAAAGAGACTGGGGCTGTGTGGTGAAAGACTTTAAAAGATAAACCTAAAAGTTGTATCTCGTCCTAAAGGCAAGAAAGGGCTCCTGAAGTTTGTTGACTAGGGGACCGACATGGTCAGATATGCTGTTAAGGAAAACTTCTTTGGCAGCAGTGTAAGATGGATTGGAGATGTCAGAGGCTTGAGATAGGGAGATAAAATAGAAAGCTATTGCAATAATCTAGTTAAGAAGTGATAAGAGCCTGAGCTAAGGTAGAAGCTCACTCCTGTATTTGATGAGGCAATCATAAGAGGCCCCTTTGCTTTCTCATCATCACCCTTCCCTCACTTCATCTGTGATAACCATAAAGCCGCTCAAATCCAATCCTCTTGTCTAATGTGAAGCATCCTGTCCTAGACCAACCATTCCAGTGATCCAGAATCAGAACTGGAACACGATGAGATAAATACTTATGAACCACAAATACAGAAAAATACAATGAAGGTAAAATTCATTACTATTCCCTATAATTCAGTAATAGCAGCAGTGCTGGATCAGTCTTAGGCAACAAGAAAATAGCATGAATGGGTCAAAGTCTAGTCCCCTGGGCACCTAGGTGATACAATATATAGAGTCCTAGGCCTCAAATCAGGAGGACCTGAGTTCAAATCCCAACTCAGACACTTACTAGTTCCGTGATCTTGGGCAAGTCACTTAACCTCAGTTTCCTCAAATGTGAAATTAAGATAATAATGGTACCTACATCCCAAGGTTGGTGTGAGGATCAAATGAGATATATGTACAGTGCTTAGGGCAATGCATCATACGTAGTAAGTACTATGTAAGTGCTAGCTATTACTACTATTGTTGCTACTATTATTTCCAGAAGAGGCTTCTTTGCCTCATTAAAAGGAAGCTCTCTTGACCTATGGGCAAATAGGTGGCACAGCGGATAGAGTGCTAGACCTGGAATGAGGAAGACTCATCTTTATGAACTCAAATCCGGCCTCAGACACTTCCTAGCTGTGTGACCCTGTGTCATTTAACACAGTTTCCTCATCTGAAAAATAAGTTGGAGATGGAAATGGCAATCTACTCCAATATCTTTGCCAAGAAAACTCCCAAAGGGGTCATAGAAAGTCTGACACAACTGAAAAATATGACAACAGCAAAATCTCAGCCTGTGTAAATCAGATGCATCTTTTTATCACATAGGAAGTGCAGGTATTTTGTAGTTGAAGGAGCAGAAACTCAAAGACAAAACGAATGGGAAAACTTTTATCACACACGGGTTATGTGCCAGACACTGTGCTAAGCAATGGGGATATAAAGGTTTTTGAAAGTGACAACTTGTCTCAAGGAGCTCATGTTCTAATAATGTAATAAAACACATACAGCTGAGAGATAAAAAAAAAAACAGAGGAACCAGGGAGGCTGCCTGGCTACCTGGATGGAATATGAGATCAAGTGATACACAGTGATTAGAGCCAATCAATAGATAGAATGAGCTAAGTGGGCAAGTTGGTACATACTGTCACCAATCAACTGGGTTGGGCTATTGGACGGGTGCTCCATATATAAGTAAGGTAAATTCCCCAGTTACTGGGCATAGATTCATGAAGATCTAGGTATGGAGGTCCAGGTTTCAGGTCCAACATGGAGGGTGTTGGCTCAGTTGGGGAGAAACAAATCAGCAGTAGTAATGAGAAGATAGCAAGCAGATGGTAAAGGAGTTGCCCAATGTTACCCAACCAGCAAACAGCAGAATTCTGGCCCTCATCTTCTCACCTTTTGAATAATCTTTGCATTGCTCCGTACTAGGTTTTTGGAAAATAGGGATAAAGTAAAAGATCTGATGCTGTCTGCTAAACAAGTAAGAAAAGAATGTGCTGATAGAACATTAACCTTCCCTATCAGAGAGCCAGGGAGTTAATAAAATTCAGTCTTTATTGAAAAATATATTGTCATTACATTAGGTTCAGAACTATCAACAATACATGAAATGTCTAAACAATTCTGAACACTATTAAATTAGGCTGCTTCAAGTTTTATTATTATTGGCAAGAAAATTACTTTCTGATTGTTATCAGCCATAATCAAATATAGAACATGTTTGGAAAACTGCCTTCCATGGTAGTAATGTCTTCTTTTAAGAACTGTACAACATGTGACACCGGGTATCAATTTAAATTTCCCCTCACGGTAGCTGATACAATAGCATAATAAAGAACTGTTTGACAGCAGTGAACGTGTTTTTACTCAGTTCCTTTCAAATAACAGCAATGAAACTCCCCACTGGAAATGAGCAAACGTACTGTAGTACTGAAGAACAGAAAAGTATGGCCCGCTTCCCACACCCTTCTAGCCTATAGAACTCTTCCTTTCTAAAACAATTATCCCATTAGATGCAACCTTATCTATAACTATCTGTACCTGTCTGTTTATATCTACCTCTCTGTATATAACAGTGTGACTATGTACCCATAAAGGACTATTTGTATGAGGTGACAAGTTCACCTGAAGAATTCTTACTCTTCCTGTGGTACCCTCCCCACCTAGGAAGGGAGGTGTCACCAATCTTTTCTAATCACTTCTGTCTTCTTCCTACCAGATCTGATATACTCTCCAGTCATTGCCATCTACCTTGCTAGGAGGAAGGGGTGAAATTTGTGAACATGTATGGAATAGGGAAGGCAATATGCCAGCCCAGGCCCACCCAACAAAAAATCCAATTGGAAATCCCTTAATGGGAAACCCACTGTTCAGACTTTTTTCGATCTTGTCCTGAGAAGTTTATTAAAAATATTTGAACAAATTAATCACATTATTTTTCATTTAGTTCCAAGGTTGTTAGCTGTGGAAAAGATTCCAAAAATTTCACCAGGAATCTATTTTTTCCTATCTCCATCTTCTCTAGGTACTGCCACTACCGTTTTTCTCTGATTTCTCACTCTAAAGAAGGAAAATATCAATGATAAATTGTTTTGATAAAATTGATAGTATTTTATCTTAAGCTGGCTGCCGATAGGAATTAAATAACAATGTTAAAAACTTTAGAAGATAAAGATATGCTTTAGAACAGCTAATTTTCCCAGGTGAAAGAGAAGGGATGAGAGGATATCATCATTACAGCTATATAGTGTCTCTTTCCATTCAGTTACTGATAACTTCTGCTTGGTCTAGCACTCCTGATCATGGTAGCAGTAGTGGCAATAGCAATAGTGCTGTTCCTCAGACTTGCCTGTCATCTCTCCTTTCTTCCTACTCACATCAAGTGACAAGAGTCTCTTCCTGGGCAATTCTATCAAAATCACCACATCCTTGCACATTTTTTTGATCCTTATCTGCCATCTTCTTTTTGAGGGCAAGGTGAATTGTCTTTTCCATAGATGGTGAAACCTTCAAGTGTTCGTTACAAAGGCACTGGGAACTTTTTCTGAGAGCAGAAACTGATCTCCAAATGCCCAGGTAGATGTAGAAATAACTTACATAAACTACTTATGTGTTTTCATGTAAAATATTTCTATAATAGTCATTTTATACATGAAGACTCAAATAAAAAAAAGGGAGTGAAAAATAGTATGCTTCAGTCTGTCTTCAAATCATATCAGTTCTTTCTCTGGATGTGAATAGTAGGCTTCATCATTAGACCTTTGGAATTGTCTTGGATCATCGTATTGCTGAGAATAGCTAAATCACTTACATTTCTTTATCAGACAATACTGCTGTTACTGTGTACAATGTTCTCCTGGTTCTGTTCACTTCATTGGGTATCAGTTAGTGTAATTCTTCCCAGGTTTTGTTTTTAAATCATCCTGTTATGTTATTTCTTATAGTACAATAATTTTCCATTACAATTGTGTACCACAGCTTGCTTAGTCATTCTTCAATTGATGGATATTGCTTTGATTTCCAGTTCTTAGCCACCACAAAAAGAGCTGCTAGAAATAATTTTTTTACAAATACGTGTCTTTCCCCTTTTGTTGGATGACTTTGGCATATGGACATAACAGTGGCATTGCTGGATCAAAGGGTATGCATAGTTTTGCAGCCCTTTGGGCATAGTTCCAAATTGCTCTCCAGAATGGTTGATTGGATCATTTCAGAACTCCACCAACAGTGCATTGGTGTCTTCCCGTATCCCCTCCAACATTCAACATTTTCATTTTTTTCTTTATCATCTTAGCCACTCTGACAGGTATAAGGTGGAACCTCAGAGTTGTTTTAACTTGAATTTCTTGAATCAATAACTATTTAGAGTCTTTTTTTTTCAAATGACTATAGATAACTTTGATTTCTTTGTCTGAAAACTATTCATATCTTTTGACCATTTATCAATTGGGGAATGACTTGGATTTTTATAAATGTGACTCATTTCTCTATATATTTGAGAACTGAGGCCTTTATCGGAGATATTATTGCAAAATTTCCCCCCAGTTTTCTGCTTTTCTTATAATTTTTGTTGCATTGGTTTTGTTTGTGCAAAAATTTTTAAATTTTACATAATCAAAATTATCTTTTTTACATTTTGTAATGCTCTGTATGTTTTCTTTGGTCGTAAAGTCTTCCCTTATTCATAAATCTGATAGATAATCTATCTCATGATAGCTTGATCTACATAGGTATCACCCTTTATGTGTAAATCATATACTCATTTTGGCTTATCCTGGTATACTGTGTGAGATGCTGGTCTATATCTAGTTTCTGCCATCCAGTTTTCCAGTTTTTTCAGCAGTTTTTGTCAAAGAACGAGTTTTTGTCCCAAAAGTTTGGATCTTTGAATTTATCAAATACTAGATTACTGTGGTCATTTACTATAATGTAATTTATATCTAATCTATTCCACTGATAGACCACTCTATTTCTTAGCCAATATCAGATTGTTTTGTTAATTACTGCTTTACAATGCAGTTTGAGGTCTGCTATAGCTAGACCACCTTGTTTCAAATTTTTTCATTGATTTCTTTGATATCCTTAAACTTTTTTTCCTTCCAGGTGAATTTTGTTATTATTTTTCCTAGCTCTATAAAATAATTTTTGTTGGTTTGATTGGTAGAGCACCAAATAAATATTTAATTTAGGTAGAACTAGCTACTTATATTTTTAACCTGGTTTTTACATTTAGTAGTTGTGGGGCCATGGGTAAGTCATTTACTTAATTTCTATGAGCCCCAGGTAATTATTCCCTAATTTGTTTATAGTATCAATATACCTAGATCATGTATCCATTTGGACTTTATTCTTGTGAATGGTGGCAGGCATTGGTCTTGCCCAGTTTCCACCATGCTATTATCTAGTTTCCCCAGCAATTTTTATCACACAGTGAGTTCTTATCCCAGAAGCTGGAGTCCTTGGGTTTATCACACAGTATCTTAGGTGCCTAACATATTCCACTGGTCTATCCCTCTGTTTTTTAGCCAGTATTAAGTGATTTTGATGATTGCTACTTTATAACACAATTTGAGATCTGGTAGGGCTAGGTCACCTTCCCTAGCATTTCTTTTCATTAGTTCCTTTGATATTCTGGATCTATTGCTCTTCCAGATGAATTTTGATATTATTTTTCTAGCTCTAGAAAATAATTATCTGGTAGTTTGATTGGTATGGCACTGAATAAGTAAATTAATTTAGATAGGACTGTCATTTTTATTATATTGGCTCAGTCTACCCATGAGCAACTGATGTTTTTCTACTTACTTAGATCTGACTTTATTTATGTGAAAAGTGTTTTGTAAATGTGTTCACATAGTTCCTGGATTTGTTTTGGTAAGGAGACTCCCAGATATTTTATAGTGTCTACTGTAGCTTTAAATGGGATTTCTCTTTCTATCTCTTACTGTTGGACTTTGTTAGTATCCAGGTAATTCTCTAAGAAAATAAATTAGAAATGGATTTAAATGTACACATGTAGAAGAAGTTTACTTACACACACACAATCACAGGGTCTTTATTGATTTGATGATGATTTATAAAGAAAGCATTTAAAATTTTTTCCTTTCTGTTCATTTATGAGTTCATTATGCCCCCACAGCATGAACAATTCTTACAAAATCTTGTTAAAGAGGAAAGTTAATTTTTAATATTTCCATTCTACTCTATTTTACCTCATTATTTTCAATATTCTTATCAATTCATAACTTCCTTCTTGCTTGCCCTTTTATTAGCTTGTCTAGTTCTGATAAAGAGGCAATATCTATTACTGTCTTATTGTCTAGGTAGTTTTGCATTTCAGTTAACTTTTCCTTTAAGTGTCTACTTGATATGCCAATTGTTCCATTGCCTATGATACCTTTATGCATAATATAATTCCCCTTTTTATCTCTGCTAATGTTCTAAAACTTGGCTCACTTATAAATTGGAAGACGATAACAGAATGGATTAGAAAGCATAAGCCAAAAACATGTTGTTAGTAAGATGTGTATGTGAAACATAGAGCTTCATGCAGAGTTATTTTAAGGGTCTAGAGCAGAATTTATTATGCCTTTAGTGAACTCAAAAAAGGAATTATGATTTCAGACAAAGTAATGGTAGATATTAATCATGGAAATTATATTATGCTAAATGTCCTCATAGACAATGAGATAATATTATGTATGTGTGTGTTTGTGTATGTGTATGTGTGTGTGTACTCAATAGCATAACATCTAATAACTTAAAGGAAAACTTCATGGAATTACTAAAACAGTAGGAGATCTTTGTAAACAGTAACAACCACAATGTGTGAGGAATTTTTCTGATAGACTTAGCCCTTCACAGCAATGCAAGGACCTAAAGCCTGGTGTGGTAGACCTTTTCTGTTGGCCTTCCAGGCTATCTTGGGTTGGAAATCTCTTTCACTCTCTTGCTATGTGGCTTCTTTGTTTAGAGTCATTTTTTACAGATATTTTATGGGCTGTGGGGAGAGAGTTTCTACAGGCTCATCCTTTTACTCCACCATCTTGGCTCCACTGGTCCCCATCTCCCCTCCCCCGTTCATCATTTCTTATAGCACAATAGTATTCCATTACATTCATGTACCACAACTTGTTTAGTCATTCCCCAATTGATGGGCATTCCTTTGATTTCCAGTTCTTGGTCACCACAAAGAGAGCTGCTAAAAATGTTTTTATACAAGTGGCTCCCTTTCCTATTTTTATGATTTCTTTGGGATGCAGTCCTAGAAGTGATGTTGCTGGATCAAAGGTTATGCACATTTTTGTAGCCCTTTGGGTGCAGTTTCAAATTGCTCTCTAGAATGGTTGGATTAACTTGCAGCTCCACCAACAATGAATTAGTGTTCCAGCTCTCCCATATCTTTCCCAACATTTATCATCTTACTGTTTTGTCATATTAGCCAATCTGATAGGTATGATGTGATACTCAGAGTTGTTTTGATTTTCATCTCTCTAATCAATAGTGATTTAAGGCAACAAATAAAATATTTTAGTCAAAGTAAATATTAATGAAATTGAAAGCAATATAAACATTGAATTGGTAAATAAAACTAGAAACTGGTGTTTTGAAATATGGATGAACCCTTAGTTAGCCTGAATTTTAAAAAAATAAGAGAAAAAAAAATCCCTATAGTATAAAATGAAAAAGAAAAATTCACAGCATATAAAGAAGAAATAAAGGAATTTCTTAGAAATGTTTTTGCCCAAGTATATGCCAACAAAACTGAAAAGTTAAACAAAATGAATGCATATTTACATTAATATGGAATACTTAGATTAATAAAGCAAGAAGAAAATTTAAATAGCTTTATTTCAGAAAATAAAATCAGATCATACATATGACTTCCAAAGTCAGAAAACATCTGAACCAAATGGATTTGCAGCCGAATTCTGTCAAATGTTCAAATAATTAATACTAATATGGCATAAAATATTTTCTAAAATAGGAAAAGATGGAATATCACCAAATTCTGCCCATTATATAAATATGACCTTAATACCTAAATCAGAAACAGACAAAAGTGAGAAAGAAAAGTATTGACTAACATTCCTAATGAGCATCATCCCATAAATACTGAATAAAACATTACTAAAATGCTTATAGCAATGTATTTTAGAAGATTATCTGCTATGACCCAGGTTGGATTTATACCAGGAATTCAGGGTTGGTTCAATATTAGTAAATCTTTAAACATAATATACCATGCTAATAACAAAAACACTAAAAAACTTATGACTATCTCAATAAATACAGAAAATTTTTTGAAATAATGATACTCATTTCAATTAAAAACACTAAAATTCATAGCAATAAATTCATAATTTCTTAATACAGGAAGTAGTATCTATTTAAAAGCAACAGCCAGCATTATATTTCATTGACAAACAATAGAAATCTTCTCTGCTAAGGCAAGGACAGCTAATATCACCACTCATTTGATGTAGTTTTAGAAATGCTAGCTATAACAGCTAGAAAAGAAAAGGAAATTGAGTAAATAAGCATAGATGAAGGGAAAACAATTTTTTCCCCAGATGATATGATGATCTATTAAAATAACCTTAGAGATCTCACTAAAAATTAGTTGAAGCAATGAAAACTTCAACAAAGTAAGATATAAAATAAATCCACATAAATTGTCCACATTTCTGAATATTTCCTAAAGTCTCAGCAGGAAGAGATAAATTTCATTTCAGATAAATACAAAATGTTTAAGAGACCTTTACCTAAAAAAAAAATCAAACACATATAGGCACTATATAAATACAACTGCAAAGCACTGTTTACAAAAATAAAGATGTAATAATTAGAGCAATATTTAAGGTTGAGAAATACCAATATAAAAATTACTATATTGCCTTACTTAATTTACATATTGAATGCTATACCAATGAACTCCAAGAGTTACTTTAAAAATTAGAAAAGTAATAAGGAAATTCATATGGAGGAATAAAAGTTCTAGAGTCCCAAGCAAATAGTGAAACAAAGTAGGAAGGAAGGGGTCTAGCAGTACCTGACATGAAATTATATAAAAAGTAGTAATCATCAAAACTATTTGGTGCTGGTTTGGAAACAGAAAAGTCAATCAGTGGAACAGATTAGGTATGCAACATGAGGAAGCAAATGAGTAACATAGTTTTCAATAAGCCCAAAGACCCCAAATATCAGGGCAAGACCTCATTATTTGACAAAAGCTTTGAGAAAAAATTGGAAAGCAGTCTGGTAGAAATTAAATTTAGTTAACTTTGACCAATATCTCACAATATAAAATCTCATCGTATAGAATAATTCAAGGAAACTGAAATGTTTCAAAACTGTGGAGGGAAGAAGGCTCGTGTGTAAAGAAGAGATAGAGAGAATCATAGAAAATGAAATAGATGATGTTGATTACTAGTAATAAAAAGTTTCTTTACAAATAAAATCATAAAATTGATGGAGTAAAAATAATTAGGGACAGTGGATAAGGAGAAAAAAGTCTTTGCACTAAATTTCTATGACAGAAGTTTGATATACAAGATCTATAACAAAATGATTTAAATATACAATAAATGAAGCCATTCCTCAATGTATTATGATTTAAAGAAAATAATAGGTAGTTCTCAAATGAATAAATTCAAGCTATCAACAGTGATATGTTTTCTAAATGTGGTCCAAATCACTAATAACTGGATAAATGAAAATCTATAACTTTAAACTTTACAGAATGGAAATGACTTTCAGATTGGCAAAGATGACCAAAAAAAAAATCGAACTGGCAATTGTTGGAAGGACTGTGGGAAGACAGACATAATACTAGTATGTACTGTTAGTGGCACTGGGAACTGGTTCAGATATTGTGGAAAGCAATTTGGAATTAAACTATATATACCCTTTGACCCAGACATACAATTACAATGCATATATCTCAAAGAGATCAAAGATAGAAGGAAAGGACCCATACGTACAAAAATATTTATAGTAGTCCATTTTGTGGCATCATAGATTAGAAGGGGATTCATGTTATTTGAGAAATAACTGAAAAATGAATATAATGGAATATTATTTTACCATAAAAAATGACCAAAAGGATAGATTGAGAGAACCCTGGGAACACTTCTGTGATTTGATGCAGAGGGAAATGAGTAGAACATGAAGAACACTGAGTACAGCAACTACAATGTTCTAAAGAAAACCAATTTTGAAAGCTGTATGAACTCTGATCAATGCAGTGATCCAGAGGACTAATGGGGGAACATATCACACATGACATATAAGAGATGTGGGGAGTTCAAGGACCAGACTGAGAAAGGACTTATACTGAGATGATGACAATGGGATGAGAAAGGAGTGGTTTTGATTCGAGTCAATCATTCAAGATGTTTTGTGGAGATAACATCCATAACACTTGTCCAAACAAAACAAGGATGGCAAGGGAGAGGGAAGAGTCAATAGTGACACAAGTTTCTGTTTTTTATTTTAACAGGAAGAACTGTATTATAAAGATGGGGAATCAGTGGAGACAGGGAGGGAAAAAAGCAATCAGAGAAACAAGAGAATGAGGAGGATGTGGGATATCTTCGAAGTCAACAAGATGAGAGAGTATCCACACCAGGAGGTGACCAACAGCAGTGTGACCCGCACATAGAGGGAAAGGAAGATGAACACTGAGAAAATGCCCTCAGATTTGTCAGTTATATCACTGATGGTCTTAAAGAATGCAATTTCAAGAGAGTGATAGAAACGAAGCACATTGCAAGCAGCTAAGGAGAGTCAGTGGGCAGTGAAAAAATGGAAGGTATAAACCACCAACTCCAGAAGTTTAAGCATGAATGAGGAAAGGAAAATAGGATGGATGGTAGCTGGACTCATGTTAACAAGCATTTATTAAGCACATACTGTATGCCAGGTACTTTGCTAAGTATTGGGAATACAAACATAGGCAGAAAGTATAGTCCTTAACTCTGGAAGAAGACAGCACATAAAAGGAAACTTAAATGGGGAGAGGGGAAAGATGAAGATACACAGAGCAGAGGTGTTACGGACAAGGAAATGAAAGTGGACAGAGGATTGGGATCAAGAGAAGGTTTTTTTAGTTTAGGGTAGAAATAAATATGTGTGTGGCCTATTGAAAGGAACCTATGGAAAACGAGAAACTAAAGAGGCAAGAATGTGAACTCCTCGAGGGAAGGGACAGTTTCACTTAATTTTTGTCTTTGTATTCCCAGTGCTAGCACATAGTAGGTGCTTAATAGATCTTTGTTGATTGATGGATCATTTAAGTGATTAGTGAGAGAAAGGAAGAGAATGTAGGTCCAAATGTGGGATGGAATGTAAGTGCAGGAGAGAGACACAGTGAGATATAGTGAAAAGAACACTGAATTCAGAATCGGAAGACCTCTGAGTCAATCCATCTACTTGAACTTGGAAAAATCAACTAACCTCTCAGGGCCTTGATTCCTTCTCTGTAAAGTGATGAAAATAATGCTTCCATGGGGCTGTGAAAAAAATACTTTGAAACCTCTTAAAGCACAAGTAGGAGATGGGATCATTACAAGCAGTCCTTACTCCTACCTAGAGTGTACTTCATTCATCCTGTTCAATTTCATCCTACCAGGACAATAGGGTTTAGACAGCAAGGATATTTTGCAATCTGCCCTGCCTCTGCATGAATCTTGCCCAGGGAACAATAACCAAATTAATATTACCATTGCTACTGGAAAGAATATGACAGTTAACTGTCCTAGGACTTTATTCCAGGTAGGTAGGTCTGCCAGGCCTGGAGTCAGGAAGACCTGAGTTCAAATATGGCCTCAGATGCTCACTAGTCATGTGACTCTGGGCATGTCATTTAACTTTGTTTGCCTCAGTTTCCTCATCTGTAAAATGAGTTGGAGAAGGAAACAGCAAACCACTTCTGTATCTTTGCTAAGAGAATCCCCCATAAAGAATCAGACATGACTAAAACGCCTGAACAATACCAGCAAAATATCTTCATTCACAATTCCTATGACTACCTAGCCCTGAAACAAAGTTCCATTTCCTGACCTCCACTCCTAGTGCACATAGTATAATTGGTCTTTGAGGGCAGGAGCTATCTCATTTTTTGTGTCCCCAACTCTCAGGGCAATATCAAGATCCTAGACAATATCTAGACCTAGATCTAAACTTCACAAAACAAATTCCCTTAATAAAAGGATTTGTTCTGTAAAACTTGGACTCAGTCAAAAAGCCTAGAAGGTCACATGTGGTCTCACCTTGATAGAACAGAGTGAGTGCTTAATAAATGCTTATTGACTGATAATGTAATACTAAGAGATCTGAGGAGCAAGAGATTACTTCTACCTGAGGCATCAAGGAAGTCTTTACAAAAGAATTGGAATTTGAGCTTGACCTTGACAGATTGGGAGGATATCGAGTTGGAGAGATTTTACCTTTTCATCTTAGAGGACCCGGAATTCCTTAAGTTGATGCTCCTATAGCAAAAATGACTCCTTACATCTATTTAAGACTTTATGCTTTACAAAGCATTTTCAAACAACCTTTCTTGTTTGATTCTTCCTGAAGTCCTGGAAGTTAAACTGAGAATATAGGAAAATGGAGGAACAAAGTAGTTGTGACTTAAAGCTAGTCAGTGGTAGAGCCAGAATTAGAAAAAAATTAAAATGCCATCTGAAACAGCTCCTAATTGGCTAACATTCTGGAATTTTATAGTAAAACTAGTAGAAGTATGACTTATTCTTAGGATGACTTATTAAAAGTTTTACATACCAGAGGTAAGGTTTGGCATTACTTAGTGTAAAAACCAGTTTTTTTTTAATAGTTCTGTATGTTTTACTTGAAAATAAGTAAATTATTTGAAAATGGCATTTTGCAACCACAAAGCAACATACATAGTAGTTGAATCTGAAATCCCATAATTGAATAACATGAACCCAGATTCTGAGAAGTGACATTGTCTCTGTTTTGAAAGTTTCATGGTCTGGTAAAAAGCTGCAATTGGCCTTTGCTGCTTTTAGAATAACTCTGACACTTTCATGATTTCTTTTTGGCAAGAGAACTTCACAAAACTTGTGTCATTTCAGTATATTTTTGGAAGTGTCATCACACCTGAATTCAAGAGCCGCTGACACTAAAAAAAAAAGTTTTATGAGAAACATCTACTTTTTTCAATCTACAATTCAATGTTTTCATACATAGCAATGACAGGATCTGGGAAGAAATTTCTGTGACTAATTAGGTTTTAACTTGCCAGAGAGAAAACGGACATTGGCAGCCTATTGTATAATAGTGAAACAAAGTTTGAACTATATTGAACTTAATTTCCTTTTTACTGAAAGGAAAGAAAGATTAATGAAATATCCCCAAATCCATCCTGTTAGTTTTTATTAAATCAGCAAATGAAATTTAACCTCTAATTCTGTTACACAATCTTTTCCTGTAGATTAAGTTTCAACAAACATTAAGTGAGGGAGACATAGTCCTCTTTGGTATTTTCTATATGAAAATTACATTATTTCAGTCAACATTAGGTTACTTGGGTAAAAAGCCATGTTAAGAACAATTACATGTATGAAAACAAAAGGGACACAGATATTGTTTAGAATTAATGAAAGTTATCATCAGCTTATTACTGACTTTCTAGAAACCGTGTTGGGATGGTTCTACTGAATAATAGCACATATTTCAATAGTCTTTGCAAAGTTCTTTACACATATTCCTTCCTTTGAATAGCCTTTTGAAGTCTATAGATAATGAAAGTATTATTGTACCCATTTCAAAGAGGAGAAGACCAAAGCCCCAAAGGGGAAGGAATTTGCCCAAGGTCACATAGAAAGCAAATGATGAGATTATTACTAAAAACTAGGTCTTCACGGGATGATACCCTTAATGTGGCTGCTCAAGCAAAGTTTCTCAGAGAGGACTACATGGGTATAGTGGTCAATGATGGTAAGGATCGAATCCCCTTTGGGAAAGAGGTTTGTTCTTTCAGAAATACATGCCCCTGGGCAAACCCCATTTGCCCTGTGTTGGTCATAGTCCTGCCTCACAGGATTGTTACGAGGGAAACATTTTGTAAAATATTGAAGTTATATAAAAATGTGAATTATTATGCAGTCATTAAATGTGCCTTCTACACACCTTGGTTTTGTCTTTGTATCACACCACTTCTCTCATATATTGACTGAGGAAAATTAATTCAACCACATCATTAAAATAAATATTTTAGAAATGTTTAGTACTAAACTATTTGTGTGTGTATATCCTTATGTGTACATGTAGAAATTAGTAGATGAAATCATCGACTCCACAAAACTTCCCAACCCTCCTCCTAGACAAGAAAATGAGTGTGTGTGTATGCAACACACACACATTAATTGACAACAAAATGTTGGTGAGGAAAAGGGAATGCTTAACACTCCTTGGGTAGATTTTAAATTTCAAAGTCTTCTCTAAGTTGTTAAGATTTTAAAGAAATTTAATTTTTTCAACAATTTATGTATTGCTTATGATATACAAAGCCTTGTGTTACATTTTGTTCTTTTAAATAACTATCTTCCAAAACCTAAGGTTTAATTCCATTTAATACAGCAAATATTAAGAACATACTATATATAAAGTTCAATGTTGTCCTTTATGGAAGATATCCTTTCTCCCAAAGAACTCACTGTCTAGTACAGGGGTGGGGAACCTCCTATCTCAAGGCCACAGGGCCCTCTAGATCCTCAAGTGGCCCTCTAGATCTTTTGACTGAATCCAAACTTCACAGAACAAATTCCCTTAATAAAAGGATTTGTTCTGTAAAACTTAGACTCAATCAAAAGACTGTACCCAAGGACCTAGAAGACCTCATGCAACCTCGAGGGGGCAGGTTCCCCACCCTCAGTCTAATAGAATAGATAATGACAATAATGCAAGAGAGAATGTGAACTTGTATAGGAGCTAGAAAATGCTACTAGAGTTCTGTGTGTACAGTGTGTGGGTGTGTGGGTATGGGAGAGAATGGGAAGTGGAATGAGATCAGAAATACTTCATTAAAAAAGATATTTTAATTGAGTAAGGTAAATGTCAGGAGAAAGGAGACAATCATATTCCTTATATGCTATTTTTTGAAACTAGGGAAAATAAATAGCAAAATTCATTTAGAAGAAAAAAAGATCTAGCTTCTCAAGAGAAATAATGATAGAAGTGCAAAAGGAACATAGTATTACCAGACTTCAAACTATATTGTAATAAAGTAATCATGAGATTCTTTGGTATAGCCTAATAGATCAGAAAGATTGATCAGTGGAAGGGACTGGAAATCATAGTCCAGTCTTTGACATCCTCAAGAATATAAACTCCTGGGGTGAAAATACAGCTTCAGGGGAAATGGAAAAAAATTTAGCTAGGCTACACCAACATTTTACCCCTATATTCCACAATAGCTTCAAGTACTGGTGGACAGAATGGGTAGAGGCATTATGGTGGGAGGTCAGTTGTTGTGTTTATCCTTTGTTCTCAAAGAGGACCATGACATCAAGACGATGGCATGACTTGTAGCTGACTCTAATTTGAGTGATGGAAGACAAGGTCACCAACCTCACCTTCCTCTCCTGAGCCATCTGGGGGAGGTCAGCACAAGAACTGAGGATGGGATAATGGTCCATTCTGGCTGAAACAAAATATGTGAGTGGGAGTAGCACAAGATAAAGACATAATTGAGGTAGGTTGGATCTAGATTGTAAAGGGCTTTGGATGCCAGAATAAGGGATTACTAAAGCTATGGAGGAAGGTTAAGTAGAGGAATGACATAATCAGAGTGAATTTTTAGATCAAGAAATGAAATGGAAGAAAGAAGAAAGGATACAATGGGGAGGGGTAAAAAGAGGGGGAAGGAAGAGAGGGAAGGAAAGAAAAGAAAGGGAGAGAGAGATGGAAAAAGGAGAGGGATAGAAAGAGAGGGAGAGAAAAAAAGAGAGGGAAGGAAAAAGATACAGGATGGAAGAGAGAAATAGAGTGCTTTTAAGTGCTTACTATTTGCCAAGCACTGTACTAAGTGTTGAGGATACATATAAAAGTTTCAAGGACACTTAGGACCTTGACTTCTAATGGAGGAAGACAACACATAAATAAGGGAAAGAAGTGTGTGGAGGAGAACAATACCCACTTAGGGGCATGGCACAATAATATAAGTGCAGGGGGCATGATGGTCTGGTTTCCAGTTAGATAAGGCAAAAAAACCTATCCTATCAGAAGGCAAGTGCAGGGGTAGGAGGTAGGGAGTCCTACTCTTAGATAGGGTGGGAATTTTCAAAGAATGACTCCATTGCTGTGAGATTGCAAGAAGTCAGGCAGGAACATGAGATAAGGATAGAATTCAAATCTAAGCAAATGCAGCTAAACGCCCAAGCTGAGGTGATTACAATGGAGCACAGAGGTAAGGCAAAACACAAGAGTTATTACTGAGGTAGAAATAGTGGAATTTGACAATTTATTTGGATATGTGCAGTAAGAGAGAGAGATGATGCAAAAATGACTCCAATGTTATAAGTCTAGGAAACTTGAAGGATGGTGGCACCATTGACAGAAATAAAGTTTCCTCCAGACATATGTAGTTTATGAAAATATACTTGAAGTGCTGACATTTTAAACTATTGGACACCCAGAGCAGCATCAAAGAATATGGGATGAATTTACTTCAATGTGCTTTAAATCTTCAAGATGAATACTCCCAAAGAGAAGACATCATTATTGTGACTTAATCCCCTCCTCAAACAAACAAAAAGCTATTTATTTACTTAGATGTACCCCTGAGTTCAGTAAAGTAGGTACTTCTTCTACTGGAGTAAGGGACATCCAGAGATATCTTGGAGGCATATTGAATCAACTCACAAAAGTTCATTGTTAAATTATCAGTGTGAGCATCTACAACTCAGAAATCTGCAAATGAAACAAATCATCTTATTGATTTCTAGATTTTAGAAAGTGTTAAAGAAAACATTACTAATGCAGATTCAACTTGAAAGTGCATCAAATGTTCTTCTCTGCCCCCTCTTTGGGGAGCTGTTAAACATTTACCAACACACCACTGGAACAACCTATCCATACTTTCTTACCTTATCAGTTCTTGTCTATAAATCCTCTACAGAGGACTCACCTAACATGATACAGATCTTTCTTTATGTCTTTTACCATTCCTTGGGTACCAGGGGAGCTGTCCATCTATTATCCTTCATGCTTCCTGTATGGGCAACCCACTTTCTTTTCCTACTGTAAATTTCTTGAAAGATATCTTTCATTCCACTTCACACAAGTTACCACCAATAGCATGTTGTGTTCTACCTCTCGCACCCTACCTCATATATATTTCCATTGCATTTTGGATACCTTGCACTTTTATGATTCTTCGGACACTGTGGTATTCCATGCTTTATCATTATATATATATATATAATCACTAAGATTATATCAATTTTTTTAAGATGAGTTTTTATGTCAAGAAGGAGGTAGTGGAGGGTGAGGTTTTCATTGAGTCAATCAATTAACCTATCTCATTGAACACTACTTTTATCAGTTGAGAAGTCCCCATTAAATTAATCATTCAAAGACCTTCCAACTAGGTGACACAAAAACTCTGCTCAGACAGGTTGAAGGACTTGATTACCCCCTGTGGGATTTGTAGAAAATTCTCAATCCGGTTTGCAATTAGGATTTGAGAAAGGAAGGAAATACACATTTATTAAGGGCTTACTTAGTAGGATCCAGGCACCATATTAAGTGCTGGAGACATAAATACAAGCAAAAATAAAAGGCCTGTAATTTGAAGAGATTACATTTAATGGGGGGAAACAAGACACAAAAGAGAGCTTGAAAGTGGTAAGGGGCATTGAAGGGATAAAGATACCCAATGAGAGAAAATAATAATAAAGATTAGAAAGTCATCAAGAGGTCCAAGAGAAGAACGAAGTTTGGATGATCTGATTCCCTTCACAAATTGGAGGCTCCAGGAGGAGTTCACCAGTGGCAAAAGAGGGGTATTCCACAATGAGCCGGCCCCCAAGAGTGGTAGGATATTCCCTGAGGAGCGCCCAGGCTTTGAGGGAAGTTCCAGGCTAAGACAATAATGGAGTCATGCATGATTGTGAAATCTAGCATGTCAAGAACAGGTTGGTGTTCAGTTGTTCAGTCATGAGTGACTCTGTGACTCTTTTTAGTGGGAATTAAAATCCCATATGAGATTTTCTTGGCAAAGATATTAGAGTGATTTGCCATTCTCTTCTCCAATATATTTGGCAAATAGAGGTTAAGTGACATGTCTAGGGTCCTACAACTAGTGAATGTCTCAAGCTGGATTTGAACTCAGATCTTTCTAACTCTAGGCCCAACACTCTATCCATTGAGCTATTTAGCTGAACCATCAGGAACAGGGCTGGGAAGGAAATGAGCATCTGCCAGCATAAAGGAGAGGTATCCTAACCAACCTCCAAAGAAGAAATACTTTAGGGAAAGAGAGGAGGAGAATGACCTCATCTCTAGCTTTTTGTCTTGGTCCCTCAAACTCCCCAGACCAGAAAAGAACCTTATAGATTTATTTATCTCCAGAATGGGAGCCAACAACCAGCTAGACACCCCGAAAGATTATTTCAGGAGTCTACAAGAGCTCAAGAAAAGAAATTTTATTATGCCTAAGAGTAATTACTGCACAAAGAGTAGAAAAGGACTTCTGTCACTAAGTGTCTATAAGTTTCCCCCTGTGCTTTAAGCCCAAGCTTACTTTTCCTCGGAACTCTGCTTGTATTAGTGGAAGAGTGTGTCACAGACTTTTGGGAGAATATTTGTACCAGCTGTCCTTACTGGACTATCTTAGCCAATATTCCCTTTTAAAAGCTAATTAAGTCTAGCTAACTAATTAATATTGACCGATAATGGGGTTTTTTGCCTATTCAACTGTATTTATAGTTTTGAAACTAGTCATTCTTCATCCACTTGACTTTTCCTGTATAGATGTTCAGTCAATCTTCTGGGAACAGTCATAGCTAATATTGAGAAGGCAGTATTAAAAAAAGTGGCTAAAGAATTAAAATGCTACCATTGTTTACTTCTAACTTGCCAGTACTTGGGAGTCTGCTAAACTCTAATAACTGTATAAAATATTCCAAGTGATTGCCAAGAAAGTAGATCCTGCCAATGTTCCCAAACACATCTTCTGGAACTGATTACCCTTAATCCTTTTGAAAATGTATAAATAAAACGATGCCAAGACTGATGGACGAGCTGGGGTACCTACTTATGTTTCTAATACAGTGCCCCCCTTTTTGTTTTGAACAAAGTATTCTCCTTTTAAAAACTAATTTAACTTGACAATAGTCAAAGGAAATCAGACTTCAGGGAGATGAATGCTCTGAAGTATGTCAAACCAAGTCATAGACTATAGAAATCTACTACAGCCTCCCCACTCCTTCCAAAATGAGTATTTAAATTTTTGGTAACAAGTCTTAAGAAATACATTATTTGATTTTATAAGAAGAATGCTCTTAATAAAAGCATCTGAATTTACTTTGTTTTTTGCATTAACTCCTTCCACTCTAGTTGTAACTCCCATCCCAAATATTAATCTATATGCTATTGGAAAGCAATGATTAACTATCTAGTCCTCTACCTCCCTCACACAGAAAAAGTCCTCAGAGTCAGAAAGAAGAATCCTTAATACATAGATAATCTAAAGAGTTTAATCTAAAGAGTTATCATTTCCTCTGCTGCAACTGAACTTATCACATTTACATCATCAATAGTGCCACATCCTGAATTAAACTGTATGCCGTGTATGCAATTAACTAAAAAAAAAAAGTCTGTTCTTCATCAAAAATGTCTAGCAAAACTGGGTAGGTGGAATTACTCTCCCCTGATGATCAATAAATAAAGCTTGTTGGTTTTTCTCAGTTTTATGCCTCTCTCTACACAATGCATTGTTAGAACAGGAAGGATTTAGTCAATTCCAATTGCTGTTCAGTTATTTTCCAGTTGTGTTCAACTTTTTGCGACCCCATTTGGGGCTTGCTTATCAAAGGCACTGGAGTGGTTTGCCATTTCATTTTATAGACGAAGAACTAAAGCAAATAGGGTCAAGTGACTTGCCCAGGGTCACATAGCTTGTAAATGTCTGAGGCCAGATATGAACTGAGGAAGATGAGTCTTCCTGACACCAAACCTTGTACTCTATGCATTGCACCATCTAGCTTCCCCTTAGTCAATTTTACCAACGTGCTATGTAGGACTAGACACAGCCTCTTTCTCCCTGACAAAAAAGATGGTGTTCAGATTTACAGATACTTAAATACACATCTTGTAGGTTTTCACATTTTAAAGAAGAAAAAACCTTCTAAGAGCAAAACGTTTGACTTTCAAAGATTTTTTAAAAGGTATTTCATAGATTTTATAGCCAGAAGGGCCTTCAGAAATCATCTAGTCAAAATCCTCTTTTTCACAGACAACACAGAAAAGGGGAAGTCACTTGCCCAAGATCACACACCAGGCTTGTGAACTCAGATCATTCAGACTGCAAAGTCAAGTGTTCTTTTTGCTGCGCTACTCAGCCTAGTTTACAAAAAGCAGCAATTAAAGAACCTGTGGCAATCATTTCTGCTACCTCAAGAGAGTTCAGGAGCTCTGGCAAGAAAAAAAATTGGGAAAGAGTAGGGGAGGGAAGGAGGTGCCATTTAAAACACACTCTGGAATGAGTCATTTCAGACACAAATTGACAAAAAAAAATAATAAATTGGATGTGCAGTTTGTTATTTTTCATCATGAATTGTGGCATCAAGACTTAATGAGAGGGTAGAGACATGTTGTGCTGTTCCTTTGACTGCCCCCTTCTCAGTCACTGCTGGATTAGGTATAAATCTTCATTTAGTGAAAGAAACCAATGAAGTCAGCATCAATGAGTAATGCTTTGGCTATTCCTCTCACTGGGGATGCAGGCGGTTCCATCTTGCAAAGAAGGGGTGATTTTTAACCTACTTTTCTCCAGCTGGTATTTGGGAGATTCAAAATAAAAATAGACTGGGAGGTCCATGGGTTAGAGAAAAGAGGTATAATTATAAAATAATGAGACAGACTTTATAGCGATTAATCCAGAGTTTACATGCTGGGACAAATTATAGAATCTTTGAGTTGAAAGACAGCTCAAAGGTCATTTAGTCCAACTATAACCTATTGATTCCCCCTATGGCTTTTAGCCTTTTCTCGGGCATTTCAATATGTAGAGCTCACTAATTTGTAGATATTTCTTCTCTATTTTTTGATAGTTTTAATTACTAGGAAGTTTACTGTATTGATCTGAACTTGCCACTGGGTATTTTTTCCATTTATCCTAGGTATGCTCTCAGAAGGCAACCTGACTAAAGATTATCTCTCTTGCCCAGGAAAAGTCCTCAAGTTATCCTGAAAAAAACTATGAAATCTTTTCCTTCCCTCAATCCCACAAGTCTTCTCCTTTTTAGGCCAACCCTAATCTATTTTACAGAATCATAAGATGCAAAGATGGTTGTTACCTGATGAGTTGTTACTCATCTGCACTGACCCCCTCACTTAATAAAAGAGAAAACTGAGGGTCTCAGAGATGATATCTTGCCTATGACTTCAAAGTGACAGAAATAATATTCAAAATAAGGTATTATAACTTTATGCCCAGTCTTCTTTCCACTAAACAAATCTACAACTTTTTAATGGATTGTTGTCAGGCATGATCTTACATTGCTATACCATATAGGTTACACTCCCTCTAAATGCCCAATAGCTTATCAATATCTCTTCTAAAATTTGATACTCAATATCAGATGCAATACTGTAGATGAGGGCCAGCAGCAAAGGATGAGTGAATATTCACCTTCTTCCTTCTGTATATTAATCATTAATCAGTATTCTTCAAAGGAGTCACACTAGCACATGAGACATTTAGCCCAATGAACATGCCTTTGCTCAGAATATTTTTGGAGTTTGCCTTGGGGACTTCCTTTGGATCCAGTTTAGAAGTCAAACAAGAGTGAAAATCTCATCCATTTTGGAGAGTAGTGGAAGCTATGTAGTGATTCACATAAAGTGTATAACGTTTGCATTTCTGGTATGGCCAAGAGATTATTATCTGAAGAGGAGAGAACTGAATGCTTAGACAGTAGTTCTGAAAAATATCTGAGAGGTTTTAGTGAGCTGCAAGCTCAGTGTGAATCAATAGTATGATATAGCAATCTTGGATATACTAAGACCTTTACTTACCCTTTAGTACGTGAGAATTCTGCAGGATCCTAGGTCACCATTTTCATTACTGGTTCTGAGAGTCTTGGACTAGAGATATAAAACGTTTGCATGGAAGTCTTTTTTTTGTTTGTTTCTTTTAAGTAAATTCTTGATCTTTTTCTTCATGATTTGATTTTCTCCCCTTAAGAGTTTAGTGCAGTCAGTCATGAGGGCACACTCTATACCTTGAGATCTTACCTACATAACTATATAAACAAAATGAATATATATTGTACTCAATGTACTAATTTCTCAAATTGTCTACAACATGGTGCTCTTGAGAGTTTCTACCCCTGGGAGTCATACGCCCTGAATTTACCTTAGTAGCAACCACATAATTCTCCAACAACGTGCCATACATCAGACAGCTCAACACTGCCCCTGTGCTTTCTATAGGTCATTTAACTGATACTTGTAGTTTACTTTTTATACAGCTCTACACAGTTTACAGGGTTACTTTCCTTGCAGCAAACCTGGGAAAGAAAGTATGAGTATTACTAGTTCCATTTTAAAGACAAAGAAAATAAGACTAGTAGGGATGAAGTGCTTTTCCTGGGACACAAGTTACTTTAAGTGGGGAAACTGAAACTTAAAAGAGGTCTTTGGATTGCAGGTCCAGTACTCAGGGCACCACCCTGTATACCTTGCTCACACCCACAACATGTACAGCAGAAAAGTCACAAATCTGAGACCAAAAAGCCAAAGTAATGTAAACCTCAACTTTCCACTATTTGAAATCTTCTCCCTCTCTCACATAGGATGTTTTCTCTCCCAGAAACACTCACACATGTCCTTACTTAGTGTAGCCTTTTACTCTAAGCCAATGGAAAGGAAGCATTTTGGAAGAGCTAGATCCCACTTCATTTTTCTACTGATTGTCATTCAACTCTATTTGAATTACTATTACTTAGTAAATGAGAATGAGTCTCAAAGACTAAGGAGATTGCCAAAAAGGAGCTGGCAGAGTTAGCCCAAAGTGTTCTTGTAATCTAGTCTCCCTCATCATTTCTTTTGCAGTAAAAGCTAAGGAAAGCAGCCAGGGAGAAATATGTGACCACGTAGAGTATATTGTAAAATATAAGACCAGAATACCCTAAAATCCATAATGATAAATGTAGCACAAGGAAAACATAGCTATCCAATATCAAGCAAGACGCTATCATGTTTTTTTCATCAATATTATATACACATATATTGAGAGAGAGGAAATGTCTAAATTTCACCAAGAGCTTATTATGGTTAGAAGCTTATTTTTTTAAATCAATCCAAAAATCATTTATATTTATATTTATATATGTATATATATATAATATTTCAATGGGGCTGTGATCTCATTGATATGGGCAATAGAATACGTGTCAACCCATCCATGTCTTCTCATCCTACAACTCTTAGCCAGATCCTCCCAGAAATCCTCCACAGGTGGTCCAGCCAACAAACTAGAAGCCTTCGTCAAGGGATTTTGACATTGCATAGGTATAAGATGTACACAAGCTGTACATCTGTTGTACCTTAGACTCATTAAATGATTGGTGCCCCTTCTTCCAGTCCCAGGTCTCTTTCTGACCAAAAACTATCTTTACTATGACATTGATATCTATTTATGTTCATCATATTTCTCTTCATTGTCCAAGGGATGATCTGCAATTTTAATTCCTCGGAGATTATGACTGATTCTCCCATTAAACGATGTTTCTTGCTGCCTCTAGACACATGATTCATCCAGCTAAAGTAGTCACATTATTTACCTTTCTGAAGAGAATCTGTGAGCCATCCTCTGTTTTAGCAGCAACTTCTTTATTTGTGGTTTAGTCATTTTCAGTCATGTTGGACTCTTGGTGACCTCATATGGGATGTTCTTGGCAGAGATACTAGAGTGGTTTACCATTGCCTTCTTCAGTTCATTTTACAGATGAGGAAACTGAGGCAAACAGAATTAAGTGACTTGCCCAGGGTCACTCAGCTGTTAAGTGACAGGTCAAATTTGAACTCAGGTCCTCCTGACTCCAGGGTTGGCATTCTATCCATTGTTCTACCTAGCTGCCCCAACTTCTTTATAGTTTTCATTTATCATTTTATTCATGGTGAAAATATGATTTAGCTCCTCCAGTAATATGTTGACTCAGTGGTTGACATTCCCATTTACAGTATTTATAACATGGTCTAAAAATTGTGATTGTTAACATTATTTATTCCTTTTTCTGCTACCATCACTTAAGAAGTAGAAGGGAACTGTATGGGACCAAGGATAGGAATAAAGTGCAAAAAGATTAAGAAGAAAAGAAAGACTGAAGAGAAGGAAATAACAAGAAAAGGAAGGTAGGGAAGAAAGGAAAAGGTTATAGAAAGAGATGAGAAGAGGAAAGACGTGAATAGGCATGTCCCTAGTTACTTTACCCTGCAATTGCAGGTAGAAGGGACCTTAAAGATCTCCTTATCTGATTTCCCATTTCCCATTTTACTAATGTGAAAACTGAAACTCGGAGATTAAGTGATCTAATCACTCGGTGAGTGGAGCTCTGGGCTTAATCTGGAGGACCTAAGTTCAAATTTAACCTAATACACTTACTATGTGTGAGTCTGAGCAAGTCACTTAACCACTGTTTGCCTCAGTTTTGTCATCTATAAAATGGGGATAGTAAAAACACCTACCTCCAGGGTTGCTGTGAGGGTCAAATTAGATAATAACTGTAAAGCGCTTAACACCGTGTCTGGCATAGAGTAAATGCTATACTGATGTTAACTATTATTGGTATTACCATTATATCTTGAAACAAATGTCCTGTATTTCCATGATCCCCTTTAGGAAACTCCCTAAATTCTCACATCCTTCAATTTGAAATCTTCAAATAGTTGGATTAAAAACCCTGGCCACAGTCATGAAGGAGCAAGAGGGGAGAGGAGTAAGAGTTGACACATGATCTATGTCTTCTCAACACTGAGACAACTGAAGTATCAATTCAGTCAAATATTCAGTAAGATATTATAATTAGTCATTGTCCGTCATTAATTATTAGTCGTAATAATATGAATAGTATTGACTGACCGTTTAGCTGAATTGACTAAATCAGGCCAGTTTGCTGGTATCATATAAACTCAACTCCAACAGGTGCCGCAGCCGCAGATAAAAGGTCCCACACTGAAGTACACTCTCCCACAATAACAACACTGTAAACACACACACAGGCAGTGTGATATATTAGAAGAGTACTTAGTCTAGAGAACTGGGTTCTAGTTTTGGCTTTGTCTTTGCTTTCTGGAGTGACCTGGAGCAAATCACTTCACTTTTGTTCTCTATAAAATGAGAGGTTTGCACTAGATGTTCTCTTTTGACTCCAACAATCTGCATATGATTCTATGAAAATGCTTGATACTTTGAGTCAAAAGACTTCTTCTTTTTTTTTTTTTTTTGCTTCAGTAAGGATTCAATTCAAATCCTTTAATGGATCTCTGATCTCATCAATGTGGACATTTTCTCTGAATATGTAAATCACAACCAATTCATAACCTATCTACTTGTATGTGGTTTCCCAAGATCTGGCTATAGGACGTTCACCCAACATACTGGAGCCTTCACTGCTTTCTCTTGATATTGCAAAGATCTCAATAGATCATGCAGACTCCCTTTCAGTGATCTTTTGATCTTGCCATATGATCAGCCTATATTTGTTTTTGCTCATATAGTTCTTTGATGTCATCTTTTCCACTATTCTCCTTCATAATTCCTTATTTGTAATCTGTGGCAAACTTTCCACATAACTGTATATTTCCTCATTGTCCTTTGGGTTAGATCATGTACAGTTTTGATCTTTGCAGACTCCATGACTTACAACCATGCATCACTTGAAGAAAGATATATTATTTTAAAGATAGATCTATGTTGCAGGGAGAATCTTGTTGCCATTCAAAGAACTTTGAACATTCCCAAAGGGAACACAGTCCACATTCCTACTTTTCAATTCTGGGTGCACTCATTTTTCTGTTTGTAATATATGAGGAAGGAAGGAAGGAAGGAAGGAAGGAAGGAAGGAAGGAAGGAAGGAAGGAAGGAAGGAAGGAAGGAAGGAAGGAAGGAAGGAAGGAAGGAAGGAAGAGAGAAACATAGATGATGGGTAAGAGGGTAGATGGGTAGGTGAGTATATGAACTGGTGCACAAGGTACTGGTAGAATAGGCATTTAATAGATGAAACTAAGGGTACAACAGATGAAATAAAGAAAAGATCTGCAAAGATTTTTATAATATTCTTGTCATTATAGAGAACAACAGAGCCATAATATTTTGATTCTAATATTACAATATAGAATATACATCTCAAATAAATGGAATTAAGTCTGAATGAAATGAAAGTGGCTTAAAATAGTTGGAAAAGACTAAGTATATGTAAAAGAGTTCCATGATCATTAAGGGCTGTACTCTCAAGGTATCTAAAGTAGAGAAAGACACCAAGTCTTTGAAATAATCTCTAAACTTTTCTCCTTTTTATTCTTATTTCTACTGATATCTTGTTTTGATATTACCTTCATATCTTGAAAATGTTCTGCCTCCATGACTTCTGAGCAAATATTTTTTTAAAGAGAGAAAAAAAATGTAGTTCAAAGACAACCAATAGACCAACTGTGGCTGACACTACATGCAATATTCCACACCTATAACCCCACCCCCCACACATATCTGTGTGTGTTCATCCTTCAGTGCCAAAGAAGACCATGCCATCAGAGAAATAATGACATGACTTGCATTTGACTTTGTTTTGAGTGAGGGAGGGCTGTGCAGGTCACCAGCCTCACTTCTCCTCCAGTCATCTGAATCCAGTGACCAGACATTCATCAGGATGACTGGAGAAGACCCAGGATGAGGCAATTGGGGTTGAGTGACTTGCCCAAGGTCACAAAGCTAGTGAGTGCCAAGAGTCTGAGGTGAAGTTTGAACTCAGGTCCTCCTGACTCCTGCACTGGTGCTCTATCCACTGCACCACCCAGCTGCCCCTCACACACATCTGTAAAGACAAGAGGAAGGCACATTTTTAAAAACTCACTTCTTGAGCCAGTTTTGCTTATTATAATTACACAGAATTCAGCTTGGAGAGTTTTTTTCCCTTTCTTTTTACATTGTTGTAGCATCAGGAGCACCTTGGCAAGGGGAAAAGGTAGATCTTTCCAGTGAGTATGAAAGTAAACATAAATCAGATTTATATGATGGTACAATCCTAACTGGGCAGCCAGTTGGTATGGTGGATAGAGTATTGGGCCTGTAGTCAGGGATACTCATTTTCCTGAGTTCAAGTCTAGGCTCATATTCTAACTATGTGATTCTGGGTAAGTCACTTAACACTGTTTACCTCAGTTTCCTCATCAGTAAAATGAACTGAAGAAGGAAATGGCAAATCACAACATTGTCTTTGCCAAGAAAACCCCAAATGGGGTCACAAAGAATCAGGCACCACTGAACAACTGAACAGTAACGCAATACAGGTGTTTATTAATCAGAATTGGATTTAAATAATCATCGTCTCATAGGTGGGCAGAGCTTGAAGAGACTTTAGAATCATATAACCATAGCAGGAAGGGATCTAAGAGATGATCTAATTCATTGTCTTTATTTTATAGGTAAGGAAAGTCTAGCTTTAAGTTCACTTTCAAAGTATCCATAAACTTGAGAAAGCTAGTGATTTCTTTTTAGGAGCTCTACTAAAATAAAAACCTGCCCCTTAAAAGAACCATGCAGAAAAACCTCAGAAGAGAATTGCAAAGACTTATACAAATGCTTTGTCCCACATACATACCCTGGCATCATCATAAAGGGTGTGCAGTAAACCAGAAATATGAACAATATGGAGATGATGTCTTATTTAATGTTTAAAAATCTATCATAGGTTTTTAATTAAAGCTAAGAGGATCTTGGTGGAGCCTTTTCTTTTACAGTATATGTTTACCATGAGATTAATTCTGACTGATTGATGGGTGGGTGGGTTTATGTAAGACTTTTTCAGAATATTCTCTTTGGAAACATAGACAACCTTTCTCATATTATAATGATGTTCAACCCACCAGAATTATTCAATGAATTTTATTTTAGTGAGAAAACCAAAAGGTAACAGTTCATATTTTTTAACCTCAGAAAATTTTAGTAATTTTCACTGGCAAATTCCCTTGCCTGTTATGCAAGTAATATTTAAAGGAAGTTAACAGTTGTAGCTCACATTCCTATGGAGCTTAAGAATGTATTAAGTGGCCTCCTTGCATCAAGCCCATGAGGTAGATAATACTAACATTGTTATCCACATCGGAGGAAACTGAGTCTTACAGGTTTAGCGACTTGTCCAGGATCACATAGGTAGTACAGATAGAGAGGGATACTGGACCTTCTGTAATTTCATTACTATAAGGAACAATGATCCTTCTGGATGAGAAAACACCCTCTGTCAATGCAGGTCAGCTACATCTTTGAAACAGCTTGAGTGCTACCAGAGCATTGAGAGGTTAAAAGATGTTCCCAGGGGCAAACAGCCATTATGAATCAGAAGCAGGGTTCCCTGGCTCCAAGGACAGCTCTTTATGAAGCGCTAGGGCTGCCTTTCACATCACCGGAAAGAGTCAGAATGGAGACTTCACCCTAGATGTACTTGCTCCAAATCCAGTGTTCTTTTGACAACATTGTGTTGATCATTGGGATTGCTGTTGATGTGTGCCCAGCTGGATCACATTTTTGGTTCTCAAATCCCACCTCAGACACTTACTAGCTGTGTGACCCTGGGCAAGTCACTTAATCTCTGTTTGCCTCAGTATACTCATCTATAACCTCCCAAGGTTGTTGTAAGGATGAAATAATACAGTAATCATAAAGCACTTAGGCACAGTGCCTGCCACATGGTAAGCACTATCTAAATGCTGGCTATGAACAAGGTCAGAACTTACTTAGTGTTACCAGATTGGTGGGAAAGATGCATTTGGAAGAAATCAATGGAATCAACATTATGAAAGGATTCTCTACTTTAAATATTCTCCAAAATTTATTTAAGTTGGTCCTTTCTGTTACATGTAAATGCTTTTATTATTATTATGTAGTTAGAGGAATACAATCTAATGTAGTGGATACAGAGTTTGCCACCGAATCAGGGAAACTTTGGTTGAAATCCTGACTCTGACACATACTACCGGGCAAGTCACTGAACTTTTGGTGCCCCCAGTCATCACTCTCTAAGACTATAAACTGCAGATAAGGGACTGGGATTGCTTAATCAGTGATCACAGGTTCCATTCCAAACTCTGGGAATAATTAATTTATAGAATATTGGAGGTGGAAAAAAGCTAAGAATGCTAGTGTAAGGAAGGAAAAATTTGATTCTCACTCATCCCAGTTCAAGTGATATAGAACATAATATTACACACCAACCTAGTTATTTCTACCTTTTATCAAGTGGTTTCCTTCTCTTAGAAGATCCCCTCTCCTCTTCTTCAGTTCTTTCAGGCAAAACTTGAATGCTTTCTTTCTCCTTCTTGAAACTTTTTCTGAGTGGTCTTTCTCTTTTCTGGTCTCCTATAGCATTTATAGTTTGCATCTCATCATTAACATATTTAACCATCTTGTGTTGTTTCTTATTATTCCATGGTCGTTATATTCTCTGGATTAGTCAAAACAAAGTCAAGTGCAAGTCATGTCATCATTTCTCTGATGTCATGGTCCTCTTCGAAAACAAAGGAGGAATATAACCTGTGAGTAGACCGAGTTGCCTAAGTGGGGACTCAGCTAGCTAGGTAACTCCTCTCCTTCCCTCACCTTCCCTTCTCTCCCCTACCTTCCTCTTTCGTCCCCTCCTCTCCCCCTTCTTTCTTTCTTTCTTGTCTCCCCTAAAGCCTTGGACCTGGTGCACTCTGAAGCCCGTGGATTGAACAGTGAACCCAGTCTCCACTCATTGGCTCATTTTGGACCCTCTTGGCTTAGGGTGAATGTCAATAGTGTGATTTTTCTATTTATTTTCTTTTCTATTAAAGGGGACGTCCCCTGACTACCTTTTAAAGAGACCTATTCACTGAATAAGTGAGTACCTGAAAAAGCCTTAGCTTAAAAGGCCAAGGTCTCCCATTGCATCATAGGTCATCTCCAGTCATTCTGATGAGTATCTGGTCACTGGATCCAGATGGCTCAGGAGGAGAAAGTGAAGCTGGTGAACTTCACAGCCCTGCCTCAGTCAAATCAAAGTCAAGTGCAAATCATGTCATCATGTCTCTAATGTCATGGTCCTCTTTGAAAATGAGCAGCAACATAGTAGTAACTGTGTCTTATGCTTTTCTTTCCATCCACACTTAATCCCAAACACCTAGCACAATGTCAGGTAGGTACATCAAGTAAGCGTTAATTGAATTATCATTTTTTAGTCATTTTCAGTAATGCTCAACTCTTCATGACCCCTTTTGGGGTTTTCTTGGCAAAGATACTAGAGTGGTTTGTCATTTCCTTCTCCAGTGGATTAAGGCAAACAGAGGATAAGTGATTTGCCCAAGGTCCCGCAGCTACTAAGTATCTGAGGCTGGATTTAAACTCAGATCTTTCTGACTCCAGTCCTAATGCTCTATCCATGGAGCTACCTAACTGCCTCGTAGGCAAACAGGATTAAGTTATTTGCCCAAGATCATACAGCTAGTAAGTGTCTGAGGCCATATTTGAACTCAGGTCCAGTACTCTATCCACTGAGCCACCTAGTTGCCCTCCTCGTTGAATACTTGATCAATTAAATCAGTCAAGCTGGACAGTTATTGAATGGTTGTGCCACAGAGGTGAATACAGCTTCAGTTGTCCAGGGTCCAGCACATCGGATCCTGCCCCTATTTATTGTGGAAAGTGACATCTAGTATTGCATTTGTTTTTATTTTCTATGTGGTTTTAATCCATTAATATCTGCATATATATTTTTACCATATTTTCAACAGACACTAATATTGGAATGTTAGATCTAGAAAAGCCTTTTCAAACTGGCCAGCTCAGATCTCTTACTTTATATATGTAAAAACCCTGTGACCCAGGTGAGAATTTTCTCTTCTGATTAGGATTCCTAGGTCTCCATTCATGGTTACTAATTCTATTTACTAGACAAACCTGAGTGTCAAGAAAGGAAATTAGCCTCTTTTCACAGTGCCTTGTTGCAACTCTGGGAGCCTAGATTTGACTAATGGATAAGGTTTCCCCAAAATGGTTTAACAGTCTCTTTTAGATTTTTCTGAGCAGACTAGGCCATCTTTTGCCTCCTTCCTTATCTAGTCTTAAATCACTGAATGGGTGTTGCCTCAGACAAACTGAGACCTGGGAAAGACTTTAGCTTAAAAAGGTCACTGGCTGCACCCTAGGCCTTCTCTAATCAGTCTTGCCACTGGACTTTGATCACTCTAGAGGAAAGAGTGTGACTGATGACTTGCAACAATGAAGCAGTCCTGCTTCATTTAAGTCCAATGCACTTGCAAGTCCAGATATCACCTTCCTGATATCATTGGTTCTCTTTGAGAACCAAAGATGAACAATAACAGTGTACAAAACAGAGAGGGGATAGGGCAACTATTTGTTTATTCCACCACAAGAAATGCTTGAAATTCAAAAGTCTGTAAGCAGACTTTGACAAATACTTGAAACATCACAGAATAACCCAGCACTCCCAAGAGATTGGAACTTCAAACTTTAAAACATGAAATACTTTCTGGGACTTCCGTGCCAGCATTTTTGCCCCACTTCACTTCTGATGTGGACAGTCCAAACAGCTCCCTCTATGTCTACATCTTCTGTTCAGTCATAAAAGCATGGCTCTTCTACCTAGAAATAGTCAAACTCTCCTCTGGAAAGTATACAACTACAGAAAGCTACTCCTAATGATCTCTTGAACTCAAAAGGCATCTTCCAAAGCTAGAAATGCTGATCTCGAGATGGATGTTCAGTCAGAACAGCCAGTCAGGGACTCAAGGTTCAGTCTCTGACATATCATGGTAAGTACATCTACTTATAGCGTTCTTCATGTAGTTAACATTATTATTCCCATAAGGTGGAGGGAGAGGATAAAGATCCCTTCCCCCTTTCCTAAAATCAGACTCAATGTTCTTTAAGGCTCTCAGAGTTCCAGTAACTTATGAACATTTTTTCCCCTGACCTAGAGGGATGTGACTTGGCCGAAAGGACTATACCTTAGTCCTCTCAAATGAATTCATTCAGAATTGGACTGAGTAGACAGCCCATGAAAACTTTGTATGTTAGTATGAACTTAATTTTTCTCCCTAAGGAGAATGCTGCTCATTCATTCATTTATTCATGGAAATATCTTGGAGTGATTTGGAGTATGTGCAGACATTCCGTAATGGGTTTCCGTCTTTTAAACACGATAAGTAAGAATGTCTCTGGTTGACTGTGGCTATGGAGCCAAACTGGGGGTGCTTCAGAGCCCTATCCCTTCTCTTCAGGTGACTTCCTCATACCAAACGGCATCCAGTAAGAGGAGAGAGACAATGCTGTAACGTGGTGAAGCCTCAGGTCCTCCCCATCTGAGGCCAACTTGTATGCTATGAATATAGACTTCACTTCTGTATCTCAATGTTCTTTCATTTTAGATGCAGGAAATAGAATTCAGAAATTGTGAGATTCAAGGAGTCAAGAGACTGAGCCACTTAAAAGTCTGGGAGCAAAATCCATCCTGATTTTTGAGTCAGCCTGTCCAGTTTTGAGGTATAGGGGAGAAAGGAGATACCTTTGGAACCCAGCCCATCAGCAATTAAAATGGGGACTCATCTGGCATCAATGCAACATTTAGACATGGATATAAAATTTGTGGTATGTAGAAAATGTGTTAAGTCTGAGTCAAATCTCTCTAGAGAACAAGGTGGCATAAGGAAAAGTATATGTCCTAGGTATTTGAGGGAGGGGAAGAAGATTATATTTCTCCTCTTGGTATAGCTTCAAAAAATATCTCCTTGAAAAATCTAATTGATGTTAAATTGAAGTAGGAAGTTAGTAACTGGCAAACATCGGGTAAAAGATACCTGGAATGGGTGCTCAAGTGTACAGAATTTGAGAAGAGATATTCCACTTTCTCAGGAGTATCCTTTGAAACCTGGGATATATAATTATATATATATATTATATATATATATTATACATATGTGTACATATATATACACACATATACATATTTATATATACATGTGTATATAATATGTATATCAAGATATAGTTTATTAAGTATAACTTTAGTTTTAAATATTCCACCCTTGTTTCTGTAATGCTTTCAGTTAATTGCAATAATAACAATTATATATCAGCAATACAATTACAATAATAACAATTATACAAGAGCAAATATAAAAATATGAAATTATGAAAAAAGCCATTAAGATTCCCTTAACATATATTACATAGACTCAAACAAGTCAAGGTTTTTTAGAATAGGGGAATAAAGTCAGCGTAGCTTAGAAAGCAACAGGAAAACCAACAATATTTTCAAATATTTTATGAGGACAGAAAAACAGTTAAAATAAAATGTTGGGCCATCACAAAATTTCAAAGTGGCTCAACAAACAGAACTGCTCAGAAGATTTCTACAAACGCTAACTGAGGTGTGCAGCATTTTGATTTTAAGAGAGATTTGATTTGCATTGTTTTAACTCAGTTTCTCTTAGAGAGTGAAGCTAAACTACTGTTTACAAAGGATGACAAGGTTTAGAGCTGGTGCATATTTTAGATAGTTCTCATTTGCAGATGAATAAACTGAGGCACAGAGAGATGAAATAACTTAAAATGAATAATCACAGAAATAGATTTAAACCCAGGTTTTCTGATTCTATTACATCACCATCCTGCATTATAACACATAGCACTTCAATTATAACAAAATAAATAACCTACATGCCTTAGGGAGTTGGCTTTTCTGTCATGTCTATTGACAAAGAGTTGTGTTTAAAAATATCTTCCCAACCTCCCACCTACTCATTCGCATCCTTAGTCTTGGTTTTTCCCATTCAATTCAGTAAGAATTGGGAAAAATCAGTCAGTCAACAGACTTTTATTATTTTCATCCTATATGTGAGGCACTGTGCTGGGTCCTGGATATATAAATACAAGTAGAAAGAAAGTTGGTCCCTGTCCTCAAAAAGCTTATTTTCTAATGGAGGAAGGTAACACATAAAAGGAAGTTGAAGAGATTGTGTGTGGGGGAAATAAAAGTACCCATTTGGGGGGCATGGCAGAGGTAGTTTGGATTACAGCCTTGAGAGAAATGAGACATGTTGGGCTTGGGCACCCTTTTTAAATGGAATTTGGGGGAGAAACCATTCAGTCAGAGGGAGACATTTCTGGGGTGGAAGGTACTTCTAATATGTGAATACTAGGGTTGGAGTGGGACTTCAAGATGGAGAGGTATGGCATGGGAGAGGAAATCCAGGGTGCAGCTTGGAGAGGACTGAGAGGAAAAGACAATAGTGTAGCGAGAATGGCACTGGTTTTCATATGAAAGGACTCGGTTCAAATCCTGCCTCTTACTGACCCATGTGAGTTTTGGCAAGTGATGGGGCTTCCATTTCAGTTTTCAGTCAACGAATATGTATCAGACAACTGCTATGTGCCCCTGGGCTAGGTGCTAAGGATACAAATACAGAAGCAAAAATGAGCCCTGCTCTCAAAGAGCATCATTGGGAGAGGAAAGCATGTGCATATAAATATTTGTTCTTGTCAGTCATTTCTGACTCTTTGTGACCCCCATTTAGGCCTGGCAAAGATACTGGAGTGGTTATCATTTCCTTCTGCAGCTCATTTTACAGATGAGGAAACTAGGGCAGATAGGGTTAAGTGACTTGCCTAGGGTCACAGAGCTATTAAGTGTCTGATGCTAGATTTGAACTCAGGTTCTCCTGACTCCAGGGCAAGGGCTCTATCCACTGTGCCACCTAGCTGCCCTACATAGAAATATAGATATAAAAAATATAGATACCAAAGAGATGCATTATGACTTTAAGGAGAAGACATGAGCAGCTAAAGACATCAAGATGGTGCTTGAACCCCTGAGACTTGAAGGAAACGAAAGCTTCTGAGAGCTGGAAGTGACAAAGGATTATCTTCTGACCATGAGAGACAGTCTGCACAAAGCTTAGAAGATGGAGTGATGTGTATGAGGAAAAGCAAGAGAGCCAGTCTGTCTGAACACAGGGTGCATGCAGGAGAGTAAAGGACAGTAAAGTCAGAAAGACAGATGGGAGCCAGCCTGTGAAGGATTTTAAATGCTAACAAGGTCTGTGTTTGACCTTTGAGGTAAAAGGGAGCACTGAGTTTAGTAACTGGGAGTGGTGGAGGGAGCAGCTGGGGATGGAGTGCTACTATACCTTCAAAGCAAATATTCCTTTGGGAAAAAAAAAAAATCTTTGCTGGTGTTGAGTTGTTTTCAGTCATGTCTGACTCGTCATGATACCATTTGGGATTTTATTGCAAAGATACTAGAGAAGTTTGCATGTCCTTCTCCAGTTTATTTTACAGATGAGGAAAACGAAGCAAACAGGATTAAGTGACTTGCCCAGGATCACACAGCTAGTCAGTATGTGAGGCTGGATTTGAACTCAGGTCCTTCTGATTCCAGGGCCAGCCTCTATTCACTGTGCCACCCCACTGCCCTGATTGATATTAATTAATTAAATAGCATTGGGGAGTTGGTTGATTAGTAGTGGCTAACAGTGAGGGAGTTTATTCAGTAAGAGGTTAGTCTTGCACTTTAGGAAAATTATGTCCATGGCTACGTATATGATAGATTGGGGGAGGCAGGGTTTTGAGGCAGGGATGCTGATTAGCAAACTATTGTACTATTTTAAGGAAAAGGTTAGTTCAGGACCTAGAATGGTGGTGATGTTAGTAGAGAAGAGGCATGCCAGAGATGTTGCAGAAGTGGAAATGTCAAGATTTGTCCATCGATAAGATATGTGGAAAGGGAGTGTTGAAGACTCCAGGATTGTGAATCTGGGTGACCCAGTTACTGCCTCCCACAGAAATAAAGAGGCTTCCTCATCTCTAAAATGAGAGGATTGGGTTAGATGGCCTCTACAGCCCCTTCCAGATCTAAAGTGGATGGTACACATTTATTAGGCACCATACTAAGCACAGGGTATGCAAAGACAAGAATCAAATATTCCTTTGCCTTCAAGGAGTTTACCTTCTATTGATAGGAAATAGCATGTTCACGGAGAAGTAAATACAAAACAGATAAATCTGACTGGTACCAAGCCTCTCTCATGTAGAAGTAATTTAAAACTGCTGACTAAAGAAAGACAGCTGTTTGTTTCAATGATTCCCTTTTGCACTTTATATTCCTAAAACATCTCCAGTAATGGCTGGCACTTTTCTGCAGCTTCCCCCTTAACTGAACACATAGAAGTGAATGCATTGTTTTGAAGTTCAGTCTGTCTTCAAGGCTCTTACCTTCAGTGTAACTTATTGCAAACCCTTAGAATCTGGTATTAATAATAAATATGATTGCCATGCATCCTTATTTTTTACTTAATTTAATTACAGAAAATGCAATAGCCTTATGAAAACAATATATGCGTTTTCAAACCTAATTAACATGATACAAAGTGCCCAGGTCAGTAAAACTGTTGTTTTATCTGGAAACCTTCCATGCAAATAGATAAAAACAAAACTGCATTTAATTCAACAGCTTTAGTTAACAGGCAAATCAAAGATGACTGGTTCTAGCCTGAGGCTCAGTCTGCCTCGTAATAAATACTTTCCTTTTGTCATGATTCAAGGGAAAGGGAGAGATATGCAAACCCTATCAAATACTCCGAGCTATGGTCAAGTCAGCCATGACCAGAGTTTAGTCGCTGGACCAGTTCAAGATTACTAAACCACAATCAGCCCAGATGTAATTGAGCCCTGATCTGCCTCCCTGGCCTTTGATTTTTAAATGTGATACGCACCTCTGTCATTCCTTGACAATTCGGCCTTGCTTCAAACCCCAGACTTCTCCTTGGGGTTCTGTATCTGATGTTCTTTCCACGCATTCCCTTCTTTGGGTAACAGTGAGACTCCGGCCTGTTGGCACAAACACTCTCATTAACAGACCTGCTTGTTTG
Organism: Bettongia penicillata ogilbyi; assembly: GCA_023548195.1. Classification (NCBI taxonomy): domain Eukaryota; kingdom Metazoa; phylum Chordata; class Mammalia; order Diprotodontia; family Potoroidae; genus Bettongia; species Bettongia penicillata. The sequence goes on from JAJHZJ010000197.1 coordinate 8,689,168, forward strand.
GGCTCATGGGAAGGGCCTGGACTCAGTTGCTTCCTATCCATTCCACAATATTTTTCTAGTTCTCCTGCTTCCTTCATGCATAGTTACTTGTTCATTCATTCATTTGACAAAACAGTTCCTAAGCACTTACCATAATACAAATCATTATGCTAGGTTGGGAACCCCAGAGGTAATAAAGCATGAACCTTCTCTCCTCCAACTTCCCCCCCACTTCTGCCCTGTCTTAGTTTTGTATTTATGTACTTATGTTCCCAGAGCTTTCAAATACCATTTATTAAACACTTACTATATGCTAAGCTCTGGGAATATGAACTCAGTTCACACACATATATCTGCAAACATACATAGATACATACATCCACACGTATCAGTGGCTTATAACATACATCCTGAAATAAATATATATTTACATAATGTATATATACTTAATATGCATTAAATATATGTGTATGTATATATGTGTACATGTGTATATATTTATGCTCATTTTTCCCCCTGCACTAACTTTGCTGTCCTCCTACACAACACCCCATCTCCGGTGTCCCTGCCTTTGCATGGTCTCTCTCCCAAGCCTGGAACGCAGCCATCATCCAGGCAAGCAGCCCTTGAGGAAATGAGAGCTGATAACTGCTTCTGCAGGTGCTCTTTCCCCTGCCTCCTCAACACTCACAGCTACTGAAGGCCCCAGGAAAGAAAGTTCTCATCACCAGAATCCTTTGCTCTGTCCAATGTTTCAACATCAGAATTGCATATGGTTTATCAGTGAAGATGGCAGTAAGGAAGATTTTGTGCTGTACCCTAAAGACTGCGGGGCCTTCCCATCTGACTTGTGGTTGAAATCTGCTTTACATGTTGTCTCCCCTTACTGAAAAATGAGTTCCTTGAGAGAAAGACTCATCTTATTGCTGTATTCATATCCTCAGAGCTCAGTATGTAGCAAGTTTTTAATAAATGCATTTTAATTCATTCTTTTACACCCTCCTCATTTTTACCTCTTAGAATTCCCAGTTTGCTTGAAATAACTTCTTTTTCCTGATTAGTCCTGACTCCAGGTGTTAGTGCCTCTCTTACAAATTACCTTGCATTTATATTTTTCTGTTGGTGTCTCTCTCAATAGAGTAGAGGCTCCTTGAGGGCAAATATTGTTTTTGCCTTCTATGTCCCTAGCACTAGCACTTAGTACCTGGTACATAGGAAATGCATAATAAATGCTGTCGAGCGATTGAAATATATGTAGTAGTACCTTACAAATCATATTTACATCTATTATCTCCCTTGAGATTATCTCCTAAGTTAGGACAGGTACTTTTGAAGTAATTGACAGATGAAGCATCATGGAATGTTAAGACCTGAAAGGTCTTAAAATATAGAATTTCTAAACACATAAAATAGAGTATTAGGTATACTAGAATCATAGAATATCTGACCATAAAATATTAGAATTGGAGAAAAGTCGTGGCTAGAAGAGACCATAGAAAACAGTTAAATTCCACTTCATTTCACAGATGAACGAAATGGAACCCAATAAAATAAAATGACTTAGCCAAGATCACAGAAATGGGGACAGAACCAGAAGTAGAAATCAATCCTCTTGACTCCCATACTAGGGCTCTTTTCCTAAACTACTGCAACACTGTAAGTATTTAACTATGTAAGTTCATTTATGTTTGAACAACTCATATTTAATTGAAATTCAAGATGAGCTGATTTTTAATTGTCAATTTTATGTGGATTAAAAATGTCGTTACTTCTGAATTAGTGACAAACCAAACAGGTTCAAGGCTAGGCTGCAGTTTCCTGTCTGTTTAGTGAGACACTCCATGAGAAGAGAATATAGAATATTTCTTCTTGAGGGAAGGCACCGTCTGATGTCCCTTTTTGTATCCCTAGTACTTAGCACAATGTCTGGCACACAGTAGGTGCCTAATAAATGTTTATTGAATGCGTGAATTAATATTTTTAGAGGGATGTTCAATATACAAATTATTTTTGTGGGTTCTTGAGCACCATGAAAACATTAATAGAAAATTAATTGGCCATTTCATTATAAATCATGCATATTTAATCAATAAAGTCCCGACAAAACTCAGCTCGTGTGAAACTTTCTACAGGGTCTTTCCTAATTCAATCCCCCCAGTCCAATCCCCCAAATTGCTAGTGCTCTCTCAACCCCATGAAATTATTTTGTATTCATTTATCTGCGTACGCATTTCTCATCAATAAAATATAAGTTCTTTCAGGTTAGGGCCAAGCATAGTGCCTGGCATATAGTAGACCCCTAATAAATACTTCTTTACAGCATCATAGATTTAGACCTAGAGGGGACTTTAAAAATCTAACCTCATTTCACAGATGAGGGTACACGGGGTAATGCAGAGATTTGCCCAAATTCACACAGGTAAATAAGTAGCAGAATCATTATTTAAATCCAGTTACTCTGATTTCAAATTCAGGAATCTTTTGATGAAACTCTGTTTTTCTATAGAATTTAATTAAAACCAAACCCAATTTGCCATTGTTTTAGTCAATGAGCTAGTAAAAAGCAACAAAGCTTTCTTTTCTTTTTTAAAAAATTTATTTATCTTTAGTTTTCAACATTTGCTTTTATAAGATTCTAAGTTCTATATTTTTCCCCTTCTCTCCACTCCCTCCTCCTCAAGACGGCATGCAATCTGATATAGGCTATACATGTATGAGCATATTAAACATATTTCCATATTAGTCATATTGTGAAAAAATAATTAGAACAAAGGGAAAAACCATGAGAAAGAAAAAAGAGAAATTAGTATTCTTCGGTCTGCTTTCAGAGTCCATAGTTCTTTCTCAGGATACAGATAGCATTTTCCATCATGAATCTTTTGGAACTGTCTTAGATCATTGCATTGCTGAGAAGAGCTAAGTCTAACAAAGTCAGTCACTGTATAATATTGCTGAAAAGTAACAAAGACCACTGCTATAATTCGGACTTTTCATAATTCTGCTCTGCTTCCCCTTTAAATGATCTCAAATGAGTCAATTAGATATGACTTTTACTTTTTTTTTTTGCATTTTTTTAAATCACATGGTCCCTTTTGAGGAAAGGCCTGGATTCTCTCCATATTTTGCTCTCCAGACTTGTCCACCACACCAATCACCTTCTCCATCAGCCTCTGTGGCCTCCTTCTTTCTCCCTCCTGGAACTTCCATTTTGTGGAAGGGCCCAAACCAACCATCCTTCATTCTCCAAACTCTGCCTCCAACACCCTTTGAACATAGCTTTCCCTTCTGTCTTGCTCCCTTTTCAGCTCCTTTTTATAAGTGTCTTTCCCCATTAAGGTTAGCAATTGTCTTTTTGTTATTTGTATCCCCCGAACTTAGCATAATGCCTGACATATAGTAATTGCTTAATAAATGTTTTTTTTTTTTTTAATTTTGACAGTCTTGCCTCCAATATACCTTTCAAGCTTTATCCTCCTTTACTCTTTTTCATGTATTGTAGTAAGATAAACTATACTATTCATCATACCCTGGATACTGCTTATGATTTCCTGCTTCTATCTTCATGACCAGATAATTGGAATCCCATGCTTCCTTCACAATTTAGTTTAAATGCCAACTCTACCAAGCCTTTCCTCCTCTCTCCAGTTTGAAATGATCCCTCCCTACTTCTCAGAGCACTTTGTCATGCTTCTTATCCAGTTATTATAATTCTTTTTTGCACTCTACTTTTTTAAAGTAACAATAAATAATAGGGAATATTTATACAGCACTTAAGCTATGCGCCAGGCATGATGCTAAGCCCTTTGTAATTATTATGTCATTCGAACTTCACAACAGTCCTCAGAGGTAGGTGCTATTATTATACCCATTTGATTGATGAGGAGACTAAAACACAGGTTAAGTGACTTGCCCAGGGCCACACAGCTAGTAAGTGTGAGAGACCAGATTTGACCTCAGGTCTTCCTCATGAAAATCCTGGCATTCTATCAAAAATGCTACCTGCTAGATTATAAATCTATAAAGGGAAGGCACCACATTTTATTTATCTTTGAATTCCCTACAACATCATGGAACTTTACACGTAGTAGGTGCTCAATACCTGTATATTGGATAAATGGATGAACCATACCAATGGAATAACAACTAATTGGAATTCTTTTTAAATGAGCTTTACTAAATGTCTTTTGATTTTATACAAGTCCCATTAGCCCTTGCCCTACCCCATTCCCATCTGCAATGAACCTTCCGTTGTAACAGAAAAATATCTAAGAAAACGAGTATCAGTGATCTCATCTGATAGTGCCCCCACCTCCATGACAAGAAAAAAGGAAGAGATATTTCATTATCTAGGACCAAGGTTTTTCATTACAGCAACTCAGAGTTTGACTTCTTTTTTTGGTAACACTTCCTATTTCAGAAGAGATTTAGGGCTTATGAAACTGTTGCCTCATGATGACTGTGCTCACATCACACACTAGTCCCCATCTACCTCTCCATTCTTATTAAAGATAACTCCTCTTCATGTAATCCATATTTTGCCAAACTTCCCTTTTGCTGTTTCTCACATGTGATGTTCCATCTACCATGTACATAAACTGCCTTCCCTGCTAGAATCTAGACCCTCCTCACCTCTGCTCCCTGCCTCCAATAATCTCTAGTTCCTTAAAAGCACAACTTTGGTGTGTTTTCCTACATGAAGTCTCTTCTGAACTCCCAAGCATGTATGCTTCTGTCATGCTCCTCCTGCAAGGAGTGGAACACCATGCCTGGAGTCAGAAAGACTCATCTTCCTGAGTTCAAATCTGGCCTCAGATACTTACTAGCTGTGTGACCCTGGGTAAATCACTTAACCCTGTTTGCCTCAGTTTCTCACCTGTAACATGAGCTGGAGAAGGACATGGCAAACCACTCCAATATCTTTGCCAAGAAAACCCCAAATGGGGTCATGAAGAGTTGGACATGACTGAAACATGCCCCTCTTGGGTCAATTTCCCCAATTCACATTTACGAGTTGGATCTCCCAAGGTCCTGTGTATTCCTTGGACCTTCACTCTTATATAGTTCACAAGTCACAGGTTGTGGTTAATCAATCTATATTGCATCATTCATGGCATTTATAAACTTATTGATTTCATTCATGTTTATCTTTCTGCTCAAGAGATGAGTAGATGATCTTATAGTACCTCTAGTTGGGTTGTTATTCCTATAAAACCATTGACAGTGTAGCATTTTGATCTTGTTGTGGAATTCTATAATGTAGTTCATCCTTCTTTTCCTTAAAAAAAATAGAGACAAAAAGAAAAACAGATCAGAAAATCACCTCAAGAAAGAAGAAAAAACTCCTCTTTTCTAATGAGAAAAACATGACCATAGAAATATAACTCTCTCTAAAGCTATCCACAGAGAAATATAAAGGTGCTTATATGATTTTTCTTGCTATTTACTATTTTCTGCTTGTGTGTCACATTTCTATTTACTCTGTGCCAGAGAAGGTCAAATGGATGATATCCGCAGCTAGCTGGAAATATATAATATTTAGCCAGGTCAGAGATTTAAATCTATATCCAAAATGTTAGGTTGTTTTTCCCTAATGGAGGACTCCTTATACTCTATGTGTGTGAAAATATTATAGTTATGATTCTTGTTAACAACTATTATTTATAAAGTCCAGAGAGAGAAAGAAACAGACAGACTAGGAACATTTCACTGTTAAGCTAAAGAATGAGGCATTATTATATAATGAACCAGGTGTCTTAGACTTCAGATGCCTCAGAACAATCTCCCATCACTGAGCAGGGATAGGGTAGAAGAAGGGAAAAAAGATAAGGTCAGACCTCTAGGTCACCCAGTCTGATGTGAAAAGAGCTTCTGAGAAAAATCTACTCTTCCCCTTTCCATACTGGAAAGGGAAGTGAAAAAAAGAAAAGTCAAAGGCCTAGCTTATTTTTGCTCCACAGTGACACCTACTGATTATATTTACCATATCACTAAAACAAGATCATCACAAACATCTCAGGAACTTACAACCTTACAAAGCAACCTAATTTGTCAATGCAGAGAGGCCATGGCATAGAAGAAGTAACCCTGAAATTAAAGGCAGAAGACTCGGTTCACATTCCAGCTCTAATATTTACTGTGTGAACCTCGATAAAATACTTCACTTTTCTGAGCCTCAGTCTTATCTATAAAATAAGGATTAAAATGTTTGAATCTCTTAATTAAGGATTTCCCATATTAACAATTTCCCAATTGAGAATCCACCTGCCTCGGGTTAGGAGGTCATCTTAAAATATTTTGCAGTAGGCTTTTTGGGTCACTGGTAGCCAAATGGTAGAACCTGAAGAGCACAGAATAAGAATTTAATTCGACAAATGTTTATTAAGTGACTACTCCATGAAAGGCAGTATGCTAAGTATTGGAACTACAAATACAAAGAATGAAACCATTAGCTTATATTCTAATACAAGACACAACAAGTACATATATGAGAATACACAGAATAAATATAAAGAGGCTCTCCCTCCTCTGCTCTGTCCACTGATCTCCCTGTCTTCCTTTAAGTCCCAGCTAAAATCATATTTCCTATATGAAGCCTTTTCTAACTCCTGAATTCTATCCTTTCCCTCTTTTAGCTATTTCCTATCTATCCTATATGTCGCTTGCTTTGTATATATTTGTTTATATGCTGTCTCCTTCATTCAATTGTAAGGTCCTTGAGGGTAGAGACTACTTTTTTTTTTGTTTTGGGTTTTTTTGGTATCCCAAGCACTTAGCACAGTACCTGGTACCTAGAAGATGCTTAATAAATGTTTATTGAACTGAATAGTTAAAGTAAGAAGGTACTAGCAGCTGAAGGAATTGGGAGAGGAGGAGTGTGCCCTAGATTTCTGGAAGGATAGTTCTATTATAAATCTTCTTGCCATGCCATTATACTAACTACTTTTGCTTCAAATTAATTGTGTCCTCTAGCTGACTAGAAAAAAAATTGGAAAAATCAGTAGGGGTTTGTGAACTATTATTTTGAGAGGATGTGGATGCATAGAGATCCCTAAATATGAGGAGCTTTTCTAGGGAAAAGAGTCATGTGAAAAGAAGGTACCATAGGAGTTTTATATATATATATATATATATATATATATATATATATATATATATATATACACACACACACAAATTATACAAAATATTATATATACATACACACACACATACACACACACAAATTAAGCACAGGATAATTTGTGGGAAAAGCCACCAGAAGCTTGCTGGGGGATGGGGGTGGGAATGGACAGGAATCAGGAAAGCCTTTGCACAAAGATGATGGTTTAGCTAAGTTCTGAAGAAAATTAGAAATTCTAACAGATAGAGATGAGGAGAAGTGCATTTCAGCTATGGGGAACAGCCAATGAAAAAGTGCAAAAATGAGAGATGGAGTGTCATTTGTGAGGAACATTGAGTGTCATTTGTAAGGAGCTCAGTTCAGCTGAACCATAGGTTTTATGAAGAGAAATAATGGGTAATAAAGCTTAAATCTAGGTTGGAGTCAGGCTCTGAAGGGTTTTAAATGAAAGAGAGACATTTGTGTTTGATCACAAATATAATGTGGAGTCATTGGAATTTATTGAGTAGGGAAATAATTTGGTCAGATATGTACTTGAGGAAAATCACTTTGGCAACTGTGCAGAGGATGAAGGAAAGACTCAAGGTAGGAAGATCAATGAGGTGGCTATGGAAATAGATGAGAATCTTTACCATTAGATTGTAAGTTCCTTGATGGCAAGGATTGTCTTTGACCTCTTTTGGTATCCCCAGTGCTTAGCACAGTGTCTGGCACATAGTATTTTTTGAATTGAATTAACTCAGTGGCCATGTGAGCAGAGGAAAGAGATGGATGAGAGGGAAGTAATAATGTTGGAAGCAAGACTTAACAAATGATTGGATATCTATGGTGTGAGGGAGAATAAGGAGTTGAAGATGGCATTTGAGTATGGAACCTCCATCATTGTAAGAATAATATCCATCATCATTATTAATAATAGACCTCAGAAAGTTTGTGAGATAATTTCAGAGGCAGGTCTGAGAGGTTCATTTTGTCTCTAAAAGCAAATTTCTCTTCAGGGTGTTCTGCAAAGAACTTTGTCTAGAAGATCTAGGATTTGGAGAAGGAATCTCCATTTAAAGACTTCTTTGCAACAAGTGTTCATAGGTTCATAGATTTGGAGTTAGAAAGGTATCTAGTCCACCCCCATCATTTTTATATATGAATCAAAAATGTATTTTTAAAGGAAATAGTATTTTGGTTAAATCCCTGAGGATCCTCATTCCAAGAATAATGCCCTACATTATTCTTTTCAAACAGATTCCTTAAGATCCTATCAGGAAGAGAAAAATATCTAGGAGTGACGAGATCAATAACCCAAATTAATAATCAATAATGTTGAATAAGCATTTACTAAGCACCTACTATGGGCCAGGTTCTGTGCTAAGTGCTGGGGATACGACTATGTAAAAGATAGACAAACTCTAACCTGAAGGAGCTTACAATCTAATGGAGGAAGAAACACGCAAAAGAAAGCTGAAAAGTGGGGGTGGTGGAGGGATGTGAAGGTGTTCAGGTGTGGGAGGCATGATAGAGAAGTTAAAGAAACCAAAAATGAGTACAGCTGCATGTGACTGACAGGGGAGGGGAGGGAATTAGGAGATATCTGAGATGGTGGTCCTGCTCCTTTCCTTAAATGAATGTCTTTATGGAGCTGACCTCAGAGGTACAAGGGGTAATGATGATGTGTGAGTAACAAGGATAATGACATCTTGTAAGATGATGAGATTTCCCAAGATGAATTTGCTGGGGTCATGGTGGAGAAATGAAAGAAGTCCAGAATGAGTCCAACTGAGCAATGTCTATTCCACATTAATATATCATAATTTGTTCAATCATTCCTCAATTGATGGGTATGAACTATCTCAGTATCTCCCCAGGGAGGTTTTTCCACTGACATGCTAACCTCCATCCACATTCATCAGCCTCTTCAAATTCAGGTTGCTGAGGGACATTCCCTAAGAGTCTTCACAATATCGCATCCCATGGTTTTATCTCTTCTGAAATTTTCTTCTTTGATATCAATTCTTTTCTTAAGGTGGGCTTCACAAACTTATGGGATGGGGGAAAGGTAGGGTATGATGATGGTAGATTCAGGTCTAAGGAATATAGCTGAAAGAATTGTGCCACCAGCGTGATAGGTCTTCTGTTTTCATGGTCTAAGAAGCTGTGATATCTGAAAATTTGCTGGAGGTCCGGGATTCAGTAGTTGCACAGAGTCCTGGGAAGTCTTCATCCCCCTCCAGGAAGAAGGATAGAGCCAAACCAAACTTCTTCAAGTTTCATTTAAAACTCCAACTTGGTTATTGTGGTTTGGAGGGAGCTAGACAAAGAGAAAGTCAATGTGCATGAAATCTTCAAGAGTTCAAACTGCCAGTTCAGTCTTATTTAATTCTTATATCATCTTCCCATTTTATTAAATCCCTTAGATTTAATGAAATCTTAAAATCTCCCTGAGACTTGTATCAAAAGGAAGACTGGACTTTCCTAAAGAAGCTCCATTTAGTGTCTGATTTTTTCTCCCTTTTCCCTTGTCCTCACCTATGCTTGAAAACAACCCCCTCAATTTTATAAGAATCCATAACAACATGTGGGTAGGGTTTGGTTGAGTGCACATTATACAGTGAAACTAAATATGGTTTCTCCAAACAAAGACTCATCATATGGTCAACAGCTGTGACTTACAAATGCCCTTCTACATAATCTGGAAACTCAAAAAAGTCACCCTGATCCTGCATTCCCATAATGGCCACAAATGGGCAACACAGAACAAACAGAAGAAAAGATAGACTTTTTTAAAAAAGCAAAATACCCCCAAACTAGGTGCTAATCAAAAATTGTAGTCAAGAAAACAAAAGTTCTCAAAAGAATAATAGAAATACTCATTCTAGGCTTTCTATTTTTCTCTAATTCGGGATGTAAACTTTCTGTATGGTCTACAGAGGAAAAAGAAACTTTTCAACTGAATCCAATGAACACTTATCAAACCACTACCATCAATGCTCTCAACAGTGAGATTGCAGCTCTGTCACCCATTATAAGTATGTGTAAGGCCCTGTGCTAGGGTCTGTAACACATACCCTACTCTCAAGTAGTTTATAATTTAATGGAAGAGAGAGGCAAGTGCCTAAGTAATCATGATATAGAAAAAAAATGTAGTAAGTGCTAAGGAAAGGTTCATATATTGCTTTATGAGAAATTAAAGGAAGTAGAGACTGTAGTGATAGATGGAGAGAATGTGAAGGTAGTGTCTAAATTGAACATTGAAAGAAGGGAGAGACTTCAATAGTAGAGATTGAGGTAGATTCCATTCCAATCATGGAGATAGCATGAGTAAAGACGTGGAGACAGCCACATGCAGTTGAATATGTAGGTTGGGGCTAACTGTTGGAGAACTTTGAATTTGAAGATATGGAATTTTTTACCTTACATAGTAGTCAATATGGCATAAATGGGAATAGTTTTAGATCTAAGGTTAGAAGACCTTGCAAGATCTTGGACAAGTCACTAAAGTTAAGGCCCTATTTTCCACATCAGTAAAATAAAGAAGCTGTAGAGAAGGTTCTTGATCAGATACAAGTTGGACTAAATATCCTTTGAGGTTCTTTCCCAATTTGAAATTCTCAAAATCTGATATTAGATAACCCTTAAAGTCCCTTCCAGCTCCAAATCCTACAAAATCAAAAAGTTACAGAAAGAAAGTGAAATGATCCAAGGTGAAAAGATTGTATAGAGGTAAACTAGATAAAATAGCCTAGAAAGAGAAATACCAATTAGAAAGTTTTAAAAAGAAATAATTAGGTTGTACTAGGACAAAAAAAAACCTTTGGTTTCTCAGGCCTAATCTTTTTTCTTGCCTTCAGGCTGTCCCAGCTTCAGGTACTCCTCTTTTCCTTCCTGGTATACACTCTCTCCCATCCTTCCCCTTTTCTGGAATTTTCAGTCCCTGAAATCTTCCAAGCTAGCAGCTTCTTGCCTTTCTAGCTCATTGGCACTACTCCACCTCTGCGTATGACATCAGGTATGAGAAACAAATCAGGTAGGATAGCCTGAGCAAGATTCTGCTCCTCTCTATAATATATCCACAGCCTTCAGTTTCCTTAAGTTTCCTTGCTTTGAGTGAAGACTTGACTTGAAGAAAAACTCAAGGAATTGGTGAGAGCTTATTGTAAAGATGTACAAGCATACCTCATTTTACTGCACTTCACAGATACTGATTTTTTACAAATTGAAGTTTTGTGGCATAGTTGCATTAAGTCTATCAATGACATTTTCTGAACAATGTGTTTTCACATTGTGTCTCTGTGTCACATTTGGTAATTCTTGCAGTATTTCAAGCTTTTCCATTATTATCATTATCTGTTATGATGATCTATGATCAGTGATATTTGATATTACTATTGCAATTGTTTTAGGGTACCACAAACCACACCCGTATAAATGGCAAACTTAATAAATGTTGTGTGTGCTCTGACTGTGACATCCACCGGCCATCCTTGTCTGTCTCCATTTCCTTGGGATTCCCAACTGAACAATATTGAAATTAGGTCAATTAATAACCCTATAATGGCATCTAAGTGTTCAAGTGAAAGGAAGAGTCAATTGATGGGACAAATTTCATTGCAGTCTTATTTTACGAAATTGCCACAGCCTCCCCAACTTTCAGCAAGCACCACCCTGATCAGTCATCAGCCATCAACATCAGGGCAAGACTCTCCTCTACTAAAGCGATTATGATTAGTTGAAGGGTCAGACAATAGTTAGAACTTTTGGCAAAAAAATGTTTTAATTAATTAATTTAATTGCTCTTTTTTAGATATAATAGTATTATACATGTAATAGACTATAATACAATGTAAACACAACTTTTATATACACCGGGGAACTAAAAATTTGTATGACTCATTTTATTGTGATATTCTCTTTATTGTGGTAGTCTGAAATTGGCCCCACAATATTTCTGAGGTATGCCTCTACTAATTCCCAAGAGTAGCCTCTCACAAGAGGGAGGGATGGACTAAGCACACAGACAGCTCCTACTACGTTCTAGGCACTATTCTAAGCACTTTACAAATATTATCTCATTTGCTCCATATGACAATCCAGGGAAGTAAGGGCTATTATTATCAGCTGAGGAAACTTAGGGAAATGGAGTTGATATGATTTGGCCAGAGTCACATAGTTAGTAAGTACCTGAGGCCACAATTGAATTCAGGTCTTCTTGATTCCAGGTCCAGCACTCTCTCTTCATTGCTAGATCATAAGGATGTAGAACTAGGGCTGTCTGGGGGTCTCCGAGGTTGTATCTCTTTCCTGTCTTTACATGTCCAACTTTGAAATTATTAGTCCCTCCTTACTCTCCCCACCTACCCATCTTCATTACTTTGTCTCAGCTAAAGTCACTTGGCTTTCCTCTAAATAAAAAAGGCTGTTGTTTTCAGCATTGACTGATTGATCTGATTTTTCTGCAGAATTCCTTTGAAAGTTTTATCTATGGACTCCAATAGAGGATCTATTGTGAAGGGAATGAGTTGTGAGCTCATGGAGAACCATGAATATGTCTTTTGACTAATTTAGTTAGATTTTCACATGACTAGATACATCTTATGTACTCATTGGACCCTAAGTGAGTGAAGATTGGAAAACTATGGAGGAAAGACAAAGAGAACAATTTACAGAAAGCAAACTCAAGAGATTCAAACAAAGGAGGGAAAAGAAAGTGGGGAAAAAAGATTAGAGAAACAGAGAAAGAAAAAGAAGAGAGTCACCTTCTACCTTGTAGTTATTTGTGTACATGCCATCCCCCATATTAGCCTTCAGGCTCTCTGAGTGCAAGGGTCGAGTTTCTATTATTTATCCCTATGCCTAAACACAATGTCATCCATGCACAGAATGAGTGCTAGATAAATTCTTGGGAATTGATGGGTTGGTTGGATTTGCTGAACTACTTTCTGCCTTTTTTGAAAAATTCTTTGTAAGAAGTGATGCCTGGCCAGGTAAGGGAAGGGGAATGGATATATTTGGAAATGTAAATGTTGCAAAACCAAAAGATATAAAAACAAAAATTTTGTAATGACATTTGGTGCCCCAAATTGCAAAAAAAATAGAACAAAATAAATGCTTATTGAATGGGATGAAATGAAATTGAATTGAGGATCAGATAAAAATTTTTTAAAAGATATATACATACATGTATATGTATGTATATATGTATATATACACATATATGATTTGTTACAGAATAACAAGATAGCATCTCTGTGGAACAATCCAGAACCTATGGATCCTAATGAATATTGTCCCTCTTATATTGTCTCTGAGAGCCAACACATTTATTCGATCAATGTTACCCTTGCTTCCAATGTGTCTGAAATATGCCCTTTGAGGTTTGTCAGTTTAAGAGTCCAACAAGAAATAATGCATTTGCATTATTATTACTCCTCATTTAAATATATATAATTTTTAACATTTTAAAATTTTGATGTTTTAAAAAATTTTAAATTACATTTTGAGTTTCAAATTCTTTTCTTTTGTCCAACCCCATCCACTGAGAAGATAAATAATGAAACCTATTATACATGTGAAATCATGAAAAGCATGTCACATAACCAAAAAAAGCAAGAAAAATAAAGCAAGAAAATTATACTTCAATTTGCATTGAGTTCATCATTTCTCTCTCTGGAGGTGGATAGCAATTTTCACCATGAGTCCTTCCAAACTGTGTTGAATCATTTGTTTAGATCAGCATAGCTAAATCTTTCCAGTTGGTCACAATTACAATATGACTTTTGCTGGTTCTGCTCACTTCACTATGTATCAGTTTATACAAATCTTTCCAGGTTTTTCTGAAACCATCCTCTTCATCATTTCTTATATCATAATATATCACTCATTTTATATTAAAAACTGTGCTCCCATAGCTTCCCTGGTCATTTCCTTTATGTCATTCACTAGATCTGGCTTTGAAAGATGTCCAGTGGTTTTCAATATGCAAGTCAAACCTTAAAGACTGAAGTTTTCTCATCACTGAGAACACTGGAATGTGTAATGCTGGGCCTGAAGGCCAGTCTCAAAAGGTCACCCAGAAACACTGTGATCAGTGGCAGACTTGCTGGCCTTCCAAGGTTGTTATTGTTACAAATAATAATGATAATTATCATTATTTAAATTATTAATAAAAATAATAATTTATATTTATATAGTGAATGGCTAGGGGAAGTGGATGATGGAGGAATCTGGTCCTATGATTTCATTGCTGTAAAGAACTCCCAGGTTATAAGCACAAAAACATAACTTTATAACCCTGAGGGAACTTGGAGGCCATTTGGTCCAACTCACTTGTTTTACAAGTGGGGAAACAGAGGCACAGACAGGTGAAATGACTTACCCAATGGTAGTAAGTGGCAGGCTAGAATTCAAATGAAGGTCCTGTAACTCTGAATCCAAGACCTTTTGTAATGTACCAAGAAAGAGCTACCTCAACTTCCTCCACCATTGCTGATAGTTCACTGTTTGGAAATTTGTAATTTTAGAAAACTGTCTAAAACGCTAAGACCCCTTATAAGTGGGTCACACAGCATTCATGTGTCAGAGCTCAGGCTTAAATCTAGGTTCCTCCCTTACTCCTAGGTCAGTTTCCTATCCATGAGAAAATGCTGATCTCATGAGTGATTTAAGGTTTATAAATCATTTTAAAGACGTTATCTCGTTTGATCCTCATGGCAGCTTGCATTTCCAGAGTGTTTTACAGTTTAAAAAGTGCTTCCCTATCAGAACAACCCAGTATAGTAGTTGGTTACTTTCTTACAAATGAGGAAATGGAAGTTTAAAGACACTAAATTATTTTCTAGAGTTATAAAGCTGAAGAGAGTTAGGGATAAAACTTTCCAACTTTGGCTTTCTCTACTGATTTTATCACTAAAAACTTACTTGGAAGTATAAGATCTGATCTGTAATCTTAAAACAAACAGTTATGTAACTGTTAAACTACATGGAGCATGCAAATGATAGAGAATTTTAAGAAGAAACAAAAATGATAAAGAAGAGGGGACAATGTGTGGAAGGGAGAATAGAGAAATTTTCTTTTTAAGAAGAGATTTCTGAATAACCCTTTCTTCCCCAAGTTAATCATCAGGGAAGAAGTCTGACACTTTGTTTAAAATGCAGCTCAATTTAGGTAGGGGCATAGGCTACCCTTAAGGATCCCTTGGGAGAAGTGTGTATGTGTATGGGGGAAGTGTAGCTGCATTTGGAAAGAAAGAGTATGTATACAGAGTTTTATCCACAGTATGTTGGCCGCAGCCTCAAGCCTGCAGTGTGGCATTAAAAAAAAGTACTCAAGGCCTCTATAAGCAAAAAATCATCCTGGATGCCCCTCTGCCTTATTTCTTTCTTTATACATGTCAAACATTCCTAGTTCTCATCCAAGGAAAAAATTGGAAATATAGATAGGCTAGGTAACAAGGAGATAGCTGCATATACCACATCCATACACACATATGGATAAAGACTCACAGGAATTGTAGTTTCATAGAATGAGAATATCTGGGGATTCCAGATATACAGATTCTGGTCCCATCTTTGCCAGGGTATGGGTCACATTCGGTAAATCAGTTATTCTCTTTGGGTCTTAATTTCTTCTGTTAAATGAAGATACTGGTTTAAATTATTTACAAGGTCATATTCAGATCATATTTTGTGATACTATGAAATATTAACTCATAGTTTTGAACACAATATTCTAAGAGACAAAGAGGGTCCACTTTTGGTATCCTTTGATACAACAAAGAGTGTGTGTCTTGCACAGCTGAAACTTGTAATTTTTAATTAAATTGATTAACTAGATCCTTCTATGCAGGATTAAATTTGGAGAGAATACATTTCCATGCATCTAGGTCTTTACCTGGTGTAAATGGAAAGGGAGTAGCCAACAGTGGAGAGAGAGCTATGAAATCCTATTTTGCACTGTTTTATCTATGAAGGAGAATGACCTTCAATTTGAGAAGGATGATTAGGTATCAATGGGTTGCTAACAGTACTGGTAGAGGTGTAATGTGGATTATCATTCTTCATCTCAAGGATCTCTGTAAGCTTGCTTCTCTCATCCACCTACATTCATGGTAGCAGGCTGGGTGTTCACTGTAAGTTCTCATTACAGGCTCTTTCTCAAGAATCTAAGGGAAACAAAAAAAGGTGTACTCCTATTACTGCTTCAGAGCCACCACCGGTGTGCTCTTTATTGCCAAATTAGCCAACTAATTTGATTAATTCTTAATAAAAAACATCTATTCAAAAGGTAAAGCAAGAACGATAATTATACAACATTCTGTTTGTAAACCTGAGATACAACCACTCACTAATACACGCAGTGTCCAGGGGGAGAGTGGGCACAAACTTAGAGTACTAGGTAGTGATATATACATGTAATGAAACCATATGGCCAGGGCAACTCACAACTCCAGAGTGCAGATCTAACGTTCATTCCCTTTGTAATCTTTGCAATATTCACCGATGGGCATGATATATCTGTTAGATGGGTGTCTCTATTGCTAAACTGGACTACTCTTCAGTTGTGTTAGATTATTCCACCGAAAGTTGCCTTTGTTGATGCTCTTCTGCTAGATTATCCATATTTTCTTTCACTTTTCATCCAGATTACTCAGCCAATCAAAACTTAAGCACCTACTATGTGCCAGGCATTAAGCTAAGTACAGTCACTGCCCTCAAGGGCCCTAGAACCTAACTACTCTGCTGCTGGGCCAGATTCCTCACTACTTCAAGACTAATTCACTGTTTTCTTGGGTTAAGCTGCTCCTGTGCTAAGTCAGACATATTTCCTGCCTTGGTCTTGTTGTACTCTTTCAGCAGAGGCAAATTCTCATTTGCCCAAGATTTGTAGAAGTTTCTCCAGTTCAGCACATTCAACTGGATGATGAAGGGTTTCTACCTCCCAGGTAACATAACAGGGCAGAGAGATACCGACTCCTTAAGCAACCACCTTTTCCAGGCAGTATTGCTGGTCCCAGAAATTGCAGTGCACAGTGATGCATCTCTTCTTAGCTGTAAGAAAAAAAATTAAACCTACCCTTCCTAGTTCAGGAAATCTTCATCTCTTTATGACAAGACATGCCAGGCAACGTACATCTGCCCAATAATCAGAGTTTCTGGGTTTTCTGATTTTTTTACGCCAAAATTCTTTTGTTGGTCATATATAAACAAGCGGCATTAAAACCAGTATTGACTCTGTGTAAGTTCATTGTCTCTGAGAGCTACTTTCTTATTGTTTTTCATACGCAAGTCTCACTTTTGTCTTTGCCTTGGCCCTCTTTCAATCAGTAAAACTGCCAGCTCTGAAGAGGGTATATTTTGACAGAAAGAATACCCCAATTTTTAAAATCACCAATTCATTTCAAAATTTTAAAATCAACATTAACATGGAGTTAATAACCAAGATAATGATAAGAAAGTACCTAGGTGTCTACAAAGGAGTTCAAGTCACTAGCTGACGATGAACTACTTTTAAAAATGGAAAATAAACTTAATAAACTTGATAACCTTTGATTTTTGAAAATTAATGAAAAATGTGTGATTCCTTGGAACTAGAAGAAGCAGACAATTGTCCCAATTTTTAAAAGGGACAGAATACTTTAATCTAGAGGTCAATGATTTGGGTGTAGATTTCTCATAACCTTTTATTCAAGGGTGGGGTGCCTGTGGCCTTGAGGCCACATGTGGCCCTCTAGGTCCTCAAATGTGAACCTTTGACTGTCACACTTGAGGACCTAGAAGGCCACTTGTAGCTTCAAGGCCACAGATTTCCCACCCCTGGAAGAGATTATTGCAGGATGGTATGTGGACCCTAAGAAACTGAGGAAGTAATCTCTATGAATCCGTTTGAGTTCATTAATAATACACAGTGGTGGACCAAACTGATTTCCTTTGCTGATAGTTACCAGAGTAATAGTTCAGATGTAATTTGTGGACAACAATACATATGAATTTCAGCAAGTTTTCTGCCGAATGCTCTCACAATAGCATTATGAACAAGTTGGCAGAGATCTGGACTGGATGATAATAGTCTGGTAGCTTTGGAATTTGATTGTCCTCAATGAATGTTGACTAATGGATCACCATCAACTTTTCAAGAAAGACAAATAAGAGAATCAGCTATTTCAAAGTGATAACAGGGAACCTTATAAACATCCTACTCACTTAGTTCTGATAAATTTATTAGGTTGATTCTTCATTAGGTATGAACAGGTCCTGAGAACCTCCCAAGGTACAATAAAAAGAGTGCAAAATTGACGAGAGACTCAGTCACACTCTCTAGGTCTCATTTTTTAAAATAAAAATTGAGATGGTTGGATTTGGAGATTCAAGGAGTTAGAAAAACTATGAGTTGTCCTATTTTGTCACATAAAACTCTAAACTTAAGCCCACTTTTTCACTCTGTATAGGAAGAGTGTGTGGAAGGCTTTGAAAAAGGCTAATTAATTTGGGAGCACTAACTGATATCAACTGATATTCATTAGAGGAAACATAATGGGGTTCATACACATTAACTTTAGGAATACACATCCCAGTTCCCTCATGGTTAATAACCTTAGAGACCTAAGGGGATATAGCAACTGACCTCTGGGGACCCAAGCTTCCAGTTCCATTAGAGGTTACAAGAGTAGTACCACAGCATGCACTATACTTAATAAAGTAATGAACATTCTGAAAAAAAAACAGCCAAGAAAGAATTATAAAATGTAGATATGGAAAAAGTTTCACAGTATAATATAAAAATTGTGTAATTGGAAAAATAAGGAGATTCACAAAGCAGTCCAATCTGATCCAATAAATGCAATGTTCAAGGCAATCTGCTAGGCACTAGAGATATAAAGACAAAGTGAAAATATTCCTGTTCTCAAAAAACTTATATTCTGTTGCAGGGATATGATAGGTAAACATATATACATATGGCCATTTGAAAAATAGGTATTTCAGTTAGGTAAGCATTTACAACTAAAAGTATCAGGAATGACTATAACAGATGGTATATAAGCTGAGACTTTAAAGAAAATTAGGATTTTAAGAGTTAAAGGTGAGAAGAAAGAGCATTCTAGCCATACTGGGACAACCTGTGAAAAGTCAAGAGACAGAATAACCAGTTCAGGGAACAATATATAGGAGAGTTTAGCTAGAATGAAGGAGAAAAAGGTAAAATAATTCTACAGAGGTAGACAGATGCTAGACTGCGAAGGTCTTTAAATACCAAAACAGAAGAGTTGATTAACAGAAGGAAAGTGTTTTGGAAGGTGAAAGGCGAATTAGAAAAGAGAGTTAAAATTGTTAACAACTTTAACAAAGTTGCAGGATATATAATAAACCCACATAAATCATCAACATTTCTGTATATTACCAAGAAAGTTCAACAGCAAGAGATAAAAAGAAATTCCATTTAAAATAATTATAAACAATATAAAATACTTGAGAGTCTACTTACCAAGAGAAATCCAGGAACTATTTTAACACAACTATAAAACACTCCACACAAATAAAGTCAGATCTAAACAATTGGAAAAATAGTAATTGCTCATTGGTATGCTGAGCCAATATAATAAAAATGTTAATTCTACCTAAATTAATCTATTTATTCAGTCAATCAAACTATCAAAACTTATTTTATAGAGCTGGAAAAAATAATAAAATTCATCTGGAAAAACAAAAGGTGAAGGATATTAAGGGAATCAATGAAAAAAGAATGTGAAAGAAAGTGGTCTAGTCATACCAGATTTCAAAAAACTGTAAAACCGTAATTATCAAAACAATCTGGTACTAGCTAAGAAATAGAGTGGTGGATCAGTGGGATAGGTTAGATACAAACAAACTGCATTATAATAAATGACCATAGCAATCTAGTATTTGACAAATGCAAAGATCCAAGCTTTTGGAACAATAACTCATTATTTGACAAAAACTGCTGGGAAAACTAGAAAACAGTATGACAGAAACTAGGTATAGACCAACATCTCACATCATATACCAAGATAAAGTCAAAATGGGTACATTATCTACACATAAAGGTTGATATCATAAGCAAATTAAGAGAGCATGGAATAGTTTGTCTGTCAGATGTATGGGTAGGGGAAGAATTTAGAACAAATAGAGCATTACAAAATGTAAACAGATAATTTTGATTATATAAAATTTTAAAGTTTTTTCACAAACCAGAATTCCATGTAACCAAAATTATAGGGAAAACAGAAAATGGGAAAAAATTGCAACAAGTACTCTGATAAAGGTCTCATTTCTCAAATAGATGGAGAATTGAGTCAAATTTACAAGGATATAAGTCATTCCCCAATTGACAAATGGTCAAAGGATATGGACAGTTTCCAGACAAAGAAATCAAAGATATCTATAGTCATATGAAAAAAATGCTCTAAATCACTGTTGACCAGAGAAATGAAAATTAAAACAACTCTGAGGTACCATCTCACACCTATCAGAGTGGCTATACTGACAAAAAAGGGAAAAAAATTGGATGTTGGAGGGGATATTGGAAAACTGGGACACTAATGCACAGTTGGTAGAGTTGTCAGCTGATTCAATCATTCTGGAGAACAATTTGGAACTATGCCGACGGGGCTATGAAACTGCATACCCTTTGATCCAGTGATACCACTGCTATGTCTATATACTAAAGACATCCAACAAAGGGAAAAAAGATGTATTTGTACAAAAATATTTATGGTAGCTCTTTTTATGGTGCCTCAGAATTGGAAATCAAAGGGATGCCCACCAACTTAGGAATGGCTAAACAAGTTGTGGTATATGATTGTAATGGAATATTATTATGCCATAAGAAATGACAAGCATGATTTCAGAAAACGCCTGTAAAGACTTACATGATCTGACGCATAGTGAAGTAAACAGAATCAGGAGAATGTTGCACATAGTAACAGCAATATTGTTAGATGAAAAACTATGAATGACTTAGCTATAATCAGCAACACAAGAATCCAAGACAATCCTAAAGGATTAATAATGAAGTATATTACCCACCTCCAGAGAAAAAACTGATATTGACTGAATACAAATGAAAGCATACTATGTTTCACTTTCTTTCATTTTTCCCTTTTATTTTAGTCATTTTGAACAAAATGGCTAATATAAAAATGTTTTACATAATTGCACATATATAGCTGATATACCAATAGCTGATTGTTTACTGTCTCAGGGAGGGGGAAGGAGAGGGCAAAATGGATAGAATCTGGAACTCAAAACTTCAAATCAAAAGGTTTTAGAGACTGGGAAAAAATAAAATATTCTGATAAATGTATTTTGGAAGGAGGGAGAGGAGAGAGAGACAGAGAGATGAGAGAGGCAGAGAGAGAGAGAGAGAGAGAGAGAGAGAGAGAGAGAGAGAGAGAGAGAGAGAGAGAGACTTGAAGCTGAGAATACAGTTAGGAGACAGCTGCAATTGTCCAAGGGCACAATGTCCTAAGGGGAGAAGCCTTTGGCCCTTCTCTCTATCAAAGACCAACAGGTATTGTGTTTGTTCTTTTGTTTTAGGTGAAGGGATTGGAGAGTAAGTCCTCAGGAGTCTGAGAATCCAAGAGCCTAGGAGTTTAATCATTCTTTCTTACAACCAGCTCTGCATCAATGCCCTGAGGATCTCGGAGTAATCTTGGGGACTCACTAGCAGCTGACAAAACTCATTTAGCAGCAACACCACCTTTGGACGTGAACTTGGTAGGATCAATGCAATATAGAAACTGTATCAAGTTTGAACTCTTCTCGGAGAATAAGGTGGCACCAGAAAGCATGTGTCCTCTTGGTTTTGGGGGGAAATGTTTGTACTTCTTTGTATATCAATAAAGTAAATATCCCTTTGTGAAAGCTAATTATCATTAATTGGTTAAATGGAACTAGGTTACTAGTCAATGGTATGTAACAATGGGGAAAACACACCAGAAATGGGGGAGGGGAGGACTGGAGCCAACAGAATTAGAAAAGGATGCCTCACTCCCTTAGGGGTACACCTAGAACCAAGATGGGGAGACATAGCTTGGTTATTATTACATGCAATATGAGGAATTAAGCACAGAGCCTGGAACATAGCAGGAACTTAATAAATGTTTGATTGATGTGTTAATTTGTTTTGACTGACACGGGGCAAAATAAACAAAATCAAGAGAATAATATAGACTGTGGTTACAACAATAAAAATGAAAAAAAAAAACCCACTACAATGAAGTAGAATCCTAATATTTGAAAAACCAACGAAGGTCTCAGAAAACTGAAAAATGAAATATTCATTCCCTTTCTCATGATAAAGGTGAAGAATTGATGGTATAGGATATTGCATATGTTTTATAAGATGTCATTATGAGTTTTTATTTGTCTTTATCATAAGGTAAATTCCAATAGGAAGAGGAAGGGTTGGGATTTATTTTAAAAAATATGCTTTTCATTATTATTATTAGCTTGACATACCAGCAAACACGAACATTTTCCTTTAAAAAGAACAGAAAAAGACGGCTGCTTAGGAAACCAAAAATCTCCACTATGCATTGGTTGTTCTGTTTTTTTTTTTATTTAACTTTTTCATTCATCTTCACAAAATGTTGGGTTCCAAATTTTCTCCCCTTTTCTCCCCTCCCCCCACCCCAATACACCAAGCATTTCAATTTTCCCTATCACCAATCTGCCCTCTCTTCTATCATCACTCCCTTCTCTTGTCCCCATCTTCTCCTTTGTCCTGTAGGGCCAGATGACTTTCTATTCCCCATTACCTGTATTTCTTATTTCCTAGTAGCAACAACAATACTAAACAGTTGTTCCTAAAACTTTGAGTTCCAAATTCTCCCCATCCCTCCCTCCCCACCCATTCCCTTTGGGAAGGCAGGCAATTCAATATAGGCCATATCTGTGTAGTTTTGCAAATGACTTCGATAATACTCGTGTTGTGTAAGACTAACTGTTATTTCCCTCCATCCTATCCTGCCCCCCATTGTTTCTATTCTGTCTTTTGATCCTGTCCCTCCCCAAGAGTGTTGACTTCAAATTGCTCCCTCCTCCCATTACCCTCTCTACCATCATCCCCGCCCCTTGCTTATCTCCTTCTCCCCCACTTTCCTGTATTGTAAGATAGGTTTTCATACCAAAATGAGTATGCATTTTATTCCCTCCTTTAATTGAATGTGATGAGGGTAAACTTCTTGTTGATTTTTTTTCCCTCAGCTCTCCTCTTTTTCCCTCCACTAAAAAGTCTCCTGCTTTCCTCTTGAATGAGAGATAATTTACCCCATTCCATTTCACCCTCTTTCCTCCCACTACATTTGTCTCTCATCATTTACCTTAATTTCTTTTAAGATATGGTCCCATCCTATTCAATTCACTCTGTGCTCTCTGTTTCTGTGTGTGCGTGCATGTGTATGTGTGTGTGCATGCACACGTATACATGTGTGTGTGTATGTGTATGTGTATAATCCCACCAACTACCCAGATACTGAAAAATTTTAAGAGTTACAAATATTGTCTTTCCATGTAGGAATGTAAACAGTTCACTTTTGGTAAGTCCCTTATGACTTCTCCTTGCTGTTTACTTTTTCATGCTTCTTCTCATTCTTGTGTTTGAAAGTCAAATTTTCTTTTCAGCTCTGGTCTTTTCATCAAGAATGCTTGAAAGTCCTCTGTTTCATTGAAAGACCATATTTTCCCCTAAAGTATTATACTCAGTTTTGCTGGGTAGGTGATTCTTGGTTTGAGCCCTAGTTCCTTTGACTTCTGGAATATCCTATTCCACGCCCTTTGATCCCTTAATGTAGAAGCTGCTAGATCTTGAGTTATCCTGATTGTATTTCCACAATACTGGAATTGTTTCTTTCTAGCTGCTTGCAATATTTTCTCCTTGATGTGGGAATTCTGGAATTTGGCCACAATATTCCTAGGAGTTTCTCTTTTGGGATCTCTTTCAGGCAGTGATCGATGGATTCTTTCAATACTTATTTTGCCCTCTGGTTCTAGAATCTCAGGGCAGTTTTCCTTGATAATTTCATGGAAGATGATGTCTAGGCTCTTTTTTTGATCATGGCTTTCAGGTAGTCCCATAATTTTTAAATTGTCTCTCCTGGATCTATTTTCCAGGTCAGTTGTTTTTCCCATGAGATATTTCACATTCTCTTCCATTTTTTCATTCTTTTAGTTTTGTTTGGTGATTTCTTGGTTTCTCGTAAAGTCATTGGACTCCATCTGTTCCATTCTAATTTTGAGAGAACTATTATCTTCAGTGAGCTTTTGAACCTCTTTTTCCATTTGGCTAATTCTGCTTTTGAAAGCATTCTTCTCCTCATTGACTTTCTGAACCTCTTTTGCCAATTGAGTGAGCCTATTTTTCAAGGTGTCATTTTCTTCAGCATTTTTTTGGGTGTCCTTTAGCAAGGTATTGACCCATTTTTCATACTTTTCTTGCATCTCTCTCATTTCTCTTCCCAGTTTTCCCTCCACCTGTTTAACTTGCTTTTCAAAATCCTTTTTGAGCTCTTCCATGGCCTGAGTCCACTGGACATCCTCCTGTGGTGTCTAGGATACAGAGGCCCTGCCCTCCACGTCTTTCCCTGATGGTAAGAATATTACCTGTCATCAGAATTGAAAGGCGGGAACATCTGCACCCCATCAAAATAGCTCTCTATGGTCTTATTTTGCTTCCTTTTTCTGGACATTTTCCCAGTCAGTTACTTGACTTCAGAGATTCCTCTGCACCCCCGCCTAGATCTGCCCAGCTAGTGCTTGGGGTCTGAGATTCAAATGCTGCTTCCTAGTCTCAGGGCTATCCGTGGCGGGAGTGGCTGCTATTCAATGTGAGCTTAAGTTCTGGTGCTCAGGTGGGGGCAGGGCCGCCTCCCAGGCTCAGTTCCCTCAGGGGCTTTATGCAGAGACCTTCAGTAATGGAGTGGGTGGGGGTAGGGCCACCTCCCAGTCTCAGCTCCTTCAGGTGGTTTATGCAGAGACCTTCAGTAATGAAGATCCTGCCTGCTCAGGGAGTCCCAGGGGCCGCCACTGCTGCCTCTGCCGCTGCCTCTGCCTCCCAAGGGGCCCCAAGTCATGGAGAAACCCCGTTCCCCTCTCGGCCAGCTCAGACATCTCTCTCACTGACTTGTAGTGCCTGTGGGCGGAGGGACCTTCCTGGCCGCTGGAGGTTCCGTCCCTGAAGCCTGCTCGGATCCGCTGCTCTGGGGCCACCCGGCCAGGGCAGGGCAGGGGTGGGCTCTGCTTTCCGGGGTGCGACGGACCCTGGGGACAGCTCTCCAGGGCTCTCTGGAACAGAAATCTTTTCCACTGTGTTTCTGTGCGCCTTGCAGTGATCCAGAATTTGTGGGGAGTTCTTCTTGTAGGAAATATATGGGCTGTGGGTTCACAGCTAGCATACGTGAGTCTTTCTACTCTGCCATCTTGGCTCCACCCCCCATCTCCTGGTGTGGTTTTTTTAAGTGTATGTGATTATGTCTGGAGTAGAAGTTGTAGGCTACCAAAAACTATTGTCCCTGATAGCTACCATCACTATTCTTTCCCAATTTCTCCTTTAAGCAGTACCCCTGGGGTTGACTTTCCCTTAGTCAACTCCTTCTCTGCCCTTCTTTTGGAGTTGGATGCTTATTGCTTTGAGAAAACAGTGGGAGCAAAACTGCCCCAGTTTAACTCCCTTTAAAGGAAGTATCCTCCTACTGACCAATCCTCTTTCCCCTAATTCTCCTATTTTAGATAAATTTTACCCAAGAAAATCATGAGGTCTGGATTCATACATCTTGTTACCTGATGATACATTTATAAAAAAAAATTAAAATAGCTTCTCATATTATTCAGTAGTCCACAGTTGAATTCTTCCTGTCTCCATGGATTCAAAAATAACATTTGTTCCCTGCCTCTTCCTTTCTCACTCTGCACAAAATACCTCAGTATCTCTGTCTCTTTTGAAACTCCCTATCTGGCAATCATGAAACACATAAATTAGAAGCAGCTATTGTCCACCAAAACTTTAAATGACAGTCAAACTAGTTAAACAGAAATTTTAAACTTCAAAGAATAGGAAAATTTGAACTTAGCAAATGATGCCCAAGGGCAAAGGAATGGAAGACAGGAAAAGATATGCATGTCAAGATCGTTTATCAGGTCTCTCTAAGAAAAAACCCCAAAACAATCAATTGGCTCCAGTTATAAATTCAGACTGCTCCATCAAGCTACCAGAAAACAGCAATGCAAGTCTATTACTCAAACACTCAAGCTGGCAATTTCCCCTTTTTCTCTCTTACTCATAGCACTTGCTTGAACTTGGATTCTAATTGCTCAGGCAGTGTCCTTGCTCACCTCTCTGTCCCATCTTTTGAGCTATTGCTCATCCAAGTCAAAGTGGATGGGAGGGAAAGGATGCTGTCCCTTAAAAACCACTCAGTGTTTCTTCAGTTTGTGGATCCTAAAAAAGCAATGTATTATTATGTATTGGAAAGGTTCTGGTTTATATATATTTCACACTTCAAATGGTAGGTCTAACACTTGATTGCTCATCTGTGTCTCCAACCGAACTTCTTTTTGGGTGTTTATAATGATTTATTGGCATTCTTTCCCTCCCCTTTTTTTTGTTATCAAAGACAGTAGTCCTACTCCCTCCAACTCCACCCTTAAAAAATAAAACAGAATTTATTAGGATGTATAGTCACACAAAACAGATCAATACACTGGTTGCGTCTGAAAATGTGTAATTCCCCTCCTTTTAAACTCACCTAATTAAGACATCTTCCCTTACTGTCTCTTGTTTCATTCATGCCTCTGATGAAGATGTAGTTCTACCCTTTGCCAAGTCAAACCCTTCTACATGTACTAGTGATCCTACTATCTTTTGATATTGTCAAATTGTCATTTTTAATGAAATTTATCTATTGTTTTATAACTTATTCCTTGACCTTTGTATTCTTTAGGATTAAATTATTTACTCTTCTTAATTTGAATATTTCCTCTAAATATCCTTTATTAGTTATAATTGCAATGTTTAAATTTTTTCTACTTTTCTGCATTTGATAATGAAATTTTCATGGCCTAGTACATGGTCAAGTCTTATAAAAGTGGTGTGCAAAAGTAAGAAATATGTGTATTTTTCTTGTTTCATTAATTAATCACCAAAAATCTAACATGTAACTTTTCTAAAACTTCAATTGATTTCCTTAAGTTCTTTCTTGTTTATGTTTTTGTTAGATTTGTCTAATGTCTACCTTTTATAGTTTCATTGTCTGTTTCTACATGTGATTGAATTAACTTTTCCTTTAATAAGTATTTAAATGTTATATCTTTAGGTGCATACATATTAAAAAGTGATATTTCATTAGCTATTCTTCCTTTAAGCATAATGTAGCTTCATGGATTATCTCTTTTAATCATATTTATTTTTACTATCGCCTTGCTTGATAATTATGATTGCTATTCCCACATTTTAAAATTTGCCTGAAGCATAATAAATTCTGCTCCAACATTGCATTTTAATTCTGCATGCATCTTCATGTTTTAAATATGTTCATTTTTACTAACTCATTGTTGGTGAAGCTGTGAGCTGATCCAACCATTCTAGAGAGCAATTTGGAACTATGCTTAAAGGACTATAAAAATGTACATATCCTTTGACCCAGCAATACAACTTCTAGGGCTGTATCCTAAAGACATCATAAAAATGGGAAAAGGACCCAAATGTACAAAAATATTTATAGCAGTTCTTTTTGTGATGGCCAAGAACTGGAAAATGAGGGGATGCCCATCAATAGGGGAATGACTGAACAAGGTGTGGTATATGAATGTAATGGAATACTATTGTGCTATAAGAAATGATGAACAGGAAGACTTCAGACAAACCTGGAAAGACTTATATGAACTGTGGCTGAGTAAGGGGAGCAGAACCAGGAGAATATTGTACACAGTTACAGACACAGTGTGCAACTTTGATAGACTTAGCCTTTCTCATTAACACAAGGACCTAAAACAATTCCAAAGGACTCATGACGTGAAGTGCCATCAACATCCAGAGAAAGAACTATGGAGTCTGAATGTAAAGAGAAGCAGACTATTTTCTTTTTTGTTGCTGTTGTTTTGTTTTGCTTCTTTCTCATGTTTCCTTGCATTCATTCTAATTCTTTTGTACAACATGACTAATGTAAAAAAAAAGTTTAATAGGAATGTATATGTAGAGTCTATATCAGATTGCATGTCATCTTGAGGAGGAGGGAAAGAAAGAAGGGGCAGAAAATTAAAAACTTATGGAAGTGAATGTTGAAAACTAAAAATAAATAAACTTAAGAAATTAATATGTTGATTTTTTAAATTTCCCTATGATCTTTTACTTTTACTGTTAAACTTCCATCCCATCCTGTTTTTTATAAAGAGGGTGGAGAAACAGAAGGAATCTGATCAATACTTTTAATCTGTCAATCCAAGTGGCTTTTTCCTACTTTCTGCTCATCTCTTTCTAGCTGGCCTAGACTCTAATACCTTCTTCCTCTATTTTTGATATATCCTATAATGAGGAATTTTGGAGTATGCTCAGATTGTCTAATATGGAGGTATCTTGATGAGCCTTTGGAGCATGTTCTGATTGTCTAACATGGAGCCACTCTTTCTTGCTTGCACACATTTTTGCTGTGTCCAGAGGCTAAAGAGTACAGTTCACTCACAGAGTGAGCATCATGGACTTAAATTTGCGAGAAGAGAGAACTTGCCTTGTTCACCCTCACCTTTATCCCAGCTCGAAGAAATGTGCCTGGGTTTGTTTCTGTTCTGTTTCATTTGTTCTCAGTCTCAGATACTGGCAGAGATTCCCACAAGACCTATTGGACCTGAGAGTTCGAGTCAAGATGAGCTCAAAGACAGGATTCCAGGTGGAAGGCTCCCGTCACCCAACAGGGAAGCCCTGGGACTCAAGCCTGAGAAGGGTTTTAGACTTGGACCTTTTACTGGGACTGTGCCCTATAGGAGCTGAGCTAAGCCATGAAGCTAATTCCCTTTCACTTCCCCCGGAGACTGAGATGCAACAAGGACTTACTTGCCTCTTTTGGGGCAAAAGGATTATACCACCTACATATTGAGAGAGTAAGGTTTTGTATCAATAACTATACCTTTGAAGTAAATATTCTTTTGGGAAGTTAATCTGACTGATAAAACTGAAATGGAGCACAGGTGATGCCCCTCTAAAATTAAAGGAACACTGCAATGGAGGCTGGAGCCACTATAGAAAGCTTAGGTAACCTCCCCCAACCTCTTTAAGAGCACCAGCGACCTCCAGGGGAGGGGTGAAAAACAGCATACATGGCCTTCTGGTGGTGGAGGCCAGGGTAGTCAGTATTAAACTCCTTTTTTTTCTTATTTATTTTTAACACAGTTTATAACAGATAAACCAATTCAAACTTTTGGTCAGGTGATACTTCTTTTTGATCTGGGAACTCTGAAATTTGGCCACAATATTCCTAGGTGTTTCTCTGTTCGGGTCTTTTTCAGGAGGTGATCTGTGGATTCTTTCAATATCCATTTTGCCCTCTGATTCTATAACATCAGGACAGTTTTCCTTGATAATTTCATGGAAGATAATATGTAGGCTCTTTTTTTGGTCAGGGCTTTCAGGTAGTCCAATAATTTTTAAATTATTTCTCCTGGATCTATTTTCCCAGTCAGTTGTTTTTCCAATGAATTGTTGCACTTTATCTTCTATTTTTTCAAATTTTTGATTTTGTTTACTAACTTTTTGGTTTAACTCATAGTCATTCATTTCCCTGATCTCAATTCTCTCTTTCAACAAATTATTTTGTTCAGTGAGCTTTTGTACCTTCTCCTCCATTTGGCTAATTCTGCTTTTTAAAGCCTCCTTCTCCTCGCTGGCTTTTTGGACCTCATTTTCCAATTGAGTTAGCCTCTTTTTAAAGCTATTATTTTCCTCAGCATTTTTTTGGTTCTCCTTTTCTAAGCTGCTAACTTGTTTTTTAAGGTCTTCTATTGCCTGAACCCAACTTAAGTTTCCTTTGGAGGCAGAGACCTTGTCTTCCTCTGACAGTGTACCTTGTTCTTCCTCATCCAAAAAAAGTGGGGAGACACCTGTTCCCCAAGAAAGTAACCTTCTATGGTCTTATTTTTTTTCTCTTTTTTTGGCATTTTCCCATCTAATTACTTGACTTCTGAGTTTCCTCTCCACAACCACCTTGCCTCCAGTTCTGCCAAGCCAGCACCTGGGGGCTGAGATGCAAAAGCGCTGCTCCCAGGCCTTAGGGGTTTTCAACAGGGGTGGGGCTGCTATTCAATATGAGATTAAGTTCAGCTGCTCAGGTTGGGGCGGGGCAGCCACCCAGGACTCAGTTCCCTAAGGGATTTTTTAGAGGAGACCTTCAACAACAGATGTGAACCACTGCCTGCTTTGGAAGCCCCATCTGCTCACTGCCTCCTCTGCTGTCTCCTGAGGGGGCCTGAGTTATGGGGACACCCCGCTTCCCTCTTGGCCAGTTGAAAAGACCCTCTCACTGACGTTTGGCACCTGTGGGTTGAGGAACCTGCATTGCTGCTGGAGATTCTGTCCCTGGAGCCTGCTTGGATCTACTCCTCTCAGTGCTGCATGGCCAAGGCAGGGCTGGGCTCTGCTCTGCATCTGGTGCACACCAGACATTTCCCATTGGTTTTTCAGATCTCTCTGGAACAGAAATCTCCTCCACTCCATTGTTCTGTGGCTTCTGCTGCTCTAGAATTTGTTGAGAGTTCTTCTTTTTTTAAATGATCAAAACATGATATCCAGCTTTTTTTTTTTGGTCATGGTTTTCAAAGAATCTATTTTTTCCTGAATTATCTCTCCTTAACCTGTTGGTTTTTTTTTTTTTTCAGGTAAATTGTTTTTGGTAGTGAATTGTTTTTTTCTTAATATTTCCATGCTTGCTCAATATTTTTCATTGTCTCCTAGAGTCATTGAGTTCCATTTGTTGCATTCTATTTTTTTTTCAAAAGGGAGTCCACCACTATAGCAAGGCTTTCCACCTTTTGTTATGTCATTTATTCTTATTTCAATTTTTTTTAGTCTTTTGTTTAATTTCTTCTAACCAGTCCTATAGTTTTGGTGGCCAGTGATTGTTTTTTTTTTCCTCTGAATCCTTTTCAAGTTTTTCTACCAGTACTGTCTTCTAGTTTTACCTCTTGAGTTTTCTCATAATTCATATATTTTTCATCACATTTGATATTTTCTTATGTTTAAGTTTTTAGCCTCAGTTCTTGGATTGGACCTTTGTGCTTCAGTCATTTCCCTCTGGCACATTTGCATGGGTTGAGAAGATTTTCTTTGGTCCATAGTATCCACATCCTCCATAATATAGATGGTACTGCTATTGCCAATCTAGATGGGGAACATGGTACTACTCTTTCTCAGTTCTTAGCTGCTATCTCAGCCTCTTGTTAGTCCACTTCAAATTCTGGCTTCAGCAGATCTTGGTCTGCTCCTCCTTGCACTATTCTCCACAGGGAGTTTTTCTATCCCTTGGTATGGCCCTAACAAATTGAGGGGGAGTATTGGAGATTGTTCTGTCAGATCTCCTGCATAGCCTTTCTCCACATTCACTAAATATATGTGGAACCATTGGTTACAGCAAATGGAGAAATTTTGAATGTTGTATGGAAGTTCATTTATCTTGGCAATATATGTTCTGGGATGTATACACAGATAAGGTTGACACATACATTGCCAGTGCTAGCTCAGTGTATTAAACCATCTAGCCGATTGAAGGTCTACAGAGTCATTGTGCTCACCTCATTGTTGTATGTCTGTGAAACCCAGACAGTGTACCAGCACCTTCCCAAGAAACTGAATTACTTTCGTTTGAGTTGCCTTAAGAAGATTCTGAAGATCACCTGGCAAGATAAGATACTGGATACTGAGATTCTTTTTAAAACTAAACTGCCAAGCATTCAAACTCTACTACAGAGAGTGTAACTCCTATGGACTGGACACATTGTCCAAATGTCAAAAGTACATTTGCCTAAAAGACTATTTTAGGGAGAACTCACACAAGGCAAGTGTTCACATGAAGGTCAGAAGAGTAGATACAAGAACACTCTCAAGATCTCGCTGAAGAACTCTGGAATTGATTATGAGACTTGGGAGATGCTGGCAAAGGACCATCCAGCATGGTGCTCTGCATCAAAGAAGTCACTGTGCTCTATGAATGAAGCAGAATTGCAGTAGCTCAAAAGAATGTGAGATATGCAAATTTAGACATCTCCCCTTCAAATGTTTATATGTGGATATGTAAATACATAAAATGTAAATATATATTTGTGACTGTCCTCTGGTAGAGCCTTCTGAGCTAGTATTGGTCTGATCAGCTACAGTTGGACACACTGTCCCTCGATCCCAACATAGTGATGTCATTTTGGTCCTTTTTGAGAACATAGGACAACCATGCTCCTATTGCTCTTAGAGGCATGTGGCCAGTTCCTGTCTCCTTGTCACAGTGACCTATGAGGACTAGGTCTATTCCCTGCTTCTATTCTGTTAGATCTGAGGAAGACCTAGCTCGATGTTTCCAGTTATTGTGTCTCATACTATCTTGTATCATCCTATAGGAAGAACCCACTGTAATGGTAAGGGAATTTGAAGATCTTTCCTGCCCCTTAAGAGGCCCATGTGACCTGCTTTGAGCTTTGACCCAGCCCACAGCCTGAATCACATGGAGTCAATGGTAGGAGGAGCTTGCTGAATGTGTGGAATGGAAAGGTGGATCTGGGAGAGAGTGGGGCAGAGCTGGGAGAGAGTAGATAGAGCAGAATAGAGCAGAGCAGCTAGCATGAGTGAGAGAGGGAGTGATTTTGCCTAAGGGAGCTTATTTGTGGGAGGCCTGATGAAGGGAAGGCTTGGAGATGGTCGTGCTCCCTGCACTGATAATGTGTATAGATTTCTTTGCTGCTATGATGGATCTGGCTTTCTGGTGTTTGAATAAATATCTTGATTTCATCTCTGAGGAAGAGAGTTAATATTTTGCAAATTTACCCTGGAAATATGCATGCATATCCATAGTGCCTGCTGTGGGTATTGCATTGGTGTTACACCAACTGATTTCAGATTTGTTGGAAAGAGCTTCACCTTGTTTTCCTAAAGTGACTCGTTTTCCAAATTTTGCTTTCTTCCTTCATTACCAGTGTTCATGCAAAATTCCCTTGTATGAACCCTCTGTCCGTCTTGTCCACCTTGTAATTATTTTGGGGGGAGTAATTTTGAACTAAATGGAGGAGTTTACATCTCTTTCTCTTTGGTTTCTAACATTGGTTGATTTGGATCTTTTCAGATATTAGCTGGAGTTTATCTGGTGTGTATTACCTTTTATGTCACCGTCTTCACCAGATGTTTAAAAGAAATGTGATTTAAAGACAAAAACCATCAATAAAATATGCTAAAAGGGGAGGGAAGCTGCAAGAGTTTTGTCAAAATAAAAGTATTAATTATCTTTAAAAATGTAGTGGACTGTTTCAGAGATCTGTGAGTTCCTTATAAATGTCAGGCTTTAAACAGATATGGGATGACCTATAGACAGTGATGCTATAGAAGGGATTTATTATTGGGGAAGGTCTAGGTGAACTCTAAAATCCCTTTCAATTCAAAGATTCTATGAGATTATAGTTCTTGGAAATTTTTTGCTGTTGTGAATGTAGACACACTATTAATCTTCAAGTCTTAAATGAATAGGACCTATTTAAGAAGGAGTACTTAATTTAATATTCTAATTAAGCCCTATTTGATAAATAAGGCCTAATTTAATTTAGGACCTAAAATATCTTAAAATTTTACACCATAAATCATACTTATGATTTTAAAATTGCCATATTAATATCAAACTACTGAAGAGAAACTATTTGCCCCAAGTCACATGGTGGTTAAATTTAGCAATTCAATTAAAAAAAAAAGTTCTGCAAGCCATCAGGACAAAGATCTTCAAATACAAAGGAAGAAGAAATACTAATGCAAGACTATTCCACATCCACTAGAAAATGAAGAGGGAGTAGAATATGTTCCAAACAGCAATGGAGCTCAGGATCCACCCAGGGTGACCTATGCTGTATATCTAAGCTTAACTATAATAGATAAAATATAAATGCTTAATAATAGAGAAGAGTTTGAAACATTTTTAGAAAGAAATCCAGAACTGAAGAGATATTTGTCTCTTGAGCATCCCAAACAACAGAAATGTAGAAGTAGCAAAGGCAGTAACAGAGTAATAATCTAGAGACCAGGAAAAAACTTCTTTCAAAATGTGCTCAAGGAGACAGAGGTGAAAGTAGAAATCTGGTGGAGATGGTATTATGAACCATATCTGGTACCACCCTGCCTATGGTTCAATGTTTCTTTTGTGGGACTACTTTACAACACAGAGCAAGAAGATAAAGAGAAGTCAGTGATAGGCTGAGATCAAATCAAGGGCTAGCATTTAGAGGAAGATGACCTCCATGGTCTCGGAAATAGAAGAACCTACAGGGGAGTGAATAAGAAGGGGGAAAGCTCGAAAAGGGGGAGAAATGAAAGAGACCTTACGTTGGAGGTGGGAGGGTGTTTCACAGATGCATGCTCCTATGGGTGAAGAGAGTGAAGGGAGATGAGGAGCTTTCACTGAATGAGATCTAGGGGGTTTTCTGCTTGGAAAGTGTACTTGTCCTGGAAAGGGAGAAGTTAGACTCCCTGGGGACAAGTGGCACTGTAGGAGTGGGAAAGCATGGAAACAGGAAGGAGGTTTCCAGGCAAATGTAGGAAAAAAAAGTCAACAAAAGAGGGTATGTAAAAGTGATGGGCTACATAATGAGGAATATGTAATGGAGGAAAGGCTCTATCATGGGGATTTCCTCTCTGATACCTTCAATGTAAAAAGAAATTGTATTAAATTTCTCTGATAAGAGTTTAGCATCCAAAATCTAAAAATTGCTTTTTTTATTCAACCACTTCCCTTCGTTATCCTAGATGAATTAATACTGCTTGTGCAGAGGTTTTTCAGTTTCATATTTGGTATGTATATACATACAACTGATAACCATTCCCTAATAAATAAATGAGCAAAAGATATGAAGAGTTATCAAAAGAAAAATTGCAAAGTACTCACAACCACATAAAAAATGCTTCAAATCACTAATAATAAAAGGAATGCAAATCAGAATAGCCTTAAGGTTTTACTCACATACTGCAAATAGACAAAAATGACCCAAAAGTGGAAACAGTCAATTTTAGAGGGGTTGTAGAAAGATAGATGCATTAATACATTGTTGGTTGAGCTGTGAAATGGTGCAATCAATTTGGAAAGCAATTTGGAATTATGCAAATAAAATGACTGAAATCTATACCCTTTGAACCAGAGACTCTGTTACTGAACTTACTCTATTACTAAGAAAAAGTGTCCCCATATACTCCAAAATATTTATGCAGCACTTTTTGTGATAGCTGAGAATGGAAACCGAAGTAGATGCTCATCAACTGGGAATGGCTAACCAAACTGTGAAACATGAATATAAAAGAATATTACTGTGCTGTAAGAAATCACGTATGTGATGAATACTCAGAAATATCTATATGAAATGATGCAGAATGGTTTAAGCAGAGCCAAGAATACAATATACACAGTAACAACAACAATATAAATGGAAAGAACAACACACCAAAAATCAAAAGCAAATGTAACAAAATTATTAAGATCAAGTGGGTCTCGAAGAGATAGGAGAAGACAACCCCAACCTATCCCTTTGTGAAGGTAAGAGGTCCATGGGTGTTACACATTACACATGTTTTTCAGACTTTTTCAATATATCAATCATTCTGATGATTATTTTTTCTCCTCCAAAAAATAAATCACAATTATTTGTCGTAGGGGATAGTTCTCTGGAAACGGGAGAGGGAAGGATACATGGGATACTGTGGTGATGTAAGAAACAGGAAATATTAATAAAAGATTTATTTTAAAAATATTATAAACTTAATAGCCATCAAGAAAAATAAAATGAAAATGAAAAACAAGAAATAAGAAGCCAAGTCATAAATAAATTCCTTTGTATGGTCTGTAGCCAGCTTGGAGCAGAGTGACTAAGTTGGGCCAAGAATATTCTATTACCAGATATGGGAAAGTGGGCAGCCACAGACAGACCAGAGTAAGTGCATATGAACTCGTTCTGTCCCTCCAACACACATTCTCTCTCTCCTTCAGAAAAGGAGTCCAAGGTAAAATTAAATTTGAGATGCATTTTCTCATTACTTCCACCCTTACCTCAGGATGATCTGAGGCAATTTTCACCCCTTTTCATATTACCTTCCTCTCTTTCAATCTCAAATCCTGCAGTCAAGGACTTGGGCAAACATTATAATAAATGTCCATTTAATCTAATAGCAGTTTCCAATAATTAAGAAACATGAAAAACCATTTAACAATCTAACTTCTAGCTTCAGGCCAGAAAACACTGAAACCAGGGTTATTTAGCTCTTTTTACTTTCAATCATCATCATTTGTCATAGGCAAAAATGGAAGAAGGTGGACAGACAGCAAGTGGAGATAAGATAGTAGCTTTACTGAGTTCTAGCGCTTGGAGTTAAGAAAAATTGAAGAGGGTGTTGGACTGGCTACCAGATTCCTAATTTTCCACAATCTGTTCTTTCTATCTTTTCTGCACCCAGATGCATCTGGCCAATGCTGAATTTCCCACTCTTACCACATCCAATAACTGTCTTGACTTCACCCTATGCCTCCTTGGTTCTACCGCCCTCTGTTTATGTGTGACAAAAGAATAATGTTGCCACCTCTCTGCACACTGCTCCATCATTTAAGGAGTCCTATCAGTGCTCTAGCTTTTTTCTCTGTGTGTGGCTTCCTTATTGTCTTTGAGGCATACCTTTCAAGTTATTAGAAAATGGAAGTTCCTGCAGCTTCCAGGGCAATCCATGTACCTTTTAGCCTACCACATCTCTTTAGGCTATATCCGGGATGAGCAGTGGACAGATAAGGTTCCATCCCTCATTCCTCTTCATGGCTGGAAGCTTGCAGTCCCTTGCACGATCATTTGGTGTATGCTAATATCTGCAAATGCATATCATAAACATCAAGATGAATATCATTCAAATATTATAGGTAATCATTCCATGGTACAATTTGCATTAAAATTATATTGATGGGCAATAAAAATATGATAGCAATATCTTATCGTAGCACTTTCACTGGGAAGACATTATTCAAACATTCTTTGTATGCTAGACCTCCATTAAACAAAGAGAAGAAAAGATATCAGAATATGCATTAATGTAAAAACAAAAGGTTTCAATAAAACTTTTTGAAGGAATCATATTCAGTATATGATTTTGAATTTTTTTTCTTCCTTTTGAGGGATGAAATTATCATTAAATCAAGTTAAATAATTATTAGATGCTCTACATCACGCAGTTCTTGCTTAATCATCATAGCTTATACATTTGTTTATAGTCATATGGGGCTATGACTATTATTTCTAATTCTTTTCTTAGATTTTATATGAACTCCCTCTCATCTCTATGGCTTCTTTCTGTGTTGTAGCTATGATCTGTTTAGCTAACATGGTCAATATATGTCAAGAATGTTCACTCTCCCATTCTTTTCATTTTAAAACTCTTTCAATTAAATTTGTGCAATTCTGTCGGCCCTTATTAGATGAATTTCAACCCAGATTTTCCCCTCTTCTGATACTATGAGTCACATAGTGCTTACAGGTCTCAAGGGAAGCTGGGATCCATAAGAGGGCAGGAGGTCTTTTTTTATTTTAATTTTGTAAAAATTCAATTCAATTTTCTTTTCTTTTCAGTTCTGAATTCTCTCCTTCCCTCATCCAATGAGACATAAGCCATTACAAATATCCATAGTTCTGGCTAGCTTCACTCACATATGTATGTATGTGTATATATGTATGTATGTATGTAATGTAT
Source organism: Bettongia penicillata ogilbyi (assembly GCA_023548195.1). Taxonomy (NCBI): domain Eukaryota; kingdom Metazoa; phylum Chordata; class Mammalia; order Diprotodontia; family Potoroidae; genus Bettongia; species Bettongia penicillata. The sequence goes on from JAJHZJ010000197.1 coordinate 8,727,210, forward strand.
AGCTAATGTAGTCATTTGTTCTGATATGTACAAGACCTGAAGTTTCTTCATAGTCCTGATCATACTCATATGGGTGCTTTCTGGTTATTAATGTCCACTCTATCAATGTTAAAAAATATGATGCCCAGACCTGGATATAGATACTCTAGATATGAAATGACCAGGGCAGAATCTAACAGGATTATCACCTCTTTTTAGACAATATATTTCTCTTAATGCAGCCTTAATTCCCATTAGCATTTCATGTCAGAAGTGCCTCAATATTGAGATTTCCTGTCTCCTCAGACATCTAGATCTTATTCAAATGAAATAACTAGTCATGCCACCCTAATCTCATACTTGTGAAGTAAGTATAAAACTTTACATTTAATGTTATTAAATTTCATTTTATTTGAAAGCCCGATATTATTGCCTTTTGAGACTTTTTGGAGCATCGATATGTCATTTGTTGTATTAGCAATGTATGCCTCTCTGTTTGGTGTCTCCTTCAGATGGGTAAGTCTGGCATTAGAAACTTCATTAAAGTCATAATAATAATATTCAACAGTCTTTCAGGCACTTCCCTGGAGACCTCCCTTCATGCTGATCTCCAATTCAGCAAACCTTTACTAAGAACCTAATTATGTCACCTTTTGTCTCTTGTCTTGAGATACAAACTACCATAGCCACCATGCTACATCTGTACTATAGCCCCATTCTGCAGTTCCCCAGCTCTATTCAAAGACTCTGTTGGCTAAAATAACACCACCCCCAACCCTTTCCAAATTCTCTATTATTTTCCTCTCTTTCTAGGCTAAGAGAAAATAGAACTACAAGCCCCAAAGTCCTCAATGAGGGTCCAAAACATTTCCCCTGTGATATCTTCAGCATCTCCCACACTCACAAGGGTCAGAATATTTCATTAATTTCATTCATCATTTCATTAATAAAGTAAAACATTCACCCTGGTCTTAAGAGGTTTATATGTCTAATAGGATGCATAAGGCAAATATGCACAAGAGTGTAATATATTATAATAGGATAAAAGTATGTTTCCTCTCACTAGAGGGCTAAGAAAAGTCTGTCTGATCCATTGTTGGGTACTAGATGACTCCTGAAGTCCCATCTGGTAGATTCTGTGATAACCAACAAATAAACATTTTTTAAACACCTACCATTTGCCGGGTATTGCAAATATAAAGACAAAAATAAAATAGCCCCTGCTCTGAAAGAGTTTTATCCTATGTCCAATCTCCTCTTCTGTCAATAGCATCTTAGGGAATCTCCAAATCCTAACCTCACCTCCCCAATTTCTCATCTTTTTCCTTTCTCTCTGAAGTAATCTGAGAAAAATTCAGTCTTTTATTGTAGGATTTCCTTAAGTTCATAGGATTTGGAGCTGGAAGGCTTCTCAAAGGTCAGCTTGTCTAGCTTCGTTATGGGACAGATGGGGAAACTGACACTTAAGGAACTTAATTCAGCCTCTTGCTCAGTGATATGAGAGGCAGAACTTCAACCCAGGTGCCCTGACTGCAAATCTGGTATTCTCTTGGCTGATCCATGCAGACTTTGTTATTCCACACTATTGCAGTTTTTCCTTTATTGTCTCTTACTTAATATTTCAAATGACTTTTTCCTGAATGTCTTCTTGAAAAGTTTTATTTCTTCCCTTCATTTTTTGAACCTTTTATTTAGTCATTTCAGTTGCATTCAACTCTGTGTGAACTCATTTGTGGTTTTCTTGGCAAAGATACTGGAGCGATTTGCCACTTCCTTCTTCCAGCTCATTTTATAGGTAAGAAAACTGAGGCAAATAGGATTAAGTGACTTGCCCAGGATCACACAGCTAGTAAGTGCTTGATGCTGGATTTGAACTCTGGCCTTCCTTACCCAGGCCTGGAGCTCTATCTACTGTGCTACCTAGGTAACATTTGTTTTATTCTTACTTCCTTTTGTTCTTTGATGTGTTATTTGTGTAACTTTTCCTTTATCTTGCCCTCATTTTCCTCTAGATCAGTGATCCTCCAACCACTTCGAGTATGCAGAGCCCTTTGAAGTTCCAAAAAGTTTTGTTGACCCTCACATGATAGTACTATGAGTATTCAATGACTGAGCAAATAAATGGTAACAAAAAGCTAGTATGGATTCAATAACTTTTTAATGTATGTGCAATTTGTTAATCATAGGCTGTATTTAAAAATAATTATACAGTCATCTGAGATTATAGATTCTATACCCATAAATACAAATATATGTAAAATTTATAAATTATAAGATGCAATAAATCATATAAACTTAATTTTATCAATATATTAATGATCAATTAATTATTATCAACTATTTATATTGATATGTTTGTATTTTATTGTGTTATCATTAAACCATATGTAATATAATGTAATATTAATTAATTACACAAAATTTATAAATTATAATACATAATATATAATAAATTATAATATATAAAATTTTAAAAGTATGAATGTGCCATCAGATTATTATTAATGTTATATATAGAAGTAGGTATATAGCATATGTGTGTGCAACATTTATTTTAGCCTTCAGAAGGTACTTGTTTATTTACTGAACTATTTAGTAATGGGACCTCTTACAATAATTCCATGATTCTCCAGGAGTTTGTGGTCCACAAGTTGGGAACCACATTTATAAGATCAATCCTACTCCAACTCTGACATGCTATATACTATGTTCTGACATGCTATGTTCTGTCTTCTTCTAAGTCCCTTCCAACTTCAACATTCTTCGTTACAGAGAGAAATAATGAAATATACTGAAAACTGTGTTAGATTTGGAGTCAGAGGACCTGAGTTCAAATCTTTCTTTTATTGTTTACCTGTGTGACCCTGGGCAAGTCACTTTACCTCCATGAGTCTCAATCTCTCATCTGTAAAAATAATAAGGATGGACTGAATGGTCTCTAAGATCCCTTCCATTTCTAATACTGTGATTCTGAAATCCCCTCTACCTCTCATATTCTATGTTCTATAATGTCCTAAGGCTCTTTCAGACTGAATGATTATGTCCTAATAAAGAAAAGATTCACTCCATTCTGAATATGTGAATTCATCTGTGAGAAAGAGAAAGGCAAAAAGGCATACCAGATTTTCAAGTGATTATACAGAATTTGAAATATGTTCCATGTGTGCTTGAAATCCTGAGACAAAAAAAAGCAGCAATGAATCCTAGCAAAGCCAAGAGGTTCAGGGAGATGATGTTGGCTTAGGGTAGACTAGGGAAAGCAGAAGCTGATGAGGTCTTGGGAGACAGTTTCTCTTTGGGGATACCTCAGATTGGTTGAAGACACTGACAAATTTCAAGAAGGCAGAAGAAAATAGGCCTTCTAGTTCCCCCACATCTCTTTCCTCTCACTGCTAATGCCTTCCCTCCCAAACTATAGTGGATAAGGTGCTAGACCTGAAATCAGAAAGTTGTGAATTTAAATCTAACCTCAGACACTTACTGGCTGTGTGACCTTGGTCAAGTACCTTAACCTCTGTCTGCTTCCATTCCCTTAACTTTAAAATGAGTATAATAAAAATGAGTATAATAAAAGCATCTATCTCTCAGGATTGTTGTGGGAATCAAATGACATAAGTGTACAGTGCTTTGCAAACCTGAAAGCGCTACTTCAATGCTAGTTATTTCAGTCCTTTATGCTTCTTCGCATTTATTTTGTATATAATCACAATGTTCTTGTCTCCACAGCTAGAAGGTATGCTCCCTGAGAAAAGGGGTGATTTCACTGTTTGTATATGCATTCCCAGCACCTAGGGCAATGGTTAGCACATCATAGGTACTCAATTAATGCTTACTTGCTCGAAAACCGGCAACTCAGAAAAGAGAATGAGTTATGGTATTTGGGAGATATCGACATCCTTGGCATCAGATTGACCCTGTGGTCAATACTGTGCTGACTTTGAAAGAGGATGCAAGAAAAGGGGCAACATCAAGGCAAGATTTATGACTGAGAAGCAATTGGAATACCTTATGATATACTTTTTTCACATCAACGCTGTAAGGTAGATAATGCAAGTATTGTTATCCCTATTTACAGACAAAAGAAAATGGACCATCAAGGTACAATGACTTACTCATGGTCACACAACTACTAAGGGGCAGGACTTGGGCTCAGGCCTCTAAGTTTACATTCATTCCCCTATCCCACAACCCATACATAACCAACACATTTTATTGAGAACATACCATGTGCCTGGTATTATTCGAGGTACTCCTTGCTGCCAAGAAACTTACAAATCTCCTCAGTAGACAACAGTACTCATGAAACACCTAGACAACCATAAGCGCTAAATTGTGAAGTACACAAAGTCACAGAAGGGAGAAGTCTTGGTGGATTGGAGTAGTCTGAGCCTTGCACTGGGCTTTGAAGGACAGTCAGGATTTGGATAGACAATGAAGAGGGCAGCATTCCAGGTAGAGTGGTGGAAAATGCTGAAAATCTGTCACTACAAGTAGAGTCATAGCTGGAATAAATTTAGTTGGGAGAGGAAGTATTGTATAGAGTGGAGAGAGATGTAGGCTCAGGAAAGAGAAGTTGACCATAAGTTCAATTATGAGGAGAAAATGGGTAGGGTGCTCCCTCCCTTTCCTCTCCTGAGTTCTATCACAAGCATCCCTGCTCCCCCACCTTCTCCCAAGGCCTTTCTTCACCACTGCCTTAACCCCTACTGAGTCTCAGGATAATAGAGGACCACAAAATATAAGAAATGGTAGCTTCTGTTTCATAATGAGAAGGAAGTATCTTTGTTCCACTTGAAATATCAATGCCTACTATAAGTTATTATAGTTTTGATGTAAGATTGTAATTAAATTTTAAATTATGAGTTATATAAAATAAGTTCAGTTAAAGGTAATAAGGCAATATGATGTAGTAGGAAGTATATTAAATTTGGAATCAGGGGATTTAGGTTTGAAATAGCTGTGTGATGCTTTATAAGCCAATTCCCTTCTTTTGGCCTCCCTATCTGCACAATAGGGCAGTTTCAGGACATGGAAACACCTCTATAAAATACTCCAGAAACAAAAGGAGAAAACTAAATAAATATTAATTGTTCATGGTTAGGCTGTGCCAATGTAATTCTAAAAAATTAAAGTGCTACCTAAATAATTAACAGATTCAGTAACATACCAATCAAACTACCAGGGGATTACTTCATATAATTACTTCATATAACAGCATAATTCATCTCAAGGAACAAAAAAAAATCAAGAATTGCAAAGAAAATAATGAAAAACAGTAGAAATGAAGTAAATCTAGCAGTGCCAGATCCCAAAATATGTTACTAAGTGATAATTGCCAAAACCATTTGATACTGGTTAAAACAGTTTTTAAAAATTGATCAAGGAAACAAGTCCTAAAAGCAATCAAATATAGATAATATCATAATATTTAATAAACCCAAGGGCACAAACTCCTGGCAGAATAGCTCCCTATTCTACAAAAACTCCTCAGAACAATGAAAAACCATTTGGAAAAATTAGATTTAGACCAACATATTCGAGTCCCAAATAGATACATAGCCTAGGTCATATCATAAACCAACTAAATAAGAAGAGGAGGAAATTCATCATACAGCTATGAATATTGGTAGAATCCTTAACTGCGAGACAAAGATGATCATAGAAGGAAAATAGAAAATTTTGATGATGTAAAATTGAAAGGCTTTTGCACAAGTAAAACATTACAGTTAGAATTATAAGAGAAACAGGTAACTGGGGATAAATCTTTATAGTGTAACTAGTGTTATTTCTCTGACGCAAAGAAATGGAATGAGAAGAGGTGATTAAAATGAAATCTCATGTATTGCCTGTGCAAGGATGAGCACCAAGACTTTGGTGAGAAGGGAGAGCTCTGAGTGGAATGTATCTGAGAATGGTAAGCAGTTGAAAAGAGTTTATTATAAAAGGTGTTGAAATGAAAACTGAAGAGGCTAAGCTCAGGAGTTTAAACTGAGAACTGAAAGTGGTTCAGTCAGGGATTTTTTAATTGATGACTTTGGCAGCACCAGCAGTAGTGGTGGAGGTGGCTGACTGTAGAAGAGTATTTGTACTCATGATGGGATGAAAGAGAAGCTCTGAGAAGAATGTATGGATTTAAGGAAAAGAGGGATGATGACAAAGTCCAGGCACTACTAGATGGCTGGCACCATCATCCACCAAGGCTGAAAGGATAGCTGTGAACAGAAAATCGAGGGTGCTCAATTGCTGGTAAACTTTTCTCTGTTTGAGAATTCACAGTGCCTATGGGGATGCTATTTTCTCCTCTTCTCCCCTCAATTTTAGTCTTTAAAGTTGTTTACTTTTAAGTTAATATTAAAATGGACCCATGTGATAAGAAGGATCAATTTTGATTTCTTTTAAGTTATGCATGATCCTTATTTTCAAAGTACAATAGTAGGGAGTGAGATAGCAGCAGAACAAACAGTGTTTGATAATTGATATACAGATTTATAGAAAAGACCAGATTTTAAGCTCTGGTCCACAAATCCTGGTCCTGGCCTTTTCGTTGGAGGCTGAGCCAAATCAAGAAAGGAAATTATGGTTCTGATTATTAACAATTTTTAAAATAAACTTCCCAAATATAGAACTAAACTGAATACAGGAATTTTGTTCTTTGTCCCAAGCTAAAAGCATGTTACCTCATTCACTCCTTCTCTCCTCCCCGTAAATGTGTAGTAACTAGGGAGTAGAAATAGCACAGTATCAGGAAAAAAGTTATGGCTAGCCCCGGCTGGTAACGCTCACATTCCAAAGGGATGATAAGGAAGGAGTAGTCTTTTACCTTCTCACCTCCAAACCTACACCATGACAAGAATAGAAGACTACAAAAAATACAGTAGTAAATATCTCTGGTAAAAATCTGATATTCAAGGTTTATAAGGAATTGATAAAAGTATATGGGAACCAGAGATATACCCAACAGATAAGTTGTTAGAAGTGTAGAAACAGGAAGTTTTGAAATGAAGGCATGTGAATCGTCAGTAAGCATATTAAAAGTATTTTGAGTCATTAATAATAATATAAATACCATTAACATTTCTGATGTTCTACTTCATACCCATAGGATTGGAAAAGATGATAAAATGAAAAATTGTTGGAGAGGCTGTGCAGGGATAGGCAGACTAATGCAATTTTGGTAGAGCAAAGAATTGGTCTGTCCATACTGAAAAACACTTTGGAACTATATTCAAAATGTTACTAAACTAGATATACCCTTTGACACACCAATGTCAATACTAGACGTATACCCTGAAGAAATCAAAAACAGGTGAAAGGATTGATACATACAAAACTATAGCAGCACTTCTTGGCATGGTGAATAATTGAGGAAAAGCATGACTGCTCATCAGTTGGGGAATGGCTGAGCAAATTGTGGCATATAAATATAATGCAATATTGTTGTACATAATAAATGACAAATATTATGGACTTAGAGAAGCCTGAGAAGATGGATTCATGCAAAGTGAAATGAGTAGAAGCAGAAAAACGGACACTATTACCATATAACGTAAAGGAAAACAGCTTCGAAAGACTTCCTAACTCCAATCAAGGCAAAGACCAATCATGATTTAGGAGACTGATATAATTCTGCTTCTCATTCCCATCTTCTTATACCGTACTGCCTCTGCCAGTAGCCCCTCCATGTATTCTCTGATCCTGTGGCACTGGCTTCCTTGCTTTTCTTCAAATAAGACCATCCATCTCCTGATTCTGGGAGTTTTCTTTGGCTATCCACTGTGCCTCCTCATCTCTGCCTCCTTGATTCTCTGGCTTCCTTCAAACCTTAGGTATAGCCCCATATTCTTCAAGAAGCCTTTTCCAGTCCTCTAAATTTTAATGCCTTCCTGCTGAGATTATCTCCAATTTAAACTGTATAAATCTTGTTTTTATATAGATGCTAGCATGTTGTTTTCTCACTAGTCTGAACACATTGAAAACAGGAATTGGGTATTTTGTTTGTTCGTTTTGGTTTGGTGGGGGTAGGGGGTGCCTTACTTTTTATTCCCAGTGCTTAACATTGAACCTGACATGTAATAGGCTCTTAATGAGAGTTTGTTGACTTGACTTGATATCCAGTCCCTTGGCAGGAAGATGATGGACTAGAGGTACAGAGTGAGACGGGCATTTCCAGATGTGGCCAATTTGTTGGTAAACATGTATTTTCTTTACTATACTTATTTGCTATGCAGGAAGGTTTCTATTTGGGGAATGTGGAGTTAATGGATAATAAAAGACCTCCTCCTCAAAAAGAAAGGATAATATCATTGCTAAAACATTTTAAAAATATACATAAACAAAACAAAAACAAGAAGCTCATGAGAGTATACAAACAGTAATTTAATTGCTGGGTTGTTAAATAGCCATATATGTATATAGTGTGTGTACACATATATGTATGTGTGTATATGCATATATATATATGTGTGTGTGTATATATATATATATATATATATATATATATATATATATATATATATATACAGAGAGAGAGAGAGACAGGGGTTGGGGGGAGGGAGCAAGGGGGTGTGTGTGCTTGTGTATTTAACAAACTATATATGAGCTGGCCCAGTGAATAGACCTCCAAGTCTGGAGTCAGGAAGGTCTAAATTCAAATCTGACCTCAGACACTTATTAGCTATGTGGCCCTGGACAATCACTTAATCTCCATCTGCCTCGGATTCCTCATTTGTAAAGTGAGGATAGTAATGGCAGCCACCTCCCAAGTTTTTAAGGAGCCAATGAGATAATAATTAAAAAGCACTTAGCACAATGGCTGGTACATGGTAAGCACTGTATAAGTGTTGGCTATTATTATTATCACTACATATAACTTTTGCATTTCTTTGCAAATTGAAATGTGTTTTTAGCAAATGGCTAAATTCATAATAAAAAGTAAAATTTAATCCTTCAAAATAAAAAAATAATTGAAAGACTCAGATTAGATAAAGGTCCTTTTGACTTCAAATCTTACCATTCAAAGAAAGTACAGAGAAAGGGGAGACCACTGAAGACTCTAATTATGAAGGAAGATTTCACTGAAAAAGACAAACTTTTATCCTGGCATGAAACTATTCTCTAAACTTCTTAATGACTTTGTAGACAGTATTTTCTTTCTATATCCTTGCCTCTTCTTGTCCTGATATTTCTGAGGAGTCGGGATAAATAAAACCGGTTGTAAAACTTTATTAACCCTCCCCTTTTTCCTTCTTCTCTACTCCTTTTCCTTCCTAGAGGATCAATTCATAGCAATATGTAGTCAGGTCATCTAGTCCAATCCCCTACTCAAAGCATGAACACTTCTACAATATATCCTAAAGATTTCTCATTGATCAGAGACAGAACTGATTCCATTGGCCAAGCTATCTGGGGATAGTTGCTATCTGCTGACACTTCTGAGTTAGCAAGGAAAAGCAGCTACATTATCCTCTTGAGAAGACTTAAAGAGTGAACAAACCTAAGCTGTGAGCTCTGTACGGTACATCCGAGGATCTAGTCTCTACAATCCCAGAAATAGCCATTTTAATGAGTTCTACAGTTCTTTGGCTTAAAGGGAGCTGCTATTCACATTAACAACCAATACTTTCTAAACACCTTTTTTAAAGAGTGATGGTTAATTGACAGAGCTCTATAAAGGCTATTTTGAGTAAAGAATAGAAGAGGATTTTCCACTTTACCTTACCAGAGTGGTAAAAATGAACAACCAAGCAAGGAATAGAGAAATAATTTCATAAGATGCAGATTTTAATGGACCAGCATCACTAAAGCCTACAGTCTACAGTGGTGAGTTACCCTAAGCAATGAGTTGGGTTTTCTTCTCATTTTCTGTGTTTCCTTTCCAAGTTCCTGTAAGTGTGTGTGCCATTCTTCACCATGGCTATTGAGTGCACTGGTGAACGAATGTGATATTTATGTTTTTGCTATAATATATTAATTGTTATGGTTGCCGTTCTTCAGTTGTATCCAATCCTATGTTTTCTTGGCAAAGATACTGGAATTTTCCATTTCCTTCTCGAGTGTATCCCCATTTTACAGATGAGGACTGGCTCCAGTTCTTTCACTATACACATCCAATTATAACATACTTATTCTTTTCTCTCACCATATATATATATATATACATATATATATACATACATATATATATTTTTTAACTTCCCTCCATAATTCTCAAATCTCCCATCTATAAGAGAGAAATGATTAAGGTTGTGATAAGGTGGTACAGTAGAAAGAACTCTGCAGTTAGTCAGGGAAATTAGATTCTAGGCCTGCCTCTAGCCTAGCACTTATTTATGTCATCAGTCATGGCAAGTCACTTTATTTTGGGGAGTCTTGGTTTCCCTATCTGTAAAATGGAGGTTCACAAAGTATACTATCTATATCCAAGGATTGTTATGAGGAAAATACTTTGTAAATCTTAAAGAATTATTTAAAATGTAAGCTATTCAATGACTAATGACCCAAAGCAGATTTAGAAATACAGTCATGGTCTCCCTATTCACAGTCCTATGTTCTTTCTCTTTTTTTTTCTTGCTTTTTCTTTAAAATTTAAAAAAGTTTTAACTTAAAAAAATCTATTTTCTCCCTCTGCACCTCTCCCTCCACCACTGGAAAAAATAAAATCCTTGAAATAAAAATTTATAGTCGAGCAAAACAAATTCTTACATTGGCTCTGTAAAAAGATGTTTTTTTTTCCTTCAACTTGATTTCATCACCTCTATTAGTAGGTGCACAACATGGGTCCTTTGGAATTATCATTGGCCATTACATTCATCAGAATTCTCAAGTTTTTCAAAGTTACTTGCTTTTACAATGTTGTTATTACAGCATAATTGTTTTCATGACCCACCTCATTTCACTCTTTATCAATTCATATAAGTCTTCCCGGGTTTCTCTTAAAACTGTCTCCATCATCCTTTCTTTTAGCTCAATAGCAGTCCATCACACTCATACACCATAATTTTTCAAGATATTCATTCATTAATGAGCACTCCCTTAGTTTCCAGTTCTTTACTATCACAAAAAGAACTGTTATTAATATTTTTGCATGTATGAGACCTTTTCCTCTTTCTTTGATCTCTTTGGGGAAGAAGCCGAAAAGAACTATTGCTCTGTTAGAGGATATACGTAGCTTAGTAACTTTTGGGACGAGCTCCAAATTGCTTTTCAGAAGGGTTGAACTAATTCACAGCTCTACCAACAGTGCATTAATTTGCCTGTTTCCTACAGCCTACCCAACATTTGTCATTTTCCTTTTATTGTCAATTCCTGATGTGTTTGATGTGGAAACCTAATTCTTGTGTTCTTTCCACTAAACTGTGCTGTTGCTACTAGTGTTTCTGATGGAAATTCTATAGTGTCTATTAAGGAGCATTTTTCCCTCTCGGCATCAAAAATATAAGCTGAATCTTTTTCAGATGAATAGTGGAAACAGCCAAGTTGAATTCTGAGTAATTATAATAACCTATCATGGTCTCAGACAACTGATGATGAAAAAATGAAACTTACTTCCTCTTGGCAGAGAAGTGAGAGACTTTGGGGACTGAATGTTGCATATGCTACTAGACACATCGACTCAATTAGTAGTTTCTGCTTAACCATTTCTCTTTGTTACAAGGAAAGATTCAGTTCCAGAGTGTGTGTCTTGAGGATAGGGATGGGAGTGGAGTGGCATATCCAGAAATGAATGTAATGTAAAATTAAAGACACTAATAATATATACATATTTGTGTAGTATACATATATAAATATATGTGAAATAATTCTACATGAGGAGGAAGAGGAAGAAGAAGAGGAGAGGATAAAAAAGAGGAGGAAGAGGAAACAAAAAAGAAAGAAAAATAATGGATATGGATTTACTTAGGCTAGTTAACTATCTAGAAAGAAATTAAGCAACAAAGATACTAAAAATACAGATGCTATGGACTCTCAGTAAACACAGGAGGTACAATAAAGATAAACAATTCTTTGCACAGTAAAGAGGAAATTTATGGAATTTTTTGCCTGAGTTAAAGAGCTTTCAAATATAAGAAAGAGTTGTGAGTATGGATACTTGTACTGTACATTACTGGATTTCTGGTAAACCCTTTAACATTAAAAAAACATTAAACATTTTCAATGCTAAAGTCACTCATTTCACCTGTGCTGAAATTATAAGCACAAAAGAGAACAGAAAAGAAAAACTCAATACTAACTTGTCTAGCTTTCCAAATAAAGTACACTATAGGAACGGAGGATATATTTACAAGAGTCATAAAATTATTATACTTGTTCTGAGAGTTTCCTGGTTTGGGAATGAATGACTGTTACAGACTGATTTCCTAAGTTGATTTATTTTTAAAAGACTATCTTCAGGGACACATGGTTTAATTCCATGAGGGTTTTCTTTCTTTCCTCCACCCCCACCTCTGCTCCATTTTCAGGTGACATTGGAGAATAACTTTCTGGTTCTGGCACACCAAATTCAGAATGGGGGTCACGTGGCAAGCAATTGTTGCAGCTTGGAAAATCTTTCCATCTTCTCTCCTGCAAACACCTTCTGCAGTTGGATTCTTTACTTGCTCTTAGCATTTCTGCTGTTGCATTTACCAAAATAAAATACATTTCTGCTTGTCTCTCTCTGGGAAAGTGCTAGCAAGCAGAATTTTTTGACAGTTGTATATTAAATGCAGGTGGCTTCATGAAAGCCGTTTCTGTCTTACTCACTACATTAACCATAACCTACAATTTCTTCCAAAAGAACTGGAATGAATTAAATTGTTTAATAAAACCTTACTTACCTGGATAAACTCATTTCTATTTTACATTTAGATTCCCTAATGCATCTTTCCAAATTATTATTTGCAACGTAAAAAGCTAAAACTGTTTACTTAGAAAACTAAACATCAGATTCTAATCCTGGTACCTTTCCAAGTTCTTAGCTACGTTACTGCTGGTGTGTTTTTTGTTTTTGTTTTTATACATTTCTACCCAAGTATGAGCTGCCATGTATTTCATTTAGCATGAATTTTTAACTCCATTCCAAAACTAAAGACAAATATTTTGTTTGTGTCTCTGTATAAGTGACTTTCTGTTATGTTGTTTTGCAACCTGTACAATAGAAATATAAAGTTTCAGGCAATAAGTGGATGGAATTTGAATATTTAAGGATTGACTTTAAAACAGTGCCCTTGCCTATTTTTAAACCAGGGTGGATTTATTTTTTAAATATATATTTTATAGTAGGATCTTACTTGAACAGGTTACATATTTTTTGTATACGGTGCAAATATGTTGTAAATATTTTCAACCAGACACAAAAGATTCATAGAGAAAGTTACATTAACTTAGCATGTTGGAAAGGATGTAAAACTTTTCAGGTTTCTATGGTCATATTCAATGATATCTTCTTTACAGAAATTTCTTTCTCTTAATACTTTTTTTTTTAATAAGAGACTACCAGACTGCCTTTGTCACTTCATTAATTAATATAGGGAGGTCACAAGTGAGAAAACTCCTTTACCAATGCAATTTGGCACTTTCTCTGCAACTTAAAATCTTAAGAACTGCCTCTAATGCTAAGAAGTTAAATGACTTGTCCAAGATCACACAGTATATGTCAGAGACAGGCTTTGAACCCAGACTTGGAGACCAGCTCTCCATCCACTATGCATAGTGTCTCTTTTTATTGGTGTCTTTTGTTTTTACAAACACATTATTTCTCAATACATCCCTTCCTATAACCTTTTCTCCTGCCCAGTGAGCTATCCTTTGAAATAGATTTTTAAACGAGAGGCAAGTTAAGAGAAATCACCAGTAAAGTAATGGGGGGAAAGGAAAGATGGACAGTTCAGTTCTGCACTAACTGTCTGGGTGACCTCATGCAATTAATTTCTCACCTCTAGGGAAAATGGATAGAGAGTCAGCTCTGGAGTCAAGAGAACCTGAGTTCAAATTCAGTCTCAGACAATTCCTAGCTGTGTGACCCTGAGTAAGTCACTTAACCATGTTTCCTCGTTTGTAAAATGAGCTGGAGAAGTATGTTTTTCAAGAAAACCCCAAATGTAGTCTTAAAGAATCTGACATAATTGACAACCACAAAAATAAAGGAGTTGGAAAAATGATCTCTAAAGTGCCTTCCAGCTTTCACATTCTGTTTTCTAAAACTGTATTTAGAAATCATCTAGTCATCTTACCAGCCAGGAAACTGAGGCCCAGAGAAGGGATCTGATTACACAAACTGGCAGAACCAAGATTTGAACCTACATCCTCTGCTTTTCAATCCAGTGCCCTTTCTATCTCATCCAGTTGCATTCTAGCGTCTAAAGTCCTCTCTAGCTTCAGGACTGCAGCCTCTGCAAGGTCCCCTTCAGGCCTCAGCTGCTGTGATTGAGAGGGTTAGTGCAAGTCTATTGTGTTGAACAACTTGAGAAATTCTCCACGAACCCCTGAGATGAAGTGACTGAGGTTTGTCATGTTTTCAAGATTTCAGCTTTTTTTCCCCTAAGTGTGCTCTGCACAAAACTGTCAGGCCTTGGGGGGTGGGGTGGGGTTGAGGTGCAGGCGGTGAGTGGGAGGGAGGATTCCTGGAGCATCCCTGACACCTCCGAGCCCGAGAAGGCTCCCAAAGACTTCATGGAATCCCCTACCAAGCCAGCGATGTCATTGTTAAAAAGCCCACGTACTGATTACCTTATAATCAAATTTTCACTGCTCTTTCTGACAGGTTTTTAAGTTACTTATGGGATCTATTTATATGTGGAAGCATCAACATTATGCAGTAAATCCAACCACAACTCAGTCACATATTTTATTAAGTTTAAGTTCAGTTAAAGTGCAGAGTAAACGAGTGCCCTATGTCTCTCAGTTACATCTGACTTGCGGTTGCTATAAAAAAGCCCACATGCTGCTCTTTCAGATGTGTTTTGGATTGAAAATAGGATTAATGTGCTAAAGTGTGATTAGAATGGTTAAACACGATTAATTGGAACAGACTTGTATTGCCAGGGGATCTCCTCGAGCCCTGGCAGGCCTCCAGTTCACCAAGTGAACAAAGCCGACCAACTGTCCAAGTTTTTCCATGTCTTTGCTTGTGCGCGTTTGCCTATGACTTTTCTCATAGCCAGCTTGTCTCAGAGCAGATTAAACACAGCTGAGAATGTTGGTCTAGGTCTGCAGTGAGGGATCCCTGGGGAATAAGCAGGAACCTCTGGCCCAGACTTTCCTTCTCTGGTGCTGGTTGAAAACTGCCATACACCTAGGGCAAGGGTCCAGGTGGATCGGCAAGGGAGTGGGAGTAATTTGGGGTTCTTAAAATGATCTATTAAACCCCTGAACTTTAATCAAGCTGCTACCACACTGACAGCTATGATTTACTTGCAAATCATTGTAATGGCTAAAAGGGGGCAGGCCAAAGGCAGAGGAGAAGCACTTGTCCTGGAGTTGGGACGAAGGGAAGTTTGCTTCCAGATCCAATGTCTTTAGGTTTTACTACACCCAAATCCCCCGGCATCGGTGACACACAACATCCACTGTGTTTGTCATTAGCTATTTGGCTGGACAGTAGTAAACTCTCCCCACCACCCCCTCCTCCCATCCCTCCCTTTTCCTAAACATAGATTAAGGATTTAAAGTTTAGCTAATCAAAGTTTTCACTGATCCTGCCTGTATAAGTCACAGTGAGTTAGTATTTCTTTTAAAGAAATACCATCCTAGGGTTGCAAGTTTACACAAATTAAACTCAATTTTTTTAAATGTAGGGCCTTTGGAGAACCCCCTTCTAAGAAACCAAGAGTACTTTACAGGGGCTCAAACCAAATTGACTTTCTAGCAATTTTTCTTCCTAATGAACACGCAATAAACAGGCCCTTCCTTGTGTGGGTATCTTTAAGAATTGAAGAGTAAGACCTGTCATCAGTTCTCCAAATTTAAAAGTATGCTGGTCCCTTTAAAAGACTATCTGGGCCCCACAGAAAGAATTCCTACTACCAAAGTTTACAGAAATCCATGATTGAGACAGTAACTACAAAGTGTAAATAGTATTACAGAAACAATTCTTCTATTCAGATTGGATAGAGAATAAATAGTTTTGTGTAGACAATCTAAAAATGAGTTTGTAGGCACTCTCTGGAGAAAAAAACCCAAGAAGATGTACCAGGAATTTTTGAAATAATTCACTTTAGATGTCAAGAAAGATGGTTTAAAAAGAAAAACTTGTAATTTTATAACATATAATAGCTAAGTACATCAATATTATCTAAAGGCAATATGGGATTCAGCATCAGAAGATCTAGGTTCCAGAATTAGCTCTGAATAACCACAGGCAAAATGAGCCTCATTCCTAATCTGCATAATTAGCATAATAATGTGCCTGAGGGCTGTTGTAAGGAAAGCACTTTGGAAACTTTAAAATGCTTTCTAAATTTGAGCTATTAAACAATGCCTTAAATTAAGGAAAATTTAAACATGGATAAATCATTGTATCCCTGAACTTGAACTAGCAATGTGTGCATTTTCTCACTGCTGAAAGGAAATGTGGGTGGGGACCAGGGAAACAAGAGAGAGACATTTTATAATAAAGTTAAGGGAAAGTCAAGGTCAAGACCTGTCTGAACTTGTTAAGACACGCATTTCTCCTCAACTCATGTCATTTCTCACTTTACTCTAAAGTGGAACCATATAATGCACTAGCACATAGAAAACTTTTAAGTTTGCCAGCAGCCTCCAGGGCTGGTTATTGTAGATATTGAAAATACTACAGCAGTCATCCTTTGGTTTAATACACTCACACACATACACAAATATGCGTGTGTGCATGTATGTATATGTGCATGTGTGTATGTATATATATCTGTGTATCTATGTACATAGATACAATATGTGCATATATATGCATACATATATATATATATATATATATTTGAATTAATTTTTGTGTGTGCTTGTGGTAATGAGTTGGAAATTTAGGCTGTTTTGTGTCTACATCTCAAAACATTGTTAGAGAGTCTGGATTAGGGCTAGTCCTTTCAAAACTTAGTTCCATTTTATTAGAGCTTTTTCCTTCATGAATTTATCTTGTTCTCTACTTGTTTGTGTATCTGTTCCCTCCTCCTTCATTTTATAACCCCCAGAGTACATGGAGGAATTGTTATCTGAGGTGACAGGTGGGAAATTATTTGTATTTTACTCTTAGAGTAACGTATTATCTGGTTCATTGTTTGGGTTTTGATGGCTCAGAGTGAATGTAAATAGCAATTGTTTCTGTTCTGGCCAGAAACTCTTAAGAGTCTTCCCATCCCTAATGGAATCTTTTGTGGGGGCAAGGTAGACCATCTTTTACCTCAATTCTTACCTGGCCTTTAATTACTGAATGGGTGTTGCTTCCGACAAACTGAGACCTGGGAAAGACCTTAGCTTAAAAAGACTTAGGTCTGCCACCTCATCTGGGGTCATCTCCAGTCATCTGGACCTATGTCTAGTCATTGGACTCTGATGACTGGAGGAGAGAGTGAGGCTGATGACTTCACACAGCTCTGTCTCATTTACTTCCAATTCTCCTGCAAATCAATACATCACCTTCCTGATGTCATTGGTCTCTTTTGAGAACCTGATGAGCAACAAACAACTTTGGGAATATAAACTCCATGAGGCCAGGAACTATTCATTTTTTGTCTTTGTATCCCCCAGGAGCTAGGGTAGGGGATTGCCCCAAAGTGGATAAGCTGCACACAGCACTGGAGGGTCTTTCTCCTTCTCTGGATTAACAAAGAGCCATGGTTTGTCCTATCCCAAAGACAGATCAGGCTTTCTTGTTCTTTGTCTCATTTTATTCCAAAGAAAAGTTACAGAAAAAAAATATCTACAACAAAACTTATTTATGACTCACACCTATGGTAGAATTAAAAGAGGAATTAGCAGGGTTCCCTCTAATAAAAGGTACTTGATGTACAGAGTAGATATCAGATATTGGAGAGTTATTTATTTTTGATAGCACCAAAAAAAGTGGTGTCGTTGTATGTTCAACTCTGCGCGATCCCATTTGGGGTTTTCTTGACAAAGATACTATAGTGGTTTGCCACTTCCTTCTCCAGCTCATTTTACAAATGAGGAAATTGGGGTAAATAGGGTAAGTGACTTGTCCAGGGTACCATACCTATGAAATATCTGAGGCCCAGTTTGAACTCAAATACTTCTGACTCCAGGCTTGGCATTCTATCTACCGTGTTACCTGGATGACCCCCAAAATGCTAACATATTCTTAAAATATTAAACAAGAACCTGTCACGACTATTATACTATGCTTAGAGGTAAAGACAACTTTGTGGAACGACTCACTCAGTCACCTCAGTACTGTACTATCTCAGCAACTAACAAAGTTCCAGCCTTAAAATGGATGATTTCAATTACATTAAATTGCTTTTGGGCAAATAAAATAAATGTAGCCAAGATCAAAAGAAAAACAGAAAATTGGGAGGGAATTTTATAGACAGTTTCTCAGATAAAGTTCTCATATCTCAAATATATGAAAAATTTTGTAAAATCAATAAGGCCATGAGTCACTCCCTAATTGCTAAATGGTCAAAGGACAACTTTCTGATGAAGAAATCAGAACAATTTATGGTCTTATACAAATATTCATTATTGATTAGAGAAATGTAAATCAAAACAATCTTGGAAATACCATTTTCCAGCAATCAGATTGGTTAAAATGATAGAAGGGAAAAGTGACAAATGTTGGAGGGGATGTGGAAAAATTGGGACCCTAATTCATTGTTGGTAGAATTGTGAACTGATCCAATCATTTTGGAGAGCAATTAATTATATCCAAAGAATTATTAAACTGCCTGTACCCTTTGACCCAGCAATATCATTACTAGGTCTACTTCCAAAGATGATTAAGGTAAAAGGAAAAGAACCTATATGGATAAAAAACTGAAAACTGGGGAATGACAGAGTGTAGTATATGATTGTGATGGAATAATACTGTGCCATTAGAAATGATAAACAATGATCGTAGAAAAACATGGATATACTTGCATGAAATAATGAAGGGCAAAATGGACAAAACTAGGAGAACATGATATACAGTAGTAACCATACTGTTTTAAGAATAACTTTGAGTGACTAAGTCATTTTGAATTAATTTATGTATTTACACGTGTGTATATACATATACATACATACATACATTCATATATATGTCTGTATCTAGGGTAGGGGGAGGAGGGAAGGAAAAAAGAAACTAAAAGAAATTTAAATGATAATTTTATTATCTATTTAAAAGGAAGAGCAAGTTGTACATAATAGAATTGCAGCATCATGTGTAATCATCATCTTTTTTATTCTACTATGTTATGGAAATGCTTGTTTTTATTCCATAAATTAAAAATAAAACAAAATTTTAAAAAGCATTAAACAATAAAGTTCCAGTCTTCTGACTAGGCAGACATGGCTTTTAAGTATTCCCTTCAACTTTGGGTGATCCTGTCAGTGACCAAATCTACGTAGTGGCAGGAAGTACCTTTCACTGGGCAGCTGGTACTGACTTGGGAACTCCTGACCTCTTTAATCCATGAGTTTGCCCCTAGGGCTAGAAACGTCCAGTTCTCAAAATCTGTGTTTGATGACCTGGAGTAAGGGAAAGAAAAATCTAACAGAAGATGCTGTCAGGGACTTGAGTTCAGTTTCAGGTTCACCTAGGTAATTACATGTTTCTCATGTTGTACTTGAGTTGCAGCTGCCATTGCTGCTAGGAGTCAGGAAGAGAAATCTCCTTCCTTCTGCATTTTGGTAAAAGTCCAAGGAAAAGGTTTTCTGAGTCCCAAGAGATATACTCCAAAAAAAGAATATAGACTAAAGCTCCTATAGCCTATTGTGGGGGAAAGATTTCTTCACAAGAGGCAATTCCCCCAAGTAATCAATTCTCTTTGACACAATTCTCCTCTCCTGTCCCCAGTCATGGGGACTAAGGAACAAACCAGGAGTCACTGGGTCTTGAACATCCTTTAGAAAAGGATCAAAGCACATATGCAACTCTAAGAGATGTGTACCAGTCCAGAAGATCAAAAGTTTATTCTGATTATACCGGCTATGTTAATAATAAGTGCTTGTTATTCAATTGTCACCAAATTTCATTAGGGTATCTGGTCACTATTTTTAAAAATAGTATGGGGGTACTTAAAGTGTCCCTTCTAATCATCATCAAAAAACCAACAGAACAGAATACACCTAGAAGCTTGATGCTAAAATTTTTGCTTGTCCTTCATTCTCAAAGAGGACATTGTGGTGATGCCATGACATGCAAGTGAATTGTATTTAAGTGAGAGAGGGCTGTGCAAAGTCACCAGTCTCACTTTCTCCTCTACAGTCGTCTGGGTCCCGTGGCCAGATACACATCAGGATGACTTAGAGATGATGCTGATGCTTAAATTAAGGACCAGAAGGACTAGCTGTACCTGTTTCTTTAGAGGTTTGTTTGGATTTTTTTTTGTGGTTTTTTTTGGGGGGGGCAGGAATAGTGGTTTTTCTTTGCTTAGGGAAAAATATACAGGGACCAGTAGCAGATTTCGTAACTGGAATTATGTTAATGTCTTGGGAATGCAAAAAAGAAAAGAAAAGAAAGCAAAGAAACAAAGAATCGTGTTATTTTCATCTTCCACAAACAGGAAAAGTTCCACCAAACCTCAATTACCAGGATGACCTCCCAAAAGAGGAGCTGAAATCTATCATAAGCAAATAACTCTGTTCCAGATTTGATATATAACTGTCTGATTAAACTCTGGGCTGGAAATGGAAAATGAGGGTGAAGGTGAGAATCCCAGAAGGAAGGGACATAGAGTCACCATCCTCCCAATCACTCAGGCACAAATCTTTTAAATCATCTCGGCCCCTTTCTCCTTACTCACCCTCCGTATCTAATTAATCTCTTTTGCTTCCTGCACTTTGGCAATGTCTTTTGCATCATTCCCATTTTTTTCAATCACACTACCACCATCCTAGATCAGGACTTCATTATTCCTCACAGAGAAGCACTTTTCATCACTCTCCCTCCTCCTAGTATCTCCTCATTTCAATCCTTCACAGAGGTTCAGTAGTTAGAATGCTGGACTTGAAGTCGGGAAGACCTGAATTCAAGACTTGTCTCAGACATTTAATCGCTGTGTGACCTTAGGCAAATTGCTTAACTTCTGTGAGTCTCAGTTACCTCATGTGTAAAATGGGGATAATAAATTTCAGTGTTGTTGTAGGGACAAAATGAGATATTTATAAAGCACTTTGCAGACCTTAATGTTCTATATATATTGCAGCTGCCAGACATTGTGCTAGATGATGGGATACAAATTGTGGTTCAGTTCTTTCAGTCCTGTCTGACTCTTCATGAGTTCATTTTGGGTTTTTTTTGCAAAGATACTGGGGTAGCTTGCCATTTCCTTCTCCAGACTATTTTACAGGTGAAGAACTGAGGCAAAGTTAAGTGACTTGCCCATGGTCACATAGTAAGTGTCAGAGTCTGGATTTGAACTCAGAAAGATGAGTCTTCTTCAGTCCAGGTCTGGTACTCTATACATCGTGCCACCTAGATGCAAGTGCCTGGCATGCAAATACAAAATATGAAACAATCCTCGTCTTGAAGAAACATATTCAAAAAGAGTGACAGGACCAGATCACTAATGGAATTTTTATTGGAAAAAACAATTTGCTGGAAGCAACAAACACTTTGAAAAGTAGTAAAGAATCCATTTACAAAATATTTCAGTGCAAGAAAGATGACAAAAGATGGAGGGGGCAGGGTAAGAATGATGATGTTGTTATCCAAGAAAGAGATCCAGAAGACATTACTAACAACCCATCCATATATGAACCTCCTCATCTTTATGACATTTTTATGAGTAAGATCCTTGTTTTCCCACACTATTATCCATTAATCTATTATGAAAAGAGAACAGAGACAAGGTTTTTCATAGTGGATGATTTTTCAGTTAAATAATTAATTAAAAGTTACAAAATGCATTTCTGTCTTTACTGTTCATTCATTAGTCAAAGAAATTGACCTGATGGAGCAAAACTGTTTTATGATCTCTCTTCTGATACAAAATACATTGTGCATGTTAGGACAATGTGTGATTCCTTGCTCAATGCATCCTCAGAAACAACTGTTCAAAAACCCTCTGATTGTCAACATGGAGAAAAGCAAAAAATGAAGAGATATATGTTGAACAAAGGTGTCTACCATAATTATGGAAGTTATCTTCCAATGATTCTTTCTAATTCAGGTCATTCCAATGATTAGATCCTCTGATATTCCTATAGGCGGAAGATATTGTGCTGATTGTTTGCATCAAGTTTCAGGACCATTGGAGGGCCTCCTCCTCCTCTGTGATCTCAAAAGAAATCTGTCTAACAGACCTTACAGGAATTACGACTCAAGTCCTGTTGTTCTTCAGTTGTTCAGGCATGTTTGCCCCTTCGTATCCCCATGGACCGTAGGACACCAGGCCCACATATCCTCCACTATCTCTCTAAGTCTGTCCAAGTTCATGTCCGTTGTTTCCATGATACTATTTATCCATCTCATATTCTGCCATCCCCTTTTGCTTTTGCCTACAATCTTTACCAAAATAAGGGTCTTTTCCAATGAGTCCTATCTTCTCATTATATGGACAAAGTATTTAAGTTTCAGCTTCAGTATTTAACTTTCCAGTGAATAGCCTGAATTAATTTCTTTAAGTAGTGACTAATTTGATCACTAGGTAGCTGAGTTAGCACATAAATATGAACATTTGGGATAAGCATTGAATATGGATTATATATTATGCTCAGAATGAAGTAGCATAAAGCAAGTTGATTATTCAGGAGTGTGTGAGTAAATGTTTAATAATCAGCTTTCTAAAGACTTTTTTTGTTGTTTAATCTGCCTTATTAATATTTCTTTCATCACTTTCTTAAATCTGAACAATTAACAAAACAATTAATCAACCCTGATTTACAGTGATTGCTGATTCATAATTGTCTCTCACAAGATTATATGAGTTGGCTCCAGAAAACTCCTAGCTACAACGTACCGAGGAAATTGTGCAGTGTTTTAAATGATTTCAAGCTGATTCCAGGGACAAAAGCCTATTTTTAACACAAATGTTCCAAAGGTAATGGAGAGGGATAGGGTGGGAACAAATAACCTGCATCTTATTTCCAATGATGATCCATGTGCAAGAAGGGGCACAAGGGATAAGATCAAAGAAGTGCATGATCAGAAAAAAGAGGAGCCTAGTCATGTATCAGGAGCTAAGGATAATTGATTGACAGTCACAGTGCTAGATTTGTACCAATGAAATATACAATAATCTCTTGGGGAAGGCCTCTAGAACACTGGGTCGACAAAAGAGCTACAGGAAAACATAGACAGAAGAATTACCCCATTACCACCACCACCACCACCACCATCATCATCATCATCATCTTTTTATCATCATGACTTCCCCTCCCCTTTCCACTCAAGATAAGTTCATCATCAAGAACAGAGATTGCTTCAGCTTTGGTACTCACACCTCATCAGTAGGCAAATGTTTTTCTGATTGGAGGGCTAGAGGGCAGAGCAAAACATACCAGCCATAGTCTGCCTTTAGAGATGGCTCAAAATCCCATAAGTCTCTTTATTTTATCACCATCTACTCTGCTTGGTTTCCATTCCACCATCATCATCATCATACTCCTGTGCAGAGTACCCTCTGGCATCCTCCACTTCTTTTTCAGCTTCCTTTCGTATATTGTCTTCTCCCATCAGATTATAAACTCTTTGAGGGCAGAGATGGTTTTCCTTTTTCGTATTTGTATGCTCAGTGCCTAGCATGGTGCCTAGCATGTAGTAGTTGCTTAATAATGCCGATTAGACTGGATAGAACAGATGCTTTGAATGGATTGAGCAATAACAAAAGAGAGAATGTGCTTCTTAATGATTCGAAGTCGATTTTGCAGGAGTCTCCGTTGTGGTGTCTCAAAGATTTGTGCTTTAACTGTGATGTTTTATCAATATTGTTAACGGCTTAGATAAAGGCTTTGATGGCATGCTTCTCAAATTTTCACAAGGCACAAAAGCAGATGGGAAAGTTAACACTTGTATGACAGAGTCTGGACCCCCAAAGATCTTGATGAACTACACTGTTGAGGTGAATCTAAGATGTCATTGAATAAAATGAAATATCTTGTATCTGGGTTAACAAACCAACTTCAGAATTAAAAGACTGGGTTTCAAGGTTAGACAGTAGTTTGTCTAAGAAAGATCTAGAAGTTTTATTGGGCTGTGAGCTCAAGATTAGCCAACAATCAAAAAGTTAATGAAATCTTGAGTTAATAATAGTCAAAAAGCTAATATGATCTTGGGCTACATTAAGAAGTATATAACTTCCAGGATTAAAGAGGTGGTAAGTTCATTAGATACTTCATTGGTCAGACCATATTTAGAATATGAAGTTTAGTTTTGCATCCCATCATTTAGGAAGGACATAGATAAGCTTGAGAGCACCAGTCATATAAAGGTAAGTTGAAAGAACTATGTTTAGCTCAAAGAAGAAAAGACTAAGGGAATATATGATAGCTATGTCCAGTTGTCTGATGGACTGTCATATGGAAGGCAGTGTGGCATAGGGAAGAGAAAGCCATACTCACAACTTGAAAGACTTGGGTTCAAGTTATGCCTCTTACAGATACTGACTCCATGACTTGAGGCATTCCACCTAACCTCTCAGGGTTGTGAACCAGATGTGTCAAAGTTGCTGACTGAAATGGGACCCACAGTACTCCCAAATATCGCAAACTAGATTAAAATGTAATTAGGAAATATGCAAGGTCATCCGCTCAGTCCCAGGTCATCGCTAGTAGCCTTGACTTTTGCCCCACCACTAGATTTTGATAAAAGAGAGAATGAGCCTGATAGCTTCATGAACAAGTCAAGGCATCACAAGTGATGTCATGGTCCTCTTTGAAAATGATGGACAAACAACAGAAACAAATAAAAAATGCAATAGAATGTGAGTAATGTCGATTTGTGGTTTTCTAAGTCAACATGCAGCCCTCAGGATTCTTATGTGCAGTTCAGTGGTTTTATTTCTATTTAACTCTACTGTGGAAGACAACTCATCAAGACTATAAATTACTGAAAAGTTGTTTACTTACATTGGTAGTAGGAATTCCTGTACGAAGATAGAACTTCTCATCTAGAGCTTCCCTATTCTGAGATTATAGGTCCAATCTTGAACTTTATCATCCCTTTGGGAAGGAAGATTATCCTTGTTCTCTTTGGACCCAGAAACTAGAAGCAAGAGCAATGACTGGATATTGCAGAGAGACCAATTTAGTGGAGAAAAAGTATGGTCTCAATTATGGCTATGCTCTAGTAAAATGGGCTACTTTGAGAAGTAATGAGCTCTACATCTTGCCTATCTCTAAGCAGAGACTAAATGACCACTTATTGATGTGCCCAAAGGGTTATAAAACTTTTCATAACTTTGACCCCAAAATACCACTACATGGTCTGTATCTCTAAGAGATCAAAGAAAAAGGAAAAAAAAAAGACCTACCTACGCATATAAAAATATTTATAACAGTTTCTTTTTTTTGTGATGACAAAGAATTAGAAATTGAGGGGAAGCCCCTCAATTGGGGGATGGTTGAACAAGTTGTATACAGTTATGATGGAATACTATTGTGCTGTGAGAAAAAACAAGCCAAATGATTTCAGAAAAACCTTGGAATATTTATATGGACTGATGCAAAGTGAAGTTAGCAGAACCAATAGAACACTGTGTGCAGTTATTGCAATATTGTAACAATGATCTGCTATGAAGAACCTGACTACTTGAATCAATACAAAGATCCAAGACAATTCTGTAGGACTTTTGATGAAAAATGCTATCGACCTTCAGAGAGGAAACTGATGAAGTCTGAGTACTGACTGAAGTATAATTTTTTCACTTTATTTTTCGTACTTATTTTTTTGCAACATGGCTAATTGGCCAATACAGAAATATGTTTTGTGAGTTCACGTGTATAATTGATATCATGTTGCTTGCTTTCTCAGTGGGTAGGATAGGGGCAGGAGGAAGAGAATTGTGAATTCAAAAAGTTTTAAATAAATACTAAAAATAACTTTATTCTAATAAAGAAAATACAAAAAAACATGACTACTTGTTGGACACATTGTTGTCGACTTTTTGTTTTTTCTTTTTAACCTATGGCTTGAACTTGGAAGCCACTGAAGTCACTTCCAGCTCTAAAATTCTTTAGTTTATGAAAATATGCACAAAATAGATATGAAGTAATATCAAAGCATGGGCAAAATATTAACAACTAGGTTGGGGAGGCAGGAAGAGAATCAAGAAAATTCTCATAAAGGAGATGGCCTTTGAGCTAAGCTTTTATAAAAACTAAAAATTCTAATCTAAGAGGTGAAAATGAGAGGAGAGAGAAACAGACAGACGGAGATAGAGACAGGGTCAGCAAGAATTTCAGGCTTTGGAGAATAGCCTTTTCAAAGGCATGAAGGAAGGAAATGAAATATGTTTCTCCTTCCATTTCTTTTCATTGTTCTTTCCTACACTTTCACTAGTTCCTCCTCCTCTTTCTTATACATGGTGCTCAGTACAATTTAATAGCATTTATTATTCAGGGCCCTGTGCTAAGTGTATGGATGCACAGAAAGATGACCCAAGCCCTTTGCCTTAGGAATACCACCAATTCCATTGGAAAGATCATGATTTGTCATCAGCAACATCTTAGAAGAGCTGACATTCATCTTCCTTGATCAAAGAATTGTAGAAGCAAAGGATGTGTGAGCTGAAAGTGACTTTAAAGATCATTTAGTCTAAGCTTTTCATTTTACTGAGGAGACCTATAGAGGTGAAAAGCTTATTCAAGTCATATAACAAAGTGGTTGAGTGTGATAAGACTAGAAACGAGGCTTCTTGATTTCCAGTACAGGTTTCTTTCCATCACACTCTACATTCCTTCTCTCAGACCTGGTTGTTGACGGATTAATCCTACATACTCATTTTTAATAAGGCATATTCATCATCTTCACTATATGCTGAGGAAAACTAGAAGAAGACTAAAAAGAATTTTCCACTTTCCAAGTGTTTAAATACGGAAATTAGAGGAGTGTGAAGGAAGATTTAAAAAAAAAAACCACCCTATTTAAGCTATTAAAAAAAACAACATTAAGTGAGGAACAGAGAGCTGTCCTGCTGGCCAGGTAGAATTGGATTCAAGTTCCCCTCCTGACACACTAGCTGTGTGCCCCAGGACAAGCTAATTAACCTTTTGATGTCCAGCATAATATCTAAGACTAAAAGATTTTTAAATTTTTTTTATTACAGAGTTAATAAAACTTAGAGAATAAGAAAAAGAAATATTGCAAACTTAAATATTAAAACTTAAGTAGAAAATGAGAAAAGGAAAAAAATATGTCATATGCACAGAAGAATACGAGAGAGGATTCAAAAGATATAGAAATAAATTTCCAATTCAAGAAATCCTATGCAATAAATACTATGTGTTGAGAACTGTCTATCTTTTCTTTGCAGACTAACAGATTGCAGTGGTAGTAGGGGTTTCCTCTCTAGGAGTTTCCAGTACCTAAGAAATTACAGGTTAAGTTTTATAAAATAAGAAAAGAACAAATAAATATTAGTGTCAGTTTTCAAAATAACCTCACTTTGAGATCTGAGATCCCCAAAACCCTTGTTCGAAAACCTTTAATATTTCTATTAGCTTGCCAAATATTGGATGAGGAAATATGTGCTTTAAAGGTTCATTGGTCTTTCACAGGAGAACCTCAGAATTATTAAATACATGTGTTTCTGTATTCTCAGGGCTCAAATGCTTTCTAATTCACACTTTGCTCCTGTGATTTGGTGACCTAATCTACAGATTTATCAGAAAACACACTAATGTTGACTGATCTGATCCTCAATGATGTCATATTGGTCATATTCCAAGGTCTTAATTTTCTATAGATCCGTCCTTGCAAAAATAATCTCTTACTTCAGTGAATCAAAACAATAGCATTTACTAAAAACAAGAGTTTGAAGCATATTTTAAAGACAGTTGACCAAAAAAAATGAAAAAGAGGCCTCATCCAGGCAGAGCTAAGAGAAAAATCATGTTCCTGATGAGAATTTGAGGTGATTATCTCCTGTCAGCATTGCCTCATGGAACTGGCAGCTTCTAAAATTCAATTATTTTGAAATACCAAGTAGACAGGTGACTGAATTTTTATTTCATTCCTTTATTGCAATACTCTGTTAAGAGACAACCTCAGTAGCTTAGAAGAGTTTTTTAAGAAGGTTCCAGAGAGTCATTTCTTAATAACCTCTAATAAGAAGGCAACATATGTGTCATCTGGTGGTTTTTGTTCCCCTTGTCACATCAGGTCTCCTTCCCAGCAGGTGTGCCTACTGAAGAAGTCTGAAGAAATGGAAGTATCTTTCTGTGAACAAAACAAGACACATAGGCTGTTGATGGTGTTGTCCAGTCATTTTCAGTTGTGTCTAACTCTTTGTGATATCATTTGAGATTTTCTTGGCCTTTCCTTCTCCAAATAATTTTCCAGATGGGGGGGCCATTGTGAGTGGTCCTGACTTATGTATTGCCACTGAACTCCAAGGACTCTAAAAGAGAGAATGAGGATGGTGACTTTGCATAACTCTTCCTCATTTAAATCTACTTCACCGTCAAGACATCATAATATCATTGGACTTTCTGGGACAGTGCAGACATGAGGTGAAGGTAAAGTGGTTGTTCAGAGATCCCATAAAGTGTTTTATGTCTTGGTGTTTCAAGTATAAATCTCCTGAAAGATCATAATAGTATACTATGACAAGTTATGAGTCACTGTTCTATGTTTTAAGTCCTTATCAACATATAGTTGTGAGTCAAACATTTCTTTCATGTGAAGGAAATAAATAGCTGTCCTATACCTGATATACATTGTATATTGAATAGCCTCTCTGATTCCCTTTGGGCAGACCCTACTCATGGGCTAAAAGTAAACTTTAAGTGATTTTTTTTTAACCCTCAGGCTCTAGGGTTAAGGAATAAAGAGTTAAGAGACTATCAAAAAGAACTCAACCCCATCTTTAATGTCAGGTTCCCCCAGGACCGAACCTCAGCTATGTGAACCAAAAAAGAAGACCTTTAATGAGAGAAGCAATTCTCTTGTTACTGAGAATAAGATGATTGTCTACTTCTAAAAAGCTCCTTTGAACATCTAAAATGCTGTACAGAAGCAGTGTGCTGTAGCAAAATTGTTCCAGAATGCAAGTTAAGATGTTGAATTCCAAGCCCTCACTCTACTGAGTGACTATAACAAGTAACTTCATTTCTCTAGTTGTTCCTCAATTTTCAGCTGAGGGTGTTTAATAAGATGATCTCTTCTAACATTCTATGTTCTTTTACTCATGTTCTACTACTGTTCTAGGCTATGCCTGATGCAAGAAAGTCCTCATAAAAGTTCAGGTTTAATGTTGAAACAAAATGAGACACATGTAGGTCACTGAACATTAACAAAAGGAGATTTAATTAGCTACAAGAGAAGGATATTCAACAAGGACAGGCATTCAGGACATTTCAAATTCATTTAAATTCCCTTGCCTCAGTTTCCCATCATGCCAAGTATGAGTGAGTGGGTCCGGAGTGCCTTATGGCTATTTTGTGCTTAGGTGACACAGAAATGATACCAACAATCTGAGCCTTTAATCCCCTGAGCCAACCAAGATGTAAGGATGGTCTTAGTAGGGAAAAACATGACTGATAAGCATGGGGGAGGGGGTTAGGATAGTACCATCAGCCTATTTTCCAGCATTCTATGCTTTAAAGTTCTTTCAGTTCTAACATTTCATGAGCTCCAATAGTTCTCCACTATTTACTCTAGGCTTAAACATAAAAGTCATCTGTTTGGCCGTTAAAGCCCTTCACAAACTGGCCCCTTCTACTTTCGTCTTCTTATTCTTTACTTCTCTCCATGTACTTAATGGTCCAGCAGTGCTGACCTACTTCAATTCCTCAAATAAAATATTCCATTTCCCATGTCTTTGCTTTACCCTGGCCGTTCTCAATGCCTGGAATGCTCTGGCATCCCCCTTCTTTTAGTTTCATTGACTTCTTTCACAAAGAGCTAAATCCCACCTTTTAGAAACCTTTTCCCAGGTTGGTCCAGATATCAATTCTTTTGTCTCTCAGGCTGCCTTGCATCTACTCTGTATTTTTCTCATATGCCCCCAGTTATTTATATGTTGACTTTCTTCTTTAGAATGGAAATTTGAGAGCAGGGACTATTTTTGCCTTTCTTTGTAATTTTAATGCTTTGTACAGTGCCTAGCACATGGTAAGCCCTTAAAAATTGTTTCTTGACTGACAAGCCATGGTATGCCCTGCCTGAATTCTTCTGTTCTGGAGAAGGCTCTAGAAGATCTTATTCTATGTGACACCTTTGTGGTTAAGTCCCACACAGAATCCTCTAGTCAAGCAGAGTAGCTTGAGAATTTGGGCAGAGAGACACTTAAAGAAAATTGATTCTGCTGCATCAGTACCATGTCATCAAATGCTGTGATGATGTATTCTGAGCTGCTCTCTCTCTTTCCAGTATGCCAGTTAGGAAGAAGGTGATTCAAGTGCAGCATTCATGTCAACAGGATTCTCACAGTCCTTCTCAGAAGCTGATTTATTATCACTTTCCTAAGGCCTTCCTTCGGTGCAGTGGACTCCAAGGATAAGTCCTCCTTCACTTGTGGATTAGTTTCCCAGCTAAAAGCTCCTCCACTGTGGTAGTGAATGCAGTAATCTCACCTCTCACAAGGCGCTGTTCTTGACACTGACTTTTAAACATAGTTCTCTGAGTTTCCTAGTCATGCTCTGTCCCAGGTATAAAGGCCTCTACTCTTTTTAAGGGTATTAGGCACTCCAATCTTGGGACTTTATCTCCTTTGGCTCTGGAGCCCTTTGAATCCAGATCATCAAGTCCTAGGGCTTGGTGAGAGTTTCTGTTAGGACCAAGAAAATATTCTCTAACACATTCCTTCTCTTTTAGAAGGCAATGTTGCATAGTAGATACAGTAGATAAAGTACTGAGCTTGGACTCGGGAAGACTTGGTTTTAAATCTGTAAATCTCTGACTGTTATTAGCTATAAGGACAACCCATTGAAACTATCTGAGCCTCTGTTTCTTCATTTGTAAAAGGAAGAGGCTAATATCACCATAGCATCAACCTCACAAATTTGTTATAAGAATAAAATGTATAAAGTACTTTGTAAACCTTAAAAATAGTTATTGCTAGTAAAAGTTTATCAGTAAACCTTAAAAAATAGCTAGTAGTAGTAGTTTATCTGAATTCTCCAAGTTATTCACAGATTTATTTCTTGAGGCTAGAGCTCCTGTTCTGGAGAGCTGATCAAAGGCACCTACAAAAAAAAAACTGCTTTGAAAAGTTAAAAGTGCTTCCATTTTAAGGGGAGAAAAGTTATCAAATATATATTTAATTCCCAGGAGGATCTCAAATTTCAGATTTATCAAATTGGAAGTTAAAAAGAAGGTTTAAATTTTTAAAAAAAATGAGGTAGAGACAATGAAAGAAGAGAAAGAGAAACCATTAATTATTATAAAAGGCTGGGGGGGGGAGGGAACCAATAAGGAAATTTCAATTCATTTTTGTTCTTCAACTAGGTTTCTGAACTGGAAGGTATATTAGAATTCACTAAGTCCAACTTCTCGTCCTAGGAAGAAATTCCCTTTATAGGATTCCTTTAGACTCTTCTAACATCTGTTTGAACACTTCCAGGGACAGAGCATTTATTCCCTATTGAGGTAACCTGCTTCATCATTGGATGACCTTGTAATAAAGCTCTTCTTTAAAAAGAATCAAAAGATTAAAAATACACGATCAAGAACAAGTATGTAAAAAATGTGAGGAGGTCTTTTGCAAAAGAAAACAAACAGAAAAGAATTTAAAAATTCTTTGTAGTCAGACTACTTCTACCCCCACCTCCAATGGAAATAATCACAATTCTTTATTTCTTCATTAAAGTGAATACTACATACAGTGTGTCATGACAACCGGGTGAAATGTTAAATCTGCAGTCACATCAATTGTGTAGCATCATCCAGACTAGAAAATAGAAAGATTAAGCTTTTGTTGTAATAGAAAGTGCCTACCCTAGACACACAGAATCCTAGTGCTTTATAGTTACAAAGGATAGATCCCTACAACAGTTCTGTAAGTTAGATGGACAGGTATGATTTATTCATGTTTTATTTTGTGAAAGATCTCATTTAAAAAAATATTTTTTCTTGACCATGGATTTTTAATCCTTTTGCTCTTTTTAAGAAAGAGTTTATAGCAGAGTCACCTGATGAAAGAGTAGACCATTTCAATATAGAATGAGTATTTTGTCTTTGGAAGTATTAAACAGATATTAAAAGCCTAAATTTTTGCAGATCAGGAAACTGGAGCTCAGAGAAAAAAGTGACTTTTTAAGGTCACATGGCTAGGAACTGCCAAAGTTGAGATTTGAACCCAAAGCTTCTGACACTAGTTTCTAACTCCACCTCTGACACAAGCTGGACAAATCATTTAATTTTTCTAAGCTTAATTTTTCTCATCCAAAAATAAGAGTAATAATACCTGTAGTATCTAACTCATAGGATTGTTGGAGGAAGAGAGGACTCAAAAGGGAGAGGGTATATAACAAACTGTGCAAATTTTTGTATAAATTTGAAATCCTTGTTCCGTTGCCATCTTTGCCAATTCTACTCACTCTCAATTCCCAAGAAACAATTCTATGTCTGACTTTAGTCTATGGGGTTCTTCTCTAGCATTAAGGAGAGCATAAAAAGATAGCCAGAGTATATGTGACCTTGGGCAAGTCACTTCATCTCCCTGGGCCTCAGTTCCCTTATCTGTGAAATGAAATTGTTAGACTTAACCTTTTGAGATCCCTTCTAACTTTAAATCTGATCTGATAACTCCAAAAGCAGTGTCCTTTTATGCCAACTGTTGTTGACAAACATTTATTAATTATTTCCTATTTGCAATTAAGTAGGTGGCACCTTGATTGAAAGCTACTGAGTCTCTGCCTTCAAGAAGCATTTAAGTCCTAATGTTTAATCGTTTGTGACTGTTCTTGACTTGTTTTGGGGTTTCCTTGGCAAAGACCCTGGCGTGGTTTGCTTTTCCAACTCATTTTACAGATGGGGAAACTGAAGCAAACAGAGTGAAATGACTTGCCCAGGGTCACACAACTAGTAAGTGTCTGAGGCCAAATTTGAACTCAGAAAATGAGTCTTCCTGATTCCAGACCTGGCAGTCTTTCCACCGTACCACCCCATTAAGTCCTGATCCAGAATGACAGTTTCAGGGGTGTGCTCAGGAATCAGTTGTTAAATTGTTGAGAACACAACAGTAAACACTGAAATAAAGACTTGACTTCATTGATTTTTTTAGACTTATGGAAGTGGTAGACAAAATGTCAGTAATACAAATTAAGTTTAAAAGTCTATTCGTGTACTTTTTTTTCAGAGAATATTCAAGGATTTCTTACAATTTTTATTCTTTGTTGTTTGACCATGAAATTCATTGCTCTTAAGATTTCTCTTCTTTCTAAACTCCAGTGTCTTCTGGTTTCTCTTTTTAGCTACAGGTCTTTGTAAGTTGGTTATTTTTTTTAACACAAGATTTTTCTTGGTTAAAAACCTTAGAGCTCATCATTTCCGTGTTCCAATCACTGTCACACACATACCAAAAAAAAAAAAAAGGCAGTGTTTTTCATTTTGAGAACCCTCTATTTTTCTTCCCCCTCCCACTCCACCCCCACCTGATACATATTTCAGAGCTGAAATTAAAGACAAGTGGGGGACTTGGCAAGGACCGGATAATCTGGAGCTAACTGTGAAATATTATAAGCAGCATCATGTCAACTGGAGCCTTAGCATCAGATCATATTTTTAAGCCAAATGAGAGCTATGACAGAAAGAAGCTTCCACCCTAGACTAACGGCCAAAGGTGTCTCAAGACAGGTAGTGATGACAGGCAGAAGACTTAGCTGGGATAAATGCTGGATGTTTTGTGCCCTGTAGCTCTTTCTGCATTTAAGATAAACATCACAAGAGAGAAAACTCAAAATGAGTGTATTTTTCATCATTGTTTTCAGGTTTGATATTTTTCTTTTGGCATCCCAGTTTCCCCATCCCCACCCCCCCAAACCACTACCAACAAAAACCCCACATGAGTCCTTTACCCAGGTTTATTTAAGAAGTGGTGAAACTCCCAGAGAAATGCTTAGCATAGTTAGAAGGTGACAGAAGCAAACCGAATCAAGCAATCTTCTCTGTGGAAAGTGTCTGCCACCCTTAAATTTTATAAATGCCAGAATTATTTATTGGACCCTCCAGAAAATTCTGGAATCTGATCACTTTGAGAAACTTAGGGAGGAACCCATGACATCCATCTGAACCTTTTCCCAAACATTTGGATTTTTGCAATTTTTCAGAAATAAGTTAAGCTCACTTCCCAAGGGAGACAAGTCAAAAAGAAAAAGGAAAAGAGAGGGGGAGGCTTTATGACTCAGCTGGCTAAGAAACTTCTTTCCAGGAGACTAGACAAGAAACTTCATGAGTCCCTTCCTATAGGGAAGGAAAAGGAACCATAATGGCAGCTCCTGTTTCAATAGCAATTTAAGAGTAACAAACTACCTCCAGCTTATGGTAAGCAATGTGAGCATTACTGTCCTTATTTTAAAGATGAGAAAATGGAGGGTCATAGAAGAAAAGTCATTTGCCTGAGGCTGCAAAACTAGTTAATACTAGAACTAGAATTCAACCCCAAATCTTCTGATTTACTAAACTATGCTACTTCTAAAAGGTAAAAAAAAAGTCAGGTTGGCTCTAGAATGAAAAGTCAGCGGCAGGAAGGGAAGTGTGGGAGGTCACTGGTTCTTCAAACACCGCTATTTTGTAGAAAAGGGATTCTACGTGGCCTGTGGAATCTCACATCTCAAAGCATTTTGGTGGGAGAAAAGGTAATCATAATAGAAATTACTCACATTTCTCTATTGTTGAATAGTAGTAAAGTGCTTCCTCATGTGAAGTTCACACTAACCACCCTCTTAGTGATACATCATGATTATCTTTTCTTAATTTTTATTTTTAATTTATGGAATAAAACAAGCATGTCTGTAGCATGGCATAATAAAAAATGATTGCACGAGAAACTAAATCTATTATGGAAAACTTGCCATTCCTTTTATGTATATAATAAACTTATGTAAATTTCTTCTTTTTTTCTTCTTTTTTTAATTCCCTCTTCTAACCATATCCTAGAGATGGCTACCAGTAGACACAAATATAGACCTAGACAGACAGATATAGATACATATGATATATAATATATACACACATATATGTATGTGTACACACATATATGTATACATATACATGCATGTGTAAAATCATTCTGTATATATTTCTATTTATCAGTTCTTTATCTGGATACAGATAGCATCTTACTTCATATGTCATTTGAAGTTAGTTTGGGTATTTTTAACAGTCTAAATAATTTAGTCACTTAAAGCTATTCTTAAAATAATATCGTTACTGTTACTATTGACTTTGTTCTTATTTTGTACAAGTCCCTCTAGGTTTTTCTAAGATCATTTCAGGGACCCAGTTAGTGCATAATTTCTCCATGAGCCTACATTCTAGGAGCTTTGCAATTTAGTTTGGAAGTACAAGTATCACTATTACCATTTGGCAGATAAAAAAACTGAAGGCAAGAAAATGAGGAAGGTCAATTTACATGCTTAAAGCCATGAAGATAGTCAGAGACAGATTTTAACGCTTAGAAACCTTATCTGCCTCTAACTAGCGTTCATTCTATTTCCATTATGGCCAGAAGCTGATCTCCAAACAATATAGTTAAGTCTTTGCTTATTATAGGTAAAGTCTTGAGTATTGAGGGGTACCGCTAGTTTTTCATGGCATCAGAGTGTGGCACCCCTTTGGGAAGGTCTCCTCAACTGATAAGGTCTCTTCAACTTCAGAGGAGGCTCAAATATCCTTGCTTTCTATTAGACACAATGATAATTGGCTCTTGAACTAGAACTCCATCAGTATATAATGGAACCACCCCTGCACCTCAGGCCTCTCCTTCCCACTAATGTCAAGATGTAAGATGGGTTTCTGATCTCCCATAGGAAGGGCACTCCCCCAACTCAGAAGAACCTCTCATATATTCCTTCTTTCCTTTTGTACAGATCTTTGTGTGATCTCAAATGGCAGTTGGCATCTTCTTCCCCTTTCCGGACACCTAGGCCAAAGCGGGTCAGCTACCAGATTAGTGGCAATGATAACAGAAAAGAATCCCACATAAAGAGAAATCACTAGAAAAGAGTCCTCTTAGCTCTGAACTCAGTGGAAGAGAAATGTAAAGCAGCTAATGAGCAGTTTCCTTATAAATGTCCTAAAAGGCTTGACTATTGACCTCTCACTGTGACCATCCTATGTTGATTAGTATTCCCTTTTCTGTATGAAGGAATAAAACTGCCTGTTCCTTACCTGATTCAAAGAACCCTTTAGATCAGGGCCAAAAATAGAAGTGTTCCTAGGGAATCTGAAGTAGGGATAGAATTGAAGCACTAGGGAGTCTAGTTCCCTAAATAAGGGAAGAGCAATGAACCCCAAGTAAAGGACAGGGATTATGAGGGTCATGAGACCTTGTGGCCCCAGTCTAGTGCTGGTGTCTGGTGAGTCATTGGGCTAGAATAGAATTTAGAGCTGGTAAAGAGGGATCTTCACCTATACTCCCTCATTTTCTAGATGACAAAGAAACTCCCAAGAGTGGAATGTTGGCGCTGATGATATATACAATAAATCTGCAATCATTTATATTCTCAGCACTGTACTAGGAGCAGTGGGAGACCCCAAAACCCCCCAAAATCAGTTTACTTTCTATCTCTTCCAAGTATACTTTGAACTTTCTGTTTCTTTGATCGAACCTTTTCCCTCTCATAGCATTGTCCTTCTGTCTTCAAAGCCCTGCTTTAAACCTACTTCCTTGACTACCCCTAAGAAGACAGGATCTTTCCACCGTCTAACATCCTGTACCTTACTGTCTGTAGCGCTCATTTGTCCTCTAACACCTCCTGCCCTGTGCACAGTCGTAAGGTTGTTACCTTGTTGTATTGGTTTGTTATTGTAATATGTAATTTATTATTTGTATTTTACTAAATCCTAGAGATGCTAATCCCCCATTACTTTCGCTAAACACTGATGGCAAGACAGGAAGAAAAATAAATGTGGAAAAGATTAAAACGAAAAACAAACCCTCTTTTCCCTTCACTAACAAATGATGACATCGGTGACAAAACCCATACCTACTGGGGCAAATATGCTGCTGGGGGAAGGGTATCCTTAGAGAAGCAGTGAGTGGTGATTTACTTGTTCTAAAAACCGATAATAGGTTTCATTCTAGAGTATAGACTATGCCTACACTGATATCTGTGCTTGACGAAGCATTGACTGACAGACCACACTTACCAGCCTGCAGTATGACGATACTATGAAACCTGGAGAACTGACTTAGGGAGAAAAGAGGTGCAGTATGTGCTGAGCTGGGCTGCATCCACAGTTAACATCACTGATTTTACAATTCTTGATAAAAAAGGATCCTTCCTTGTTCATTTTTAGATATTTGAGGCTTGGTCCAAGTGTGAACTGAATGATTAACTCTATCATTGAAGAGGAAGGACATTTTTGGAGAAAGAGTAGGCTTCTATACTGTTACTGGGAACCTGCCAACAACTTCCACTATATAAAGCATAATAGAGTACATGTAGCCCATAACACCTAGTGAAAATTAGGAAGCTGGAGCTAGCTAACCTGAACTATTTATAGTAGCCTCCTAATTATTCTCTCCAACCTGCTGCTACCCTTCCACCCTTCTCCAATCTATCTTCTATACATCTGCCAAAATAATCTTCCTAAAACACAAGTCTGACCACGTCACTCCACTCCTCAAGAAATTTCAGGGGCTCCCTCTTGCCTTAAGAATAAAATAAAAGAATTTCAACCTGGCATTTAAAACCATTTACTATCAATCTCCAGTCTACTTTCCTAGAATTACATCATATTATTCCCTCCTCTCTATGTTCTTGACAAACTAGACTATTTGCTATGCCCTGCTTCTTCTACTCCTGCATCTGGAAATCACTCCAATGCTATATGCGTTAATTCTGCAATTATTTATATTCTTCGCATTGTTCTAGGAGCAGTAGGAGACCAAAATAAAACCCAAAAAACAAACCCTAAAGATCACTTTAGTCTCTATGCCTTTCAAGTATACCTTGAACTTTCTACTTCTTTCTCTTTGATCAAACCTTTTCCCTCTCATATCATTGCCCTTCCGTATCTTCAAAGCCCTGCTCAAAACCTACCTCTTCCATTAAGCGTGGAAACTACTCCTTTCTCACCTCATCTCTTAGGTTCTTTATCTTTCTTTGTGCTTCAGCTGTTTTCTACAAGAGGTCTTTTATCATCTCCCTAGTTCTCATGTTTTCTCCAGCATCAAAGTGTCTTCTATTTACTTATCTGTTTCCATGTTGTATATACCTCAGAAGACTATAAGCTCCTAGAGTTTAACATTGGGTTTAGTTTAAGTTTTTTGTCTGTGTGTATAAATGTATATATAGTCTTCCACACTGTGTGTGGTTAGGGGGGGCAGCTAGGTAATACCATGGATAGAGTGTTGGAAGACCTGAGTTCCAATCTGACCTCAGGCACTTACTGGCTGTGTGACCCTGGGCAAATCACTTAACTTAGTTTGCCTTAGTTTCTTCATCTGTAAAATGGGGATAATAAGAGCACTTTATCTTTCAGAGTTGTTGTGAGGATCAGATAAGAAACATTTGTAAAGCACTTAACACAGTGTCTGCAACATAGTGGGTTCTATATAAGTTGTAGTAGTAGTAGTGGTAATTGTAGTAGTAGTAGTAGTATGTATACATGTATGCATGTATGTATGTATGGACTTCATAAATGTTAGTTCAATTGTTCAAAAGGCTTGTTTAGAAGTTGACGCTGGAACCTAATTGCTCCTAAATGAGGCAACACTTCCAAAAGTTATTCTTTCTGACATCCTCAACCTCAATGGCAGTACATGTTTTTAACTGTTCTTCACATTTCCCTCAGTACCTAAAATTGTCCCCCACATAATGCAGGTGCTCAATCAATATTTGCTGACTGATAAGTCAAGGCTCTTTTTCTATTCTTTGGGGATAAATAAGGGTAAGCCTGGAATCAAGGAGGAGGTTTATAGGGAGACAAATTTCATCCAGACAAAGAACTGAAAAACAGAAGTATGCATAGAATGAGTTTTACATATAAACATATTTGTGTTTAATGGTAACCATCTCTAGGCATAAGGGGAGGAGGAGAAAAAAGGGAACAAAAGAAAGTTGCTTAAGTTTATTATATATTTAAAGGGAGCAAGTTGTACATAATAGATTTGCAGATTAATATGCAATCATCTTTTTTTATTCTATTATGTTATGGAAATGTTTGTATTATTCCTTAATTAAAAATAAAAATAGCTAAATGAAAATTTTAAAAAAGGATACTGTTTCCAGTAAAGATTTTCTACAACCACAATAATAACAACGAACATCGAAAGTCTGCCATGGAAGATGGTGAACTTGCCCTCACAAAGTATTTAAGAAAAGGCTTGATGACCACTGGGTATGCCGAGTAGGGAGATGATAAGATCACACTTAAACTTTGGGGAAATCATATTGGCAGTAGTGTGGAGAATAGATTAGGAGAAGAAAGAGATTTGGATGGAGATCAATTTGGAGCTCATCGCAATGATACAGATAAGAGGTGATGAGGGGCTGAATTAAGGTGCTGACTACATGAGCAGGGAGGAGATTTATATGAAAGCTATTATAGAAACAGAAATTACAAGACTTGGCAGCTGAATAGATGAATGGGGTGAGGAGTTCAGGATGATCTTGACGTTGTGAACCTTAGTGACTACAAGAAAGGTAGTGCCCTGGACAGAAGTACAGTCAGTTATGCTATATTACTTGTTCTGAAAATGCAAATTTATTCCACTGCTTTAGGGAAAATTGGAGCACAATGAGAATTTTGTATTTGTGCATGTCTGATTTCATCTACAAGAAATGGGAAAAGCTCAGAAAAATGGCAGCATTCCACCTTAACTCACAATCTGCAATCCTTTCAAGACCTGCTTCCACAAGCAAACCTCAGGTTTGCCATATTTGTTATATATCGTGGGTTATATATAGTAGGAGCGGTGGGTTGAGGAGAGCTACCCCCACCCCTAACTTCTATGTTGGCAGACTGAGTTTTAGCCCACCATGGCTGCCCTCTCTCTCGCAGCAACATGACTTTGTCAGCCTGGATACTGCGAGAACCAGGGCGCAGACAAAAAGTCTGAGGTCACAGGTATTGCTACTAGCTTTTGTAGTTTATATTTCTTAGCTGTTTAATATGTATAAAACTGTGCGACCATTTTTATTAGGTCCCTAATGTTTTTTAACATGTCATTGATAAAATTTTTGAGTGTTGCACCTCTCATTCCATTTTCCCTGTGATTTTTGTTGTGTGATTTTGCATAGGTCAATGATTTTTTTTAACAAATGCATAGTAGACAAGAAATAGGTTTGGAAAGAAAGATAATGGACATGTTTTGGACATTTTGGACATGTTAAGAGAGAGATGTCTACAGGTATCCAGCTTGATATGTCTAGTTGGCAGTTGGTCATGAGGAACTGAAGCTTTAAAGAGAAGCTAGCGCAAGATATAGAGATCTGCAATAAGATAAATGGTAACAACAAAATTCTTAGACTTAATACACGAAAGATAAACATTGCTGACTTCACAAATAGAGTCATCAGCCTAGAAATGATAGTTAAATCCATATGAACTGTTGTAATATCCAAAGAAGACAGTGTAGAGGACTGAGCCTTGGGTACAGAAGAGGAAAGAACACTGAATTTGGAGCCAGAAAATTTGGGTTCAAGTATCACACGCTTACTAGATGTTTGACCTTAAAAAACTTATTCCATCTCTTTGAACTTGACTTTCCTCATCTGCAAAATGGGGGTGGTAATATTTGCATTAGCTACCTGACAGAGCAGCTATGTGCACTAAATGAGATGTATGGAAAATGTTTTGTAAACTTTGAAGAGCTATGTAAATTTAAAATTTCATTTTTATTATAACCTTTGACTGATCACCTGGTCTCTTAGTTTCAATTTTCTTCTCTATGAAATAGAAATAATAATGATAACAATAGTAACAACTTATATGTATTTGTTACTTCAAGAATTAGACATGACTTTCCAACAATAATCCTGTGCCAGTCAGGCAGTAAGTACAATTAGAATTATACCTATTTTACAAAAGAAAAAACTTAAGGTCATGCAAAGTTGACTGGTTTTCCCAAGTTACCAAGGTGACAAAAAAAAGGGTTTGAACTCATATTCCCTGAATCTAAGACCAATATTTTCATTGTTATTGGTGGTTTTTTCCAACCATAATTAATAATTTTGGGCTTCCCCCAATAGGATTGTTGTACTGTAAGGATCAAATGAGGTCATGTGAAAAAAATGTGATTTATAAATCTTTAAACACCAAATGGGAGGCAGCCTGGCACAGTGGACACAGGCTGGTCTCAGAGTCAGGGGTAACTGGAGTCAAGTCCTACTGCTGACTCAGAGATGGCTCAATGAGCAGGGGTAGGTCATTTAACTTCTCAATGTCCCACACAACTCTCTGAGGTTCTACATTGCAGAACACATCTACAAGGGAAAGAACCTTCTTACTGACAAATTCCTACATGAATGGAAACACAGATGAAGACTCCTTTCCCATCATATCTAAGAAAGGTGTTATATAAATATAAAATAGTGTTCATCTATCTAAATTAAATCCATGGACAGAAATATAAGTTTCAGGTCAGCATAATGGATTCCACTTTTAATTCACTTCATACTCTAGGCTAGTAGCCTTTATTTCCTATGCTCCCACACACTCCTGCTCTCGTTCAAATATTTTCTATACCTATACATCTTCCAGGCTTAGAGAAAATACCATCTCCCTGCCCCTAAGACATTTTCCCTCATTCTTAAAGGTCTTCCAGTCCTGTCCATATCCTTTCACCCAGAAAGTGATACCTTTCTATCTGAATTCATATATCATTTAGTATCTGGACCACTCATGTGGTATTTGTCATATTCATGCTCATATCATTAGCTATTTAAGTCCCTGTCCTATCTCTCTTATAAGAGTGTAATTTCTGGAAGCAAGGATTGTATTGCATTCACCTTTGTACCCCCTGCAGTGCCTTATATAAGGGCTTATATATACTAGGCACTCAGTAAATAAATGAATGAAGAATGAATGAATAACACAGTCACAGGGTTTCATGGATGCAACCATGAATTTAAAAAACAACTCAGCAAGTTATTAATCTTGTTCTATTGCATATTTCTTCAATTTCATAAATAAAACCTTATATTTAGGTGTAGTGTTTTGGGATACATACATCTCTAGACTTTTGTCTAATATTCTTGTGGACAATTATTCTCCTCACATGCACATCCCCCTCATCTATGCCATTTGATATCCTGCCCATTGGCAGTAAAAATATAGACATGCTAGAGCTCAAGCCCAGTCAAACACCTGTGAAAATGACTCTGGACAAATTCTGGAGAGGCAGAACCCACAGAATGATGGAGTGAAGCAAATCTCCAGCCCAAGACAGCCTGGAAGGTCGAGGAGAAGCATCTATCACACTGCACTGAGAGCAGAATGCAGTCCAGCATGGGCTCACTGGCACGGATGGGACCCGAGGAGGCCTGGGGGAAGTGGGGAAAAACTGAATCTCTGGAAACTGTGGAGGTTTTCAAACTTGACAATCCCAAAATGCCAAGGAAAAATTGGAAGTTCAATGGAAAAAATCTGTTGGAGTTGTGTGAGAGAGTAGAGTGGTCTAGCCCCAGGGTCAGGCCACCAGAAGGGGTGGAGGAGCCTGCAGCAGCAGCAGCAGCAGGGGCAGCATCAACTGTTCTTTCTGGAGCTCTAGGCCCACAGATTGTGGAAGGATCAAGCAGCTAACAGTATACCCTTTCACTCCTACCAGAAGCAGAGAACTACCTTGACCAAGTACTCAAAAGTCAAATAAATGGTTGAGGAAATGAGAACAAAACAGAAAAAGAATCAGACTATGGAATCTTACTTTAGTGGCAAGGAAGACCAAAATGTACAAACAGAAAAAGACAATAAAGTCAAAGCTCCTACATCCAAAACCACCAAGAAAAATACAAACTGATCTTGGACCATAGAAGAGCTCAAAAAGGATTTTGAAAATCAAATAAGAGAAGTAGAGGAAAAATTGGGAAGAGAAATGAGAGTGACACAAGAAAATCATGAAAAACAGTTCAACTGCTTGCTAAAAGTGGCCCCAAAAAATGCTGAAGAAAATGACACCTTAAAAAGACAGATTAATCCAAATGGCAAAAGAGATCCAAAATGTCAATGAGGAGAAGAATGCTTAAAAAGTAGAATTGTCCAGGTGGAAAAGAAGGCCCAAAAGCTCACTGAAGAAAATAATCCCTTGGAGATTAGAATGGAGCAGATAGAAGCTAATGACTTTATGAAAAATCAAGAAATTATAAAACAAAACCAGAAGAATGAAAAAAAAGCAGACATGTGAAATATCTCTTTGGAAAAATAATTGGCCTGGAAAATAGATGCAGGAGCTACTATTTAAAAGGTATTGGTCTACTTGAAAGCATTATCAAAAAAGAAATGATCAAGGAAATTATCAAGGAAAATTGCTCTGAAATTTTAGAACCAGAGGGTAAAATAGCTATTGAAAGAATCCACTGATCACCTCCTGAAAGAGATCCCAAAAGGAAATCTCCTAGGAATATTGCAGTCAAATTCCAGAGCTCCCAGGTCAAGGAGAAAATATTTTAAGCAACCATAAAGAAACAATTTGAGTATTGTGGAAACACAATCAGAATACCACAAGATCTAGCAGCTTCTACATAAGGGATCAGAGGGCTTGGAATATGACATTCCGGAGGTCAAAGAAGCTAGGATTAAAACCAAGAATCACCTACCCAGAAAAACTGAGCATAATACTTCAGGGGAAAAATTGGTCCTTTATGAAATAGAGGACTTTCAAGCATTCTTGATGAAAAGATCAGAGCTGAATAGAAAATTTGACTTTCAAACACAAGAATCAAGAGAATCATGAAAAGGCAAGCAGGAAAAAGAAATCATAAGGGATTTACTAAAGTTGAACTGTTTACATTCTTACATAGAAAGATAATATTTGTAACTCTTGACACTTTTGTCAGTATTAGCCTAGTTAGAGGGATTTTATATATATAGACAGAGGGTACAGGGTGAATTGAATATGAAG
Organism: Bettongia penicillata ogilbyi; assembly: GCA_023548195.1. Taxonomy (NCBI): domain Eukaryota; kingdom Metazoa; phylum Chordata; class Mammalia; order Diprotodontia; family Potoroidae; genus Bettongia; species Bettongia penicillata. The sequence continues at coordinate 8,771,693 of JAJHZJ010000197.1, forward strand.
AGATGATATCTAAAAGAATAAAATTAAGGGGTGAGAGAGGAATATATTGGCAGAAGGAGAAAGGGAAAAATTAGAATGGGGTAAACTCTCACATAAAAAGACCAAAAAAAAGCTTTTTCAATGGAGGGGAAAAGGGGAAGATGAGAGGGAAAGAGTGAATTTTACTCTCATCAGACTTGATTTAAGGGGGAATAACATGCACACTCAATTTAGTAAGAAAATCTATCTTACACTACAGGAAAGTAGGGGGAAAGGGGTTAATGGAGGTTGAAGGGATGATAGAGGGGAAGGCAAATATGAGTAGGGGTAATTAGAAGTAAACACTTTTGAGGAGGGACAAGGTCAAAAGAGAGAATAAAATAAATGGGGGGAAGGCAAGATAGGATGGAGGGAAATATAGTTAGTCTTTCACAACATGACTGTTATGGAAGTGTTTGGCATGACTATACATGTGTAACCTATATCGAATTGCTTGCCTTCTCAGTGGGGGTGTGTGGGAAGGGAGGAAAGGAGAGAAGTTAGAGCTCAAAGCCTTAAAAACAGATGTTAAAAATTGTTTTTACATGCAGCTGGGAAATAAGACATACAGGAAATGGGGTATACAAATTTATCTTGCCCTACAGGAAAATAGAGGGGAAGGGGGAAAGAAAAGGGAGGGGTGTGATAGAAGGGAGGGTAGATGGGCAGAAGGGGTAATCAGAATACACACTATCTTGGAGTGGGCAGAAGGCAGAGATGGGGAGACAATTTGGAACTCAAAATCTTGTGGAAGTGAATTAATTCATTAAAAGAAAAAAAAAAGAAAAAAAGAAATCCTGCCCATTCCTCAAGACCTAGCCCAAATTGTACTTCTTCCGTGAAGTCTATGACTCATAGGATGATAGGATAGCACTAGAAAGGAAAGGTTATTCAATCAAACACCCTTAATTCACACATAAGGGAACCAAAGTCCAAAAAAAATGAAATTACTTGTACAAGGTCAGCATCTTTCATCTCTAAGGCCCAGCTCAAATATTAATGCTTCCATGATAACTTCCTTAATTGCTGATAAAACCACCCACATCCAAAAAGTGATATCTTCTTTTTTGAACTATACGTTCATATCTGTCTCATTTAGTGAACTAATCTCCCAAATCTCATTCAGAATAGATCCTTCTTTCCTTTGACTTGATGGCCCTTTGTGCCTTTTTATACTCTCCTTATTTTATCTTGACAATAGTTATACACATACTCACACACAAAATGTGTATGTGTGTATGTGTGTGAGTGTGTGTGTATATATATATGTATATATCTATATAGATTGTGTGTATATTTCATCTTTCTTGCTGTATTATAATTTCCATGACTGATGAGCTTTGTATGCATCAGCCCTTAACACATAATAGATATTTCATAAGTGTTCATTGAATAAATAGTATTGTATTTGAAGGCACAGTTTCTAGATTCAAAACCTGACTCAGACTGACTACCCGCAGGTTAGTTACTTGACCTTTCTGGATTGTTTTCTCATCTATAAAATAAGAAATTTAGATTAGTGATGTCTATGGTCCCTACAAACCCTAAATCCTACAATCCTATAAATGAACAAATGTCTTTTTTATTATTCTTGGTCCATATTGATGAAGGGTAGAGATTCCACTCACAAAAGTCAAGATACCTCAATTGAATTAATTTATCAGTCAATAGAGTAAATGAGGCAATATAGAATTTTTTTCTACAATTTTACCACAATGTATAAATGAGCCCTTAATAATTTTGAAAGGATTATAGTGTTTTACCCATTAGATGAAGGCAGATAACACTGCACAGGAATCGTCTTGTGAGTGACTGAAAGAATCAGGCACATCTGTGGGCATATTTATAAAAAGAGTCATCAATCAGCCACTGAAGGACACCAAGTTTAGGAATTCCAGAGCTGAAGTCAGGTTCCTGAAAGGGAATTACTCTTAGAAGACAGACAGAATATTTCTTTATCTCCTTCCTCCTTTCCCACTGACCTTGTCACTGAAAAGATTGGCCCAGTAGCAGACAATGGGACCAGTTGGGATTAGGGTGACTAGACCAGTTGGAAATAATATATCTAACCAGAGCAGAATGATGCACTGAGGACATGCAAATGTAAAATCACAGTTGCCCGAGGATAAAGGAAACTTCAAGGAGTAGGACTTCTTTCACCAGAAAAGAATGTCAGATATGGAGTGAAGAAAGGATTTGGTCTTATGAATTGGCCTTTTGCATGCACATTCTTTATGTGTGGCTCATTGCCACTGGACTTTAAGTTTAAGCCCACTGTTCCCATTGTCTCATGTGTGTTTTTGGAAGAGTGTATTCCAGATTTTTTATTGGAGGGAGAAAATATTTGATATAGTGTAGTACACATTTAACTTAGAATATGCTTCTTATCACACAACTTTAGTAAATCCCTTTTCTAAAACTGAATTAAGGCCATTGTTTCATTTTAACGGGAAGCACACAAGAAAGGACTTGCAAGCAATGATGCTAGAAACTCTGCTCCTTAATGTCACCATTGGGATCCTGAAAGAGAGATAACAGCAGTCCTATGGGGATCCTCAAACTATGCTAATGTATAGTTGGGGGAATAGTGCCAGAAAGAGCGTTACATTTAAATAGTACTTCCTTCGCTTAGTGGGTTGCCATGACTGAATAATTCATTACCTAGTGGACAGACAACTGGTGATGAGTCTCATTGTATGTAATGAGGCTGGTGCTCACAAAGCAGAAACAACCTGTGGTTTGGACTATGCTCAAAGAAGATCCTGTCAGATCTTTGTATCCTGTGGGCATTAACTTGAAGAATCCAGGGTCACTTCCACTATATGAGGTGTTGGATTAACACCAGTATTTTCTAGTGATATTATATGACTGAGAATACCACAAACTTCAAAGAATAGAAATTGCATGCCAACCAAATTACCTTGTATTCACTTTGCATATAAGTGCTTATATATGTCCCTATAGAATGTAAGGTCCATGAACCAGAAGAGAGAGAAAAGAAAGAATAGGGAAAGAAAGTAAAGAAAGGAAGGAAGGAAGGAAGGAAGGAAGGAAGGAAGGAAGGAAGGAAGGAAGGAAGGAAGGAAGGAAGGAAGGAAGAATTTAAGTGCTTACTACATGTCAGACACTGTGTTAAGCACTGGGGATGCAACTATAAGCTAGACAGTCCTCAGGGGCAGCTAGCTGGTGCAGTGGATAGAGCACCAGTGCAGGAGTCAGGAGGACCTGAGTTCAGATCTCACCTCAGACTCTTGACACTCACTAACTGTGTGACCTTGGGCAAGTCACTTAACCCCAATTGCCTCATCCTGGGTCATCTCCAGTCATCTTGATGAATATCAGGTCACTGGATTCAGATATCTCTGGAGGAGAAGTGAGACTGGTGACCTGCACAGCCCTCCCTCACTCAAAACAAAGTCAAATGCAAGTCATGTCATTATTTCTGTGATGGCATGGTCTTCTTTGGCAATGAAGGACAAACACACACAGACAAGTTCTAATGGAGAAAGTAAATACATAAAGGGCAGCTGGGAAAGAAGGAAAGCTACGCTCATGAGGTTGGTAAGGAGAGGAGAACTGGTTAAGGGAAGAATTCTGCAGAATCAAATAAATAATTATTCAATGAATCAACAAGCATTTATTAAGTGCTTACCACTGGCTAGGTGCTGAGCATACCAAGAAAAGTACAGATGTGGTCCCTGGCTACAAGATGCTCATTTTCCAATGGGGGAGATATGAAAATAACTCTGTATGTTACAAATATATGTAGTATAAATGAAAGGTAATCTCAGAAGGAAGGCACTCTTTTGGGGGAAATGGGCATGTAGAAGATCATGGGAGACCAGGATAGGTCTCTTACAGAAAGAAAGATTGAGCTGAATCTTGAATGTGGTCTGAGAAGCCAGGAGACTAAGATGAGAAGAAAAGCACTCAAGACATGAAAGGCAAGCCAGTGCAAAGACACAGAGATGGGAAGGAAACACTGTGTTTGAGAAACTGCAAGTAAACTAGCATTGCCAAGATTATAGGATGTGTGGAGGGGAGTAAACTATAAAAAGATTACAGTTAGAAAGGCTCCAAGGCTTAAAGAACCAAACAGAGGATTTTATATTTGACCTGAGAGGTTAGAGGAAGGCAGTCAAGTTTATTGAAGTTGGGGTGAGTTGGTGGGGTGGGGATGACAAGGTCAATCTCACATTTTGGAAAGATAGATCACTTTGGTAGCTGAGTGGAGGATAGAATGAATGGAGGGAAATGAAGCAAAGGGATCATGAATGGAGAGAAACATACATGCTGTGGCCCCTCCTGAAATAGTGGTAAGGGCAGGCAGGCAGCCATCAGTTGAGAGAGGAGCTTTGAAGGCAGGGAGTATTTCAGTTTTGTCTTGGCATCTATTCCCTGTGTCCAACACAGAGAGCAGCACATAGCAGGGATGTTGACAGATGAGACCATAGACTCATCAAAGTATGGGCAGCCGTAGCACTTTAAGGATTATAAGGTACTTTCTGTATATAGTCCAATGTGTCACAACAATTGTGAGGAAGTTACTATAGTATAGTATAGTTAGTATATATAGTACAGTACATCACTATTTAAAAGAAATTGAGATTTAGCAAGGTGAAATAAATTGCCCAGTGAGTTGGGTAGTATAAATATTTTAATCTCCATTTAAGGAGGAAGAAATTGGGATTCTGAGATAGGAAGTGACTTGTCCACTACTCCACATCCATGCAATAGGTTTTAGGAGAGCCTCCTACTCCCACTAAATGACCAAGCCTCCACCTTAAGCCAGCTCTCCCTGAAGCCAAGACCAACACCCTTCGCTCCATCCCTGCAGCGTCCCAAAATGGCCTCCACTCTCAGCCAACAGCAGCATCTGCTGGTGGTGATAAAGAGACTGTACTATCACCGCCTTACTTCAGAATGCCAGCTGCCTTTAGGCTGACTGGTAATTGTATCAAATGCTCTTCTTTTTAGCCATTAAGAATCCTCTTGTACTCATTTTACCTCTCCCAGAGGAAGTAAATACACTTAAGAAACAGTGCCTCAGGAATTTTTACTTTTCCACTATGGCGTTCACTCCCCTATTTATCTTGCACTTTCATTAAAGCTCACACCACATACCACAGACATATTTTTAATCTAGCAGCCTGTTTTCAGGGGAGCCAGAACTGGAACAATACAAAATGTTCCTTGCCTGTTTTTTCTTTTCTTTTAAAAATTAAATAATTTGATTCACCGCTTCATTCTTGGTGCATAGCACGGTTCACTTAGATTAATAACATTTTCAATTTTGCCTGTTTGGTATCTAGGGTGGCGAGCAAGAGCAATTTAGTCAGATTGAAACTCCAAATACTCAGAGATGGAAAATATTTCAGCTGACCTCCTTGCCAGGAATATGCATTTCTCTAACTGCTTAATTATGATTCAAGATTGCAAGCTGGAATTCGGTGCAACAGATGGAGTTGTACTTTCGTGTTTACAGACTTAGGGACTCAGCTCATTTCTGGTTTTTTATTTCAAATCAGAGAGAAAAGCAAATAGCTTGGAAAAAGAGAAGTGATTTTTTAATAGGAAGAGGAAGCTCCCAAAATGGTGGAAAGAAACTAGCTATTTAAGCCTATGGGACTCAGCTCCCAATGCAGGAAAATGGTGAGCTGATCCAGAAAAAGTCTAGACAGGTTCCAGGGGTCAGGAATAATAGCTTTCCTTCTGTTCCTATCACAGTTCTTCCTTTCAACTATCCCCTTGGGTGGGGCCTCACTTCAAGCTTAGAAATCAGATAGTGCTGACCTTCCTGTGTCTCCTCCAATCTGTCCACCACATAACTGTTACAGATAATTTCTCTATCTGTAAAATGAGGATAAGAATTCTTAGACTGACTACTTCACAAGATTTTTGCAAAGAAAGCATTTTGTAAACTTAAGTAATGTGAGCTATTATTTTAAAAAATTAATTTCATTTAAAATATAGCTGAAATATATTTTTCAAAATTTTAAGTTCATTCCCCCCTTCTTTATTCCAACTATTACCTCACCTCAACTATTACCCAGGAAAGATTAGCAGTTTACCAAAAAAAAAAGAAGAAGAAGAAGAAGAAGAATTCCAATGTCCCACCCAGAGTAACTGGCTCATACGTAGTAAATTTTTGAAGAATTAAAGATTTGCAAGGCATCTCAGTGGCCACCTAGACCAACTAATGCAAAGGAGTCTCTACTTTAATATACTTGACAAATGATTATCCAGACACTACTTGAAGACCTCCAAGAAGGGGGAACACACCACCTCCTGAGAAAACCCATAATACCTTTGGATAGATCTAATTGCTAGGCAAATTTTTCCTGGCCTCAAGCCTAAATGTAGTAGTTTATAACACACACCCATTGCTCCTGGTTCTGCCCTCCCAGGACAAATAGAACAAATCCAATTCCTCTGCCTCTCAATAGTCCTTTAAATAATTGAACAGATATAACATGCCCTCCCCTTTCCCCCACCCGGTCTTCTTTTCTTAGCTAAACATGCTCAATTCCTCCAACCTATCCTCATACGACATGGACTTGAGACCAGAGCAACTCATAAGACCTTCTACCAAGGCACTGAGGGATTGTGATCTACATTGGTGGGAAAAAAGTCTCCATCAATGAAATGATGGACTTCTGAATTACTGGGCTATGCATTTATTTCATTTAGATCACATAACAGAGCACCCACAGGACTCCTGGCTCAGGAATTTGCGCTATATAGTAAAAAAAATACAGAATAAATAATTTAAATATTTCCTTTGCAATTCATGTGAGGGAGGACCATCTATAATTTCAGTAGCTAGGTGACCTCCTGGCTAGAGTATGGGACTTAAAATCAGGAAAACTTGAGTTCAAAGGCAACCTCAGACAATTCCTAGCTGTGTGACCCTGGGTAAGTTACTTAACCTCTCATAGCTTCAGTTTTATCATCAATAAAATGGGGATATTGAGGGTACCTTCCTCACAGGGTTATGGTGAGTATCAAATGAGATCCTATTTATAAAGAACTTTGCAGACTTGAGATACCAAAAATGCTAACTATCATTGTTATTCTTTATTTTGATACCTCCGAAGACCTGTAATTTCATCAGTTATGGGTTCTTCATCCATTGATGGCATACCATCCACTGTTCCTTCATCCACTGTGGTAAATCGTAACTCTGTAATGTATGTTCTTCATAAATTTCTCTCAACAAAAATTTTCATCACCTACTCACCAACCAATATATATACCTCTCACTGACTTCTGATGAGCTGAAAACACACATCTTCAATTCTCTACTAGACATATCCACCAAACTGTCCCGTCAGTATCTCAAACTCAATATGGTAATGTAGCAGCATCCTTCTCTGAACTGTTTCTCTACATTTATACTTGCACTTTGGGGAATGACTACCTCAGGCTCAAGATGTATTCTACAGGTCTGTGTTTCTAAAACTATAGGTATGTTTACTTTCACTTTAGTCAGTTAGAGGACTTACCTCAAGGCAAAGTCATTCATTGAACTGGCATAGTGAGAAGAGTAGAAATGACTCTTCCTCCTAAACCTGGGGTGAACTGTCCAGTTACGCACAGCATCAGTGGAAAGAGTGGTCACATAGAGGTTCCAAGCAAAAAGGTGCACCTGTAAGGAGAACAAGTGGTCAGTGTATCTCCAGGACCACAATGCCCAGCAATTTTCTCACAGTGTCTTTATGCTACTCCTTCCAGCTCTCAGTATTTCTGTTGGACTCTCTGGACTTGCTCTTGAGCTGTGCACAAAGTCCCAAAGCTTAGCTATGGTCTCCCCTGTCTCCAAGTCCGGGTTTAACTGACTTCTTGACTGAAGGTATTGCTATATATTTTCAGGAAGAAATAGAATCCACCCCCTGGCATTGTTAGGAATCTCATCTCTAAGTGACCTGCCAACTCCTGGGCCCAACCCCAAGCATCATGCTCTCTCCCTCCTTAACTGTCTAGGAAATGGGTCTGAACACCTGGACTCCTTTGGTCCTTCTCTTTGTTGGGCACAACACTTTCTATACTCATAAACTTAGGCTACAAGATGCCTTTACCAAGGTGGAAAGACGAAGAGAAATTCCCATTAACCTTTGCTGCATCCTGCTAGATATACTCCTAAGAGGTGACTCAACACTATTCTCAAGGCTGAATCTTCAAAGACATTTGGAATGGGGCTTTTTTTATGCATGAACTACAAAGGGCAAGGCTGATTTTCCTAGCTATTGAATAGAAGTTCCTTGTATGGTAAAAGTTGTTTTCATCTAATGATCTATAATTCCAGAAATTTGATTGAGGAATATCTTCATTTACTTCCTAATGCTCCCTTTATAATCTACTTTAAACAAATATTTATTCCACTTTTACAATCATCTACATTAGAAACTATTATCTTTGTCTCTAAACCTATGCCTCCTTCTTTACTTCATGATATTTATCTGTGGTAATACAATTCACTCAATCTCATTTTGGTGTTGCTTTTGTGTCTTCCTTCTCTTCCCCTTGGAGACAGAAGATTTGGATGTGAATCCTGGTTCTACCACTAACTGGCATGAGTGTGACCTTGGATAAGTAATTTCACCTCTCACCCTAAATTTCCTTGTTATAAATTGAGCATAACATAATTCATCCTACAGTGTTGAGTTAATACTCAAAACAATTGTGTTATAATCATTATTACAAAATCCATTCAATTCCATCTTTGTAATATCCTTTGCATTCCTCGCATCCTCTCTATTCCTCCCATCAATGCAAACATTCATTACCACCCAACCTGGATCCCCCAGTAGCTCCCTTGTGGGGCTTCCCATTTCAACTCTTTCATTTCTTTTCAATTTGTCCTTCATGCCACTGCCAGAATAATCTTTTTAGAAATATTCCTTTGCTCAAAACTCTTTAGTAGGTTTCTAAGGCTTACCAAAGAAAGATCAATCTACTTCACCTAATATTTAATGCCTTTTATATTCTGATATGACTCTACCTTTCTAGACTGATGGCATATTCAATCCCTTTCACATATGCTGTTCTCTAGCCAATACAAATCACTCTCAGTCCCGTAAATATATTCTGTATCAGGGATACTGTGGCCTTAAGGGTATGGCCTTTTTGACTGAGTCCAAGTTTTATAGAACAAATTTTTTTATTAAAGGGATTTGTTCCATGAAGTTTGGATTCAGACAAAGGGCTACTCTTGAGGACCTAGAGGGCCACATGTGGCCTCAAGGCTGCAGGTTCCTTACTCCTGCTCTACATGTTTCTGTTTCTCAGTCTTTGCTCACACACTTCTCCCTATTACTGGTATGACCTCCATTGAGTCCTAATTGAATTCCTATTGAAACTTCTGTAATGAGAGGATTGATCAATAAGGGCTCAGGCCTTAGAGCACACATAATATGCTCTGTTCTGGAAAACGAATACAAAAATAGACATTAATATGGAATATTATAATTTTCTAAGAAAGTTTAATTGATGCTTATCATTCACCACAATAAGGAGGCCAGAAAAGCCTAGAAAACACATGAGCCAGCAACTACTTGATCTCTTTGAAAAATAAAAAGGACAGTTAGGTGGCACAAAGGATAGAGCAGCAGCCCTGGAGTCAGGATGACCTGAGCTCAAATCCAACCTCAAACGCTTACTAGCTATGTGACAATGGGCAAGTTACTTAAACACAATTGCCTCCAAAAAGAAAGCAAGACAAATAAAGAGAAATGGTAACTAAAGACACTATGATAATAATAACAGCATTTAGCATTTATTTACCTGCTAGGGGAGGGATGCCCAATAACATGCTAAGTGCTTTACAAGTATTATTTTGTGCGACACTTTCAACAACACTGGAAGATAGGTGCTATTATTATCTCAATTTTATAGTTGAGGAAACTGAGGCAAAGAGAAGTTAAATGACTTGTCCAAGTTCACACAACTAAGAAGCATCTGAGCCCAGATTTGAAGTCAGGTCTATTTTGACTCCAGATCAGTGCTCTAACCGCCCAACTGCCAGATTAGAATGTAAAATCTTACAAACAAAGGTGATGGAAATTTACAAACAGTGTGGAATTATAAAAGTGAGAAACACTGGAAAGAAACACAAGTTTACGGGAAGCTTAAAAAGGGCAAGGTCATCCAAGACCACCTAAGAAGTAAACTGGAAAGACAACACCAAGTGAACCAAAAATGTGCAGATTTTTATAATAAGCTATTTTTTCTAATGATGAAATGGATTCACCAAATTTAGACGCTGGCACAATAACCTTTGGTGATTTCCACAAGGAACTGGAGTTAATATTAAAGAAAACAAAGATCAGAAGGAAAGTTGGGCAAGGTCAAGTACACACAGAGAAGGGCTATGCTGGAGGTTTAGGAGGCATTGAAGGACCATTTCTCAAGATATCTGAAATATGGGTGGATACTAAACATATGGAAAAAGGTTTACCTTCAACAAGATGTCTCTAATGAACATGTCATTAACCATAACTCTTAACAAAGGTAACTTTGATCATTTTGATGATTAATATCAAAGAAGCATAAAACTGAGAATTCTTTGGTATGCTTACCAAAGTCATATAGAAGTCACATGCAGGATCCAAGTAGAAAATCGGTTCATTGAGATGTTCTAGATGCTCCTGTCAGTGAAAGGCATAGTGCCGATCTTATCAGGCTCTAGAACATGGCATAGACTCCCAAGTGAAAACTCTAATCAATCATGAGAGTACAATCTAACAATCCACATAGGAAAAACCAAATGGATGAAAAATGAGCAAACCAAAAAATAGATCTATCATTTCATACATCTTGTACAGACACTGAAGATGAACAACAAAGTGAATGCAGAGAGAATAAAATAGGAGAAACAAAGCAGACAGGATTGTATCTAGAAAGTTGTACACAGTTTTTAATAAATTCAAGCTTCTCTTGAAAGAAAGACTCATCTTTATAACTCCAATATTTTTCCAGTGATGCTATATGACTTTAAATCTCAGAAGAATTAAAATTAGAGATTGATCAAAGGACAACGAAGAAACTCATGGTGTCTAGAAGAAGAAATGTGCTGATCACATATTGAGAGGGAGAAATAGCCTGTGTTCTCTATTGCTGTCTCCAGAGACCTAGAGAAATGACTCCATTCAAGTTAGATAGGCCTTCAAGGTTCTGAATTGGGCCCTCTTCTCTTCTTTCTCTATATTACTTCATTTGGTGATCTCAACAATTAGCATGGATTTAATTGCTGTCTCTGCACTGATGATGCTCAAATCTACCTATCCTGCCCCAACCTCTCTGCTAACCTCCAATCTCCCATTTCCAAATGCCTTTTAGACACTATACTGAATATCTAGTATCCATCTTAAACTCAGTAGGTCGAAAACAGAACTTATTGTCTTTCCCCTCTCTGACTCCTACATTCCCTATTACTGTAGAGAATACCATAGTCCCAGGCCCTCAGGCTCACAACCTAGGAGTCATCCTGGATTCCTCCCTATCTCCCCCTCCCCCCAGAGCCAAGCTGTTGGTCAGGTCTGTCGACTTCATCTTTGTAACTAACACCTCTCAAATACACCACCTTCTCTCCTCTGACACTGCCACCCCTCTAGGTAAAGACCATGATCACCTCCCACCTAGATTAATTACTTCTATAGCCTGTTGGTGGTCTGCTGGCCTCAAGTCTCTCCCCACTTCAATCCATCTTCCATTCAGTCACTGATATGATTTTCCTAAAGCACAAGTACAATCCTATCACTCCCCTATTTAATAAACTTCAGTGGCTTCCTGTGACTTCCAGAAGCTAATACAAAATGCACAATTTGGCATTCAAAGTCCTTCATACCCAGGCCCCTTCTACCTTTCCATTCTTCTTACAGCTCACTCTCAGACAGATACTTTTGATCCAGTGACACTAACCACCTGATTGCTCCACAAACAAGACACTGCATCTCTAGGCTGCTGACACTTTCTCTGGCTGTCCCCCATGCATGAAACACTCTGTCCTCCACTCCAACTACTTATCTCTCTGGTCTCCCTTAATTTTCAACTAAAATCCCACCTTCTATATGAAGACTTCCTTCTGTTAATTATTTCCTATTTATCCTACATATAATTTTCTTTGCATGTATTTTTTGTTTGTATGATGGCTCCTCCATTACAGTGTAAGTTACTTGAGGTCAGGGGCTGTCTTTTCTTCTTTTATTATCCTCCCAATTAGCACAGTGTCTAGCACACAAAAGGCACTCATTAAATACTTATTGATTGATATATTGATTGACTTACGGAATAACAGAGAAGAGGATGAGATGTCACAGGTGTGTTGCACCACTGGAGAGAGTATCCATATTAGATCACAGATCCATAATGGTATCAAAGCAACAAGAGAGAATTTTAAAATCAAAACTTTTGTTAAGAAGCCCCTCAAGGTTTAACTAGATTGGCTCTCAAAAAATATAGAAATCAGGGGAGGAGCCAAGATGATGGAGTAGAAAGACTCACATATGCTAGCTCCAAGTCCACAGCCCATAAATCTCCTGTAAAGAGAACTCCCCACAAATTCTGGAGCAGATCAAGCGCGCATCAATGCAGTGGAAGAGATTTCCATTCCAGAGAGCCCTGGAAAGCCGTCCCCAGGGGTCCGTCACACTGAGGACAGCGGAGTCCACCCCTGTGCTGCCCTGGCCATGGCCCTAGAGGAGCAGATCCGAGTAGGCTTCAGGGACGGAATCTCCGGTGGCCTTGAAGGTCCCTCCACCCACAGGCACTACAGGTCAGTGAGAGAGACTTCTGGGCTGGCTGAGAGGGGAGCGGGGTGTCTCCGTGGCTCGAGCCCCCTTGGGAGGAAGCCACCGAGGCAGAGGCAGGGGCAGGAAGCGGTGGAGGGAGCAGCAGAGGCAGCGGCAGAGGCAGTGACAGGCCCGGGACTCCCCCAGCAGGCAGGAGCTCCATTACCAAAGGTCTCTGCATAAAACCCCTGAGGGAACTGAGCCTGGGAGGTGACCCTGCCCCCACCCATGCACCAGAACTTAAGCTCACATTGAATGGCAGCCGCGCCTGCCGTGGAAAGCCCTGAGGCTGGGAAGCAGCATTTGAATCTCAGACCCCAAGCACTAGCTGGGCGGATCTAGGCAGGGGTGGACAGGAATCTCAGAAGTCAACTAACTGGCTGGGAAAATGCCCAGAAAAAGGAAGCAAAATAAGACCATAGAGAGCTACTTTCTTGGGGAAGAGATGTTCCTTCCTCCTTTCATTTCTGATGAAGAAGTACAATGCTTGCCATCAGAGAAAGACGTGGAGGTCAGGGCCTCTCTATCCCAGACATCCGAGGTGGATGTCTGGTGGGCTCAGGCCATGGAAGAGCTCAAAAAGGATTTTGAAAATCAAGTTAGACAGGTGGAGGAAAAACTGGGAAGAGAAATGAGAGAGATGCAAGAAAAGCATGAAAAATGGGTCAATACCTTGCTAAAGGACACCCAAAAAAATGCTGAAGAAAATAACACCTTGAAAAATAGGCTCACTCAATTGGCAAAAGAGGTTCAAAAAGCCAATGAGGAGAAGAATGCTTTCAAAAGCAAAATTAGCCAAATGGAAAAAGAGGTTCAAAGCTCACTGAAGAAAATAGTTCTCTCAAGATTAGAATGGAACAGATGGAGTCTAATGACTTTCTGAGAAACCAAGAAATCATAAAACAAAACCAAAAGAATGAAAAATGGAAGAGAATGTGAAATATCTCATGGGAAAAACAACTGACCTGGAAAATAGATCCAGGAGAGACAATTTAAAAATTATGGGACTACCTGAAAGCCATGATCAAAAAAAGAGCCTAGACATCATCTTTCAGGAAATTATCAAGGAAAACTGCCCTGAGATTCTGGAACCAGAGGGTAAAATAAGTATTGAAGGAATCCATCAATCACCGCCTGAAAGAGATCCAAAAAGAGAAACTCCTAGGAACATTGTGGCCAAATTCCAGAGTTCCCATGTCAAGGAGAAAATATTGCAAGCAGCTAGAAAGAAACAATTCCATTACCGTGGAAATACAATCAGGATAACACAAGATCTAGCAGCTTCTACATTAAGGGATCGAAGGGCGTGGAATAGGATATTCCAGAAGTCAAAGGAACTAGGACTCAAACTAAGAATCATCTACCCAGTAAAACTGAGTACAATATTTCAGGGGAAAAAAATGGCCTTTCAATGAAACAGAGGACTTTCAAGCATTCTTGATGAAAAGACCAGAGCTGAAAAGGAAATTTGACTTTCAAACACAAGAATGAGAAGAAGCATGAAAAAGTAAACAGCAAAGAGAAGTCATAAGGCACTTACCAAAGGTGAACTGTTTACATTCCTACATGGAAAGACAATATTTGTAACTCTTAAAACGTTTCAGTATCTGGGTCGTTGGTGGGACCACACAAAGACGTACACACACACGCATGCACACACACACATGTATCTGCCTGCACGCATACACACATACACACAAGTATGCACACACAGAGACAGAGAGCACAGAGTGAATTGAATAGGATGGGACAATATCTTAAAAGAAATTAAGGTAAATGATGAGAGAGAAATGTAGTGGGAGGAAAGAGGGTGAAATGGAATGGGGTAAATTATCTCTCATTCAAGAGGCAAGCAGGAGACTTTTAGTGGAGGGAAAAAGAGGAGAGCTGAGAAAAAAAAAACATGAAGTTTACCCACATCACATTCAACTAAAGGAAGGAGTAAAATGCACACTCATTTTGGTATGAAAACCTATCTTACAGTACAGAAAAGTGGGGGAGAAGGAGATAAGCAGGGAGGGAGGGATGATGGAAGGGAGGGCAATGGGAGAAGGGAGCAATTTGAAGTCAACACTCTTGGGGAGGGACAGGATCAAAAGACAGAATAGAAACAATGAGGGGCAGGATAGGATGGAGGGAAATACAGTTAGTCTTACACAACATGACTATTATCGAAGTCATTTGCAAAACTACACAGATATGGCCTATATTGAATTGCCTGCCTTCCTTAAGGGAATGGGTGGGGAGGGAGGGATGGGGAGAAGTTGGAACTCAAAGATTTAGGAGCAACTCTTGAGTATTGTTCTTGCTACTAGGAATTAAGAAATATAAGTAATGGGGAATAGAAAGTCATCTGGCCCTACAGGACAAAAGAAAAAATGGGGACAAGAGAAGGGAGGGATGATAGAAGAGAGGGCAGATGGGTGATAAGGAAAATTAGAATGCTTGGTGTATTGGGGTGGGGGGAGGGGATAAATGGGGAGAAAATTTGGAACCCAAAATTTTGTGAAAATGAATGTAAAAAGTTAAATAAATAAATTTATATTTAAAAAAAAATATAGAAATCTCACCAGAACCATTCTCAAAGACTTCACCACTTGGTAGGATCTAACATAACTTTCGTTTCATCTGGAAAGCATTTGAAAAGTCAGAATCATGTCCATGCCACAATAGGGCATCAAAGTAAGATTTTTAAAAGAAATTTCATTTAGTTTATAAGCCATCATCGAGTATATATCAAATTCCATAATAATGTGCAAGTGTCTCATCCTTTCTATGCCAAAATTATAGTAATGACCATGTTCTTCCTTTCAGACTCTATGAAAGAAGATGGGTTTTGTGTAATTTTTCTAGCATTTGAGAGATATCTGAAACTTCAGTGTTGTTTTTCCATTCTTCTTTTGACCAATAACACACATTTATAAAATGACTCGGACTAGAAATTTAATCTATGACCAGGAAATAGATGTATATTAACTAGAGAACTCTAAACAAAAAGCCGTGACATTGCTCTCATTCATGTAATATTATAATATACTGAATTAACTTGATACATAGAAACTCTCATGCATATTTTCTTGTCTATGCTGATACAAATCAATCAGTGCACACCAACCTAATTCAACAGATTTTTTGGTCTTGAGGCAGTAGTTGGCAGAATGTTAGAGTAGGAATCAAGAGAACTAGGTTCAAATTAGAACTCTGTGACTTACTATGTGGTTAAATAAGTCAATATCTCTGAGCAAATGAGTAAAATGCAAATAGTAATACTTGTATACCTACCTCACTAGATTGTTACAAGGATCAAAAGAAATCATTGGTGTAAAGGTCTTTGTAAAGGGTTTTAATGTCACTTATTGCCAGTGACAACGATCGTCATGGAATTTAATTCAACAAACTTTTATTGAATGCCTACTACATACAAGTCATTATTTAACACTGGGGCTACTGAGGTAGATTTGACATGGCCCTTTTTCTCAAGGGAGCTTCCAATTTGATTGGAAGGAGGAAAGGATGGACACAAATAACTGTGATATAGAGGTCATTGAGAAAAGCACAAAGGAAAAGTCCAAGCAAAATGCTGTGAGGGATTTCATAAAGGACAGATAACTCTTGAATAGGAGAGGAGAGAGGAGGTTGAGTGCCAGGAAGGATGTTATAGAGATGACAACTGAGAAGGGCCTTGATGGAAAGTAAGGAGTTCAATGGAGGGAAAAGGAAAGTTGAGTGAATAATGACTTAAGCAAGAGGATGGAGGCAGGAGAAGAATGGAGAGGGTCAGATTCTTCATCTGTAGATGGGAACAATAAAATCAGCTACCTCTCAATGTTGTTGTGAGGATGACAGTAGTTAGTATTTGTAAAACTTTGTTTAAAAAAATAAAGAGAAAATGGGGGAATGGCTAGTATTTGAGTTTGGTTGGGATAAAGAATATAAGAGGAGCAACACTATGAAATAAAATGAAGTGCAGATGGTATCCAAATAGTAGATATTCTTGAAGGTCAAAGTAAAAATTTATATTTTATTTTGGAGCCCATAGAGACTCAATGAGAATTTTTAAAGAACTGAAATAATCATATTGGTATATGAGGAAGTTTACTTGGGAAGCTATGAGACTGATATATCAGAAAGGGGAAAAACTGGAGGCAGGAAGACCATTTGGAAGGCTGACATCTGCCTTTATTTTATATACTGTATTAGGTATTTGGGCATGGTCTAGTTATCTAAATATAAATCTTCTCAGCTCATTTCTCTGTGTATATGTAACAGGCATTGATGAAGGGGTCATCCTTTCCTGATTTGTAGATTGGGTTCAAGGTCAATTGAGCCTAACTGTATTAAAGTAAGATTTTATCTGGTTCCATGAAACACTATCCATTCTTTAATAAGGGGTGGAAAAAATTGTGTCAAAATACTATATTTGCCTAAACACAGGCTGTACTTTTCCCCTTAAATCTGGCTCACATAAAACACAAGTGTGGAAAACCTAAAATCAACATTATTTTTCAATGTATAAATGCACCTTTTTTTTCCTTTTCAAAGGAATCATTTAGGATTATGACTTTTCAGGGGTCATCTATTCCAACAATGCCCATGGAAGGAAAACCAGTGTTCTGCTGCAACATTTATATCTATGTCTTTGGATAGTTTATTCCTTAATTATGAAAAAAGTGACTGTTTCCAGAGTCCTATAGAAGACATAAATATGGATTTAACTCCTACAAAGAGATTAAAAGCAATCTAGATCAACTATTTAATTTTGTAAAAAAAGAAACAGAACTAAAGAGGCTCAATCATCATCAGTCAGAAAATTAGAAAAAAAAACATTTATTAAGCACTAGGTACTATACTGGGCTTTGAAATGAAATAAAAAAAGAAGACAATCCTTGCCCATTAGAGAGCCTTGATTCTAAGAGGGTCAAAACATACAAATTGGACAATGGTGACCAAACAAAGGAAAGTTTGACACAGGAAGTCACAGGACTTCTGGGTAGAATCATAGAGCTGTAGCTTTCCTTGCCTTAGACTGCAAGATGGCTATACTGAGTAGTCTTTGGTGTTTTAGGAAATTGTTTGGTGGAAAATAAAACATGATGGTGGGACAGCTAGGTACAATAGGTGAGATCAGTTTTCTCTCACTCACCCACCAATCACCATGGTAGTAGATGACATTTATATAATGGCATTTCATGTTTTAGAAAGTCTTTATATACATTAACTCACTTGATCCTCAAAACAACATTCTAAGTTAAGTTTTTCTCATTTTTCACCTAGGAAACTAAGACTGAAAGAGGTAATGTGATTTGAAAGGGACCTCAGAGGTCATCTTTCCCAGTGCAGGCCTGAAACATAGTTTCCCACTGGACTTAAATCCTGGTTTTGCTGCTTCCTGCTTGTATGACCTTGGATAAGTCACTAAACTTCCCTGGAATCCAGTATTCTCATCTGTAAGAAAATAAAATTAGATTTAAAAGGTCCCTTTCAACTCTAAGTCTATGATCTTATGCCTCCCTAGGTGGCATTTATTACCCCTTCCAGGAAAATATTCTTTCCTCTCTAAGAGGACCATGGAACAGGGATAACTTTTAGACTAGGACACAGTAAATGTTCAACCAATTGTGATCATGTGGCTGTATGGTTCGCCCTTCATTCTCAAAAAGGACCATTGCATCAGGAAGATGATAATATGACTTACAAATGAATTGGATTTGATTGAGGGAGGATTGTACAAAGTCACCAGCCTCATTTTCTCCTCCAGAACTATATTGGTCTAGTGGCCAGATATAGATGAGGATGACTGGATGGACAGAGTAAACTCAGTATATGCTTACAGCTCCAAGTCTTCGCTGATATTCATAATCCCTTTTTCCCTTTGTGTAGTTGGAGCCTTATCTCACTTTCTGACCTGTGTAAGAAGTGATCTATCTGGACAGAACCTTTTGTTCATCTGAATATGCCTGTCTCAAGTAATTACTAAGAATTAGTAAAAGTAGCACCAACACAATATTCAGATCACCTACTGTGGCCATTACTATCCTGATGCAATTCTGAATTGCAAAATACAACAGACTCTCCACATGGAAGATGGAACCAAAACATTTATTCAGACACCAGAAAGTCAAATCCCAACACCAGAAAGCGAAATTTATCATAGTAACAAAAAAAATCTATACACAATAACGATGCAGAGGGCAACACTAGCTCCAAGCCTTCTCTCTGTTAGGTTTCCCACAAACCAGTTCCCTTAAACAAAATCACGAACAAGCTCTCTCACTCACACTAGCTGGCTCTCTGTTTTCTCTCTCTCCTTCAGTTCTGACTGCTCTGACCAAATTTCTTCTCAGATCTACCCTAGCTCTGCCTCTTCTTGTTCCACCTGTTCAGCAAAATCCTTCCACCACAGGCTTCACATGACTGAAACTTATGTGACTTCAGCTTCCATGTGACTCAAGCAGGTCACATGAGCCTATTAATGGATGGGAAAGATCTTCCCATTAAGAAGCAAAATTACATTAACAATAAGCAAAAATGCACTATTTTCTACTCTGTACATGCTTTATCACTGCCTTCCATAACTAGCACTGCTAACCCTTCTGTATTTTCCCCATGATCTTAAAACTTGGTTTATTATCTGTTTTACCTTTATAATGGATTTTTTTCCTCCAAATAGAGACAAGTAAGGCAAAACATCCTAATAATTAGAGTTAACAAAAAATAAAATAGGGTGGTTTGGATTTCCTCTTGCTGGAGGTCTTCAAGCAAAGACTGGCTGACCACTTGTCCACTATGTGCCAAAGAGGATTTTTTTTTTTTTTGCCTAGGCATGAATTAGAATAGATAACTTTTGAGATCCCTTCCTATCATTAGACTTTGTGGAGCTTTGAAATGGTTCAAAGCTGTTACAATTCATTTTCACCATGTTTTCAGTTTTACCTGCACTGGAAAGTGTAGTTATTCTTGAAAACCTGAATTTTTCTCATTTTAACTAGAATGGGGAAAATAAACTTTTTTTTCATCTGAAATGTGGAAAAGTGTCACAATGAATTTTACTTTATGAATATCAAAGAGCCTTTTCTCTGTAATATGGCTGACTTGGAGCTAGAGACTTTAAAGGACCATTTTCCCAACCACAGGAATAAATGGGATTAGCTAGGTATTGGGTTTGATTCTATCTGACCCCTGGCAAAGGACTAAATGTTCTCCTTTTTCACTCTGTGGTTTAAAAAGTTACCCTCCAACCAATATATTATTTTAAATGAGAATACCTAAAGAAATAGTTTGACTCAAAAGAATAACCTGCTAACTGGAATTTCAATGGAGGAGGCATTTTTTATTCACACCGAGGCTGAAAGGCTAGTGTGTAATTCCCTTCAAAGCATCCCAACTATGTATAAACCTACCTTAATGTGCAGTACAGTGAAAATTGCATTGGATTTGCAGTTCCACAATAAACATGTCTTAAGCTCCCACTACGTGCCTGTAGGTTTTAGGTGCTGAAAGAGTTGCACATTTTAGATAAGAACTGGTTCCTGCCCTTGCTGAGCTTACATACCCATCAGGGGACGTCCTGGTTCTGTCACCAACTAGCAAGATGACTAAGTAAATTTCTTCCCTGTCCTAAGCTTCCATTTTCTCCTCTATAAAATGAGGGGTTTGGATTAGATGATCTCTAAGATTCCTTCAACTCTAATCCAGTCTCATTAGACTATATGAATTGTTAGACCTAGCAAAGATATTAAAAGTCATCTAGTCCAGTCACCAAGTTTTACAAATGAGGAAACTGAGGCTAAGACCACTAAGATCTTCCAGATTTTGTCGTTGCTGTTGCTCAGTCATTTCAGTCCTGTCTGACTCTCTGTGACCTCATTTGGGGTTTTCTTGGCAAAGATAATGGAATGGTTTGTTATTTCCTTCCCCAGATCATTTGACCAAAGAGGAAACTGAGGCCAACTGAGTCAAGTGACTTGCCCAGGGTCACACAGCTAGTAAATATTTGAGGTCAGATTTATACTCATGACTTTATGACTTTTAAGTCCAGAACCCTATCCACTGACCCTCCTGTCTGTCTTCATCCTGAATTACTCCCTCTCCTCATGTTAGAGAAAATCGAAATAATTGCTTATTGCCATCTCTAAATCAAAGGGGCCTGAATGGTCCTGGAGGGCAAGGTGACAGTTTGTTTATGGTCCTTGATTTCTCCCTTGATTTGGGCAAGGTAATGCTCCAACTCCCTGAGCTTAACGTTGAGAGATTGTCTTGGGGGAGCAGGGCTGGGGGAGGAGAAGAAGAGGAGAAGGAGAATGGAAAGAAGCGGGAGAGAAGGGAGGAAGTGTGAAAAGAATAAGGAAAAGAGAAGGCAAGGAGCCATTCATAATCATTGAAAAAGGATCAAGGGAGAAATGAAAAAGATAACTAAATTACTACAGATTTTAAGATCTACAAAGCTTAGGTTCACAACAAGCCTGTGGGTGAAGCCAGAGAGTGACATAGCAGGCAAGGGGGCAAGGGAGGAAGGGAAAAAGGAGGAGCGGGGAGAGGAGAAGGTACCCTTTCACAACTATTTTTAGTATGAGAGACATGCGCGTTACATTTTCTACAACTGAAGAATGGGGACAATTGGAAAGTAAGGGCCAAGGGGAGAGACTAGGCCACTGAGCTGAGGAGAAGGGTAGGGAAATGAAGAAAATTTGCTTGGCCAAACAAAGGGCAGCTTAGGAGTGGGGAAGGGAGGAGTCAGAGGGTGTTGGCACCTTGGAAAATAGCCTCTAATTACTTCACAAGTTTTCTGAAGTGGGTCAGTTTCTGAACAAGTTTTCAAAGAACAAGGCGGAGTTGGAATTAAAAGCCTGAGAGGGAATTTTGAAGGCTCTGGAACATTTCAAAACATCAAGCACTCCTTCAAGTGAGGAGTGTCACATATGCCACACACACACACACATTTTTAGAGGCGTCATCTTGGCCATCTCCCATTCCAAAGTCAAGGACAGATGGGACCAGAGTGGAATTGCCTCAGACTACCAACCACAGGCATCCCTGACAGCTAGTAGGCCTTTTTGAGTCACTCACACTAACTTGAGAAGGAAATTGGAGCAACGCACAGCTTCCCTCAGCCAGTTAAACATCCATGAGGCTCCTGTCACCCCCAATCTCCTTTCTGCTCTCTCTTCAGTCCAAAGATTAAGATTTTCAAGTTGGTGTCCAAATGTCTGTAGGCCCTAAATTACTCCTTGAGGAGCGTAGTAGATATGGCCTCTCCCTTTTCCAGGGCCAGACTGATCAGCTTCAGGGTCAGAATAATTACCCAAGCTGGAAAGCAATGAGGGTGGTTCTAAACTTTTACCTCATCCCTGTGGGAGGCTAGAGGATAACTGTGACTAACAGATCCTTCAGAGGATTCCAAAGATCAGCCCCAGGGCTTGCTCTGTGACAGAAGAGAAGCTGGTTCAATCCAAGGATCAGTGAGACTGTTTTCACACTGGGGGCCAGAGTCAGGCAGGGCTCACCCTGCCCCCCCCAACTCCCCCAATTAACAACCTGAGACAAATTGAAAACAGCTGTGAATAATTAGACAATTTAAGTGGTGGTAAGGAGAAATAATTTATGCATCCATCATAATAAATCTTGGGCTGTCTCAACAGTTCATACGGTAGATGTGAACTTTTTATTTTTTTTCAGGGGTAGGTCAGCGCATTACTCATAAAAGAAACAGTGTCCCTTTTGTTTGGATTCGGTCTGTTTAATAACAAAAGAGTCTCTCGGTCTGAAGTGGAAGTGTGATGACAAAGCAAATAGAGGGTATTTTACTCCGTTTTCAAACTTTGTGGTTTGTGGCTGATGCCTGATGCCTCGTGTAGACGTTTCTCCAAAGTATCTTGATTTTTCCCAATAGAACCATAGAATATTCTGGTTGGAAGGGACTTTAGAGCATAAACTATTGGAGTTGCAAAGGATCTGAGGAAGTTAAAACACAGAATATCAGAACTGGAAGGAACCTCAGGCGTTATCTAATGATCCCCCTCATTTTATGGATGAGGAAACTGAGGCCCAGAGAGGAAAAATTACTTCTCCCAAATCCCACAGCTGTGTTAACACCTTTGCTGGGCAATCATACTACTCTTCTCTGGGCCCTAACCAGACTGCTCCCCCATTTCATTCTGCCCTCTGCCACCTTCATGGATTCTCAAAGCTTGTGCCCTCTTTATCACTGACTACTTACTGAAATGTTTATTTTTCTTCTGAGCTTAGATCAGTTGGATCTACCAATGAAAAGCGATTTCCTCTTCATTCTCAGTCTCTCCCAGAGCATTTTTCTAGGAGTCAAGTTTTGCCCTTGTCATGCTCTATCTGGAATCAGTCTTATTTGAATATGTGGCATATTTCTCCCTATTAAACTGTAACCTCCTTTTGCCAAACAATGATTGTAGAGCAGTGACTTTCATGTTTTTGACTTTATAAGTTCCCTCTTTGTCTAGCACAGGGCTTTGCACATAGTAATCAGTCAGTTGGTTAACAAGAATTGATGAAGCCTTTACTAAAAGTCAGACACTGTAACAAACCCTGGAAATACCAAGGAAAAGCAAACACATTTCCTGCCCTCAGGTACTTTACATTCTAGTAAGGAAGAAAACATATACATAAGTCACAAAATAAAAGATATATATAAGAGTGAATGGAAAGTAGACATAGAGGGAAAGAGAAAAAAAAGTTTCCTGCAAGAAGTAGTGCATCCAGGGATTCTAGGAGATGGAAGTTAGGAGGAAGAGCATTATAGGCATGGGGAACAGCCAGTGTAAAAGTATTGTGTCAGGAGATGGAGGACTGTAGGTGATGAACAGTAGATTTGTCTAGGTCAAAGAGCATGGGAAGGGGCGTAACATATTAAAAGAATGAAAAGATAGGAAGGTGCAAGGCTGTGAAGTTTTAAGGGTCAAAAAAAATCATTGTATAATTGTGTTTTGATCTTTATTCAAAGGTGAGGTTCATAGGATGCCTATTTTGCACACTCCTTCCTCCATGACTGTTAATTTTGCATGCTTTTATCACACAACAGTGATTTCTTTCACCTGCTCCGTCCTTTTCCCCCCAGTACAGTCCCCTGTCCCTCTGACTTTTGTCTTTTCTTAAAACATTAAAAAAGAACAAACCACCCTTTAACTTGTTCTTTTAATGGTGCTCTGTTACCCTTAAAGTTATTAAAGTTCTTGAAACAAGAATTCACTATTTGGCAAAATTTTTTGGAAAAACTGGAAAGCAGTTTGGTAGAAATTAGGCATAGAACATCTCACACTGTATACCAAAATAAGGTCAAAATAGTTGCATGACTTAGATATAAAGGGTGATATCATAAGCAAATTAGGGGAGCATGGAGTATTTTATTTGTCAAATCTATGGATAAAGGAAGAATTTATGACCAAAGAAGAGACAGCATTGCAGGATGTAAAATGGATAATTCTGATTACATTAAATTAAAAAGGTTTCATACAAACAAAATTTACATAGTCAGGATTTGAAGGAAAGCAGAAAAAATGGAAGGGGGGGAATTTACAGCAAGTTTCTCTAATAAATGTTTCATTTCTCAACTATGTGGAGAACTGGGTCTTTATAAAAATACATGTCATTCCCCAAAAGATAAATAGTCAAAGAATATGATCAGGCAATTTTCTATCTAAAGTCATATGAAAAAATGTTCTGAATGACTACTGATTAAAGAAATGTACATTAAAACAACTTTGAGATACCATCTCACACCTATCAGATTGGCTAATATGACAGAAAAGGAAAATGACAAATGTTGGCGGGGATGTGGAAAAATTGGGACACTATTGCATTGTTGAAAGAGTAGTGAAATGACCAACCATTCTAGAAAATAATTTGGAACTATGCCCGAAAGGCAATAAAACTGTGCCTACCCTTTGACCCAGCAATACTACTACTAAGTCTGTATCCCAAAGAGATCAAACAAAGAAGAAAACAATCTACATGTACAAAAATTTTTATAGCAGCTCTTTTTGTGGTGGCAAAGAATTGAAAATTAAGGGGTTGTCTATCAATTGGGGGATAGCTGAATAAGTTGTGGTATATGATTGTGATGGAATACTGCTGTGCTATTAAAAATGATGAGAAGAATGCTTTTAAAAAAACCTGGGAAGACTTATATGAACTGATGCAAAGTGAAGTGAACAGAACCAGGAGATCATTGCACATAGTAACAGCACCATTGGATGATGATGAATTGTAAATGACTTAGCTCTCCTCAGCAATACAAAGATCCGAGACAATCCTGATGAAAAAAATATTATCCGCCTCCAGATAATGAAATCTAAATGAAAACTGAAGAAAACTTTTTTAAACTTTCTTTTCTTTTTTTTTTTGGTCTATGTTTTCTTTTGTAGCATGGCTAATATGGAAATACGCTTTGCATGACTGTACCTGAATAATCTATATCAAATTACTTGCTTTTTCAAAGAGGGAAGGAAGAGACTTTGGAACTCAAATCTATATTTTTAATGTTAAAAATTGTTTTTGCAAGTAACTGAAAAAACATGAAACAAAAAAATTAAGATATCAGGGTTCTGGAAAGATATTTCTTATTGCCCAATTCATATTTAAACAGTTCATCTTTACATTTTCTATAATTAAACAAATTACATAATATGTTAGTATCTCAGCCAAAAATTGAAACTAAGGGGTGTCCTACAATTAGGGAATAGCTAGACAAATTGTGACATATGAAGTAATGGAATATTGCCTTAAGAAATGATGAAACAGATTGGCATGACCTTTATGAACTGATGCAGAACAAAGTGTGCTGAACTTGAAGAACAATATATATGATAGCACTTTATAAAGACAAACAACTTTCAAAGATTTTTGAACTCTGATCAACAAAATGATTAACTATGAGTCCAAAAGAATGAAGATGAAATATGTCACTCGTCTCCTGACAGATAAACTGGAATACAGAGGCATCATTTTTTGACACGGCTAAAATCATCATTTGTTGTGCAACTCTATGTAGCTATGTAGTAAAAGCTACATTTTTTAGGGTTTCTTTTTTTTAAATCTGTTCTTTGGGGGATGGGAGTATAGAACAAAGGAGAGATTAGTAAAAAAAAATCTCATTAGTTGAAAAAAATAATATATGATTTTTTTCACTGTAACTCAGAAATGAAAAAGTACTTTCTTAAATTCATGCATATAGTCTTAGTTGAAGAACCAGAACACAAGTTTTCTTGTTCCCATATAATTCTCTTTCTATTAAATCATAAAATATGGAATTCAATAGCATCTGAGCTTGCTGTACACTATCTATGTAATATTTTAGTATTTCACAGTGGTACTTGTGAACTTATTGGTTTTCAAAACTAGATCTTCAGTCTTTAAAAAGATAGGAGTTGAGGAAGGTGCATGAAAGAGATAAGTATGAAGACACAGGCTACTACCTGTATATTTAGTTATGTTCAATTAAATTGCAGAAGAATTTTAGAGTCAAGAAAAGTCATGTGTAACCTCATTGGAATGGTTCCCCTAGACTGCTATTTGACTATCATATTCCATTTTATCATCCTAAATTCTAAGATAATCCAGGGGATAAATTTGTATATTTCCTTATTTAAAATTGCCTCCATTTTCATTAGTAAATGATTCAGGGCTGAGTCTTGTCTCCAATTTATTAATTATTACAGACTTAATAAACTGGAGAGGCCTCTTTTCCCATAATCAGTTGTGCCTCTTTCTCTAAATATAAATCCATAATCTCCAACGCAGTTATGTGGTGTAGTTAATAGAGTACTGGGCCTGATGTCGGGAAGATTCATCTTCCTAAGTTTGAATTTGGCCTCAGATACTTACTAACTATGTGACTCTGGGCAAGTTGCTTAAACCTGTTTGCCTCAGTGCAACTGTAAAATGAGCTGGAGAAGTAAATGACAAATGACTCAGGTACCTTTGCCAAGAAAACCCCAAATGGGGTCACAAAGAGTTGGACATGACTGGAGCAACTAAATAATCTCCCAGACTTAAATAAAAAATCAGTTTGTGGCTGTGTGACTTGTTAACAGTATAACAATGAAGAAAACAGCAATGTAAACAATAACTTATAATGTTGTAACTGTGAGAAAAGATCATAGCCAGAATCAGGTTTAATTACCGTTACTGCTAAACTCATTTTGTCATCTTCTTTACCCTTGTTACAAACATAGGTGTGGGCTGGCCCAGATTTTGTGAATGTGTAGATATACAAGGCATGGACATGATGAAGAGCCATATTCAGTAATAAAAGTGAATAAAAGCAAAAGGCACTGAGACAAAATATTTTTAAAGTAAACAGAAGAAACAAGATGCAGATAGCTGGTACATAAAGATAGACGTAGAGTTGGGATGGAACAAACCGTTTTTGTGCTTTAGTTGAGTTTCAAAAAAAGGCAGGCATGACTATCTTGATTTCAAAAAAGGCAATAATAAAAAAGGGATGTGTTTAAAGGCATCATGGTCAACGGATAGGAACAGTCAATTTGCAGAGGCAGAAATCAAAGCTATCAAGAACCATATGAAAACATATCAAAATCACTAACTAGAGAAATGCAAACTAAACACCTGTTTCAGGACTTTTCCTAATCCAGTCCATTAGATATCTATTCTGCTTCCAAAGAGATTTTCCTAAAAGTACAGGTCAATCATGTCATTTATATCTCCACCCTACTCAAAAACTCCTGTGGTTTCCTACTAGGTCCAGGAACAAATATAAAATCCTCTATTTGACGTTTAAAGCCTTTCATGATCTGCCCTTCCTACCTTTCTAGTCCTCTCTATATATTCTACAATCCGGTTATTCTAAATATTCTAAATCCAGGTTTATTTATTGTTCCTTTAACACAGCATTCTACCTTCCAACTGAGGACATTTGCCCTGGCTGTCCCCCATGCTGTCCTCACTTCCTCTTCCTGCTTTCCTGACTTCTTTCAAGTTTTAAGTGGTCACTTTCTGCAAACGGCTTGTTCTGACCTCCCTCTATCACAATTACTATAGCCTTTTCTCTGAGATGACCTTTCTTTGATGCTATATTTTGTATGTAGATAGTTGTTCGAATGTTGTGTCCTTCATTATAACATAAAGTTCTTTTACTTGAATTCTATATACCTCTTATGCTCTCCCTCAGAGTTATTTGAATTCTTTATTTTGCCATAATTGGGGAGCAGGGTAGAGGACCGAAAGAGACTTTTATTTTCCTAAGGTAACATTGTTCAACACTATATTGATGATGTAAAGTTGATTGAACCAGGTGAAGTCATATCAGACTCCCTCTTCCATTCCAACAATTGTTGGCTCACATGAGAAAAAAAATGGTAGATTAACCCCCCCAAAATTGAGGGCCCAATCTGATCAGCTCAGTTTTGTGGCAATATACCTGATAATGAAAACCTAGATAGAAGCTCAGAGGTTTTTTGTACTATTCAGGTCAATATTTCTCATTTTGATAACTTTCAGCAAGTTACAAGTCTATCTCTTTCAAGTGGGGTCTGGAATGAGTTTTACTCTTCTCAGATCTAAAGCAATCTGTCCAACAGTTTATTAGCCTAAGCTTTATGATTCTGTCCTTGAGATCTCTGTCCATAAAGACTAGGCTGAGTGGGCCTTTGTTACGTACTGACAAGTGACCCAAATAACCATTAGGTTTCCAGAAGTACAAGCTTCCCAAAGTGGTCATTTATTGTACTAGCTATAAAAAACATTTTCTCATCTATTATTGGTTCCTAATTGCTACTGAATAGATAACACCTGGTCATTACCATCCCCTTTCACACAGTACTACCCACCATGAGTTGGGTGATGCAAAATGGTCCCTCTAACAAAAAGAACAGGACACAGAAGACTTCCACTGTTAAGATGAAATGGTATGTTCAAGGAGTGACTTGTCTAGTTCCCTGGGTTGTTACTGACCTTCATAAACAGCTTTTGAAATTGCCTGAGGCTAAGAGCTACCCATTGCTTTGCCTCCTCTGTGTAACCAATAGCCTTCTTGTCTATGAGGACTTAGTTGGAAAGACAGAACAAACAAGATTTTATTTATACTGATACCCAGATTGTGGTCATTGGTTTGGCTGAGTGGTTTGGGGCCTAGAGAGAACAGAACTGGAAAATTGGATGCTCTCCACTTTGGAATCAGGACCAATGCAGAAATTTTGCTGGTATCTTCCATTGCATATTGTTGCTGGCAAAACACATTAATGTCCATCAGAGACATCATACTCCATCTTCTCAACTCAGTAACAAGGTGGATGCTCTCAGAAGAATAGCAGATGTCAGGAATTAGATCCATCATAAATCTGGACATAAGGACTTTAGTGCTATATTATGTTGTGTGCAGTACTATACCATCTCTTTAATTTGGGAATGATACACCTATTCCTGTTCAGCAGTGCTCCTGGTGACAATTGAAGTACTTGCCCTTTGAACATCCATATGGAATGAACTCACATGGTTCTTCACCTGCCTCTTCTTATCATATTGATTAATTTGTCCCCCTTCCTTCACCCCAGAATAAGAGGTCTGCCCTTGTTTCAATTTCTATGTATTTAGGACAATGGCATTGGAGTATCAGTTAAGTCTGTGACCACAGTGGCTACCATCAAATGCCTGGACTGAACATAGTCTACTTTTTGGTACCCCAGGTATCACTACTCATCAGGGCACACATTTTGCTACAAAGAAGGTCTGAGATTGGGCCTCCTGCCATAATTATAAGAACAAAGACTGCAATATACATAATTACTTCAATAATGTAAAAAATAGCATTAAACTTTAGCTAATTATGCTCTCTATCAAGGGGAAAAGATAAAGAATTATGCTTTCCTTCTATCATTATGTAGATATATATATGTATGTATGTATATATATATCTGTAGATATATGCTATGTAGAAATGGCAGTTTTGTTAGTTTTGATTCACTTTTTATTTATTATAAGATAATGATCATTGGGAAAGGAAATTATTGAAAAATGCCTATGGAATAAAAAAGCATCGATAAAGTTTTGTTTAAAGTGGTAGGTTCCAAAGAGAAATATCCATTGGACTTCAACAAGATAAATCATAAAGCAAATGCTTCAAACTTTCAGAAGAAATATAGAAATCATTTACCAGTAAATAGTTGTCAGGATCTTAATGGACTCTTCTATCTTCAAGGAGTCAGCTTCTTTTTCTTGTACTAGAGATTTTTCCCCATTTTCTTTTACTCCATGGTATTAATTCAGTGTATGGGGCTTCTTTTCATTCTTAGTCATTTCTTCAGTTTCTCTACTGTTTCTATAATTTTTCTATAAAATTTCCATGAGATTTTTTCCCCTCATATTTTTATTTTTTTTACTTGATATAGTAAAATTGTTGACATTTTGAGGTGATGAAAAGGAACTAGGCACTTAGTCATCTTGCCAAAAGTCAAGGACAAAATAATGGGTGACTAAAAGGTTTAAAGCCTAAGGGGAAAAGATACTATCATTGACAAAAATAGAAAAGTCCAGAGAAAGAACATACCTAAATCAAAATCTGAATTTTTAATTCAGAAAATTTATGCTTAACCTACACCTTGAGTCATTCTTCCCCACACATGACTCAAACATCAGTTCCAGATGTCTGGCATCTGTTGTTCTTTACTGTCATTAAAGTATCACTGCACTCATTATCATAACTCTAAATATGTTCAGGCCAAGCTCTAGGGAGGATTTTGCTGTTGACAGTTATACATAATAAATGCCAGAATATGTGCCAAGTGGGTGGAAAACTTTGCCTCTTTTACATATCTTGTGTTCTGACTCAAGTTAATTTTCATGTAGAGTCACAGAAGATATTGAGAATTTGTAACCTTAAGTCAGAGAATTGTCTAAAACAAAGGACAGCCCCAGATAAATCTTGAGACTTAATCTTAGTCTAGAGGCTATCAATGTGTACCTGTTGTCCTAATGACTGGGCATATTTGTGGGACATTTTGCCTCATATAAATAGTGACATTTTCTATTTCAAATTTTCTTACTGTTGTTTCATTTGATGTCTTTATTTTGAACTAATTGTATTCAAAATGGCTGACTATAGTAAAAGTAAATACATCAGAGACCATACATTATGTTTTCGAGTGGATATAGATCCACAGAATACCATGAACTTGGGATAACTTGTTGGCTGAGCCACTGAAAGGTTAATTGATTTGTTCAAGGTCAACATAACCAATATGTGTCAGAGGTAAGATGTAGACCTAGGTATTCCCAAGTCTAAAGCTGTCTATCTACTAAATTATTATACTTCTTTATACTTAAAAAAGTATTCTATTAAGATGAAACTATAAATATTATTGCAAATGCAATTGAAGGTTCCTCTCCTTTCCATTCTAAAAACCTGGAGCAAACTCTATGCCTCTTTTGCTTACCCTTAGTTCTGGCTTAAATTCATGTTACTGCTCATTCAGAGAAAATCTTGGGAAGAGTTAACCCTAGATATTTGCTATATCTACAAAAGAGGACTATGATTCCCCTCTTTCCTCCAAATACTTAAGTTTAGTCTGGGACGCGCTGTCTAACTTTTGTCAGTATTTCTAGCTTCCAGCTTGCCCTTAGCAGAGGCTGATTCTAGCCGCTATACCTTACCTGATTAAAGCAGCGACAACCTGTCATAGCCCCTCCTCAGCAGCTGGTGGCAACCAGTAATGCCCACTCAAAAATTTGTAATTGGCCCCTATTAACCACAAATAACTATCTGAGACCAGTGAAGCATCACTCAGCTGTCAGTAGAAGTCACCAATAGACAAGCTAGTATCAATGGAACCCAGCACACAGAGAAGACATCACATTTAACAGGTCCAGTGAGAATTTCATGACATCACCCGAAGGCAATGAAGCTCTTACAGCATCAGAGATTTGGTTACCTCTCCATCTATGTGGATGTGTTTCTTACATGTGCCTTTTATGAGTAATCTCTGTTTGTCTTCTCACTGATGATGTATGTGTTTGTGGAAGAGTGTGTTCTAGCACTAGGAGGGACTATTCTATTGCAACTCTTCTTGTATTTTGTTTCATTAAATAACCTTGTTTTTAACTAAATGTGACTTCTGAATAGGGAAAAGGCAAACAACTTTATTTTTAATAATTCAGAATCACAGTACCTTGAACTTGGATAAGCTATTCTGGCAGCTTTACCTGAGTGAGGGAGTACTCCAGCTACCATACTCACTATTAGAGCTATCCAAAAGTGATAACCCTTCACAACAAAGCAAGCACCTAAAACATTTCCAAAGGATTCATGATTCAAAATATCATCCACATGCAGAGAAAGAATTGTAGAATCGAAATGCAGAATGAAGCAGACTATTTTCTCTTTTGTTATGGTTTGTTTTGCTTTGCTTTTCTCATGGTTTCTCCCATTTGTTATAATTCTTCTATGCACAAGACTAATGGGAAAATGTATTTAATAGGAATGTATGTGTAGAGCCCATACAAGATTACATGGTATATAGGGGCAGGAGTGGGGAGGGAGTAGGAAAAAATTTGGAACTTATGGAAGTGATTGTTGAAAACTGAAAACAAATAGATTAATAAATCTATGGGGAAAAAACCTATCCAAAAGTGAAATGGGCTTCCTCAGGAAGTAATCCCTGGAGTTCTCCATCACTGGAGAGCTTCCAACCAAGATTGCATGGCTACTTCTAAGGGATGTTCTAGAAAGGACTCCTACTCAGATTGACTAGATAAATTCTACATTTCTTTCCAATGCTGAAATGCTGTATTCTATTCTATTTTTAGGAAAGGCTTTATAGGGAAAGAGAAAAAATTCAGCTTGACCTGAAAAGAAGGAACACATGTTAAGTACATGTAGATGAGGTGGGAGAAACATTTCAAAGCATTCATATTCAAGAATGCATATGCTCTGTTTGAGTAGACTGATTTGGCTGGTCTGTAGTTTGTTTAACTGGGTGAGGGTAGGGAGATAAGTAGGTGAGGTCAAATTTGAAGGTCCAGGTTTTTGCACAATAGAGGCCTCCTGTGGCCATTGGAAAGTCTGAAAATTACATTTTCCCTTCCTCCCTGACCACCCTGCTTTTGCTCCCCATATTCTGTCTCACTGGACAGGTTAGGAAATTACATGGAGAGATGGAGGTAGGAACAAAAAGCGGCACTTTTGTAATAATTTTTAAAAATGCCAACCTTTTGGGTGCCAGAAAATTTGACTCTCCAGGGCTTAAAAGGATTTTTTCTGGGATAAGTAAAATTTTACATTTAACAATAAAGGCTCAAAGGTTATAGGAGGTAATGAACACAGAGAACTATAACTTGGGTACGGTGACAGGTTCTTCACCCCAGTGCACTTAAATTTAGAATATATCAATCCTTCAACAGCTTGAAAGAAACAGTCATAAAAACTGAGCTGAGCATCTAAATAACAAGAATAATTAGTTAAAAGAGGAAGCTACCAGAGAGCATACTTCTGCCTCTAATAGTTCTCTCTAGAAAAGCTCCTTACAGGAAAACCCCATTGTATTTCTTCCTACCTCAAGGCTGGTATTCACAAAAGTGTTCTCATGGTTTTCATTTAGTCCAGTGTTTCTTATGGAAGTGGGGATGGGTGAGAAGAGGGAGTGGAAATGGTGAGGGTAAAGTTCTGAGCTCTGTCTCTCTATTTCCCTCTGTCTCTCTGTCTTCTGTCTCTCTTTTTCTCCTTCTCTCTCTTTCTCTCCCACTCCCTTTTCTTCTCCCTCTCCCTCTCTACCCTTGGCCATCTCTCTTTCTCAATGAATTTGTCTGAAAAAGTTAACTTGAACACAGGACCAATAACGAAACATAATACCTACCTAGTGATGGAGAAATAATGGACTCCTAATACAGAGTAAGACATCCATTACCGAACAAAGACAACGTAAGAATTTGTTTTGCTTGACTACACGTATTTGTTATTTGGGCTTCATTTCTCTTTTTTTTCCCCAATAGACTTTGGGGATAGGAGAAAAAAGTGGGACTAGGGTGAGATAGGAAGAGGGGGGGAAGGAAGGAAGAAAGGAAAGAAGGAAGGAAGAGAAAAGAGAGAAAGTCATTGAAACATTTAAAAGCATAAAAAATACACCTCAAAAAAACAAAAGAAAGAATCACAGACAAGTAGAGAAACTACTTTACATGTTGAACGAATTATATTTATAGGTATTGATGTATGAATTAATGCACAATATGTATGAGATTTTTAAAGTGAGCTTATATATCATAGTTTTGATTTCAAGTACAGTCATCTTTTACAATTCTACTGTATATATTGAAATGCCCATTTTATTTGATATTTTAATTCAAAATAGAAAAACCTAAAACAAAAATAATTGACTTGAGGACACATCTTAAGATTGTCTTATGCTGCTTACCCTTGCTACCAAGATTGTCAGTAGCCCTAGATTTCAGGTACTGTTCTGGCAACACATCTAACCAATGAGAGAAAACAGATTTTATCCAGAATTCTATCAAATGTCATTCCATGTAAATAAGGCAAAACAAATACTTCTACAAATTATATTTTATTGTATTATGCCTGCGTCTAAAAAGAGAGAAAAAAAAATCACAGAAGTCAACTGATAATAGCAAGTATAGACCACAATATGTTAAGGTGCATTCATTGTGATAGTGTAATCTCTGACTAAGATCAAAAAAGCAAGAGATAGTGAATTGCTCTGACTATGGAGTTCGCAATTGTGTCCAAATATGACTTTGCATGATTTTATTGCTCTACTGTAACTACAAATCAAGATTGAAATATATTCCTCTTTTAAGAGGTAAAATTTTGTCCTTGCAGATGGTGAATGAGAAAGAGGAGGCTGCAGTTGCCATGCCTACACAAATACTTTGCCAGTTCTGGGGGCCCAGATGCCTTTGCTGAGTTCTGATGGTATCCAAAGAAAGCTTGTCCAATGTAGTCTTTGTCAACCACAAGGAGAACCTAACTTCCTGCTAGCTATAGAAGGTGGATAGGGCTGAGCTTCCTAGGGGAAAAGAAATAGAATTTCCTCTATCTAAACAAACCTTTCCTAGAGCTGAAAAAGTAAAGAGTTCCAAGCTTCTTGACATGCTTTTTGACTGCTACCAAGAAGTTGTTCCAAGGACCAATTTCAAAGGGATTAAAATTAAGACAGCTGACACTTTCAAATGTATTTAACTTCCTTTTTCAGTATAAGGACCAGACCAGCCTAGACTCCTTTCTAGGGATTTAGGCATCTTGGGATAGCAGAGCCACACTGCCCTCGAATGAAGCACCAGATTTCCAAAGTGACGAACCCTAAGCAGTTCATGCTACACTGCCCCCTGCTCCATATACACATTACACCTCTCAATCTTGTCAGAATGATCATTGCCATAATTGCCATAATCTCCATTGGAAATAGGGAAGTTGGCTCTGGAGCTTAAAAAAAACCAGCAAAGGGATTCCTTTACTTCCTTCTCAAATATTTCACTAGAGTTCAGTTACGAAATTGTTTTTAACAAAAAGAATTTCTTTTACCATGTTTTTAGAGGTCAGAGTCACAAATCAGGGAGGGAAGGTATTCTGGCCTCAAGGAGGAAGAGGAGGATTAGGAGAAGAATGAGATCTTGAAAAGTCTGTCATTGGGACTGTGACGCCTATTCATTTTATCTCCTATCATCCTCACTTCCACAATTCTATCGCGGGCTTTAATTTCCCAATTCTTTGGTATTACATTGAATTTGTGATCTTGTTAATAAGAGTACTCCTTCCAGTAGATAGCTCAGTGACTAGAGGGCAGATAGGTTGTGCAGTGAATAGAGTATCAGTGCAGGAGTCAGGAGGAACTGAGTTCAAATCTCACCTCAGACACTTGACACTCACTAGCTGTGTGACTTTGGGCAAGTCACTTAACCCCAATTGTCTCATCCTGGGTCATCTCCAGTCATCCTGATGAATATCTGGTCACTGGATTCAGATGGTTCTGGAGGAGAAGTGAGGCTGGTGACCTGCCCAGCCCTCCCTCACTCAAAAGAAAGTCAAGTGCAAGTCATGTCATTTCTCTGATGGCATGGTCTTCTTTGGCAACGAAGGATGAACACACACACACACACACACACACACACACAGAGTGACCAGAGTGCTAGACCTAGAATCAGGAAGACCTGAATCTCGCCTGTGTGACTACTGGCAAGTCATTTAACCTCTCTCTACCTTAGATTCATCATCTAAAATATAATAATGGCACCTACCTCTCAGAGTGTCATGAGGATCAGGTGAGATAATATTTGCAAAGTGCTTTGCAAACTTTAAGCAACATATAAATGCTAGCTATAATTACCTATTTTTAATCCATCTGTTGTATCCTGAGTCACCCAGAATTAGTCAACTGAAATGGATATATGAAATCTTACTGATTGGATTTTCCTTCTAATGACCAGGTCAAGACCCCTCATGACCAGTCAGGCTATGTGAACCTTTTCCTTGTCCTCTCATAACCTTGACCCAAGTGATCCATCCAACATAGTGGAGCCCTTATTCATTGTCTCTTGATATCACACTGGTACTAGTGTAGTACTCAACCTATTTTTTGTCATGCCTTCTCAATGCCACATGACCAATTCATATACTTTTTCTGCATGAATATTAGACTAGAAATGGAAGAGACAAATCAGGGAAACTAGCTAGAAGGTTGCATCAGTAGTGTAGATGAGAGATGATGGAACCTGAAAAGGTAGTGGCTTGTGTGAGTACAGAAAAGGAAGGGATAGGATAGATGTTGTAGAGATAGAAATGGCAAGATTTAGCAACTGATCGAATATTTGGGTTGAGAAAAAATGACGGGTCAATGTTCATAACAAGGTTATCAGCATTGGAAACTGCAAGAATGATGGTATATTTGACAGAAATAGGGATATTTCCTTCCCTAGAAGAAATTCCCTTCCTTAGAAGAAAGAAGTATTTAAAAGAACATATAAGGAGTTCCCTTTTGAACATGCTGATTTTGAGAAGCCTATGGCACATCTGGTTTGAAATGTTTGCTGGGCTCTTGGTGAGGCAGTGTTGAAGTCCAGAGAAAAGAGGGGGCTGGACATATAGAAGCATGAGTAATCAGCATAGAGTCCACATTTTCAAAGGTTACTTGTAATAAGGGGGTTCATTATCTGTGCAATTCTGACAACCAGAGCTCTTAGTTTCAGGTTATATCCATTTATCAGGCCAAAAAGCCAGTGGGGAGCTAGAGGAAGGATGCTGTAGGCAAGGACAAGAGGTAGCACTGGAGGGAATATCTCAAACTAAGGGCCTCAAGGGCAAAGACATTGTGATGATGACACATACTTGGAGAACAGACGTACTCTCATCATTTCCTACTCAGATACTTTCTTGAACTATCTGACTGCAAAAACCCATTATCCTGCAAGATGAAGTCAACTTTGGAACTCATACCTCCTCAGGACCTCTTGCCCCTCTCTCCCTCCAGTTGGAGATTGTGGAGGATGGATATTGAAGAACTCCTCCCAGATTCTTCACCATTTAAGAATGGCAATCAGGGTGGTTGCCTCATCATTTCCCATCATGCTGATTTCCTGGACTTCATGATCTCCAGAAATTCATCATCTTGTAAGATGAAATCAATTCTGACTACACGACTCCATCATTCTCCTTGACCAAGTACCCTTCCCTCAACCCCTTTTCAGTTTGTTTGGTTGTTTTTTATGTGTCGTCTTTCCCCATTAGATTATAAGCTCATTGAGGGCAAGGATTGTCTTATGCTTTTCTTTATATCTTCAGTGCTTAGTATAGTGCCTGGCACATAGTAAGTGCTTAATAAATGTTTATTGATTCTTAATTAGCCTTTGTATACATTCCTACTTCAACCAAAGGTACTATCCACTGTGAGAATCAGACATCCCTGACAAGAACTAGACACTAAGTCTAGTTGGATTTTCCTTCTAATGACCAGGTCAAGACCCCTCATGACCAGTCAGGCTATGTGAACCTTTTCCTTGTCCTCTCATAACCTTGACCCAAGTGATCCATCCAACATAGTGGAGCCCTTATTCATTGTCTCTTGATATCACACTGGTACTAGTGTAGTACTCAACCTATTTTTTGTCATGCCTTCTCAATGCCACATGACCAATTCATATACTTTTTCTGCATGAATATTAGACTAGAAATGGAAGAGACAAATCAGGGAAACTA
The DNA here is from genome assembly GCA_023548195.1 of Bettongia penicillata ogilbyi. NCBI lineage: Eukaryota > Metazoa > Chordata > Mammalia > Diprotodontia > Potoroidae > Bettongia > Bettongia penicillata. The sequence goes on from JAJHZJ010000197.1 coordinate 8,809,679, forward strand.
GCTAGAAGGTTTTAAGAGTTACAAATATTGTCTTTCCATGACTTCTCTTTGCTGTTTACTTTTTCATGCTTCTTCTCATTCTTGTGTTTGAAAGTCAAATTTCCTTTTCAGCTCTGGTCTTTTCATCAAGAATGCTTGAAAGTCCATTCCATGCTGTATTCTCAGAGTTATAATCTCGAAAAGGTCCCAGGTCCAGTATTCCTGAGTCTTCATCTGATCATTGGCCCTATTAGATTTACAAGTTATTGCATTTCCAAGTTATTTGGAAACTGCTATATTGACAACACTCCTTTATTGACTCCTAGGGCAAGTGATCATGAGAGCTTAGCAGAGAAAACTATACATTTCCTAAAACTTATGGGTTCAGAGCAGTCCATCTATCATCCAAGAGCAGCCTGATTGTGAATATGAAGACAACTGCTGGGTGTTTTATTATTTGTTGCTTTTAATTATGCTATGTCAATAGCAGAATACTGCATACCCCTGAGCATGTTTTGTGTATTCTGTTATTGAAAAATGTGGAGCCAACTTCATAAACAGGGAACTAAATCCCAGGAGAGGAAAGTTAAAGAGAATACTATATTCCTTTAGTTGAGTTCAGTTCTGAGACAAAGTGAATTGAAGACTTGGCTCAATGTGCCACTCCCTTCATGAAGTTTTCTCAAATACCCCCAGTGGGAAGTGCTATCATTTCTTCTTGAAACCCTGAATAACACCCCCCCACACATGCATTCCTGGTGAATTTAGAATGTCCTATGAAAGGTATAATTTCCTCTGTATATCCTGCATCTCTATATAAGTCATAAATACAGTCAGGAATTGATCTGTCTTATCTTTATATTTTCCCTAGCACTGATAACAGTACTCTGCATATGATAAGTATTTGGTTGAATCAAATTGAATTTAATTTCAGTTAAGAAAGAACTTAAAGGGGGGGAGGGGCCAAGATGGCAGAGTAGAAAGACTCATGTATGCTAGCTCCGAATCCACAGCCCATAAATTTCCTGTAAAAAGAACTCCCCACAAATTCTGGAGTACTGCAAGCTGTACACCAAAGCAATGGAAGAGATTTCCATGTCAGAGAGCCCTGGAAAGCCCTCCCCAGGGGTCCATCATGCTCCGGTCAGTGGAGCCCAACCCTAAGCTGCCCTGGCCCTGTGGCCCCAGAAGAGCAGATCTGAGCAGGCTTCAGGGATGGAATCTCTGGTGGCCGTGAAGGTCCCTCCACCCATAGGCACTACAGGTCAGTGAGAGAGACTTCTGGGCTGGCCAAGAGGGGAGCGGGGTGTCTCTGTGACTTGGGCCCCCTCGGGAGGCAGCAGCAGGGCAGCGGCAGGCCCGGGACTCCCCCAACAGGCAGGAGCTCCATTACCAAAGGTCTCTGCATAAAACCCCTCAGGGAACTGAGTCTGGGAGGCGGCCCTGCCCCCACCCATGCACCAGAACTTAAGCTCACATTGAATAGCAGCCGCGCCTGCCGTGGAAAGCCCTGAGGCTGGGAAGCAGCATTTGAATCTCAGACCCCAAGCACTAGCTGGGCGGATCTAGGCGGGGGTGGACAGGAATCTCAGAAGTCAAGCAACTGGCTGGGAAAATGCCCAGAAAAAGGAAGCAAAATAAGACCATAGAGAGCTACTTTCTTGGGGAAGAGATGTTCCTTCCTCCTTTCATTCCTGATGAAGAAGTACAATGCTTGCCATCAGGGAAAGATGTGGAGGTCGGGGCCTCTCTATCCCAGACATCTGAGGTGGATGTCTGGTGGGCTCAGGCCATGGAAGAGCTCAAAAAGGATTTTGAAAATCAAGTTAGACAGGTGGAGGAAAAACTGGGAAGAGAAATGAGAGAGATGCAAGAAAACATGAAAAACAGGTCAGTACCTTGCTAAAGGACACCCCAAAAAATGCTGAAGAAACTAACACCTTGAAAAATAGGCTAACTCAATTGGCAAAAGAGGTTCAAAAAGTCAATGAGGAGAAGAATGCTTTCAAAAGCAAAATTAGCCAAATGGAAAAAGCGGTTCAAAAGCTCAGTGAAAAAAATAGTTCTCTCAAAATTAGAATGGAACAGATGGAGGCTAATGACTTTCCAAGAAACCAAGAAATCATAAAACAAAACCAAAAGAATGAAAAAATGGAAGAGAATGTGAAATATCTCATGGGAAAAACAACTGACCTGGAAAATAGATCCAGGAGAGACAATTTAAAAATTATGGGACTACCTGAAAGCCATGATCAGAAAAAGAGCCTAGACATCATCTTTCAGGAAATTATCAAGGAAAACTGCCCTGAGATTCTAGAACTAGAGGGCAAAATAAGTATTGAAAGAATCCATCGATCACCGCCTGAAAGAGATCCAAAAAGAGAAACTCCTAGGAACATTGTGGCCAAATTCCAGAGTTCCCATGTCAAGGAGAAAATATTGCAAGCAGCTAGAAAGAAACAATTCCAGTATTGTGGAAATACAATCAGGATAACACAAGATCTAGCAGCTTCTACATTAAGGGATCGAAGGGCGTGGAATAGGGTATTCCAGAAGTCAAAGGAACTAGGACTCAAACCAAGAATCACCTACCCAGCAAAACTGAGTATAATACTTCAGGGGAAAATATGGTCTTTCAATGAAACAGAGGACTTTCAAGCATTCTTGATGAAAAGACCAGAGCTGAAAAGGAAATTTGACTTTCAAACACAAGAATGAGAAGAAGCATGAAAAAGTAAACAGCAAAGAGAAGTCATAAGGCACTTACCAAAGGTGAACTGTTTACATTCCTACATGGAAAGACAATATTTGTGACTCTTAAAACGTTTCAGTATCTGGGTAGTTGGTGGGACCACACAAAGATGTACACACACACACAAATGCACACACACACATATACCTGCCTGCACGCATACACACATACACACATGCATGCACACACAGAGACAGAGAGCACGGAGTGAATTGAATAGGATGGGACAACATCTTAAAAGAAATTAAGGTAAATGGTGAGAGAGAAATGTAGTGGGAGGAGAGAGGGTGAAATGGAATGGGGTAAATTATATCTCATTCAAGAGGCAAGCAGGAGACTTTTTAGTGGAGGGAAAAAGAGGAGAGCTGAGAAAAAAAATGAAGTTTACCCTCATCACATTCGACTAAAGGAAGGAGTAAAATGCACACTCATTTTGGTATGAAAACCTATCTTACAGTACAGGAAAGTGAGGGAGAAGGAGATAAGCAAGGAGGGAGGGATGATGGAAGGGAGGGCAATGGGAGAAGGGAGCAATTGGAAGTCAACACTTGGGGAGGGACAGGATCAAAAGACAATAGAAACAATGGGGGGCAGAATAGGATGGAGGGAAATACAGTTAGTCTTACACAACATGACTATTATCGAAGTCATTTGCAAAACTACACAGATATGGCCTATATTGAATTGCCTGCCTTCCCAAAGGGAATGAGTGGGGAGGGAGGGATGGGGAGAATTTGGAACTCAAAGTTTTAGGAACAACTGTTGAGTATTGTTCTTGCTACTAGGAAATAAGAAATACAGTGAATGGGGAATAGAAAGTCATCTGGCCCTACAGGACAAAAGAGAAGATGGGGACAAGAGAAGGGAGGGATGATAGAAGAGAGGGCAGATTGGTGATAGGGAAAATTAGAATGCTCGGTGTATTGGGGTGGGGGGAGGGGAATAAATGGGGAGAAAATTTGGAACCGAAAGTTTTGTGAAAATGAATGTAAAAAGTTAAATAAATAAATTTATATTTAAAGAAAAAAAAAGAACCTAAAGGTATAGCCTCAAAGCAGTTACTATTGGTAAACTTACAAAAATCATAGACTTGTATCCTTTTTAAAAAAAATAGAGGTGGGAGGGGTACTACAGATGTGAAATGTTATATACACTTGCAGATGAAGTCGCAGTATTGTTTTACTATTAGTTTTACTTAACTATTTTACTTTGCTAAAATAGACATGACAGATTGGGGAGGATATGTGAACATTCATAATATGGAAGCAAAACATATCAATAAAACTTCAAAAATCATAGAGAAAAGAAGAGACATTAGGATACTGACAATAAGAAATTGCTCTTATTTAGGTTTGTTTTCACCACAGAAATAAGTCAGTACCTTACATACATGTAGTAACATATAAATATTTGTTGAATGCATCCAATATCCCAGTTTTCTCAAAGGAGAAGAGAGTGGAAACTATAGTTAAGTAAGCTGGATGTCTGTTGAAAAATTCAAAAGCATATTAATAAGCAGATGTTTTGTGAGTTCTCAAGAAATGGATATCATCATCAATAAGAACCAGCTTGGCATCTTGAAGAATAAACCATGTCATGTTGATCCTTGGTTCCTTTTGTGATAGTTGCAATACTGATAGATAAGGGAAATGCTGTAACACAGAATATTTGGATTTTAGCAAAGTATGTGATAAAATCCTATGTAATATACTTGAAGATAAGGTTAAGAATAATGATTACAATGATAAGAAAGATAATCTATCAATTTATAGTTAAGGAAGGAAGAAAGAAGGAAACAAACATCTATTTTAATAGCATTTTATTTTTTTCCAATTACATGTAAAGACAATTTTTGTCATTCATTTTTTTATAAAATTCTGAGTTCCAAATTTTTTCCCTCCCTCCTTCCCTTGTCTCCTCCTCTAAGACAGCAGCAATTTGATATAGGTTATACATATGCAAATATATAAAAAATATTTCCATGTTAATCATGTTGTGAAAGAAAAAACAGAACAAAATGAAAAAAAATGAAAAAAAGTGAAAATACTATGCTTTGATCAACATTCAGACATGATCAGGTCTTTTTCTGGATACATAAGGAATTTTTCATCATGAGTCTTTTGGAATTCATTGCATTGGTGAGAAGAGCTAAGTCCATCATAGTTGATCATCACACTATGTTGCTATTACTGTGTACAATGTTCTCCTGGCTCTACTCATTTCACTTTACATCAATTCACTTAGGTTTTTCCAGGTTTTTCTCAAATCCCCCTGCTCATCATTTTTTATAGCACAATAATATTCCATTACATTCATAAATTGCAACTTGTTAGCCCTTCCCCAATTGATAGGCATCCCCTCAATTTCCAATTCTTTGCCACCATAAAGAGCTGCTCTAAATATTTTTGTATATGTAGGTCTTTTCCCCTTTTTTATGATCTCTTTGGAATACAAACCTAGTAGTGGTGTTGCTGGATGAAAGGGTATTCACAGTTTATCCTTTGGGCATAATTCCAAATTGCTCTCCAGAATGGTAGGTTCAGATAACAACACCAACATAGCATTAGTGTTCCAATTTTCTCACATCTCCTCCAGCATTTATTGTTTTCCTTTTCTGTCATATTTGCCAATCTGATAAGCATGAGGGGAGGTCTCTGAGCTGTTTTAATTTGCATTTCTCTAATCAATAGTTAAAGTATTTTTTCATATGACTATAGATGGCTTCAATATCTTCATCTGAAAACTACCTCTTCCTATCTTTTGATCATTTGTCAATTTGAAAATGACTTGTATTCTCATACAGTTAACTCAGTTCTTTATCAGAGACATTTGCTGTAAAAACTGTTTCCCAGCTTTCTGCTTTCCTCCTGATCTTGCTTGCATTGATTTTGTTCATGCAAAATCCTTTTTTTAAATTTAATATAATCAAAATCATCTATTTTATATTTGTAATGCACTCTATCATTTGGTCATAAATTCTTCCATTCTCCATAGATCTGACAAGTAAAACTATTCCTTGCTCTCCTAATTTGCATATGATATTACCCTTTATGTTTTAAAATCATGCATCCATTTTGACTTTATCTTAGTGTATGGTGTAAGATGTTGGTCTATGCCTAGTTTCTGTCATTCTGTTTTCCAATTTTCCCAACAGTTTTGTCAAAAGGCGAATTCTTGTCCAAGAAACTGGGGTCTTGGGTTTGTCAAATAGTAGATTACTATGGCCACTTGTCACTGTGCCTTGTGTACATAATCTATTCCACTAATGCACCACTCTATTTCTTAGGAGTACCAGATAGTTTTGGGGATTGCCACTTTATAATACAGTTTTAGATCCAGCACAGCTAAGCCTTTGCATTTTTTTTATTAATTTCATTGATATTTTTGACCTTTTTTCTCTGCCAGATTAATTTTATTATTTTTTTCTAACTAGTTTATTGGTATGGCACTAAGTAAATTAATTGAGGTAGAACTGTCATTTCTATTATATTGGTTCAGCCTACCTATGAATAATGGATATTTTTCCAATTGTTTAGATCTGACTTTATTTGTGTGAAAAGTGTTTTGTTCTTACAGATTTTGCGTTTGTCTTGGCAGGTTAGATACCCAAGATACTCAAGTATTTAATTTTGTCTACAGTTAAATGGAATTTATTTTTATCTATTGCTGCTGGGTTTTATTGGTTATATATAGAAATGTTGATGATTTATGTGAGTTTATTTTCTATCCTGCAACTTTGCTAAAGTTGTTCATTGTTTCAAGTAGTTTCTTAAATTGATTGTCTAGGATGCTCTAAGTACACCATTCTATCATCTGCAAATATCTGTGATAGTTTTGTTTCCTCATTGCCTATTCAAATTCCTTTATTTTCTTCTTCTTTTATTGCTAAAGCTAACATTTCTAGTAAAATATTGAATAGTAGTGGTAATAATAGGTGTCTTTACTTCACCTCTGATCTCAATGAAAGGCTTCTAACTTATCCCCATTACAGATAATTCTTGCTGATGATTTCAGATAGATACTGCTTATCATTTAAGGAAAACTCCATTCATTCCAACATTCTATAGTGTTTTTAATAGGAATGGTTGCTGTATTTTGTCAAAAAGGTTTCACTTCAACTGTTGAGATAATTATATGATTTCTATTGGTTTTGTTATTGATACAGTCAGTTATGCTGACAGTTTTTCTAATATTGAACCACCCTTGCATTCCTGGTATAAATCCCACCTGGTCATGATGTGTGATCCTCGTAATATATTCCTGTAATCTCCTTACTAGTATTTTATTTAAAATTTTTGCATTGATATTTATTAGAGAAATTGGTCTATAGTTTTCTTTGTGTCTTTTGGCTCTCCCTGGTTTAGGTATCTGCACGATATTTATGTCACAAAAGGAATTTGATACGACTTCACCTATTTTTCCAAATATTTACATAATATTGGAATTAATTGTTCTTTAAGCATTTGTCAGAATTCACTTGCAAATCCAACTGGCCAAGGAGATTTTTTCTTAGAGAGTTCATTGATGGCTTGTTCAATTTCTTTTTCTAAGAAAGGGTTATTTAAGTATTCTATTTCCCTTTCTGTTACTTTTGGAAACTCGAATTTTTGTCAATATCTATCCATTTCACTCAGATTTTCAGATTTATTGGCATACACTTGGGCAAAATAGTTCCTAATTATTGCTGCAATTTCCTCTTCACTGGTGGTGTATTCACCCTTTTCATTTTTAATACTGGTAATTTGATTTTCTTCTTTCTTTTTTAAAATCAAGTTAACCAGTGGTTTATTTTGTTGTTCTTTTTTTCTTCATAAAACCAGCTCTTAGTTTTATTTATTACTTCAGTTATTTTCTTACTTTGAATTTTATTAATTAATTAATAAATTATTCAATTTTATTAATCTTTCCTTTGATTTTCTGGATTTCCAAGTTGGAATCTAATTGGGAATTTTTCACATTTATTTTTCATTTATGGAAAAACACCAAGCATTTCCATAACATAGCATAATAAAAATATGATTGCATATGAAACTACAAGTCTACTATGTACAACTTGCTATTCCTTTTAAACATACAATAAAAATATCACGTAAATATCTTTTTTCCTTTTTTTCTTCTGTCTTCTCTCCCCCCCCCCCGAGATGGCCACCATTAGACACAAATGTGTGTGTATTTATGTATACATATAATTACACACACAGACATATATATATACATACATACACACATATATACATGTATATGTGGGTGTATAAAATTATTCTATACAAACTTCTATTTATCAGTTCTTTCTCTGTATACAGATAACATCTTTCTTCATATGTTGTTTATATTTAACTTGGATATTATTTATAATAGTCAAAATGACTTATTCACTCACTATCATTCTCAAAATAATATTGCTATTGCTCTATATAATGTTATCTTGGTTCTGGTCATTTCATTTTTGGTTATTTCATGCATGTCTTTCCATGTTTTTCAAAGATCATCAAGTTCAGCATTTCTTATAACGCAATAATATTCCATCACAATCACATGCCACAACTTGTTCCATCATTCCCCAACTGATGGGTATCTCTGAAATTTCTAGTTCTTTGCCACTACAAAGATAGCTGCTACAAGCATTTTAGAAAAAATAGGTTCTTTTCATTTTTCCTTAATCACCTTTGGAAATAGACCTAGTTGTGGTATTACTGGTTCAAAAAGTATAGGGAATTTTCAATTTCTTCTTTTTCTTGATTTTTTATTGAATTGTCAATTCAACTGATCTGCTCTTTCTCTATTTTTTTGATGTAAAAGTTTAGAGATATAAATTTTCCCTTAGATATTGTTTTGACCTCATCAAATAATTTTTGGTATGCTGTCTCATTATTGTTATCCAATTGTCATCCAATAATTATTGAATTATGTTCCTATGATTTGTTCTTTGACTTATTCTTGAGGATTAGATTATTTAGTTTCCAATTAATTTTTAATCTATCTTTCCATGGTCCTTTATTAAATGTAATTTTTATTGCATCATGATCTGAAAAGGATGCATTTAGTAGTTCTGTTTTTCTTCATTTAGTTGTGAATTTTTTATGCCTTAATGCATTGTCAGTTTTCGTGTAGATGCCATTTACCTACACAATAGGTATATTCCTTGCTATCCTCATTTAATTTTCTCCAGAGATCTATCATATCTAACTTTTCTGCAATTCTATTAACCTACTTAACTTCTTTTTTGTTTATTTTGTGGTTAGATTAGTTCTGAGAGAAGTAAGTTGAGGTTTCCCACTAGTATAGTTTTACTGTTTTTTTTCTTTTGTAACTCATTTAAATTTTCCTTCAAAAATTTGGATGCTATACCATTTGGTGCATATATGTTTAGTGTTGATATTACTTCATTGTCTATGGTACCTTTTAACAAGATGTAGTTTCATTCCTTGTCTCTTTTAATGATCTCTGTTTTTATTTTGTTTGAGATCATGATTGCTACCCCTGCTTTTTTTTTTTATTTCAGCAGCACAGTAATATATTCTACTTCAGCTTTTACCTTTATTTCATCTGTGTCTCTCTGATTCAAATGTGTTTCTTGTAAACAATATATTGTAGGATTCTGGTTTTATTCCACTCTGGTATCCACTTTTGTTTAATAGAATTTCATCCCATTCACATTCACAGTTATGATTACGAATTGTTTATTTCCCTCCATCTTACTTTTCCTCTTTTTATACTTTTCTCTCTCCTTTCACTCTGTTACTCCTCACTGGTGTTTTTACTTCTCTCATTGACTTCCCTCCATCTACCTTCCCTTTTATCAATCTCACCCTATTTCTTGTCCCCCTCCCCTCCTACTTCCCTATAGGATAAAATAGAGTTCTACAGCCAACTGAGTATGTTACTCCCTCTTTGAGCCAAATCTGATGAGAGTAAGGTTCAAACAGTGTTCATTTCTCTCCCTTCTTTCCCTCCATGTAATAGGTCTTCTTATAGGCCTCTTTCATGTGATGTGATTTACCTCATTCTGCCTCTCTCTTCTCCCAGTGGAATCTTCTTTTTTACATTTTAATTTTTCTTCTAACATCCCATCAAAATCAGCTGATACTCACACCCTCCATCTATGTATACTCCTTCTAACTGTCCTAATAGAGATATAATTCTGAAGAGTATGAAGTAGTATCTTCCTATGTAGGAATATAAACAGTTTGACATTATTGAATAATATGGGGGCTTTTTTTCCTGTTTATCTTTTTATGCTTCTCTTGAGTCTTTATTTGAAAATCAGATTTTATGTTTAGCACTGGTTTTTCATCAGAAATTTTGAAAGTCTCCTATTTTATTGAAGGTTCATTTTTCCCTGAAATATTTTGTTGTTTTACTGGGTTTATTCTTTGTGGTAATTCAAGCTCCTTTGCCTTGCAGAAAATCATATTCCAAACCCTCTCCTCCCTTAAAATAGAAACTACTAAATCCTGTGTAATCCTGACTGTGACTCCTTGGTACTTGAATTATTTTTGCTCTGGCTGCTTGCAAAATGTTCTCCTTGACCTGAGAGTTTTGAAATTTCACTATAATATTCTTGGGAGTTTTCATTTTGGGATCTCTTTCAGGAGGTGATCAGTGGATTCTTTCAATTATTATTTTACCCTCTGATTCTAGTATATTAGGGAAAATTTCCTTGATAAATTCTTGAAAGATGCTACCAGCCTCCTTTTTTTCATCATGGCTTTCAGTCAGCTCAATAATTCTTAAATTATCTCTCCTGGATCAATTATCCAAGTCAGCTCTTTTCCAATGAGGTATTTTACATTTTCTTCTATTTCTTCATTATTTGATTTTGTTTGATTGATTCTTGATGTCTCATGAAGTCATTAGCTTCCACCTGTCCAATTTTAGTTTTTAAGGAGTTGTTTTCTCCAGTGGATTTTTGTACGTCATTTTCCATTTAGCCAAATCTATTTTTTTAAGTGGTTGCTTTTTCAGTGAATTTTTATACATCTTTTTCTACTTTTGTGCTGCCTTTACTAAGCTATTGACTGTTTTATCATTATTCTCTTACATAACTCTCATTTCTTTTTCCAGTTTTTCTTAGACTTCTCCTATTTAATAAAAAAAATTTTTTTTAGTTTTTCCAGGAGGACTTTTTGGGCCTGAGACCAATTCATATTTCTCCTTTGTTGTCCTTTTCTGAATTTGTGTTTTTATCTTCCTTGTTATCATAGAGAGTCTCTATGGTCATGACTTTTTGTTGTTTATTTTTTGCTTATTTTCCAGTCTATTTCTTGGCTTTTACAGTTGAGCTCTGCTTCTGGGGCACTGACAGGAAGTACTGTCCCAAGCTTCTTGCACCAGGGGCCAGGAGCCTGGGCACTGACTTGCTGCATTGGGGATTGCAAGACCAGTGACTTGCCTGTTGTGCTGGGGCTGCAGGCCTCACAACTGACCCACTGTGCTGCTGGCCTTCTGAACCTGGACCATGGGGCCTCAGTTGCTGATTTGTATTGGGGCTAGGGGCCTCAGGCTGGCTTTCTTGGACACTGCCTGCACTGGGCTTCACTCTCCTTTTACCCAAATGAGATAGACCTTTACTGCAGTCTTTTTAAGTTGTCTTGAGCTAGAAAATTGTTTCACCTTGTCTTTTTATGGGTTCCATCACTCCAGAATTCATTTTGAGCCTTGATTTAAAGTTGTTTCAAGGGAAATTATGGAAAGCTCAGACAACTTTATGCCTTTTCTCTGTCATCTTGGCTACACTTCTGAAACATATATTTATTAAGCACTTCATATGTACCAGGTACCATGCTAAGCATGGAGAATAGAAGTACAAGCAAAAAGAAACCCTACCCTCAAGGAGCTTACATTCTAAAGGGAGAAGACAAGAGATAAAAGGACAATGAAAGTGGGAGATGAGGTTAAGACAAAGATAGACTGAAAGTACCTGGCATGAGAATTTGGTTCAGGAAGTTAGGAACAGGGCCAGGAGGGGAATGGAGGTTAGTCATCCTGGGACCTACACAAAATGGAGGCCCCACGAGGAACTCATCAATGTAAGAAGAGTGAGGACCTTGAAGGACGTTACAGGAGGAAAAGGAGGCCTGAGATGCTGAGGGGAGTTCTAGGATGAGACAATTGTAGAGGCCTAGTTTTGAAGTTGGAAAGTCATACAGGACTGAGAGATGCATTTTATATATCTTCCCATTTGACCTTCTTAAGAATCCCAATGAGAAAAGTTACCCAATTATTATTGTCTTCATCTTAGAGACAAAGAAACAGACTAGAGAAGTGAATTGACTTAAGTTTATTGCTTTGGAATCAATGAATTGAAGATGCAAATCCCAGTTCACTTATTTCATAGTCAATGTTCTTTCTACTCATGTAATTTAATGACTTTCTAGCTAAAAAAGAAAAGTAGATTTCAGTTAAAATAGATAAGTAGATAGATAATATAGATGAAAATATCAATAATCTCATTTGGACCTTGCAAGTCAAGTCAACAAGCATTTATGATCCTGTGAGATAAATATTACAGGTATTATTCCCATTTTATAGAGGAAACTGAGGCTCAAAAGGAAATATTACATACATATATATCTGTGTGTATATATGTATATACTCATATATACATACGTGTGTATATATGTGTGTAGGTAGTATGTGTTGGTGTGTGTGTGTAATCTTTCACCTTCTGTTTGAACAAGTAGTGAGTATTGCCACAGGCTCTAAGGATACCATAGGTCCATGTAGAGTTTGAACTGACTTTTACCCAGAGGTCATGAGAGCTGTGACATCCTGAATGTAGCATGGAGCACTGTAGACAAAAAGAGGTAGAATTTCCATCCCAAGAGCTGTAAAAGGATGGGGCCAGGATGTCATATTTAGATAGATACTGGCTTGCCCTGGCCTCAGACCACTCTTTCCTCTACCTTGCAGCCCCATGCACACTAACACAGTGTCAGGCTACTGTTGTAAGATAAGGAAAAGCTAGTGTGTGAGCTAGAAACTTTTGTCTGCACATGGAGTCTCTGACACACCCCTTCCCCACTCTCTCCCTTCCAGGTGAAACAATAAACCACTTGTCCATTTTTCAACTTGTTTCATTTTTGTCTCCTTCTGGAGAGAGGAAAGGAGTTTAAAGAAGACAAATTTGATTCTGAATCTACAGACAGTAGCTTAATCATCTTTTCCAAATGAATCACACCCTTTCCCCAACTGCTAACTGTTCTTTCATTGCTATTGCTTTATTTCTATATTATTACTATAAATATCTGACAGTAGTGTGATGGTTTGCCAAGGTGATAAGGAGAAAGACAGGCCACCATTCATTCTGACTCACTCCACTTTTTTTAGTGGGGCAGGAACACTTTTTCCTTTAGGCATAGTTTCCTCTCCAACCACTCTCTAGACCTCTCCCTTGTGGAAGAACATTTATTCTCAAAGACCAGGAAGATATTAGATGTCCCATCTCAAAGCAAATCTATCTTTATTGTACAAGTTTCACTCATTGCTAACATATTGGCTAAAGGAATCTCAGTAAAAGTATTAAGTTTGCCCAGCAAAATTATCAAATGAACACTTCTTTAGTTCTTAATCCCTCAAGTCAGAGATCAAGCTGTGGCATTAACCTACATTGTCTGCTCCTTAGATATAGAATCCCAATGACCTTATCTGAAATGTGTTCTCAATAATATATAGAGAGGAAGTGATTAATAGAGTTTTACCAGAATTACTGGATTAAAAGACAAATATTTAAACATAGAAAAATAAATGAATTCTTAAGTGGCAAGGATAACAGGATTTCCAATTAAGATGACAGCATGAAAGATTGGATAGGAGCCCAGTTTTCTCACATATATTCCAACAAAGATCTAAAAAGACCAAAGTTCAAAAATGATGAAGTCCAAAGAGATCCAAAGACTGAATCCCAGGACTCCTTTGCCAGGCAAGTCCGTGTAAGCATGGGAAGCAAGCCACAAGCTCACCAGTGCTCTGACCAGAGATACTTGCCAGAGCAACTAAAACCTACAGCACTACTCTGTTGCCAGAGAACAGGAAACCCAGACTGATTAGATGGCGAGGATCTGGGGGTTATGGGAGCAGAGGTCAGAAATCAACAAATCTCTAACTCTGTCTAGAAGATGGCAACACTGTCATGTATCAGTTTGGACTTTATTGTGGTATATGGTGTGAGATGCTAGTCTAAATCTAATTTCTGCCAAACTACTTTTCAATTATCCCTGAAGTATAGTCAGATAGTTAGTCTTTACCCAAGAAGAGAAGTAAAAAGATTGGACATTTATTTAGTACCTACTCTATATGCCAATCACTGTGATAAATGCTTTACAAAAATTGTTTTTTCCTCAGTAGTTGGGGTGTTTGGGTTAATTTAACACTATGTTACTATGCTCAATTCCAAATAGTTTTTGATCATTGTTATTTCATAGTATAGTCTGAGATTGGATACAGATTGGCCTGATGCATTTCCATTTTTTTTTTTGTTATTTCCCTTATTTCTTGAATTTTGTTTCAGTAGAATTTTTTATTTTTTTCTAACTCCATAAATATTTTGGTGGTTGGAGTGGTATGTCACTGAAAAAGCAAATTATATAGGTAGCATTGTCACTTTTATTATAGTTTTATGATCTATTCATGGGTGTTTAATACTTCATCAATTACTTATCTATCTTAATTTCTGTAAGAATCAAGTCTAAAAATGTGAATAAGCAGAAGACACTGATGATAAAGAAATTTCATGACTCCAGAGACACCCAAGACATAAACCCAGATTAACATTTATCCATAACATTTATAAGCAAAGCTAGGGTTCAAATAAAATAATATAATTTTTAGACTTGATTCTCCAATTAGAACTTTGTGGTAGGGCCAAGGCACTGACTATATACCTTGAATAGGTTACGAGACCTTATTTCATTCTAATTTGTTTTTTCTAGGGTCCTACTAATGCCTTTCACTTCCTCTGGTGCCTGTGTTCATCACTGTGGCAGGTTTCAGATCCACCTTTACCCTCTGGATGCAGAGAGCTATGTTCTTTAAGACCCTCATGGACAACTCAAGTAAGTGTGCTGCAACCTTTCAGAGTCTTTAGAGTGTTTTAGAATGATTGCTACCTGCCCAATCGTAGTTTTGAAGACTCGTATCTCTGTACCTAGAATCAGTATTCTAGGAGTGTCATATTGCCCTAGACTTTATTAAGGACTTAATTATTAACCTGCTCCCTGGTTGCTGCTGTTCAGCTATTTCAGTCATGGTTGACTCTTCATGACCCCATTTCTTGGCAAAGATGCTGGCGTGGTTTGCCGTTTTCTTCTCCAGTTCATTTTCCAGATGTGGAACTGAGGGAAGCAAGGTTAAGTTACATAGGTTACATAAGGTTAAGGTCACATAGCTAGTACGTGCCTGAAGCCAGATTCGAACTTGGAAAGATGAGTCTTCCTGACTTTAGACTCAGCACTCTATTCACTATGCCATCTAGCTCTCTGATACACAGGCCTAAAAGCTGTAAGCATCCTTCAAGTATTTCTCCAAGTATTTCTCCAAGTATTCATTCCCAGTGTGTCTGAGCAGCCTTTTTAAAGTACCACATTTCTCACCTCCTAGCATGAGGAAGGGACTAGAAAAGGTGTCCTAAAAATTGTCTTTTGCATCAAACCCTGGTCTGCTTACAGCAGGAGGTAGGGATTTCACCCTGCAGTTGAAACACGCACAAAAAAAGTACGAACACTTTTGCAAAGATGACTTCATTCACCATCAGTGAATGAATGTTCTCATGCTTATGAACAAAACAAAATCCAGTAGACCTGAAAGATGAACAACTCAGGGGTTTAGTTTTGGAAGAAGGTTTGTGTGCCACAAGAGACTCTGGGAAGCTACTGAGCAGCCCCTACCTTTGAAAACCCAGATGTTGGTGCTCCCCTCTCTGGTAACTATGGTCAGACAATTGGACCTGTCTATTGATTTGTGATATAAGTATTGCTTGGGGTCAGACAGTTGGAAGCATGTCTGTTGATTTTGATTTCTCTGTACTTTTTCTGCAATTCAAGTGCTGACTTTTTTCCCCTGAACTAAGCAAATGATACATGTACTCGATTAAAATGATTGGTGACCCCTTGAAAGTTGCTTTCCTTTAAGATATGCACATCTAAGAACCTGTGATAGTAGGTCCTCCTGTGTTTGTTGGGGAGCTTGCTTTTACAATAGGACATGTAATTTGTTATTACAATTGTTTTTTAAACATATTGAGAATCACTGAAGAAGCTTTTGATTTATATATTAATATAATGGGTTATTTGTAAATATTTGAATAATCATTGACAAACCCAGAACTTTAGGATGTGTTTTCCTATAAGATTTAATTAAACCATGATGAAAATATATATTAGATTTATTAAGAAACCAGGAAAACAAATTATAGATACCACATAAGGCTGTAAATTATTACATGAGACTATATCTACATACAAATAAATTTAAATGACATCCATCAAGACCATGCACAATCACTGAAATTCTATTAATTTGAATGGACGCTGTAGAGTGCTACTCCATTGTGTTATGAGTTTGGGGCAACCCTTGGTTCTCACAAAATATATACTTACGCTAGGTAAGACAGGAATGGTGAAACTGCTTTGAGTACAGACCATGTGGAAAGACTTATACCATACAAATCAACAAACATGAATTAAGTTTAAGATTCATCCTCATGTTCACTACAGGATTGAATTTTTCAGCCACACTGTGTTATAAAGACTTTCAACAAGTTTATGGAGAATGCTCATGATCCGTATCAGTGAAGGGAATACACACTCTGATAAAATCATGGATCCATTGCCATATAGATGCCCTGAAGTAGAGACATAAGATAAATCTTTTTTAGCTTTTATTCAAATTATATTACATTCTCTAATTTTTGGAGCTCTGTTTACTACTGTACATCTCAAATGAAGCCTCATATAGTGAATAGGGGACTTATCATGAAGTCAGGAAGATCGAGGTCTAAATCCTGCCTATAACACATATCAACTCTGTCATCAAAAGCAACATAATTTAACCTTTCAGTATTACAGGAAATTCTTCAAAATAGGGTCAAAAGATATAGGTAATATAATAACTTGTTGGACATAATTCCAGATTGCTCTCCAAAATGGTTGGATCATTTGACAGTTCCACCAACAATGAATCAATTTCCCAATTTTTCCACATCCCCTCCAATATTTATCACTTTATCTTCTATCATTTTAGCCAATTTCATAGGTGTAAAATGATATCTCTAGGTTGTTTTAATTTGCATTTCTAATCAATGATGATTTAAAGGCTTTTTTCATCACTATTCATTGCTTTGATTGTGTTATTGAAAAACTGCCTGTTTATATCCTTTGACAATTTATCAGTTGGGGAATGACTTGTATTCTTATAGATTGGAAAAAGTTCTAATTTTTTGTGAATTTCTCTCCATCTCATTTTTACCATTTTCTTTCTCAGCTTCTCTTTTTACCATATTTCTGTTACCTTTTCTTTTCGCCTTACTCTCTTATTTTTTATTTTATTTACATTAATAAAATGATTGGCCTTTGGGGAAAAAAAAAAGATGAACAATTCTTGTTGCAAGAAAATTCAGCAGGTATCACATCCAAACAGCAACCCAAAGGTTGGAACCCAAAACAAAGCTGATAAATGAAGGCCAGCTTACCAAAGTTAAGGCTGAATACTTGTTTTGGAGTGGCTGTAGTGATGGGGAGTGCCGTGTAACTGACTTAGGTTTTTTTACAATCAAAGCTAATTTAGTCAACAAGCTCGTGTGCCTCTCAAAAGGAGTGAATGATAGGCTCATAAAACTATGATGATCACTTGCAGGAAAGTACCATGCCACCATCAGCAGTGAGTATACTCCCACCATGACAAATCCTGATGAGGTCAAAGAAAAAATTTATGAAGACCTAGAAACCCTCATCCTCAATGTGCTTGTAATTCTGAGTGATTTTAATGCCAGAGTAGGCACAAACTATCAGACATGGCAGGGAGTCAAGTCCTTGGGAGGAATGGAGTCAGAAACAGCAGTAACAACAGTCACTTACTACTGAATACTTTTACATCTCATGACCTTCTCATCACCAACATTATTATCCATTTACCCAAATAAAACTTCATGAATGTGTCCTTGCAACAAATGTTGGCATTTGGTAGACTATGTTATTGTAAGAAAAAGAGTCAGAAAGAATGTGAGAGTGACAAAGGCAACATGTGGCACAGAGTGCTGGATTGATCATAGATTTATCCTCTTCAAGCTAAACATTTGCATTCAACAAAAGCAGCAGTGCCAAGGCAAGATGACTACCAGAAGAGTTAATATCAACAGATCAGAATGCTTCTCTAAGCATGAGCAGTTTGATATTAACTTGAAGAAGAAATTAAACCAGCAAATAGTTGGCAATAGTGGAGCAGAAAATAATAGCAACAATCGAAAGCATTTTAATGATGCTATGATGGTTATTTATGTACCAAAGACCTATGGTGCATCTATTCTATTCAGTGATGATGGAGCTACATTGATTAGTGGTAAGGACATGATCCTAGAGAGGCAAGCTGAACACTTCCATAGTGTTCTCAACAGATCATCATCAATCAATGCTAAGTCACTGATTGGATACCTCAGGTTGAAGTCATTCTCTTTTTATCCAAACTTCCAACTGAAGAAGAGGTTTTGAATGCCATTAATCTCCTCCCATGTGGCAAAGTGCCTGGTGTTGATTCTATTCCAGCTGGAATTTAAAAGGCAAAGTGTCTACTGTTTATACAAAAACTGACAAATCTTCTGGGTCATATGGCAAGAGGAGGTTTCTTCTTCAGGAGTTCAAGGATGCCTCCATTATCCATCTCTATAAAGGAAAAGCAATAGGCTTCTCTGTGACAATCATATGGGAGCCTCTCTTTCTTAGTCATTCCTGGCAAGATGCTTGCCAGCATCCTCCTTAATAAACTATTCCTTCACCTGGAAAATTGTCATCAACCCAAGAGCCAGTGTGATTTCAGAAAGAGCCAAAGAATCATCATTATGGTATTTGCTTCTCAACAACTCCAGGAAAAATGCCAGGAGCAGAACAGAGATCTGTCCACAACATTCATTAATCTGATCAAGTCCTTTTACACCGTAAGTCATGAGGGTTTGTGTAAAATCATGGCAAAATTCGGTTGCCCAAAGTTCATCGGTATTATGCATCAGTTTCATGGCAGCATGCTTACATGGGTTCTGGAAAATCAATGATACTATCACACTTTCCTCATCTCCAGTGGAATGAAGCAGGGCTGTATGTTTGCTCCCATGCTTTTTAGGATGATGTTTTCAGCAAGGTTGTCAGATGCTTTCAACAAGTACAAAAATGGTATCAAAGTCAGATGGTAAATTCTTCAACTTGAAAAGGCTACAAGCCATGGTTAAAGTGAAGGGAGTATTGATGCATGATCTTTTGCTGGAAGATGATCGTGCATTAAAATGTAGCCTCTGAGGCTGAGATACAACAAAGTATGGATCAGTTCTCTGCCTCGTGTCAATTTTGGCCCAACAATCAACATCAAGAAAACAGAGGTCCTGCATCCATACATAAAACCTTTGTATATAGCAAATGAAAATTTAATGCTGTGGATAAGCTCACTTACTGGATGGTGTACTTTCCAGGGATGTACACACAGATGATGAAACTGATGCAGACATAGCCAGAGATGGCTCAGCATTTGGGAGGTGTAACAGAAAGCACCCCAACATACACCCAAACATACACCCCAACATGGGAGGGCCTGCTATCACGGGTTCTTTGATCTGCTTTTCTAAAAGGAAAGGCAACTTTTGAGAGGTCAACAATCACTTTAATCAACCACATGTATTATTCACTTAGTTCAGGGGGAATAGTCAGCACCCTGAATTTCAGAGAAGTTAGAGAAATCTAAATCAACAGACAGTGCTTCCAAACTGTCTGACAGTAAGCAATACATATATCACAAATCAACAGACAGATGCAACTGGTTGACAATACATATATAGTTATCAGAGAGGGAAGTATCAACATTGGGGTTTTCAAAGCCAGGGTGCTGTTTAGCAGTTTCCCAAAGTCTTATCTGGCACACAAATCTTCTTCCAAAATCTAAACCCCCAAAGTAAAACCTCACCCTGAGAGTATTTACACATGTTTTAGAGCCAGAGGACATCACAACCCTTGAGAACCAGTGCCTCATTAGAAACTTAGCAAAAGATATGGTCCTGCCTACATCTTCCCAGCTCCCTTAGTGGGTAGGGAAGAGTTTCTGTAATCACGTTAAAATAATCAACAATACAAATACATATACTGTTTCTGGTTAAAGAAACTTTTATTTCTGTGCTTTACTCCTAGTAAAGACTCTTGGTTGATAAAGTCAAAATTCAGTCAGAGGCACTTGATAATACTAAAACAAAAATAGCAGAAGATCCTACTTTGCTTGCCATTACAGAAAGCTCCAAAGGAAAATGTGGGAGAGAAGAGGTATTAAGTTGCCTCCCAAACTGAAGATCTATAGAGCTATTGTGCTGAACTTGTTGTATGCCTATGAAACCTGGACAGTGTGTTGTATTTCACCATATAATTATCACTACCATGTATCACTGCACCCTATTTTTTCAGTTCAAAACTTTGTAATTTTTCATCATGTAATTATCACGTGGCATAATTCTGCTCTTCATGCCACTTGAAAGGTAAACAGAGCAGCAGTGTATTCACCAGTGGCGTATGGATATACATGTATTTCTTGAGCATTGAGAGCCTAGAATTCTCAGTGCACATGCGTTGTGAGTATATTCCCAAAAGTCAACTTGCGTGGTTTGTTTAGAGTACTTCAGTACTAACAGTATTGTTATTCAACCCAATGAATAGCTGTAGACACAAGGAAAGCAGGCAGGTAGGCAAAGCTGCCATAACTAAGTCACGTGATATGATGAGACTTGTAACTTCCCAATTTTAACTTATATTTACCAGTATTCCATGCATCCTAATCTTACACTAAAGACAGTTTAATTATAAATGATTTTTAAGTAATACCAACACAAAATTTTAAAAGCTTCACCTAACAGTCCCACCTCATTTTTTGGCAAACTATTTATCATAAAGTCTATGACAATTATGTGGCTAAATGCAATACTAGTTCCATGCCAGGAAACTGAATTTGAGTTGTCTTAGGAAAGTTCTGAGGATCAGAAGATCAACTGGCAAGATAAGGTACTGGACACTGAGGTCCTTTCTTAAGCTGAACTGCCAAGTGTTCATTCAATCTCTACTACAGAGAGTGCAACTCTGATGGGCTGACCACACTGTTTGAATGCCAGACATACATATGCTTAAAGACTATTTTATAGAGAACATATACAAGGCAAGTGCTCACACGGAGGTCAGAAGAAGCAATACAAAGACACTCTCAAGGTTTCCCTGAAGAACTTTTGAAATCATCGTGAGACATTGGCACAGAATTGCCCAACATGGTATGCCCACACAGAGGAAGGCACTGTACTCTGTGAGCAAAGTAGAATTGCAGTGGCTCCAGGGAAATGTGAGATATGCAAATTTAGTAACATCTCCACTCCAAATGTTCATATGGATTGTTTGTGAATGATCTGTAGTAGAGTTCATACTGGTCTAACCAGTCATAGTAAGACATACTTTACCCCAACACAGTGACATAATTTTGGTCCTTCTCAAGGGTGAAGGACAACAAACAACCCCCAACGCAGACCTAGTGTTTCTCATCTTCAGCAGAAGACTTCCATGCACATATTACCCTGGATTCTCTGGCTAGTTCTTGCTTTAATGCCAAAGAGTTTCCAACTGGCTCTGTGTTGAACTATGATTGATTAAGTCATTAATGTAGTTTCTCTTCAATTTACTTGTGATCAATCAGTTTGGTGCTCTTTGTTCATCTTTATATAAAGACCGGGTTCTTCTGCTTCCATTTTTTCTGTTATCTTAACTAGAAGAATATCTACTTTTTAAAATTAAATAATAGTACTGAAATGTTGGGACAACCAGATGGTCCAGTGGATAGAGTGTTAGGCCTGAAGTCAGAAAGACTCATCTTCCAGAGTTCAAATCTGTCCTCAGACACTTCCTGGGCAAGTCATTTAACCCTGTTCTTTCAGTTCCCTCCTCTGTAAAATGAGCTGGAGAAGGAAATGGCAAACCATTCCAGTATCTTTGCCAAGAAAACACAAAATGGGGTCCCAGAAGGTTGGACATGACTGAAAATTATTCAACAACAACAGCAAATTGGAATGTAAGCTCATCAGTAAGTTCATTAATAACACGGGGCACAATTTAGACAGATACTAAAGACCTGAATACTTCCCATACAACACAGTAACGGATGGGTGCATTCTGAAGCCAATAAGCTCCTCCCCAGTTGTTTCTCCCTCTAGATTCCCTTCACTAACTCTCACCAAATTTCCTCCACTCCTAGTAATATACTATTCTCATAGTCGCTTCACAACCCCAATAGTGACTATTCTCTTTTTTATCTCCCACTGTTTATACAACTCCCATGTAGAAATGTAGTTGTTACCATGCCCATTGTTGGCTATCCCAAAGGGAGTTTTTCTTCTATGTGTAGAGGTTCTGACTATATATCTCTTTCCCTCTATCCTCACAATTTTTCATTCTCCTGGAATTTGTATGGTTAGTTATGGGAGGATTCCTAGGGAGGGAAATTGTGTTTAGTGTTCTGACTTAGAACAATGATAAATTTCTTCTGTTAAAATTAAAGATTCATTTTGATGGAGTCAAATTTGGAGTCAAAGAAAAAAATCTGGATTGAAATCCCAGTTCTGTAAGAACCTGAAGAAGTTCCTTTATCTTTCTGGGCTTGTTTCCTCATCTGTAAAATGGAAAGATGGTTGGATTGGATGATACCTTCTATAATTTTATGCTCTAAACATATTATTTGTTTTAATAAACTTCTCTTTTATAATGTATATTCCCCATACAAGGTTTAAGCCCATGATGCATTTGGAGACAGGATCTGGGATCAAATCCTGGCTCTTTGAGTTCCATTTTGGACAATCCACTTAACCTCCCTAGCAGCCTCCATTTTCTCATCCCTTATTTCCTCAATTGTAGAATGATCAGTATGCAGCAGATGATCTCTAAGTTTCCTTCCAGCTATAAATCAACAGTCTATGATTCTGTGAATATACACATTGTTTCAACTAATTTTATTCCATTTATTCTAACTCAGTTCAGCTCAAAGGAGTTTAATATAGTGGGTAGAGAACTGATCTTGAACTCAGAAGACCTGAGTTTTAGTACCTACTTTAACATATTGCAGCAAGTCCCTAGGTTTCTTTGTTTCTCAGTTTCCCAATCTATCGTACACAATACTGTTCTGCCTCCCTAATAGGATTAGTTATTTAAAAATTTCTTTGATATTTATTTTGTACTTTAATGTTTAATAAAAGTACTTCTCATAACAATCCTGTGAAATGGTCACTGAAAGATCAGTATTATCTTTTTTTAAAATGATGGACATGTGCACTGAAAAGAAGTGGCTTCACACAAGAAAATATACCTAGTCACTGAAACAGACAGGACTTCATTGTCTTATGTGTCTTTTTCACTTTACCAATAGGAGCTACTTTGTCCTTTCCCTGATTC
Organism: Bettongia penicillata ogilbyi; assembly: GCA_023548195.1. Lineage (NCBI taxonomy): Eukaryota > Metazoa > Chordata > Mammalia > Diprotodontia > Potoroidae > Bettongia > Bettongia penicillata. The sequence goes on from JAJHZJ010000197.1 coordinate 8,833,067, forward strand.
TGTTTCCTTTTCCTGGAAACATCTTCTGCATCACAGAATCATGACTTTTTTGATGGATCCCACCACCTGCTAGAGGAGAACATTCCAATTTTGTATATCTCTAAATGAAAGGCACTTTTGGTTTTGTTTTATTTCCCCCCTTATGTCAGGAAGAAATATGCCTCCCTATAATATCCCCAATTGTTCCTAGTTATGCTTTATGGGGGCAGGTAGAACAACTAGAATACTTCCACATTTCACATATTTGAAGACAACTCTCATTCCCTCCACTCCAAGGCTTCTCCAGGGTGAACTGTCCTTATGATCTTCAAACGGCATGGTGACCAGTCTCCTGCTTACCTTGCTCTAAATAGGCTCCAGATTATCAGCATTCTAAATAAAATGTGGGAACTGGAGCTGAACACAAGACTTGTGATGGGACCTACTCAAGGGAGAGTACAGAGAGACTTTCATCTTCATCAAAGTTTTCCTAAATTGGAGTCTAACATTGAATTAGACTTTTGGGCTGCTACTTCACACATTGTTTTCTTTATCTCAAACTTACTCGCCTACTAAAGACCCCAGGTCGTTTTTTCAATGTTAAATTGAACCTTCTCCTTTTTTATATTGTGCACTTGTTCTGATGAGTATCTGGTCACTAGATTCAGATGGCTCTGGAGGAGAAGTGAGGCTGGTGACCTGCACAGTCCTCCACTCAAAAAAAAAAAAAAAAATCAAGTGCAAGTCATGTCATCATTTCTCCGATGGCATGGTCTTCTTCGGCAATGAAGGATGAACACACATTGTGCACTTGTTAGAGTTGTGGTTTTATTCTTAAACTTTACATTCACTTTATTTTATCCCATTTTTATTGTTGCTATCTCATTGTAATATGACTTTGCAATCTGATGTTTTAACTATGTCTCCTAGTTTTGTATCATCTGCAAACTTCATAAATATGCAGGTATGCCTTTATTGAAGTCATTAATAAAAATGTCAAAGAGAGTCTACTCCTTTGTACTTCAAAGGTCTTATTGCAAAAATTCACTCATATAAAGTTTTTAACCCACTAAAAGATACAACATTAAAATATCATTCCCCCTCAGTAGACTCTTTCATCTCACTATTTTATAAATATTTATTACTACTAATAATAGTTCACATTCTTTTAGTGTTTTAATATTTACAAAGCACTTTCCCTACAAGATTCTAGTGAAATATTATTTTTCCTGTTTTGCTGAAGGGAAAATTGGGACTCAGAGGGATTAAGCAATTTATCCATGGTTATATCTTTGCTGGTTGAGTGAAGGTACCATCTGTGGAACAGACAGGTCTTGAGTCTTGGGTCCCATTCAGTCACTGGAGAATATCTGAAGAATTCCCCTGACTGAGGAGAGGATTTCCTATCAGGAATTTCCTTCAACTTTCATATTCCATTCTGAAACTTCCTCCAGGCTAATTAACTTGGTGGCCTCCAAAGTCTCTGTTTCAATTTTCCACTCTAATCATTTTTTTCAATTAAATCATTTTAATCAAACTCCCCTTTTTCTTGCAAACTACAATTTTCCAAAAGACTTGCCCCAAAGGGATTGTTTATGATGTTAGAATCAAGTGAAAGTCAAAGAGCTCAGCAGCCACCCAGGTGGTGATTTCCAGGAAAACTGAGCCCTCTTTCTCTTGAAATAAAGTATAGAACTGGCCATGAAGAAACCAAAGGAAAAAAGCAAAGCTAACCTATACCTTGACTACATGTAGTTCAACCCACACTCCCATAACTGAACTATGAAAATTTTTGCTGTCACCTCACCAAAGGATAAGGTCTCAAAGGCAAAAACAGTTTGCAGTCACTTATTTTATTTAATATTTCTGTTCACTTGTCCGCTCTCCACTGAGAGAATCAAAAACTCTATTTATATCCAAAAGAAATCATCATTTTCAAAGGTTTAAAAAAAATCTCTGTGACAAGTTCTCCATCTTTCCATCCCTCAGAATGCTTGGCCTAATATAAGACAGCTTTAATAAACAGAGTGCACTGCTAAGAATTTTTTTTTAATCTGGTGTTTATAATTCCAATTGGTGTAAAATTTCCTGATGGTTAACACATCACGTTACAGACACTCTTCAATGAATGACTCATTCCCAAATCATTGACTAGCTTTGTAATTTGGGAAGTAAAAATCATATTTATGAGTCCCCAGAGGGGAGCACCTAAATTGCTATGCATAAAAAGCAGATAAATTATTTTTTTAAATCATGAAAGCTCCCATTAGCTTTTATCTGTGCATTAAGACAGTGCTTCCTAAGCACAGATGGCTCCCTAAAATCACATGAGTATATTTTAATTGAGGCTTTTTAAATATCTTGATGGCAAAATTACATGTTGGTTATTGTAATCCTGTCTCATATATAGTGGAACATAAGTGGATGGGTTGAATTTCTTGCCACTGACACTCTCCTGATGCCCTTTGAGAGTGACTGACACTCAACACTGTCCAACAGTCTGCTATGACTTCTGATGAATTCTCATCGATTATATCAGTGTAAGGGAAGGAGGGAGGAACGGAGAAAGGAAGAAAGAAAAAGAGAGAAAGGAAGGAAGAAGAAGAAAAGAAAGAAATTCACAGAGGTTGTTTTGGACTAGGTTGGCAAAATATTGCTTCTAACTCTAATTGTATTTTTACTCACCATGGATTTGAAATCTAGAAGTTCTGGGCTTTTAAACCAAAGAATCTTTTCCCCACTTTTACAGAGTACTGTAAATTAGTTTAGTATGCTTGAAAGAAGCCATAATTGTAACTGCTCTTGTTGACACATCAGCTTGATGCCACACAGAGCCAGGCTTGGGACCCTCGCCCTCGGTTTTCTAGTTACAGTGCATTTTAAGGGCCTGACAGGTCTGGTGCTAAGATGTTCTGAATTAGATTTGAATTACAACCGCTAAATGCCCTTGTCAAAGCTTGTTATGTTTGACACTAGCCATATCCATGAGCTGACTGTTCCTATGGAGGGTACACAGCTTAAACAAAGACATACTCCCCAGTTTCATGCAGAATTGTCAAAATATAATTGAGTTAAAAAGAGCAGCAAAGAGAGCGGGATTGCAATCTTTGCTTCTCCTTTTGGCTTTGAAATGAATCCAGGAGACAATTTTGCGGCATCATAAGTATAAAATAAGAACGCTTTCTCCCAACATGCTGGGTTCTAACAAAAGAAACAACCCAGAATTGTCTCCACATTTAAATATTTAAAGTAGCCCAAATGTTTGCAAACCCACTGGGGTTTTGCGCTTAAAGTTCTTCAAGAGAAAGGAGTAAAAACAGCTGGCATTGAGGGCATGGAGAAAGGACTGTATTCAGTCAGGATTTCTGAAGCAGGAACAGGGACCACGAAAAACAGAGACCTCTCTCTACTGAAGGACCTCCGTTCAGTTCAAGCCACTAAGTCAGGGAATGGTTGAACTTAGGGACCTGATGGTCATGAAGTCCAATTCCTTCCTTTTGTATATTAGGAAACTTGGACTTAAGACATAGAAGTGGAAAGCCCGAAGTTGCACACAGTAGCGGAGCTGGTGAATAGAACCCTGTTCTCCTGATTTTCACACCAGGGTGATGGCAAGTAGAGCTCACTAATGTACTTCAACAAATCACAAAGGAGGACTTGCAAGAAGTGTGCCTGGCAATCCTGTTCATCCCTCTTTTGCAGGCCCCTTTTGTGTTTGGAAGTTTCTAACTTAAAATATTGATGAAATGCAAATTACAGTAGGAGTGTGTGGTTTTTGGATGAGAAGAAAGCAAAAAAGTAAGGTATGCAAAGTGCCTCTCCTAATAAGACTCTCTATTCCATATGTATTTATTTGCTTTAATGGAAATAGCAGGTTGTCTGATAGCAAAGCCTCTTTCTTGGCCTCCTGATGGTGAGCATAAATTTATAGGGCTTAGCTTAAAAATACCTCCAAGAGACATTCCAGTGTCCTGTCCAGGAGATCTCCTGTCCAGAAGCAACTGGGAGTGTGATGAAAGAGCAGGTTCTCAGGCCCCATCTGGAAGGGACATTTTAAGTTTCATTAAGGAAAACTCCTGAGGAGCTAAAAGAATGTTTGCCCCATTGGAAGTGGAAGAGAGAGAAGGGAAATATGGGGGAACCAGAGAGAGAAAGAAGTGGTCACAAATTCCACAGGAGCCTTGGCAGCAAACCATTTAAGGCCAGTTCGATCCCTTAAATCTAGACCTTAGGGAAATGGAACAGCTTCCTTCTCCATCTGCGCCACACGAAAACATGTTGGGAGAAAAATATCTCCAAAGCTGATATTAAACAAGTTTCTAGCAGAGAGCAAAATATTCTCCTTTGAAAAAAAAATTAGAAAAACACTGGAAGCTCCAAGCTGAAACTGATTAAGTATGTGTCTGAACCTACCTACTGACTTGCCCAGCAAGTGTAAACAGCCTGGACTATTATGAACCCGATTCATGGTTTAACTTTGGGAAGACAAATATTGAAGAAGGAAATGTCCCAGGCCCAACAAACTCCATATTTAAACCCTTAAAGGTACCAGGAAGTAGCTTAAATATGCACCCCTTTCTCTCTGTTGATTTTTGTATTCAATTAAGAAGTCAAGGACTTTTAGCAGTGTTGTCCTGATATAATTCAGATGCAAATCACATTTCTGGAGTTCAGCTGCTGCCCTTTAAGCAGGACTCTTTTGACACAATAATTATAGGGCTGGAATGATGCTTTACATTAGTGTATAAAACACTCATTAAATTAAAATTCTTCCATGAAATCATGAAAATAAACAGTCTGTCCAAACTGGCATCAACAAATTCACAGGGTGCTCCTGCACTTTCTCAGAGTCACCCTGCTAGTGACTGTACTACAAGGCCCTATTTAACCACGAAGTGTTAAAGGTTCACATTCCTTTGAAGGCTCCATTCTGCTTCTTTTTAAGATTATTGCTTTAATTGTTTTTACAACTTGTAAGATTTTAAAGCTATTAGGCCTCAAAATGGGGGAGGGAGGGAGAGGATCTGAAATGGTGATTATTATAACTTTCATAAGCTGTTGGGGAGATGACTGGGGTTACCCCGCACTCTCCATGCAGAAGAACTACACACACACCGCCATCCAAGATCTTATGGGACACATAAAACTGCAAGAGTTCCTTCATGTCTGTTGAAGTAGGATCAGCGACTTTATAGTGCTCTTGGGGGATGGGGAGATAAATGCCATCATTTTGAAATGCAGAAGATAGAAAGGGAAATGAGGAGGGAATTGGTTACCCTTATTCCATCTTTTTTTCTCTTCCCTTTATTTTGTAGTTTCACCTGCCCCCTTGGGATCACAATTCAACTCAAAGATTCTAAGAGCTCAAAGGGAAACTATCTAGTACAATATATGCCTAACTAAAAATTCCTTCTGCAATTTCTCCAACAAGTAATCTCACTGAGGAAATCCACTATCTTCTGAGGTAGCCCATTCAGTTTTTTATATAGCTTTGATTGTTAAGAAATTGTGTGTGTGTGTGTGTATGTGTGTGTGTGTGTGTATTTCCTAAACTCAAACCCAAATCGTCCTATCTGCAACTTTCATCAATTTCTAACACTAGTTCTACCCTCTGGAGCAAAGAGATTTAATCCTTCCTTCTTATGATAGCCCTTCAAATACTTGAAAAAAACTCTCTCTAAGTCTTCTCATTTCTGAACTAATCATCTCCAGTTCCTTCAGTTAATTCTCTATGTTATATTCTTTAGGATTTCCCCAGTCTTATTGACCTGTTCTTGACATGTCTCAACTTGCATAGATTTTCTAAAATGTGGTGTCCAGAACTGAACACAGAACTCCAAAGGTGGCTTGACAAGGGGCAAAGTATTTCAGGATTATTGTTTTCATTGTTCTGAAAACAATTCTTCTTTTAAAGCCGCATTAAGTTTATTTTGGCTATGTCACACTGTTGATTCATATTGAGCTTGAAGTTGATGAAAACTTTCAGAATTTTTTTATTAGAATTCCATTTATGCTCATATCCTTTATTTATGATGTTGATTTTTTTAACCTGAGTAACTGATTTTACATTTAATCTTATTATGTTTCATTTTATTAGATTGCACAGAACCTCTTGCCCATCAGGATCTTTTAGGATTCAGCCTGTCATCCAATTCATCATCCTCTCCAAGTTTTGTGTAATCTGCAAATTTGACAATCCTGCCATCAGTGGTAAACATATTAAACAACATGAGGCCTAGGATGGAGGTCAGGGATAGTCCAGTAGAGAACTTCCTCCAAGCTGATATCCAAGTTGGATAACAACATTTTTGGTCCCAGCAATTTATTCAACTAGTTGCAAATCTACCTACCTTTACTATTATCTCAACACTACCTTTCCAATTTATCCAAAAGTGTAGAATAAGAGATTTTACCAAAGGCTCTGCTGAAATCTAACAATGTTATAGTTACAACATTCTCCTGATTTCCCATTCTATTAACAGTCCAAAAAAAAAAAAAGAAGGAAGTAAGAGTGAATTGACATAACTTGTTCTTGATGAACTCATGATGGTATCTAATTGCTGATATTCATTTCTAAGTGCTCCAAAAATATCCCCTCAGTAATGTGTGCTAGAATTTTGTCAGAAAAAGAAGTCAGTATCCCCATTCTGAAGACTGTAGAAGATTTCTTCCTCTTTTTGAGAAACAAGAACATTTATCCTTGTCCCTCATATAGCATTTCTCTCTTTCTCCAACTCAGAAGTTGCTATAGCTCAGCAATCAACACTGTCGGGTCCTTTGGCACTCTAAAGAATAATTTGACCAGGTCTAGTGATGTTAACTCATTGAAGGAGGCTAGATACTCATGTATCCAAGGGTTTCCATTCCTTCCTAATCATTTTTGTTATACCTTTTCAAGGTCAATGATTATTCTCATTAGAAGAGAAAATGGAAGTAAAAGTAAGAGGAATTCAGCTTTCTTATCATTATGTATTGTCGTCACTCCACCCACATGGAGAGTGGTCCTTTTGTATCCAACATAGTTTAAAAAAATGTTTTTCCTGTCATTCATTGGAAAAGGATCTCACATTTAGAATAGTAAAAAGTAATTTGAAATTTATAGATAATTACATTAAACTGAAAAAGTTTTACACAAACAAAACCAATGCAGCCAAATTAGAAGAAAAACATGAAACTGGGGGAAATATTTTACAGTACTTTTCTCTGATAAAGGCCTCATTTCTCAAATACATAGAGAACTGAGTCAAATTTATAAAAAAATATGAGTCATTCCCCAATAGACAAATGATCAAAAGACATAAACAGGCAGTTTTTGGATAAAGAAATAAAATTTTCTATAATCATATGAAAAATGCTGTAAATCACTAGTGACTAGAAAAATGCAAAGTAAAACAACTCTGAGATACCACCTCACACCTATCAGATTGACTAACATGATACAAAAAAGAAAAATGACAAATAACACAGGGAATGCATAAAAATTGCGATACTAATGCACTGTTGATAGAGTTGTGAAAAGGTCTAACCATTGTGGAGGACATTCTGGAATTATAACCAAAGGGCAATAAAAGTGTACCTGTATTGTACACAGCAGTACCACTACTAAATCTGTTCCTAAAGAAATCAAAGGAAAAGGACCTACATGTACAAAAATATTTATAGAAACTTTCTGTTGTGGCAAAGAATTAGAAATTGAGTGGATGCCCATCAACTGGAAAATATTTGAACAAGCTGTGACATATGATTGTGATGGTATACTATTGGCCTAGAAGAAATGATGAGCAGGATGCTTTAAGAAAAACCTTAGAAAACTTATATGAACTGATGCAATGTAAAATGAGAAGAACCAGGAGAACATTGCACCAATAATAGTAATTCTGTTCAATGATCAACTGTGAATGACTTAGCTATTTCCAGTAATGCAAGGATCCAAGACAATTCCAAACAATTTATGATGAAAAATGCTATCCATCTCCAGAGGAAAAAAAACTTATAGAGTTGGAGTGCAGATTGAAACTTTATTTTTCTTAATTTTCTTAATTTTTCTTGCTTTATTGTAACATGATTATTATGGAAATATGTTTTGAATGATTTCAAATGTATAATTGACATTTCCTGCCTTCTCAATGGCTTGGGGATGGGCAGAAGGGCAAGAGAATTTAGAATTCAATTTTTAAAAAATCTTAAAAATGAATAAATAATAAATTTGATAATTTAAAAAATGAATTTGTAAATTACCTAAAAACTAATTCTTAGCATCCTTTGCCTCTTTGCTCATTAGTCTGTCACCATACCTGTCAAAGGTATGACCCTCCAAATACAAACTTTTGCCTGGTTTTGCTATTTGGCTGTGAGTCAAGGAACACTACAGTTTCTAAATAATTTAAGATCATTTCACCCATGGGGCAATGGAAAGGGGCATGGTGGGTGTGAAGAGGATGCAACACATCACAAATGAGAAATAGGAAGGATGTTCAAAATAGAGGATATCATCAAAGAAACGACTGAGCAAAAATGATCGCCTAGAGAGGAAATAAGAAAAAATAATAGTCAAACTGTTGCATGTCTCTGCAATGTCAAAATAACACGAGGAAATACTTCAGCATTCTGAGTGAATACCCAGTGGCTGACTTAAGGGAGAGCATGAGAAAGCTAGTTAGGTCAGGTAGGCATACAAGGGTTGCTGTTGACACTGGAAATAATATCCACTTCAATATGATTACAATTTAATTGGAATGCTCATTTGTCTTTAGCGTGTCTCACAAGACTCAGACTTTCTTTAGACTTTAGTATTTTTTATAATGGTTTTTACATGACTATTCCTAAATAGTAGTGGTCTTCAAACGTAGAGTTAGCTCAATAGCACAGTGGATAGAATGTTGGATCTGGAGTCAGAAAAATCTGAGTTCAAATCCAACCTCAGATACCTACTATGTGGCCCAAGTCAATTGATCGTTATCTGCCTCAGTTTACTCATCTGTAAAATGGGGATAATAACACTTCCCTCCCAGAACTGTTGTGAGGATAAAATGACATTTATAAAGAGCTTTGCAAATTTTACAACACTATCTGAATACTAGATGTTGTTGTTATTTATCTCTAGCAACTTGCCCTTGGAAGCAACTTCTATACATATCTTCTTAAAATCTGAGTTTGTCTGTAAGTTTCTTATGCATTCTAACACTACCTTCATCAGAATTTCCTTCTCATTGGAATCATTTTGATTTGTTTTCAGAATTTCATTCCTGAGAGCCTTTCCTCTCAAGTGAATTTCTCCTTCAAAATATTATACCATTAGATCCCACCTGTCCTTTCTCTGAATGCCTTGAAATGTTCACTCCAAAGCATAGGCTACATGTGAGATTGGGTTTGACTTCCCTCTCCCCATGGTGTAGCCTCTCCAACCCACAAAGTTTCTACCATTCCTACTTCAATAACTGGTTCCTCTTGATTAATCAGGATCTGGTCCAGAATAAGAGTTTCTTTTGTCACTTGCTCTGCCTTTTGAAGGATGAAATTCTCATTAAGGCAAGTCACTACTCTATCATCTGCTCTGCATTTGGCTGAACGATGTCTAGCATGGCTGAAGTCCAACATAATTATATGTGAGGTTTAGGATCGATTTCTGAACCACTTCATATAATTCTTCCTTTTATTCGGGTGATCTGCTTTTTTCTGACTGGTCCTTATGCAAAATTTTCCCCAATGTCTCTCCCCTTAGATTTTTGTATTTCATCATAAAAGTATAATCATAATATAATGGTACTCAGAACTAACTTTACACTAAACCCCTTCAATGCTAAACTTCAGTCATAAGTCTCATCCCATCAAGTATCAAATGAAATCAAATTTACTTCCTTATATTACAATTTCCATTTTGCCCTTTTTATTACTCAAAATTTGTGCATGTACATATATGCATCTGAGGCCATATATTTTATTGCTTTCTCATGTTGGATAGGATCTTATCAATTCACAGGCAAATGCCTACCACAGGCCAAGATCTGTACTAGACACTGAGGAACAAAGACCAAAGCTAGTCCTTGCTCTCAAGGAGCTTACATTTAAATAGAGGTGACAGTATGTACATACTGATGTACAAAACACCTACAGAACAGATACAACGGAACTTCATGACAGAGGCAGTAGCAACCAAGGGAACCAAGAATGGTCTCATGCAGAAGGTAGCACTTAAGGCAAGTCTTGAAGGAAATCAAGGGATGTCATGATGTGGAGCTGAAGAGAGTATATTCTAGGCATTGGAATAGCTGTGGCAGACACAGAGATGGGGAATGAGCACAATGTATGAAAAACAGTGACAAGGCTAGTTCAGCTGAACTTTGGTGCATGTGGAGAGAAATGTTGTGTGTGTGTTAGTCCTTCATTGCCAAAGACCATGCCATTAGAGAAATAATGACATGACTTGCACTTGTTTTGAGTGAGGGAGGGCTGTGCAGGTCACTAGCCTCACTTCTCCAGTGCCAATCCAGTGACCAGATATTCATCAGGATGACTGGAGATGACCCAGGATGAGGCAATTGGGGTTAAGTGACTTGCCCAAGGTCACACAGCTAGTGAGTGTCAAGTGTCTGAGGTGAGATTTGAACTCAGGTCCTCCTGACTCCTGCACTGGTGCTCTATCCACTGCACCAGCTAGCTGCCCCTGGGGACCTCATACCTATCATTCTGACAAAAATGATAAAAAAGGAAAATAATAAGTGTTGGGAATGCTTTGGGGAAACAGGCACTGTAAGTGGATATGCATTGGGCTAGCTAATGTCTGTAAAGTCATACGGATCTATGCCCCAAAAGTCATTAAAATGTACCTATCCTAGAAACAGCAGTACCATCCATAGTCCTATACCACAAAGAGATCAAAGGAAGACAAAAGTATTTACATGAACAGAAAATATTAATGGCACCTTTCTTCATTAGTCCCAAATTGAAAACTAAGAGGATGCTCTCTTATTGATGAATGGCTAAACAAATTAAGGTATATGAATATAATGGGATTTTATTGTGCCATTTATTGTGCCATAAAGTGGACAGTTTCAGAGAAAATTGGGAAGATCTCTATGACCTGAAGCAAAATGTCATCTGTCTAGCAGAACTAGAAGAACAAGTTGTACAGTGACAACAACACTGTAGAGAAAAAGAACTTGACTTTAAAACTTTGATTGTAATGACAAATGAGGAAATCAGAAGATGGAAGATAAAATATGCCACTCCATAGAGAGGAGATGAGTTTAAAGGACAAAGGGAAAGATATATATTTTCTAGTATGGTTAATATGGAAATTTGTTTTACTGAATTATATATGTTTATCATGAGGGTTTTGTTTTACAAATTTTTTTTGGTTTGAAAGTGGGAGGTAAGATTACAAACACATATATCTATATCTATACATATATATGACTTCATTCTTTAATAAAATTAAATTTTAAAAAACCACAGACCCAAACAAAAGAAATATTTTTAAAGAAAAAATTTAAGAGCATAGCTCATTAATATCAAGAAATGGGAGGAATGATCAAAAAGATGTAGCATGGCTTAATCAAGAACAAGAAATGCCTTATTTTTCTTTTTTGTTTCTTTAGGGCCTTCTTTGACAAACTTACTTCCTCACTCACATCAATGTCAACTGCAAGTCATGTCATCATCTTCCTTATGTCATGGTCCTCTTCGAGAACAAAGGAAAAATCACAAGACTAGTAGTACAGTAGAATTCTATAAATATATTTTATCCAGATTTTAGTGAAGCATGTTTAATGCTCATACAGTTCTTGTGAATAAGATGGAAGTCTGTGGGCTAGAAAATATTACAATTAGGTGAATTCAGAATCATGAAGGCCCATCCTCAAGCAAAGTCATTAACACTTCATTGATAATATAGAGAGATGAATGAATGAATGAATGAATGAATGAATGAATGAATGACACATTTATTAGTCTTTTACTATGTTCTGGATATTCAAAGAGAAAAACATGACAGTCCCTGCTCTCAAGGAATTCACAATCTATTAGAGACATAACAGATATGGAAGTTGCTGCAGTCAGATGGAAATGTTCCCTGGTCGTTAGAGTCAGACTAAGGGGAACATCTGAGAGATCTGCGTGTGCTATTTAAGCATTTATGAATGACTTGAGTAAAGGCATATATAGATACAATGGTATCTATTAGTATACGATAGTTATTATCATATCTACCCATAAAGAAAAACTAGAATGTGGTTCCAAAAGATTTTGACAGACTAGAATATTGGGTCAAATCTAATAAGAAATTTAATGGAAATGAATGTTTTCCACTTGAGCTTTAAAAAAAAAAAATTTACCTGGCAAGTACAAGATGAGGGCTTCCTGAAAAAGACATCATGGCTCTAGAAAACTATATGGATAATATAAGTTCAAAATACAGTAGTATTTCCCTTAAAGCAAATGTAGTCCTGCATAGTCTATAGGACTGGGATGTGGCAGATCTTCACTATTCAGTCCCTATAAGAAAAGATCTAGGGTATTGTGTTTGATTTTGAGGGTCACATTTTAGTGAGTTAGTCAATGAACATTTATTAAGTATCTACTATGTGCCAGACTCTGTGCTAAGCATTGGGGATACAAACACAAAAAGGAAAGATAATCCCTGTCCTCAGAGGACTTATAAACTAATGGGTGAAGACAGCACACAAAAAGAAACTGAAAAGTGCTATGGATGAGGGCATGAGAGAGTCTGAGAGAAATTCAGCTGGCTGAGAAATTAAGAGATCACTGATCTGGAAGCTCTCTCTAAATGGAATCTTTAAGAGGAGCTCTCTGCCCTTCAATCAGTATTTTTAGGAGGAACACTAGTCATTTGGAGAGTATCCAAAGGATCCACAGGTCCAAGATGGTGCAGAGCCTTAAAATCACGCCATATGAGGAACAAGTAAAGAACTGGAAAAGTTTAGCCTGTAGGACAGAATTCTTGGGGTGGAAAGTAGGGGGAGGAGGAGCAAGATATGCCAGACCTCTCTTCAAGTATTTTAAGGACTGGGACACAGAAGAGGGATTATTCCCCATTGGTGGAATTTATAAAGTAGCAAATTTATATTTGAAACAAAAAATATACTGTCTAATGTTGAGAATTATACAAAGGTGGAGACATGCCTTGGAGGTAGTATATTCCCTCTCACTGCCTTCAATCAAAATTTGGGTATATTATGGAAAGGAGTTGTTTTCAGGTAGTAGTTGAACAAGATGGCACTTCCCACCTTTGAGTTTCCATGGATCTATGCGCCTGAGAAAGCCACATAATCCTAAATTACTGCACAGTCAGCATAACTGGGTAATTCAACACTTTTCTCAGTAGTAAGTGCTGGCGCGGTCTAGTGGTCTACAAAGGAAGGCTAGTGGAAAGCTTCTCAAAATTCACTCCCTTGCTAGTGCATTGGGTAGATGTCTAAACAAAATGATTCCTTTCAAAAGTTTAGCAAGAAGTTCATATAAATCAGTAATCATTTCAAATTCAAAGATGCAACAGTGTGTGGTTTATTTCCAAATTTTACTCAGTATTGCATTATGAGCCCTGAAATAACATATGTTTAATTAGCTTATAAATCATAGAAACAGTTTCAGGAATTCTAAATCTTTTTTTATGTCATAAAAGCCTATGGGTCTTTTTTCCAAATAATGTTTTTAAATGCACAAACTAAATTATATAGAATTACAATGGAAATCAACTACATTGAAAAATAATTATCAAAATATAAAAGGAAAAAACAGGTTCAGCATTCCCAAGTTGAAAGCCCTTAATCCAATCCCAAAATTGAAACAGATCTCAAATGTTATTAGTTCAAGACTTTACCAGTTTCTTCTTGAAGGAACCACTCATACAGCTCTAATTGTTGAAGCATCTAGCTGATGAAGTAATGGAAGTATTGGAAATTAGAGTCAAGAAGTCCTGAGTTCAAATCCTACCCCATACACTTATTTAGCTGTGTTAAATGGACAAGTCGTTTAACTTCTCTCATTCTCAGTTTCCTCATCTGTAAAAAGGAGATAATAATAATAGCATCTAGCTACCTCCCTAGGTCATGGGATCAAATCAATAAGCATTTATTAAGTACTTACCTCAGGCACTGTGCTAAGTACTAGGGATATAAAGAAAAATAAAACCCACCATGTCCTCAAGGAGCTCCTAACTTAATGGGGGAGACAACAAAAATGACTATGTATATTCAGGATATATACATATAATATATATATATACACACATATATAACACAGAGACACATGTATATGTTGTGATATGTGTGTATATATATATGTATACATATACATATATATATATATACATGATATATGTGAATATATGTGAAATACCAGACTTGATGAATCAAAAATCAGAATTAAGGTTGCCAGAAGAAATATCAACAATCCCAGATATGCTGATGATAGTACTCCGATGGCAGAAAGTAAAGAGGAATTAAGAAGCCTCTTGTTGAGAGTTGATGAGGGTTAAAGAGTAGAGGGTAAAGCTGGCTTGAAGTTTAACATAAAAAAAAAATCCCTAAGATCTTGGCAACTGGTCCCATTACTTCCTGGCAAATAGAGAGAGAAGAAATGGAAGCATTGTCAGATTTTATATCCTTGGGCTCAAAGATCACTGCAGACAGGAACTGCTGTCATGAATTTAAAAACGCTTGCTTTTGGGAGGAAAGCCATGGCAAATCTGGACAGCACAGTGTCCAGAGACGTCACCTTGCCAGCAAAGGTCTGTATAGTCAAAGCTATATTATTCCAGTAGCAACGCATGGCTGTGAGAGTTGGACTATAAGAAATGCTTTCAAATTGTGGTGCTGGAAAAGACTTTTGAGAGTACCTTGGACAGCAAGGAAATTAAATCAGCCAATATTTAAAGAAATTAATTCAAGCTATTCACTGGAAGGTCAAATACTGAAGCTGAAACTTAAATACTTTGGCAACGTAATGAGAAGATGGAACTTATTGGAAAAAATGTGATATTGGGAAAGATTGAAGATAAAAGGAAAAGGGGATGGCAGAAAATGATAAGTATAAATGGTTATCATGGAGGCAACAGACATAAACTTGGACAGACTTTGGGAGGTAGTGGAGGACAGAAACATGTGGTGTTCATGGGATCATGAAGAATCAGAGACGACTGAATGACTGAACGACAATATGAAATATGTACATAAATAATAAAGATACAAAGTAAATTGGAAGCAATCTCAGAGGGAAGACACTAAAATTAAGATATTAGCAGGAAAAGCCTGAGCTAACACATATAAAATGTTCCACTTCTGTGGTTTTATCTTTATCTACCTTAGCTTCCTTTACTTCATTAAAGGAAATAATGTTTTCTGGTATGACTGGCCTTTTGTGATCACTGCTTCCCTTTCTAGGTGCTCATAGGTGAACTCCAGAATTTCTCCAGGAATTAAATTCAAGCTCATTCAAGCTCTGTCGTTTGAAGAGTTCACTTTTTTGAAAATTAAAACTTTTTTTTACCTCTGTAACCAGAATCCTCTGCCATCTCCCATGATTCAAAGAAAAAAATAAAGTTATTTCTAAAACTTCAAAACTGTATCTGGCTTAATTTTTTCTATTTTTTCTCCTTTAGAAAAACCTAATTGTTTTGTGGGGAGAAAGAGGGGAAGAACTAAGTTAATCTTGATTTCATTTGATTTCTTTTTTAAAAAATCATTTCTCCTTTCCCTCCACCTTGTTTAGCAGTATAATTTAGGCAAAGATGAATTAGGCAAAGCAAGCCTGGGGGGGAACAACAAGGGATACTTCATGACATGACTTTTTGTTAATGTACCTGAAAATTCTGCTCTCTGTGGCTTCAAGGTGTTTATTTGGTGCTTTTTGGTGCCTGCTGTTACAGTGAAGGTTCAAAACTTGTGACCAGACAGTAACACACAGGCTTGTTATTCCATTTCTAGGCTCTGGATTCACAGGTCCCCACTGGCATTTGAGGAACCTCACCTGTGCTTTGATTATCATTGAGGATTCCTAGTGAGGAAATGTCCAGGGTGAACTGGCCCTGGTCTGCAAGTTACAGTCTTACAAAATTAGTGACCTGCGCACCAAGAGGTAAAAGGACCTGCCCCCAGTCACCTGCTCAGATCTAGCCCCTTAAAACTTGAATCTAAAGCTGCCACTATCCGTTATACCACACACCTATTGACCTATTCCATTATTATAATGTACTTTCTAATAAGAAATTTTTGATACCAAAAGATAAATCATTTCAATTCAGCACAATTCAGTTCAACTCAATTCAATTCAAAAGATTGTGTGTGTGTGTGTGTGTGTGTGTGTGTGTGTGTGTATTAAGCACTCAAGCAAGACAGCAGCTATTGTAACTGGAATCAAAAAGACTCAAGTTCAAATCCTACCTCAGCCACTTATTAACTCTGTGACACTGAGTAACTCATTTAATCTGTTTGCCTCAGTTTCCTCAACTGTAAAATGGGGCAATATCACCTACCTCCCAAAATTGCCATGAGGATCAGATGTGATATTTGTAAAAATATTTAGCACAGTGCCTGACTCATAGTAGGCTCTACATAAATGCTTATTCCCTTCCTCTAGTCCTTGGAGTTCAGTCATTCAATCATATCCAACTCTTAATTGAACCATGGCACCTCCAGTTGTTAGGAAAGTTCATTAAGCACAGAGTGTGCTCTGAAAGTGGTTGAGATAATGTTTCCCCAAAACATCTGTGCTTCTATCAGTATGGTGCTTCTCTCCACCTACTAAAATGAAACTGTTCCTTTACTCCCTCCTTCTTTCATGTGTTTTCTATGGCTAATAAAAAAAAAAAACTCTTCAGCTGGTGGTCAATGCTCTGGTACTGAGACACTTAGTCAGGCTGGTCCTCAGACCCTCTCAGTTAGTCATGGAGCTCTTGTAGAAAGAAGTAGAAGAAAACACAAAAACTAGGCCATCTTGCAGGTTATCTTTGCCCACAGATGCCCACTCTATACATTGTATGGGGCTCCAATGGTCTTTTCAAGGCATGACCCTGAGAGAGACTAAAAAAAACAGATTGGGGAAAGAAAGACTTTTATCCTAGTTAAGGACCAGGCCTCCGTTGGCACATCTGTTGAAATATTGCTAAAGTAAAGTAAACCAAGGATGCTTAAGTGTACATGTTGCCTTGTATCTATACTTAAAGATCATAACATCTTTCACTTTTACAAGATCCAAAAGTGGGAAGGAACTTATCATTCTCCTCATCTTGGCAAAGGCTGAATACAATGCCTACTGATTTCTATACAATGTAATACCCTCTTGCCAATACAATTCAATTGCCAGAGAGAAGAAAACAATTTTTGAGACAACTGAGAGATCAAAAAAAAAAAAAAAGGAATCAGTCCCAGTTTCTGGAAATTGTATAGGGATAAGATAATATTTGGAAAAAAATTTTTTTCAAATCAGAATGTCATGTGCTTCATTGAATTATGCCTCTGATTCTTACTATATGTATGACCTTGAGCAAGGTATGACTTTCCTAAACTCATTTTTACCATATGTAAAATGGGAATCCAATGGTCAGAGGACTTCTGAAGTGCCTACCAGCTATAGAACTATGCTATTATGACTAAAGGATGAAAAGTCTCATTAAAATCTAAAACCTTCTATCAACCCTATCCTCTTTTCTACTATTAGATGAATCATAAATGAGAGAATTATTGATCACAGAATTAAAACTGATGTCAAAAATATCTGACTTTTCTTTTGGATGAAGATACTGAAGCCTGGGGAAAATTAAGTGACTTGCCCAAAATCACACAGCTGGAAAATAGCACTTGTATTTCAAAGCCAAATTTCTCTACACCAAAAAAAAAAAAAGAAAGAAAAAGAAAAAAGTGCATGCATGTTTTTTAACATGGGACTTCTCTAATGCTTATTATGCACTGAAAAGATAAGATTAGACTAACTTACTAGAAATATAGGTTAAAATAATTGTAAGGGGAGGGGAAGCAACAGTGAGACTTCAGTAGAAGTTGAAGGTGGTAGAGTCAAATGTAAAATAGACGTTCCCCACAAAAGGATGGGAAACCTAACTACCTTAATTGAATATGAAAAGAACAGTCAGACCTTCAACTTGCCTAGAGAGGACAAACTACCTACTCTTCCACATAGGAGTTCCGAAGGAATAGTGGAGATGAAAATGCCTAATCCTCTATAGCTACATGGAGTAGCTTATGGAGGAAACGGACTTTTAAGGGAGGAACAATTTTTCAAAAAACTAAGGATTATGATCCTAGATTGAAGTGCTAGGTAACAAACAGTCCAGGTAAAGAAAGTATGATATTTTTCAGCCCAGTCAAAGACTGAAGGTGGAACTAAAGAGCCTTTAAAGAGTCAGCCCTTTGAAGAGCTAGCACAGCGAGACATAATGAACTTGGTGAAGACAGCCTAAAGAAAGAAAAGATGTTGAGACCTTGTAGTTCCGGAGTCATGAGCTGCCTGACATACTTCAAGTTCTTCTTTTCTCCTGGATGCCAGGTGTATTTGTTGGGGAGAATTACTTTATAACTTAAATTTCTGCTATGCCACTTGAATAAATACCTTCACTAAAGAACTAAGTCTACTGGTTGATTAAAGCAAAGCACACCAATGGGGGCTCATGAGCTAGCTTTTTGGGCATATAGTCACCTATAAGGTTACCCCTAGAACCTATGGAGTAACAGTCACTTCTCTGAGGACCCAATGGTAGAGTAACTTGGATGAATAAACCTCAAGGCAGGCATTGCATTACGTCAAAAGTTCCTTCCAATCCCCTAGAAAAACTGTAATTCTCTAAAGAGAGCCTAATTCTCTTCAGGAGCCTAATCATCTTCTTTCCTTTCCTTCAGTAAGTTTTTTTAATGAGCAAAACATTTCCATCTTTTTGGAGGGAATATGATTTGAATTGGCAGTTAGTGGGAGGTGTAGACAGAGGTGAGATATTAGCATGACTCTCAAATCCCTGAAAGGCCTACCCTTTGCCCATCTGTTCAATATCACTGTTCTCTAAAGCAGGCTCTGCTGCCTGTGGTTTCTCTGGGTTTGGGAGTGAAACATAGTGTGGTATTGCCGAACCAAGGCTGATGTAATCATGGTGGTCAGAAACATTTCTGTTACAGCTATATTACATCGAAGTCTATAATTAGGGTTGACGGTTCTTCCTCAGAAGAACTTCCAAAAGATGGCCTGTGACGGTAATTGCACCATTTTATCTCAAGATGTGAATCTAAAGGCTGATCTCCCAGGCTTATGAAATTACAACAAACATGTTATTTTCTCCATTTGCACAAAAAAAAATATAAGATGGTCCCTGTAAAGATATATATAGTCTTCACTTACTAAAATGTGTGTTCCCCCATCAGCTAAAAAAAAAATCTAACTCTAATCACTACAAGCATGGAGTACACCTTTAAAACAATTTGTTTTGTAGCATAGCTATTTGAGTGCACATTATAATTGAAAAAGAATTTCTTTGAGGCAAAATTGTCTTTTTCTTCCCCAGCCACACACATCTGTTTATGTAGAGCATTGCTGGAATTACAGCCACCACTTCCAAGCTACATCATCAGTTTTTCCACATTGTGCAGAATGACCTAATTTGTTAAGCCTAAGTGGGATCCTATCCTCCTCTGTAGAGTAATTTTCTCTTTTTTTTCCCCTCCCCCATAATAGCACCTTGAAGGGTCATAGAATTGCTGAACGTTAGAGCTGGAAAGGTCTTAGTACATGGCTATCAAGACATACATATAAAACAGTTTTGTTTTGTTTTTGTTTTCAAAGTGTCAGGGACTTTGGAACATAGAAAATAGAATGTTAGAGCTAGAAGGGACCTAAACACCATTGAACATGAAATTTCAACATTACAAAGGCTCTTCAAGATGATCTACTATAATCAACATGAGGAAAATGTTTTCATACCATCTTTGAGGCCCTGTAGACTACAGCTGGGATTCAGTTCAATTCAATTCAATAAACATTTATTAAGCACTTACTGTGTTCTAGATAGGCACTGTGCTAAGTGCTGGGGATACAAATAAGAAAAAGAAAGTTGGTCCTTGCCCGCAAGTAGCTTACAATCTAATGGGGAAAGACAACACACGAAAGGAAGCCATAAAACTGAAGGAAGAGGTGCGGTAGCTTCTCTGTGCAAGGGCATCATATACCATGGAGTCCAAACCAAGTAGAGCTGCTGATAAAAAGTGAAGCAGCTG
Organism: Bettongia penicillata ogilbyi; assembly: GCA_023548195.1. NCBI lineage: Eukaryota > Metazoa > Chordata > Mammalia > Diprotodontia > Potoroidae > Bettongia > Bettongia penicillata. The sequence goes on from JAJHZJ010000197.1 coordinate 8,853,274, forward strand.
GAAAAGTTTAGATCCCAGACCTCTAGAAAGGAAAGTTTTTTAAAAAGTTGAGTGCTCCACCCTCCAGCTCACCAATCAGAGGAGAAAGAATGCTGAAGGAGTTGAGAAAGTTCAGAGTATCCAAAGCTGAGACCTCCCTCACTCAAATCAAAGTCAACTACAAGTCATGTCACCATCTTGATGTCATGGTCCTCTTTGAGAACTAAGGACAAACACAACAACACAACTCAGCATGATGAGATTTCAAGTGGTCAGTTTATCCTGGGTGGAGCGTCAGTTTGTAGCATCCAAACCAAGCTGAGCATCTAATGAAAAGTGAAGGATTAGCGATTACATTGCAACCTGCTTAATTGACATTTCTAACTTGATCTCCCATACCCAAAAGTCAGCTCATTATATTTTCACCCAAACCTATCCCTCTTACAAATTTCCCTAATATTGTTAATTGAAGGTACCACCATCCTTCTAAATCACCCTAATTCATATCAACACTCCCATCCATAATACGTCGTGATACATAGGATGAATGAGAGGTTCCCTTCTCTCCATTTACATAGCCACCACTCTAGTTCAAGCCCTCATCACTTCTTACCTGGACTATTGAATTAGCCTACCTGGCAGTGTGGTAGGTAAAGTACCCTGCCTGGAGTCAAATCTGGAATTCAAATCTGGCTTGAGACACTTACTAGCTGTGTGACCCTAGGCAAGTCACTTAACCCTGTTTGCCTCAGTTCTTCATCCTTAAAATGAACTGGAGAAAGAAATGCCTACTACTCCAGCCAAGAAAATCCAAAATGGGGTCACAAAGAGTCAAACACTACTGAAAGGACTGAACAGCAACATCACCTGCCTTCTCACTCCCCTCTCCAGTCCATCTTCCATGAAGCCACCAAAGTAACTTTCCTAAAGTCTCACCCTACTCCATACCTGCTCAACAAATTTCAGAAGCTTCTTATGAGGCAGCTAGGTGGCATGGTGGATAGAGCACTGGGTTTCACTGGATCTCAGGAAGACCTGATTTTAAATCCAACCTCAGACACTTACTACCTCTGTGACCCTAGGTAAGTCAGTTTACCTCTGCCTGCCTCAGTTTCCTTAATCATAAAATGGGCATATTACTAACACCTACTTTCTAGAGTTGTTAGGAAGACCAAGTGAGATAATCAATGTAAAGTGCTTACCATAGAACCTGGCACACAGTAGGTGCTTAATAAATGCTTGTTCCCTTCCCCTCTCCTTTTACCTCATGACCAAAATCAAACTCCTCTCTCTGGTATTTAAAGCTCTTTACAACCTGGTTCCTTCCTGCTTTTACAATGTTTTACTCATTATTTCTCTTTATGTCCTCTATGGTCTATCTAAATTGACCTACCTGTCAGTTTAGATATGCCTCTCATCTCCATATCTTTTTACTGATTTTCTTTCAGGCATGGAACACTCCATACCTCTGACCCTTGGAATGCCTGGTTTCCTTTAAAACTCAGCTTCTACATAAGCCTTTCCTTGTACTCAACTGCTAGTGCCTTCTCTCTCAAAACTACCGTTTATTCATTTGGTATACATATTATGTTTATTCTTTTATGTGTATCTGTTGTCCTTATTAGAATGTAAGTCCCTTGAGGGCAGGGACAATCTCTCTGAATCCTGATTACTTAGCAGAGTGTTTGGCACACAGTAGGTACTTAATAAGTGCTTATTGAATAGTTCATAGTAAAATGGTATGGATGATGTCTTTTGATTCATGGGTAAATGGGATTTAAGTGAGGCAGAGTTGCACATCAGCCTCACTCTTTCTTCCAGAGTCATCATAGTCCAGTGGCAGGACAGAATCAAGATGACTGGCAATGTCTCAGAATGCAGTGGGTGACCTCGGTGTCTTTGGTGTCTAACCAAGCTCTAAACACTCCACATAGCCTGCTTCAGCTGCCTTCATGGCCATTGGAACAAATTGTTCTCATCTGCCCATTCCACCAGGGGAAGTCTTCACATGCTTGGGGTAGACACCCTCCTAACTCATCAATGGGTTTGGTTACCGTCAACCTGGTTTGACCCATCTGCCAAAATGGTTTACTGGGGTGTGGCTGCTGCACATGCTGCAGCTTCTAGGAACCACAGGTAAGAGTTAGGTGGAACAGGTGAATACCAAAGGTGGAAAGCAGCCCTGAAAAGGGCTCAACAGCCATCACACCAAAGGTATTAGTGCTGCTTGAACACACCCTACACTCATCTATAGATAAGGTTATATGGCAAGAGGAAGTTATCCCCCAGGAGTTCAAGGATGCCTCCTTTGTCCATCTCTAGAAAGGTAAAAGGAATAGATTATCCTGCAACAATCACAGGGGGTGGTCTCTCAGTCATTGCACCACACTGAGTAGTTGATTGGTCAGTGGGGGAGGGGGCAAACAGATGCTTAAATGAAACCAAGCATATCTTTTCATTGAATTCAACTGGTTATTTTCAAAATAATTGTGACTTTGATGGAATTGAGCCTTCTTTCCCCCTTCAAAAAAGGCTTCCCATTAAAAAGAGACAACTGGTGAGCATCCTTTACTCTAAGGTCTTCTTCGCTTGCTACCTTGTCTAAAGAGGACAAGATTGGGGGAGTCCACTAAGGGGATAAGAAACTATGATATATATTTCTTGGTGTTATGCAGTTCCAGTAGAGCAATTTGGAATTTTGGAATAATCATCTTGTCAAAGACATAATGCATAATAAACACCTTGAAACATTAAAAAGCCACCAATATAAAACTGGAAAGACTCAACACATTTAAACAAAAAAAATCAATTGCAATAGTACGAGATAAGATGAGGCATAGTTAGGCAACAGCCCATGTGAAAATGCCTTGGAAAATCTCCTACCAAGGCAAGCAGAGGACTTGTATAAATATAATCTTGTATGTTTCAATAGAAATAAAGAAAAACCCACAAATAATTAGAGATAAAATTAATTAGTAATTAAAACATGGCCCAAAGCCAAAGTCCCGGATTTACATGTATTGGATTTAATCTTCTGCTTGTGTTCTTTAAACTCCCAAGAATACAGTTTCTTCAACTTTTAAAAGAGGGGTTTAGATTAGAAAACCCTGAGGGCCCATCCCACTCTATAGCCATCACTCTATGACCTTAGAGACCATAAGATCTACTTCTGCGCTCTTGAACTAGATTTGATGAGATCGGGAAACTATATGTTGAGGTCAAGGAACCATAAATGTTGAGATTTGGGGGGCTTGGGACCCCAAAATACCAACACGCTGGGTCTTGTCAAATGAATTCAAGTCTTCTTTCAGCCAAAGTATAACAAAGTTTATTAAAGATTTACCATATTGGGTTGACTCTTAAGCCTAACCATTTGTGATGCTTGTATTGACAAGCAGACCAGATGGAATCTCAGATAGAATTAGAGCTGGATTGAATCTGAGCCCCTTCATGGAGGCAAAATGGAATTTATATACAGAAAGACTGTGAGAGGAATCTGGGGGTGGTCTAGTAGTCTGCGAGAAGGAGTCAAAGGAAGATCTTGAAGGGACTGGGGTAACTAATGATGTGATCAAGGGTAGGAAACAACTGGAGTACATGGGGAGGCATCAGATAATGGAGGGCGAGGCTAGGTTAAGAGTAACAGATTTGGGTATGAAAAGCTAGATTAAGTGGGAAGATTCAAGGAGAGTACAAGGAGGTTCCCAAAGTCCGTACCCCATCAGAATCATATTTCATTTCTTACCCAATGCAGCTGTCTGAAAGTAAAAGCAAAACAATAGTAGCCCATGTATTCTGCAGGTTTAATGCTAATAAGTGAATTAACTTGATCAAATTGTTAAAGGATAGGAAAATTGATTTGAAAGAATACAAAGTCAAAATATTGATGTTTTTTAAATAAGGAGGACTTAGTAATACCAGAACTCAAACAATGTTATAAAGGAGTAATTGCCAAAGCATATGGCCCTGGTTTAAAAAAAAATAGTATATTAGTGGAATATATCAGGTAAGACCTAGAAGCAAATGTATTATTGCAATTTGATGTTATATATAACCAAGAAAATAAACTACATGGAAGAGATTTTTCATTCCATGAGTATTACTGGGGGAAAGGAAAACATTCAGAGAGAAAAATAGATTTAGACCAATATCTTACACCATATACCAAAATAAATTTGAAATAGGTAAATTATCTAAATTTTTTTTAAATTACACTACAAAAATTAGAAGATTCTATCTTTCATAAAAGGAAGAATCCACAACTAAACATGGGATCTAAGAGATTGAGATAAAAGAAATCACCTATATAAAAACAAGCTTGTGCAAATCAATGGAGCAAGAATCATAAGAAAATATATAATTTGGAGGGTAACTCTGGCATCTAAAAGTTCACAATGATTTAAATATGTAAAATTACTTTATGTATTAAAATTATATATTACATAAATTGCATACTAAACTCCAAAACAGACAAGTAGTTAAAGGATATAAATGATTTTCAACAGAATGTAAATGATCTTAAAAATTGCTCAAAATCACTAATCAAAAAGAGAAGTAAAGTAAATTAGGGAAAAATTATTAAAGGAGCTATGAGAAGATAGAAATACTAGTTTTCTGTGGATGAATTGTTAAATTGACCCAATAATTAACAATTGAGAATTACACAAAAAAGTGAGTAAATTGTTCATGATTTTTTTTCAACACTATGGTTATACTTCAAGAATATTTTTAAGTATAACACCCACATGTACAATAAAATTCCTAGCAGCATTATTTGTGATAGCAGAATGTCTGCTCAGCAATTAGGAAAAGATTAAACTATGGCATATGGATGTAATAGAATAATCTTCTGTACCATGAGGAAGGATAAGTCTGAGATAAAAATGATGAAGTCAGAGAAACATTAGGAAACTTGAATAAAGTGATATAGGTTGGAAAAAGTGGAACTAACTGAACAACATGCTCAATGACTCCAGCAAAGCACAAAGGCAACACTGGACGGCAACAAAACTTGGATCAAGCACCCATTGCCATTGTCATGATCACACTGTTCAAGGGAAAACACATCTTCCCTTTACTCTAATAATTGGTAAACTACAAAAGTGAAAAGTGCCAGGTACTATCAATTGCAGTCATACTATTAGGAAGGGTTTTCTTAAATGCTTGGGGGGAATATACTTTACACCTGGTTGGATTTATTTTGGTAGTGTATATTGTATGGAGAAAAAATTTCCTTCAAATTATTTTTCTAAGAAAAAGAAATATACATGGGAATTTGGTAGACTATACTCTCCATATAATAAAATAGTCAAAAAATCAAATTAGATATATTAAGCTCTATTAAGAGAGTCATAACATCCATAATGAGAAAGGTCAAAGTCTGTGCCCTGGAGAGACTACATCTTGAGTACTGGGTTTAATTCTGGGCACTACATTTTAAGAAAGATGTTAACAAACTGGAGAGTAACAAAAGGGAGAGATTAGAAGAGTAGGGACTCTAATCCATGCCATACAAGGATGAGTTCAAAGAATTACTTATTTATCTTGGAGAAAAGTTAGTTTATAAAGGTTTGGAAGTGGTTTTCAAGTATTTAACCAGCTATCATAGAGGAAAAGGATTAGATTGTTTTGCTGGTCCTAAGAGTTCAGGACTATGATGACTAGTTACAGAAATTCCTGGTCCAGTGCTTTTCCCACTATACCAGAGTGCAAATTCATACAAGACGTATTTGTACTAGAAAGCCAAATAAGAAATCTATAGTTTAAAAAAGCCCATTAACTGTAAGATTAATAATTAATAGACACTTATCGAGCACTTACTATTTGTAAGGCCCTGAAATCAAACAATAAGCATTTAATAAGCACCTACTACATACAAGGTACTGGAGATAAAAAGATAAAAATCAAACAGTGCCTAGCCTTGAGTCACTTATAATCTATCAGACTGAATATCAATGTGAAGACATAAAAGTGTATATAAAATGTAGGGAGAGGAAGTGTACCAGTGATTCCATTGGTACAGGGAGCTGCCTACATGAGGGAGACTCTAATGCAGATCAACGTCTTCTCTGTAACTGACAGTCTTAAAGTATTGCCTAAAGAACTAAAATTTCACTGGGGGAGGGGAGACAGGGCATCTCCACTTGTCCTGATCTATATCTTGCCACTGGGCCCAGATGACTCCAAAGGAAAAAGTGAGGCTGGTGACTTTGCATAGCCCTGCCTCACTTAAATCCAATTCACTTGCAAGTCATGACATCACCTCCCTGATGTCATGGTCTTCAACAACTTGTAGTAACAGCTGCCCCACTGGGATCCCAACTGACCAGTTCATTAGACATTGTAGCTCCCTCCCTTCCTTTCTTTCTTTCCTTCCTTCCTTCCTTCCTTTCTGCTCTCCTTTCTTCCTTCTTTCCCTCTTTCTTTCCTTCCTTCTTTCCCTCCCTCCCTCCATCCCTCTCTCCCTTTTCCTGTCCTTTCTCTTTCTCTTTCCTCTCCCTTTGTCCTCATAGACTATCAAGCCTTTACCTACTTTGCCCAAAAGAACATAAATTTTGAACACTGAAACCTTGCAAGATATCTTGGGAGTTTACAGGCTAGATTTCTTTCTTAAGGATAGTCAACAACAACCACAGAACTTCACTGGCTGTCCATGAACACATGGACAAAATGTCTCAGGGGAAGGACTTGATCCCAGTTCTTCCTGCTGCCAGCTGTCTATTCATTCTATGAAGCTGTCTCTACATACAAAATATATGCATTGTATATACAAGGTAATTTCAGTGGGCAGAAACTAGCAGCTTGGGAAAGCAGGTAAAATATTTATTTATTGCCTTGTAATTTACAAAATACTTTCCTTACAACCTATAAAGTATATATTATAAATATCATTATCCCTGTTTTATAGGTAAAGAAGCTAAGGCTCAGAGAGGTGATGCCCATAGTCCCTTAATTATAGTGTAGGAGCTTGCATGTGAACCTAGAAAGCTACATGGTATAGTAGATAAGATTCTGGGCCTGGAATCAGGAAGACCTAAGTTCAAATCCAGCTTCAGACACTTACTACCTGGGTAACCCTGGACTAGTCAATTAACCTCTCTTTATCTCAATTTCCTCATATGTAAAATAGGGGGATAATAATAGCACGTGCTTCCCAGGGTTGTTGTGAGAATCAAATGGCATAATTATTATTATATAATATTGCTATTATTATATAATTATTATTACTGTCAACCTTCCTATTAGATCACACTGCACCACCCTATAGAAGGCACATGGTGGAGAGGGAAGGAAAAGATCACTACAACAAAATGTAAATTCCTTCACGAGAAGTTCCTACTCAAGTTGAGATCATATTCATAGGTGCAAAGTTCAGTATCAAGGCAAGTGTTCAATGACACCAGAAATAGCAATAAAAGAGCTGTCACAAGATTCACCAACAGTAATTAATGCAAGAATAGGCACTGGAACTGGGGTTTTATTTGCAAAGGGGAATTCCAGATGAAAAAAAATCCCTTGACCACTCCAGGTCACCACCTTCTCGGCAGTATCTCTTTGCATAGAGCTACCTAGAGCATTTAAGTGACAGCTCCAAGTCACACAATCAGTATATATCAAAAATAGGGCTTGAACTGAGGTCTTCCTGGCTTCAAGGGCAACTCTCTATCCTGTAAGTCACACTGCCTCCCAAAGTACTGTACAACCGTCATCACATCTGATACTCTTAAGAACCCTGTGAGGTAGCTAGTGTAAATATTTTTGTTCCCATTTAATAGAAAATGAAATGGAAACTCAGGTAGTGGCATTAATTCACCCAAACTTACAAGGTGAACAAGCAGCAGAGATAAGTTGTGAAACAAATGCAATTCATTTTCCACTACACCACTTTCTTCTATGACAAATGAGTGGTGTAGACATTTAATATTCCTGCTGCTAAAGCAAGTACTGGACTCAGTGACCAAGGATGCTGTGTCTCCTGGAAGAAGTCAAGAAGAGTCTAAGAAAATGAAAAATAGGTAGAAGAAGAGGTTTATGATGAAAAAAGCTCCATTAGTGATTAGAAAGGGGTTCAAAAAGGCACAATGGAAGGGGTTGGCAAAGGGCTTGGATGTGGGGAAGGAAAGGTCTGAGGTGGATGAGAAGGAAAGAATAGGCAGATAAAAAGGGAATGGTAGCATCAGCCTATTCACTTTTCAAACATCAGCAATCCAGTCAAATTCGAGGGCAAAAGAATATCTGGGAATTACGTGCCCAGAGCCCTGACTTAACTCTAGTTTGGTGCCCTTTCTTTGGCCCCTCCAAGTAAACCCTCCCTTGGCTCCTGCTTAGGCTTGGTTTCTGAGGCCTTGACACTGTTCCTCAAAAAGCATTCAGAGGAAGGCGGCTGAAATAATGGAGGACGTTAAATTCATAACAAGTAAGGATCATTTGAAGGAAGTGGAGGTCGGGAGGAGAGAAGCCTGGTAGGAGATGGGGAGACATAACAACTATTGTCAAGCATCTGAAGGGATGTCACAAGGAAGAGGGTTAGACTTAATCCTTTTGGCCACAGAAGGTCAAACTAGGAACAAGAGAGAAAAGTTGTAAAGAGGCAGATTTAGGTTCAATAATAGGAAAAACTTGCTGACAGTCCAAGCTGCTCCAATTAGGTTTCCTGGGTGGGTTTCTCTAAGAGGTGGTGGGATCCCCCTCCTCAGAGGTCTTCTAACAAAGGATGGATGGCCAGGTAGGGATTCATTTTAGGGAGAAGTTAGATCATATGAACTCTGAGGTGCCTTCTAGCTCTAAATTTTGTGATTTTGTGATTCTGAAGGTTTGCTGACAGAAGCTTATGGGATCTTCTTTTAAATGATTTACACAAAACCAAAGTATTATTTTTTCTCATATAGTTTGATGAAATAGTACAGAACAGGCTGCGTCTTCATATGTAGTTGTCAGAGCAAGATCTCCCACCCAGAACCAGAGAGGAAACATGGCTCGAGTGCCATCTTTCAATAAGGACTCAATGTTGGCCAAGAGAAAAATAGATGCTGGAGTCAAGGATTTGGTGATGGAGGTGTCCATGGTAATAGGCGAGCAAGTGGTTGTTTTTGTCAGGTGGATTCAGTGACATGGGCTAAAGGGAGCTTTGCCCAAGGTCACAGATTGATTAAGTGACAATTGTAATTTGAACCCAGATCTCCTAATCCCAAAGCCGAGATTATTTCCAATAAAGTGCTTTCTAATTGACAGAATACATTGGGTGAGCAATCCTTCTCCTCTTCCTCCTCCTCATAATTTCAATAGGTGTTTAATCTACTTTTACTCTTGACAAATATATACAGCCATCTCTGTGACTATATTCTTCTAAGCTAAGCACAGGATGTCAAAGAGGTAAATATACCCATAGCCCAGGTCACCAATCTGTTTCCTTTAAAGTCAATGTAGTTTTTATTATAGCTATGTGAAGGGAGAAAACTCCATCCTACTAAATTGAGTCTGTAAATGCAAAACATTTAAAAAAAATAAAGTATTGGTATTTGATATTCCTATATTTCAATATTCCTTTGATATTACAATATGAAACTTAAACTGCTGGGGTTTTATGCATTTTTCTTTTTGCCTTTGATTTGTTCCGACTTTGAACATGCTTTGAATATGTTCTTTAATCACTGGACTCTTGTGGGGGAGGGCCAGTGTGCGACACTTGCAACTTATTTCAGAGAGGACCTTATTGCAATGTGGCAGTTTCCAGAGAAGAGGTCTGGCTATGCCATCTGGGCTCCTCACTCAGGAAAATAAGGCCCATCTGCACATGCAAATCCCTGGGATGCTAGGGATCCGACCCCCTGCTAGAGAAGATTTCCAGCATTACAGGTCTGAGAGGGTACTCCCTAGGCTAACATCAGGGGAGATGTTTGACGTCCTAGATCCCATTTCAAAGGCAGAAGAAAAACAAAGACAACGGGAGGAGAATTATCAACCAGCTTTAGTTTTCCTGATGTCTGGTTTATGACTGAAAATAATCATAACCTGTGTAAACAGAGGCTTCCCTCACAATATGGTAGGTAGTACAAATATGCCCATTTAATAAAGGGCATCAGAGAAACCTGAATTTGGAGCTGAAGGGGTTCTCAGAGGCCGCCTTGTGCAATCTTCTCATTTTACACATGAACGAACTGAGACCCAGAGATATCAGGTAACCAGCCCAAGATCACACATTTTATTCATGAGGACAACTAAGGGTTAGGGTTAGGCTTTTCTCACTCCAAATCCAATGATCTGAGGCTCAGAGGGTTACGTGACTTGTCCACTGAGCCCACAGCCAATTACTTGACACTATATCTTTTGATTCCAGGACTCTTTTACTTTCCATTATAGCCTTTGTGGTCAGCAATTGTGAACTTTTGTTAAAGTGCTTTCTGAGAGAGGAAGAAGCAGCACAAGAACAGGGAAAAGAATTCTCACTTTCCCCAAAGCTCTTCCCCCACATGACAGAGGAAAGAGCAAACCTGAAACCCAATACCCAAGTATTGAGCGGAGGCCTTAAGTAGTTTGAGTTGCTGTTCACCTTCTCCATAATTTTCAGGTCAGTATAAATTACTTACCTTGGTCACCTACTCCACAGATGCTAAATAGCCATAGAAAAAGCTCATCACATAAGACATTATCCTAGGCCTCCAGCACTTGGTGGAATGGAGACAGCACTGTCTGAGGAATCAGGAGGCCTGGGTTCAAATCCCTTTTGCCACTAAACATGATGTTGGGCAAATCATTTCCTCTCTGTGTTTCTCAATTTTCTAACCTGTAATAAAAGACTGTTGGACTAAGTAGACTTTAAAATGCTGACATGAATATACCCATTGTGAGGCAATTTTTCCTACTTACAGATTATTGAGATCAGTAGTGGGTGGTCAGACTTCCTTTTTCATGTCCTCTGACTTAGCTTTGGAGGTCACAGGGTCCAGTCATGAGCCAATACAAAACATACAGGGGAACAAAAATGCCACACATGCTCTTTAATGGTCTTCTCTGAGGTATAGCACATGGAGCCATATATAATAATATTGAAGGTTCCAAGACACGTAATGATACAGCCACATGAGGAAAATATTACTATTGAAATGTTGGGATTAGATATCAATGCACTGGTTGGGGGGGTCAATGAAAGCACAGAGCCATTTCCCAAATGGCATCCAGCCCATTCTTCTCCTCCTCCTCCTCCTCCGGGCCCAGCTCATTGTTCACCCATAGACCCTGACCAAATACACACACTGCCCAATTTACTTGGTTGTCTCAACAAACAAATGGCAGAATCTGGACAATGCATTTGGATTTAATTGAAGAGGACCTCTAGTGATCCTGGGATGATTTCGATTAGCACCGTATTATCTTAAAAATAAGAGCCTTTAGAAGGACCTTATCACCTCAAGCAAGTCTTCTTCCATTTGGACAACAAATACAGAAAACTCTAATTTACCAGGGAGAGAACTTAAATCTTAAATATCTGAGATGAAATGTTCAAACCAGAAAGGGAAGGGTCACTTCAATGTTTCTTTTCCCCAGAAAGGCATCTCTGTGTCTTTCACTTCGTTTCTCCACTTTAGTTTTTGCAATTGTTTTCCCAAACTCAAATAGTTCCATTTTGGAGCTTCCAGTCTCCATTTAGAAGTAACTGAATAAATTCAGTAAATTCCTAGATCAGCCTGCACTTCCAGGACAGTTCTATCCATGACATCTACACTCCATTCAAGCCATCATCACCACTCCCTTCCCCTGAATGGGGTTCTGTCTTTAGAACCACCCTGAACTCTGATAGGCCAGCTTAATGAACATTAAACTACCCACCCCCTCTGCCTTCAAGTTCTCGTTTATGTGTTGTCTTCTATTAAACCCCTTAAGAGGTTTTATTTGTACCCTCAGCGCTTAATACAGTCCTGCTTGGAACATAAGTGCTTAATAAGTGCTTTATCTATCCATCCATCCATCATCACAGACTTATCCTCTTCAGTGTTTTTCCATAGGGGGTACTGTTGGATGTTCAGGAGACCTGAATTTGAGTCATAGCTGCTACTTACTAAGTGCAGCTAGCTGGAACAATGGAAAGAATTCCAGCCCTGCCATCAGGAAGACTCATGTTCCTGATTTCATATCTGGACTCAGACACTTACTAGCTGTGTGACTCTAGACAAGGCATTTAACCCTGTTTTCCTCTGTTTCCTCATCTGGAAAAGTAGCTGAAGAATGAAATGGCAAAGTACTCCAGCCAAGGAAACTCTAAACAGGGTCGTGAAGAGTTGGACGTGACTGAAAAATTACTGAGCTGCTGTTTACTCCTGTTGTGACTTTAAACAACTGTTTCTACATTTTTCTTCTGTTTCCCTCCTGAAAAATAAGGCGAAAGGCTACACATATGATTTAATTGATAGAGGGAGGTCCCAGATGTGGAAACTTCTTCTACCAATGTAGGTCAGAATCTTCTCTACAATTTTTAATCTTGGGAATCTGTGGCATCGAGCCCACATGTGGCCTTCAATGTCCTTGGGTGCAGCCTTCTGAATGAGTCCAAGTTTTACAGAACAATCTTTTTATTAAGGGTATTTGTTCTGTGAAGTTTGGATTTAGTCAAAGAGTCACACTTGAGGACCTAGAGGGCCACATGTGGCCTTGAGGTCACAGGTTCCCCACCCCTCTCTTAGAAAGTAGCCATGAGCTCTGTGAGTTTGAGTGACTTGCCCAGTGCCATGTCAATATTACAAAGTGACCCTGGACAAATCACTTGAGTATTAAATGGTATAATAATTCTTAATACTAAGTACATCATAGGGAAGTTATAAGAAAACCATTTTGTCAACTATGATTTATCTGTTCTTTTAAAATGGCGCTGCTTTCATTCAAGTACTACATTAAGATCTTTGCTGATGAATCACCATGGTACACAGGTAACCCTGTGTTCTAAGGCTTTGCCAGTGGAATAAAAGCTTTCATAGGTTCTACCGAGCCAGAAAGGTTTCCATTCTAGATTCAGCAATATAATGCATATGTCTGTCTCTCAAGGACCACTAGAGAGTGGCCATCAATCAAATGAGACACATAATTTTTAGCCATAACCACATGGGAAAATCTAGTGCATGAACTGGGGAGATGATCTACATCTAGAAAATTCTAGATCCCTGAAGCGTTGAAATGTTTCCATTCATCCAAGAATTGTGGAAACATAGTATTTAGAACTGGAAGAAATATTAGATATTATCCAGTCCAATCCCTTCATTTTACAGGTGAGAAAACTGAGTCTCAGATATGGAATATTTAGTAAATTATTTAGCAATGGAACTGGAAAACAACCCATGTTCTGACTCCACTCCAGTTGTGATTTCTCTCTCTCTTTCTCTCTCTTTTTCTCTGTCTCTGTCTCTGTCTCTCTGTCTCAGTCTCTCTATTTTTCTGTGTGTGTATCTATGTGTCTCCCTCCTTCTCTTTATCCACCTATGATTTTATCAGTGTAGACAAATCCTTCTAGGAAGCTGTGGAAATGCCTTCTATTGATCCAGATCAGCAAATTGTCATCTTAAAGAGTAGTCTGAAGACACTGAGAGGCTAAGTGACCTTATATATGTCAGAGTCAAGCTTTGAACCCATGTCTTCTTGACTCCAAGGCTGACCCCTCTGAAACACCACCAATCTGCACATTTTAATTTTTTTCCTAGGCACTATAGAGAGAAAATTTTAGGAAAAGAACTAGAAATAAGGGAGGGAGGGAGAAAAGAGGATGCTAAAGATCAGAAAGTCTAACTTTCCAAGATTCTCAACTATAAGAAGTGCAAATATAGGTATATCAGGTCACCATCCTATTACCATACACCATGTACAGCAAGGAAAGGGGATATATGGGCAGAGGAGGAGGGACAAATGGAAACAGTGCCTGGGATATAATAAGAGCTTAATAGATGTTTGACTGCCTAAAGAAGATTCATTGTCAGAGATTGAAGGGTTGGTACTATTAAGCCATGGCCCAAAACCAAAGTTCTGGATTTACATGGATTGGATTCAGTCTTTTGTTTGTGTCCTTGAAACTCCCAAGACTACCATTTCTTCATCTTTCAAATGAAGGGGTTAGACTAGATAACACTAAGGGTCCATTCCACTCTATAGCCTTCATTCTATGACCCTATCTGGAACTGGAAAACAACCTTAAGAGTCTATAAGATCTAGGTCTATGTTCTTGAACTAAAATCAAAGTTCATTCCTTACCCAGTGTGGGAATATACCTGACTGATGAACATAGAGATTTTATTTGGTCACCTTTAATGACAAGCGAACTCATTCCAGTTTTTGAACAGCTCTAATGATCACAAGGTCTTTCTATATATTTGAGTCAAAATCTTCCTTCTTGTAAATTCTGCTCATTGGTCCTACACATCAAATCCCTCTTCTCCTTGAGAGCCCTTTAAATATCTTAACATCACATCCTACCCAAATTTTCTCTTTTCCAGGTAAATCACATTCAATTACTTCAGTGATTCCTCCAAACTGAGAATATTTTTAAAATAGAGGACTGCCTACAAAAAGATAAAAAGCTCAAATTAACAGAACATGAAATAAATATCTTAACCAAACCAACTGAATAAGCCATAAAGGACCCAAGGGAAGAAAAACTTGGGTCCAGATAAATTTATAAGTGAATTCAATCAAATATTTAAAGAATAACTAATACTCATGCTACACAGATTATTCTATACTTTCTACAAAGAAAATACTAGCAAACTACGTCAGGAGATAACTGTAGCCTTAATACCTAAACCAGGGATGGACGAAGCAAATAAAGAGAACTATGGATCAGTATCACTAAAGAATATTGATACAAGAATTTTAAATAAATCCTAGTAAAAAGACTACAGCAACAAATCCAAAAAAGTATTAATTATGACCAAGTTGGATTTATATCAGAAATGCAAGCATGGTTCAATATTGGGAAAACAATGAAAATAATTAATCATCTGACATTATTATCTAAATTATCTTATTTAGTCAATGCCATACCAATCAAAGTACCAAAGGATTATTTTATAGAAATAGAAAAAATAATAAAATGTATCTAGAGGAACAAAAGATCAAGAATTACAAAGGAAATAATGAGACAAGTGGGGAAAAAAGAAACCCAGCAGTATTAGCTCTCAAACTAGTGTACAAAGCTGTAATCATTAAAATATTTTAGTATTGGTTAACAAAATAGAAAGGTGAATGAGTGGATTAGGTTAAATATACAACATACTGAAGCAAACAATCCTAGTAACCTAGTATTCAATAAGCCCAAATATTGAAGAAAGGACTCATTTGACAAAAACAACTTGAGAAATTTGATAGAAATCTAGCAGAAATTAAATTTGGTCTAATACTTCACATCCATATCCCAAAATAAGATCTAAATGAATACATGACCTAGATATAAAAGGTGACATCACAAACAAAAGAGAGGATCCAGGAACAAATTATCCTTCAGGTAGGGAAATTCTCTGTGACCAAACAAGGGATCAAATGACAAAGGTAAAGACTGATAGAAATGGATTGTTCATGGCATTATGGATTGGTCCAACCATTTTGGAAAGTAATTTGAAGAATTTTCCCAAAAGTTATTAAACTGTGTATGTCATTTGACACAATTATACAACTATTAGGCTTACAATACCAAAGAGTAACAGGTTCTTTGCACACAAAAATATTTACAGCAGCTCTCTTTTGTAATGGCAAAGAACGAGAAATTAAAGAACTCTTCAACTGGGATGCTTGACTGTAACAGAATACTGTTGTATCTGATGATAACAGAATACTAACAATCATGTTATAAGAAAGAGATGATTTTAAAGAACTGATTTAATGAAGTGAGCATGACCAGGAAAGCAACTTATGATATTGACATAATAAAAACAAGCAATTCTGGAAGACGTAAGAGCTCTGATCAATGAAAAGATCAACCACAGTTCTAGAGGACTAATGCTAATGAATGTGAACATCACTCTTAAGGACTAATGTGTGGAATGAAACACACATACTTGGACATGGGCAATATAAATATCTACTTTGCTTGACTATGCTTCCTTATTACAGGAGTTTAGTTTCTCTTTTGAGGAGCTATAGAATCAGGGGGAGAAAATAAATAATTAATAGTTGAAAAACTAACATTGAATTTTAAAATATTAAGTGAGGTAATGTACAGGAGGTATGTTCTTATGCACAGAAACATAGGTACTCATCAGTGTCTTGAAGAATGTATTTCAGAGTTCAAATGAAAGACTAATAATTCTCTATCTCCTTTCTCCCCCTGGGCTCCTTCATGGGAGCTCCTAGCTTTTTTCCCCGTGTCCTATTTAATTTTCCTTAATTGTTTACTTTGTCTTTAGGAACTATTATCCATAGTCTTTTGCTACTCTAAGTATATTTATTATGATAGCAAATAGAAGGAAGAAATTGATGGGGAACTTCCCCCAAGAGAAGAGAAAGTGATAGATTTAGCACTAAGGTGTTTTGTCAGAGACAAACACATAGACAGACAGACTGGTAGACACACAAAGACAGAGAGGCACAGAAAAAGAGATCGTGTGAGAGAGAAAGAGATAGAGAGGCAAAGACAGAGGCAGAATTATAAATCCTTTTGTTACAACTTCCTAGAGCAGATTCTGATGTTTGAATGAAAGTTTATTTGGTTAGAAAAATACAGTTGGATAAAGATTTGTTAATCTCTGGGCTCATCAGTAATCTATGTTCTAGTGGTGAAAATCTTAGAAGAATAAACCAACCATAGGTCTGGGGAGTGAGAGGGAGCGGGTAGAGGAGAAAAACAGCTATATGTTTGTTGTCCATTAGTGATGCAAGAGACCTCATCTAATTGAATCCTCTCACTTTACAAAATGAGTCCCAGAAGAGCCAAGTGACTTCCCTAAGATCTCAAAGTAAGTTTAGAGGCTGAGCCAGGGCTCTTTCCACTGTAAGTATCAGCCAAGAGAGAGAAAGAGAGATAGTGAGAGACAGAGACAGAGAGACAGAGACACACAGACAGACAGATGGGGGAGGGATCTGGAGGGGTCAGATAATACATCTTTAAAGGACCTTTTACACTACTACATAACTCTTTAAATATATAACTCCAGTCTTCATGTTCTCTTTACAGAATTCTCCTGTGCACCCTCTCCACATACATTGAGAAAAACACAGCGTTGCATTGTGGAATCACAGGATTCAGCAGCTGGAAAGCACCTTAGAGATCATGTCATCCAACCTCTTCACTTTTACAGATGTGGAAATCGAGTCCTGGAGAGGTGGAAGGACTTACCACATGTAATTAGTAACAAAAGACTAGATTCGGAATCAGAAGACGTTTTCTAGTCTGGGCTATGTCATTTATTAGCTGTGACCCTGAGTCACCCAGAACTTCTCTGAATCCCCATTACTTATGCCTGTAAAATGGGGATAAAAATCCCTATCCTGTCCACTTCACAGGATTGTAGTGAGACTCAAATGATATAATGACTGTGAAAATACATTGTAAACTGTGAAGTATGATGGAAATGTAAGGTTCTATTTTTGCTATTAACTTCACTGACTCCCAGTCCAGTAGTTTGTCCACTACACAACGCTAAGTAGCTTGTCTAATTATCAGCCTTGAGACATCAATTTAAGTGAAAACTGGCTAAAATATTCACTGTAACCATTGTAAATTAAGGGTACGATGACATTCTAGTTGAACAAACTCAATACCTTAAATCCATTAAAATTTTCCCGTTCTGAATTCAAGCCAACATTCCTCAACTTAATTAAAAGCTTCTTCCCCTCCTTTCCCCTCCCCCAACTCAAAGCTCAGGTTCAACAGCACCCATGCAACTTTGAGCACATCATGTTCCCTTTCTTTCTTCATCTCTAAAATTGAGATAACAGCATTTGAATTATCTATCAAACTACCTTTACCTTACTAAGCAGAAAATATGTTATAAAGTACAGCATAAACATGATTTATTATTTCTCCTTTCCACTTTTTTCAAACCAATTCTGATTTCCAATTCCCTCCTTCCCTTCCTCCAGCTTTCTTCTCTTCATTCATCGGTCTTTCCTTCTTTTTTTCCTTACTTCATTTCTTCTTCTTTCCTTCCTTTTTTCACACACAATCTATATTGCCACAGAAAACAGGTCTGACCTCATAAAGACTCAACTCTTCTTTTGAAGAGTTCTTAATAATTACATCTTTGGCTCATGATCCTACTCAGATTTTCCCTTAGGAAAATCTGGATTTCATTGATTTTTGTTTCCCTTAGTTCTCTTATAAGCACTGAACTAACAAAATGTGCAATATAGAACTGTATTCCAAATAAACAAACCAAAAACATACAGAAAGGATTCATACCAAAGTGTATACCTAATAAAGAAAACTTTCCTTTCTCAGGAGCACCCAGGGACCTATATATCTGCTCCAGACTCAATTCATTGTCATTTTGGAGGTCAGGGGTCCCCTACATTGTGGAAAAACATTTCAGTTGCTAAAGAGTCAAACAACCCACAATTCCAGTGACATCTATCTTCTTTTGGAGTTCTGTTTAGTTTCGCTAGACTTAGTGTTATGATAACATCAAAGTTCCCCGAAACTGAAAATAATCTTGATTGAGGTTGTGGGAGTTGGCTTCTCTTCCCATCTAGAACTGTCCTGCACAGTCCAGACGACTTAGAAGATCAGTAAAAGGCAAGGTCCAGGATGCCTCTGTATCTCATGGTCCCCAGCTTCAAGAGCTCCTAACTCGAATGTAAAAGCAAATCAGTTTGTTCTAGAAACTCCTCTGTTATTTCATCACCAATGCTTACATTTCTTAAGTTCCATCCTCACTCCATCACTCTTCCACCTCTGCCTCCAGGTCCCCATGATGTCTCTCTCATCTTCCCATATGAAGATTGGGAGCATCTGGTTTCGCACTCCTTCCAAGGTCTTGTTGCTCTTTCATGCAACTGCTACTGTGGCGTACATGTGCTTCTCTAATTTGGTAAAGTAATAGTTATTAAGATGAGAAAACCCATTCACTCATCCCCATTCTCTTTGACCTTACCATCCTCAGACCTACTCCAGCTCTACAAACCCCTTCCACTGTGCCTTCTGGATTTATCCTGGATCTCTTCCTCCCATAATCTTTCCATTTACTTGCTCTTGCTAAAAACTTGCTCCCCCAGACAATACTGCATCCCTGGATGTACTCTCCAGCACTAGTATACAAATGTTCCACCCCTCCATTAGCATGCTGATCCTAGAAACAGAGATGGAATCTTCCTTGCTCCCCACTTCCATTTTCAGATTCTTCCTTTATCTCCATCACTCAGCAACCTTTCCTCCTTTAAATACACCAGCAGCCTCAGGTTATTCTCCCTCCTTTCCTAGGGAGTTCATCCCCTGATTCACTAGCTTCCTCTCCTCTCTAACTCCTGCTCTTATACTGGGGACTTGGGCAAACAAGCATTAAAAACATCAGAGTAGGGAGAAAAAAAGGCTGACAGCCTCTGTTTTCAACTCTGTCACGGCAGCAAACACTCTTATCTTTCTATACTGCCTCCCTCTTTTTTCTCATTTTTCCTCCTCCTTTTTCTTCTATTTTCTTTCATTCCTTCTTTCCTTTCCTACCACTCTCTTTCTTTCCTTCATCTTCCTTTTCTTCCTCATCCTGCCCACCATTGGATCCCAGTCAGAGTTTCTTTCAAATGTCTGCCAATGAGGCCCAAACCTGTAGAAACCACATAAACAACATCTGCCTGGTGTGCCTATTCCCCAAAGCCAAAACGGGTTGGTGTCTCTGCACAGACTGACTTCCCGTACTCTGTGGTGAACAGCATGTGCACACATGCCAGACATTTCCTCATCACCTCTATTTTCAGTCCAACTTCCAAATGGGCATCTTGTCTATTTCCAATGTAATCTGAGGTGTAATAAGAGAAAATAATAACTTGATAAAATGTTACACATGAGGGCTCATGGGCTGCCTCCAAAATTACAAGACAGCTTCAGTAGCTGCTACCATATGCCTTCCCCAGGTTGGAAACTGCTTCTCATAATCTTTTTCCTAGTAATTTAGGGATGAGGTCTCTTTAATTAAAAACGTCCCACACTTGAAAGTCCCAAGAGAAATGATGGGAAATCTTTGACTCTGACCCCATCAGGATCTTTAAACTAGAAAAGGATGAACAGGAACCTCAAAGAACAAATACTGGAAGTTTAGTACTAGTTTCATTTAAGGATAGAGACTTTACTAGTGATTATTCTATTAAACCTCAAAATAGATGCAAAATACGTACCTACTTGGTTTTGTAATTCAGTGATAAATTTTCTCTACTGGGTAGCATGCTTGAGTTCAGTCTAGATTCTGGGAAGAGAAAGGAAGAAACGAAGGAAGGAAGGAAGGAAGGAAGGAAGGAAGGAAGGAAGGAAGGAAGGAAGGAAGGAAGGAAGGAAGGAAGGGAGCAAAGAAGGAAGGAAGGAAGGAAGAAAGGAAGGAAGGAAGGAAGGAAGGAAGGAAGGAAGGAAGGAGGAAGGAAGGAAGGAAGGAAGGAAGGAAGGAAGGAAGGAAGGAAGGAAGGAAGGAGGAAGGAAGGAAGGAAGGAGGAAGGAAGGAAGGAAGGAAGGAAGGAAGGAAGGAAGGAAGGAAGGAAGGAAGGAAGGAAGGAAGGAAGGAAGGAAGGAAGGAAGGAAGGAATCATTGTGATAAAATAGAAAGAACACTGGCCCAGAAATCAGAAAGATGATTTCTAGTCCCAGCTTTATCACTGAACTGCTATATAATTATGGTTAAATTGATATACTCTTTCTCTACCTTATTTTCTTCTGTAAAATGAGGCATTTGGATGTGGTGATCTGTTAAGTCCCTTCCAGGTCTAATAATTTATACTATATTGGCACAGGAAAGTCATATGATGTAGGGTTGGAAATATCTATGTTCTAAGGTTTAAAGGTGCTCTAACATGCTATGCTTCTATATTGGTAGATTCGACTAAAACTCAAACCCTAAGTTAGACTGAAAATCATTGTTCCATAGCTCAAGGCCAGCCTGATGGTATGATGTGAGGGGCACTGACCCTAAATAACTCTTCTATTGGCTTGTTATGGTATTTGGAATTCCCTCTATTAAAGTCATTCCTTTAGGCAAAAGCATTCTTTTTCAAGGGCTCTATGATAAAAAAATACAAATGCTATCCTGGAGGAGTAACAAATTGGGACATATGCAGAGATTTTGTAATAGCTACAGCTATAAAATTTTCTGTACAGAAGGCCATGAACTCATCTTTTTTCCAATGTTTTTGACAGGCTTACCATCTGTTCAGTACAAGGCAGTCTACATTAATTATTAGACTCGTTACTGGAGACATTCATGAAGGGTACAAGCAGAACGCTGCATCTTAGCAAGGATGACTTGTAAGGGACATGCAAGCAATAATAGTAACAAATTCTAACACTTACATAGTGCTTTGAGATTTGCAAAGTGATTTCCATTTACACATAGTGGACACTAAAAAAGTGTGGTTGTTATTGTTGTTTTTTTTTAAATCATCCAAAGACATGCAAGATCCGAAAAGGAGGTGGGCTGGTCATGGAGTGAGAAGAGTAACAGATGAACACCTCAGATGCTGCATTGGTATCCTTAGGACATTTCCATAGGAACTGGAAGTGGATGAGGGGTGATATAGCGGTCATGGAGGAACTTCCTGCAAGATTGAAAGACCGCGCTGTCAAGCCAACATGGTCTGGCTGCCCGTAAAGTTTACCACAAGTCAAAACAAATGGTTTGGGGCACTTTCTCATTACCCATCAGTAAATTAGAAGCATTGATGATGCTAGCTATCCTCTCATGTCTTTTACTATAACCTGTAAAATTGTTAGAGGATGGGAAACAACCAAGAGGGAATATATTAGTAAAATTGTTAGAGGATGGGAAACAACCAAGAGGGAATATATTAGAAAATGGGGAAATTTTCACATAAAAACCAGGGAAAATTAAGAGAAGTGGACCCATGTAAACTTATCTCACATCTGGGCTGACTTGCACATTTATTCCACTAAATCTAAGAGCTTTTGGTTCAATTTGTTTTCTATTTGTCTCTGTCTACCTGTCAGTGTCTTCTTCTGTCTCTCTGAATGTCATTGTCTCTATCTCTTTGCCTGTCTCTATCTTTGAATTCTGTCTCTCTGTCTCCATCTCTGTCTACCTCTCTCACTGTCATTGTCTCTATCACTTTTCTCTGTTTCTGTGTTCTGTTTCTCTCTCTCTCTCTCTCTCTCTCTCTCTCTCTCTCTCTCTCTCTCTCTCTCTCTCTCTCTCTCTCCCTCTCCCTCTCTCCCTCTCTCTCTCTCTCCCTCTCCCTCTCTCTATTTCTCTGTTTCAAATTTCTTTAACTACTTGAAGGAGTTTGGATATACTACTGCAAAGTATCTCCAAAATGGTTGTGATTTCCAATGGGAATCACTATTTCTGTCACTTTTCTGATGAGACAGCATGTGTCTCTACTTTCTACCCAGAATCATACCTTTCTCCAAACCAGTTTGTTCTGCTAACATTAACCACACAGCAAGGATTAATAGATGGCATATAGATTGGCTTTTCCCGATATAGATAACCAAACATCAGTAAGCGTGAGATACTTGCAGTTAAACATTGTGTTACTTACAAGTTGAATGCTGAGTGACAGTTTAACCATCTAGTGACAAAGGACAAAGGAAAAGATAGAAGATCTGCCTTATCATTTCTTCTGCTTCCACTGGTTCAACATGAAAAAGTCCCAGGAGGATACCAAGCTTCAGCTCTGCTGTTCAGGGCTTCGGTCAGCTGCAAGCTCAGGTTGAGTCAGAGGTGTGCAAGCTAATGCATTGCTTAGACCACAATGAGAGGCCAGATTGAGTGTCCAGACTGAGGGAGATGAGGGTTTTAATGTTCTCTGCCCTAGTCAGCACATATCTGGAGCATTGTGTTTAGTTCAGTTCTGTGCAAATTTTAGGGGAGACAATAAGTGTCTCTGAAGAGTGGTAACAGGATTATGAGAGAATTGGAGACCTTATTGTACAAAGTTCCATTGCCAGAAGAAGGGATGTTCAACTCTGAGAAGATTTATCTTAAAGGGGAAAAATTGATGCAAATATTTAAAGGGCTATCATATTAAAAAGGGGCAAGATGTATGCATGACCCAAAGAGACAGATTAGGAGGAATAGAAATTAGATTTCATAGGAGATAAAATTTCCTCACAACTATAACTGTAATTGTAAATTTCCATCCCTGGAGGAGATCACTCAGAGATGCAATGTAATGGAGACAACACCTGTTCCCAGGAGAGATGGGCCTGTCTACTGAAATTTAGAGATTTCTTCTAACGCTGAGAAGTTTATAATTCTATGAATCACAACAGCAACAATGAGAAAAATGAATCCTCAGGCTTCTACTTAGTGTTTCCTTTTCCACTTCCTAAGGATCTAAGGCAGAGGATCTCAACCCTTTTTGTGTCATGGACACTTCCCTTTGACAGTCTGGTGAAGTCTATGGACCCCTTCTCAGAATAATCTTTTTAAACACAGAAAATAAATGCAATGGATTACAAAGAAAACCAATTATAATAGAATAGTTATCAAAATATACATATTTTTTAAAATACATATAAATTCACATATAAGAGCTGTTGGTCTGAGGGAAGAGAAATTTTCCAGATAGGATCCAGGCATTCCCAAAATGAAAAATTCCTCCAAGTATGATAATACCTCCATTAATACATTGTCATTAGCTTCTGTAATTGTATTAGCAGAGAGCAATTTCAAGAGGCAATTCTGATAGGAAATTTTAGAGAATGATACTGATAGCACAAAGTATCGCAAAAATCTTGGCACAGTTTTAAGCTACTGAAGTTTAAAATACACTATAAGTTTGGGAAACTGGTATAGCACGTCAGGATTTACAACTTTGTGAGATACCATTTGAAATTCATCACAATCCCACAAGATAGGTACTACAGTCTCATTTTACAGAGGGAGAATTGAGGCTGGAAGAGATTAAGTGATTTGCTTCTAGTCACACAGTTAATAAGTGTCTGTGGCAAGATTTGACTCAGATCTTCCAGACTCAGTGCTTTAACCACTGTAGTGGACAGCTGCTTCATGTAAGGAGGAAAAATCAAAACACTAGGAAAGTAGGTCCTGGTAAGACACAAAAGGGAAATGCGACAAGAGGGCACCTCAGCATGTATTTGTTAAATGGATATATAAGTACAAATATTTCATAGGATGTCATAGAATGCAAGCATTAGTAGGGACCTTCCAACCACAGAACTGTAGCATGTTAGAGCTAGACGACCTTAGAACCACAGAACACAGAGCATTTAGTCAAAGACCTTATTTAACAGAAATGCTGCCAGAAAAGCTTCATAGTAAAAGGAGCATAGGGCCAGTAGCCAGTAGACTTTGGCTATAGTCCTAGTTATGACACTAATTAGCTGTGTGACCTTCCCCTCTCTGTGCCTCAGTTTCCTCAATTCCAAAAAAGGGTCTAGTACTAAATCAATTGCTGTTCAAGACTTTTATGATGAAGAGGACAATGATGAATGACTTGTTCAAGAACAGTTAATAAACGAGGCATTCAGGTTTTAAAAATCAACAAGTTAATAACAAGTATAAATCACAAATCCTTAACATGAAAAAAATAAATTTGAAAAAGACTATTCATTTGATAAATAAAACTGAAAGTAGTTTTTAAAAGAACATTAATCTAAACATACCATTAGCTAAGCTAATTTAATAAAAAAGGAAGTCAGAGAAATAATTTAACAAAATAAAAAAGTCTATAAAAATAAATATCAGAATTATTATATACAATTATATTCCAAAAAAACTGAAAATTTTAAAGAAATGATTTTTTACAAATATTTAAAACCTATAGAATATCAGAATTAGAAATAGATAATCTTTACGTAATCTGCGAAAAGAAAATTAGGGAGGTAGTAATGAATTCCCAAGGGGAGAAAAACAGAAATGATGACTTTATTATTTAATTCTATTTAGCATTCAAACAAAAATTAACCCCCATATGACATGAATTATGAGCAAATTTTGGAAAAAAGAAGGCATATCATTTAGCTCCTTTTATGAGATAAAGGAAAAAGAGGGTGAAAGAAGAAAGGAAGGAAGAGGGAAGGAAGAAAAGAAGGGAGAGACAGAGGGAAGGAATGAAAGAAGGGTAGAGGGAGGAAGAAAAGAAAGAAGGGAGGAAGGGAGAGAGGGATAAAGAAACTCTGACTTGGAAAGCAGCAGAAGACCTGTATAATCTCAGGTCAGAGATAGGCTTGTCCAGAGATTTGAGGCTGAGAGGTCTTGGAAGAGGGAAAGATTTCTCTCTACCTTTCCCAACGGAAACATTTCCCAATGAAGCAGAATCATGTAACCCCAACCTCTTTGTTTCTATCATGTGCAAACTGTCTAATTCCATCAAGGAAAGGCCTCTAAAATACAAAACCCAGGCTTTGCCTTTGGGCCAGTTTCAGGTTTCTTACAACCCAGTAAATTCGTTTGTTTTTATTTCTTCTTTCTGTAAACATTTCTCCATCTAATATGGTAACTGCTATTTATACAAAGCTATAAAAACAGAGGTCAGAACACAATAAGATTATAGTCTTATTTCAATACATTGAGTTCATAATAAAATAAAATCTTACAAAGTATCCTGAGTACCCATTCAGGATTCTCAAAGAATTAATGTACATCACATTGAAAGAATTCTATTTGGATATAATATTTTCCACAGCTGTCAGGCCTTATTTAAAAGGCAATATCCTCTTTCTGGCATTTTATTTAGTCTCCATTTATCCCATATGTAGAATTGCTAATTCCATGATGTATGAGTCAGGGGTGTATGATTACATGAAGGTAATATGCAGAATGAGCTAGAGAAATGATTTGGTGTGATGAATGAAAATGTGGTGTGTTACCCTATTTGTGGAGTTGCCTTTCTCGTTGATGATGTGTGTCAGAAAAGATAGAAAACAGCAGCATTGAAATAAAACACGTTTTTGGTGCCACTGGAGGATGCAGATAAGCAACTTGGAATGGCAACTAAAGAATTATCCTTGGAAGTAGGGAGATGGTGATTAAAAAGCTGCTTTTAAAAAAAAGAAAAATCTATAGTAGGTGTGATCAGACTATAACTCATAACCAGTGAGGAACTTTCTAGAAAAAATAGGAGTAAAAGATATCATTAAGGAATTGTATCAGAGAAAGAAAAGATGGCGTGGTCAGTCATGAGGTAAGATCAAAAAATGACAGGACAGAATAGTCTACTGTACCCTCATGAGGTGAGGAAAAAACAAAGACTTTAATTCCAAGACCTCCATTGGCAATTATAATTCCTGTTAAAAAATACCTATTTTACAGGAGAGGAAACTGAGGTTCATTGAGATTGTGACTTATCAGGGGTCACATAGCTGGTCGAACCACAATTAGAGCTCAGATCTCCTGACTCTATAGCACATTGAGAAGAAACTCTCTGATGAACTTATGGGAAATCAAGGTTAAGAGCTGCACAAAATGGGCAGTAACAGATCAGTTTTCATTTGCATTGTTGGAGAAAACTCCCAAACTAAGGTGATCAAAGATCCATTTGAGTAGATGAATGCTACTCATATATCATCTCTATCTCGCAAGCTGTTGTGAAGATTGTAAAAATACAAGTGCTATAGAGATTATGTGTTATGAGTTAATTTCAACTGCTCTGTGATATTCATGTGGATACAAATTGCAAGCAGTCCATGCCTTCTCATTCAGTAGCATTTCTCGTCCTTGTACTGTCATTAATCTTTCATGGTGAATCTGTGGTGCACCCAAGGCCTTGGTGTTACACAAATTCCTCAGGGTTTCATGGATGCCAATGGGACACAAAGGCTGGTCATGCCTGTCTCTTGCTACAAGAACAATCTGTCTCCTTTTCCTTTCATGAAGGTCCCTGATAATATCTTTTACACCTCTTTTGGTACATACATTATCATTCAAACATGACTGCTCATTCTGACCGCTTTTTTGCCACCATGCGTTTTTGCATTGCCCATTGAGGCACCTGAAATTTTGCGTCTCTTGAAATTATGGCATACTGCATGGAGAACTGGACTTGGAGTCAGAAAGACCAGGGTTTAAACCTCACTTCAAATACCTACTAGATATGGAACTCTAGGTAAATCACTTAATGCTACTGAATCTTGGTTTTTTCATCTGAAAAAATGGAGATAATAATAGTACCCACCCCACAGGGCTTTGATAAAACAACTGAAGTCACACATACACGTTTGTGTGTGTGAGTGTGTGTGTGTATGTGTGTGAGAGAGACAGAAACAGAGAGAGAATTTAGCTATTTTTTCAACATTTCTGACTCTTTGCAACCCCATTTGGGGTTTTTCTGGCAAAGATACTGGAGTGGTTTGCCATTTCCTTCTCCAGCTCATTTTACAGATGAGCAAACTGAGGCAGACAATGTTCCATGACTTGCCTAGGATCACACAGCTAAGAAGTGCCTGGGGCCAGATTTACACTCAGGAAGAGGAGTCCTCCTAATGCCAGGCCCTAGCACTCTATGCCCTATGTAGCTAATTATGTATGTTCAATATATATTTATTTAATTTATATTTGTGCTTATGTATAATGTATATGTACACATACACTACATATACACATACATATATGTTTGCATGTATACGTACGTGCATATGTGTGTATGGTGTTTCGCCAACCCTAAAGCACTATATAAATGTTAGCCATTTTTATTACATGATTTGCAGTGATACGGCATGACCAGAGGAATATTTGTGATAAAAAAAAAGGTAAGCTTTTGTGACAGTGAGCAGCTTGGAATCACTAAAAGCACAGCACAATTTCTCACAGACAATTTAGCCTACTTTTTTGTTTCTCTTATACACTCTACATATATTTAACTCACTGACCATCTTCAATACCTGTCCAAGATGTATAAAGTGCAGGACTTCCTCAATGGACTAGCCATTGAACTATATATCACAATTCAAGCAATATAAATTCTTCACCCATCTTTTCCTATGTAACTTCCTAAGATAATGTCTGTTAGGTGGTCGTGGATCTCACTGAGGAGATTCCACAATGTTCCAATCTTGAAGAAACAACAAAAGGAAGTCTTTGGAAGACCTCACCTTCTTTAATTTGGACCATTGGTCCTCCATAATAATAGTAACCACCTTTGTTGACAGTGTAAATTAAAACACTATATAAATGTGACATCTTAAAAATGCTTTACCAGCTTCACCCTAAAATTGCAAAGGGAGATTTCTTAACTCTTAAGTAATAGCTGTTGGGTTTTAAATCTGGGAGCAGAGAGTAAGTAGTTTTAGAATCATAGGATGGGTGTTGAAGATCAGTTAGCTCAACCTCCCTAACTATGTAGAAATTCTTTCAACAGAATCCCTGATTGATGGACACCTGCAGTAAAGGCAAGGTCACCAGAACTTAAGACATCCCATTGCATGATTAAATAGTAAAACTTGTTGGAATGCTCTTTATATTGAACTGAAATATATTATATATTTGTCACAAAATTAGTATTTTGCTAAATGGTTCCTTTCTTTCGTGGGGTATGCTGAGGGTAAGAATTCCATTCAAAATTATACTTTACTCCCTTTCCCCCGCTCTACAGTACAGCCTAACTGACCTCACTGTTACACACATGGTATTGTCTCCTGTCTTTATACCTTTGCACAGGCCTTCCACCATAACTGGAATATATTACCTCCCACTCTTAAAGTCCTTATTTTCTTTGAAAGTTTGGTTCAAATGCCTCCTACATGAGACCTTTCCTGATCCATCCAGGGTCTCTTGTCCTCTCCCCCCTCTCAGTTCCCCAGAATATCCCAGGGAATATCCTCCTTGAGGATTTCTTTCCTGATGTCTCACAGACACCTCTCCCTTGGACCTTCCAAAACTGCACTATTGACTTTTTTTTAACCTCACTTATTACATACTATCATGTATTAATGTCACCTAGGTGGCTGGCTAGGAGTGCTGGCCCTGGAATCAGAAAGATTCATCTTCCTGAATTTAAATCTGACCTCAGACACTTACTAGCTCTAGGACCCTGGCCAAGTCACTTAACCCAGTTTGCCTCAGTTTCTTCATCTGTAAAATGAGCTGGAAAAAGAAATAGCAAATCACACCAGTATCTCTGTCAAGAAAACCCCAAGTGGGATCATAAAGAGTTGGACATGACTGAAAAATGACTGAACATTACACATTATAGATATTTGTATTAGTGCCTCATTAGTCTTTTCAGACAGTAAATACATGTGGTCAGAGACCATACCTTATCTAAATTTTGTATCTTCCCTAAGACCTAGTTCTGCACATAGTTGACTTTTAATAAGTGTTTATTTTGTTGTATTGTCCAGGCAGCCTCTAGGTGGAAAAGAAGCTGAAGTCCTCTTTAACATTATTGGCAGCGGCTAATGATTTCTGGATCCCACAGCAGTGCTGGCAGTTGATGCAAGGCCATATCCACCACTGCTCTGTGTTTAGGCAGCAAGTCTCCATCGACTGCTCCTGGAGGTGAGAAAGTACACACCAGGAACAAGCTTCACACATGTACAGAACTCAGGTCCATTCTGCTGCACTTTCGTCTATGTTCTAAAAGGAGAAAGGAAGTGTAAGAACATAAGAGACAGCAAGCAGCTCACCTTTCTAGGTCACAAGGTGACAGAGAGGGTGAGATATGTGTGAGACACCAAAGGACGAGCAGCCCTGAAAAAGGGTTGCCAAGCTCTCACCTGTGGCTCCAAGAAGCTGTAGCATGTACAACAGCCACATACCCCTGTATAACCCTCTCAGCAGACAGCCAAACCAGAGCTGAGAGTAACCAACGAGCCTCAAACCCATTGGCATTTAGGGGATGTCTACCCCAAGCATGCGAAGACTTGCACCCAGCAGAATGGGCAGACAAAATCAGTTTGTTCCAATGGCCATGAAGGTGATTAAAGCAGGTACTACAAAGCACTTAGCATCAAAGAGGTCAAGCTCATCCTCTGCATCCTGGACTGTAGCTGGTCATCTTCACTTTTGTCTTGCCCCTGGACTTCAGTGATTCTGGAATAGAGTGGAGCTGTTGACTTTGCACAATTCTGCCTCACTTAAATCCAATTCACATGTAAGTCAAGACACCACCATCACATCACTGATCCTTATTATCCATTGATGAAATGGCCCTTAGGTGTTCCCAAAGAAAATGACAGATAATCTCCTCATGTTGACACCATGAAGAACTCAAATTGACCACTGATTGATTCCCCCATCATTCTTCCTTACATAGTGCTGTGACTGGTTTCAACTTCACAAAAGAAGATGCCCCTCCCAGAGTCAGTTCATCACCTCTAATCTCATCCCCATGCTGCTAACTCAAGCCCTGGTCCATGCCACCTGCCCTCAGGTCCCTCCTGCTCTGATTGGAGGGCTGAAGGGTATAGTACCAAATTCCTCCCAAGGCCTTCCTTTATAGAGAGAGAGGGCAGGAATTTGTCTTTGCTGCTTTGCATCTGCTGCTTTGCCCAGTTTCAACTCCATGGAACAAAATCCCCCCAGTGCTCTCCCCTCAAATGCTTTCCTGCCTCCTTTTATATATTGTTCTCCACCTTTAGACTGTAAAGCTCTTTCAGGACAAGGACAGTATTTCTCTTTATTAACTGTATCCTGAGCACCTAGCACAGTACTGGACCCATGGTAGTTGCTTAATAAATATTTATTGGACTAGGTTTTCTTTTTTCCAGCTCTGGCATTCTATAATATTCAATTTCCTTTTCACGGATTACTATAGTCTCTATAAACAAGTAGTGAAAAGTATTTTAAGCAAAATCTATAAAATGCTTATTTGTTTTCATTGTTTGAAAAGTTGTTGGAAGGTAACAATGATATTAAAATCATACAAGACTAGAGTACAATGGTATTTTCATTACTCTGCATTTTGAGATAATAGGACTAGACCTAGAAGGAAGTTCAGCAGGCATCTACTCCATCTCCATTGTATTTTCTAATTTATCAGATAAAACAAGCATTTCTATAACATAGCATCTTAAAAAAAAAAGATTGCACATGAACTGCAAATCTATTGTACACAACCTATTTCTTTTAAATTTTTAATAAAGTTATCATGTAAATTTCTTCCTTTTTTTCTCCCCCCCCTTATTCCCAACCCCATCCTAGAGATGACTCAAGGAACTTAACTGACTTGGCCAAAGTCACCCAAGAAGAAAAGGAGCCAGGATTCAAACACAAGTTCTCTGATTCCAAATCCTTCTCACTATCTTTGCTCCACATGATATATAGTCTTGGCAATATTTGGTCATAATTGTCATGTGATTAGTTGTTTTCAATGCAATATAACCAGAATCCTACGCTGTGAACAACATCCAGCAGCCTTTTAGCTGTAAAAATATTTTTGTGCAGCTTTCTGACCCGCAAAAAATATTTTTATAGTGAAAATGTATGACTGGCAACAGACTGTGTAATGTCAATGGTTTGTTAGTTTCACTGGAAAATAAACAAAGGTGAATATGTGAGTACTGGGGGATGAGTAAACTCAAACAGTTGTGATACTCAACAGCCCTTGGGTTGCATTTTTCCATAGCCAAACCATAGCACTAATTGCTTTGTAATCAAGTTGTCTGCCTGAGCAATTGGATAATCCTAGTGAAGGGTGGATATGGGGCAGACTGAAGCCAGGAGGGCTGCACTTTCCTCTTTTTTAAATCATTCTCCTCAGGAAAGTTGCCTAGCCTTGTGGCACCCTGCTGTAACAAAATGGAATCGGTTTTTTCTCCTTTCTTTCTTTCCATACTCCATTTCTCTTCCTGTAGCATAGGAGTTCTACAAGACTTTTGTCCTTGACACCCTACAAGTCATAAAATCACAGAGATCTCACAAGTAAATATGTATTCCCATATTTGACAGCAAAAAAAAATTCAAGCCAGGAAGAAAATGACTGGCTCGAGTTCAGAAACATGGGCGGTTAATTAATAGCGATGGTGTTGAATTGTATCTACTGACTTCTGGGTCCAATATTCTTTTTGCCATGACATGCTATGTCTTTTCCTTTCTCCATTTACATTTTCACTCTTGGAAATCTCATGCACTCACCAATTCTATGCAGATGACATTCAAATCTATATCTGTAGCCCTCACCTCTTCTCCAAGCTAAAGACTCTCAATTTTCACTGTCTGCTAGACATCTTAACACTTATATTAATGGCAGTTTTTGAGTTTAAGGCCTTTCTGAAAGCCATGATGCTTTTGTGCAACAAACAGCTCTGGTGCAATAGAGAGCCCTCCCACCCACTACCTGGTACCCCTTCTTATTCTGAAATCTTCCATGTCAGAAACTTTCCCTCTAATTGGTAGCTTTCTACCTATAATTTCAAAGGTAATTAGCTAATCAGATATATGTGACTGAGAGTCCACCTTTCAATATGTAAGGCATGTACTGCCCTTGCAGATTATATATGTCCACGTTGTCCAAAAGCCATTCACAGAGGCATTGATAAATATCTTTGGAATATTGCCTATCCTTCTCCAAGGGAAACTATAATTCCTGCCTTGAGGAGAAAAAGAGTCATGAGACCTTTCAGCCTGTTCTTCAGTCTCTGAGAGGAGGAAGATTATGTTTATCTGCTTCCCTAAATGTTGGTGATTTACAGATGTGATTTTGGTTCAGAAAAAAAGAAATACCACTTTCCTAATTGTTAATAGAGCTGGAGAAGGGTTGTCCCAAGCTTATACTCACCATCTTGGTCCTTTCTTGCTAAACACTGGTTACACAAAAGACTAAGTAGTGAGTGGCCAGTGAGGCCATTTATGCAAGCAAATGGAAAACATAAATCCATTACAGATTAGAACATACCAGAAAATACACAAGAGTAATGACCTCTTTAGGTCAGAGCAAGTTAAAATCTCAGCTCCACCAAGAGCGAAACCTTGATCTCATCCAAGGGAAATATCCCAAAACCTCTAGGGAGACAAGCTGATAATCAGGGGCATGTTGAGAAGACAACTTCCACTACATATCTGTAGCTTTCAAAGTCTGTCTCTCCCTCATGCCACATGTTTGAGGTCAGTCCCAAAGAGAGTCTGGAACCACATGTGTCATCTCTAAAAGATGAAATATAGAATCTCTCCTCTACAGAGCTCTTTTTCCAACACTACCTCTCACATAGGCATGTAATATTGCATTAGCGTTTTCTCTACTAATTCAGGGTCATGCCTAGGCAGCAGCATATCATCGATTGTGATGGCAACAGACCAGATCTTGGTCCTTCTTTACAATAAAATGTGTACCCTCATCAGAGATAATTGCACAAAGGGTGCCCATAAGGAAAAAGATACTCTCCAGTTTGATGGTTGTTGACCACCATAGTATGGGGACTTAACTAGCATTGCAGTCCCACATTTTAAATTATTATCAACTGCAGTTGCTGTAGGGTAGAGAAAGGTCTCCATATCACAGGCTTCCTTCCTTTACATGCCTGGGCTCAGAGCACTGTCAGGCTTCTAGTTTGTGTCTTTATCCCTTATCTCTTTGTACTCCATTATCCCTAATCAAGAACTTCAGGACCCCCTGGAATATCACCAACAGGGCTTCTAGGCCTCCTACAGCTTCTTTGGACAGGGTGCTACAGACTTCCAGGCCCTGTGAAGCATCTTCATTCAGAGCTTTATGGTTTTCTAAGCCCCACAGAGTATTCTCAGTCAGTGAACTTGGGGCACCTTAATTAGAGCTTTGATAAGTTAGTTAGACATATTTACCTGAACATGTGCTAGATTCCTTGATTAGTTCTCTCTTTCAGTGATTACAACAAGCTTCTAATTTTCTTTTGTTTTTTAAAGTTCTGGAATGTATTGAGGTGCTTTACTGTTGATTCTCTTTGGATTTCTTCATCTTGATCATTATGCAATCTAGTGCTGTCTATAGATCTTTTTCTGGAGTATTTGTCTGAGAGCTGGGATCCTCTATGACCCTCCCTCTTGTTCTTGAATTCCCTGGGCCAGCTACATCATAGATAACTTTTGATCCTGGGTTGATCCCTGCCCTTGCTCTTTTCATACTGTGCTGCCTATCTTTGAAAGTCTCCATAGGCAGGACCACCTGAAAATTGGCCCATATGTGTTCCTTTCATCCTCCCCCTTCCCCTTCCTGATTGCCAGCTGCAGGAATATTTCTACCCTTATTAATAAGGGCAAGGAAGCTAAAGTGATAATATCAAGGGTTCAAATGGATACAATGGGAGGGGTGGGCAGAGAACAATAAAGAATGGAGAAGGGTAGGGTTGAGATGGATGAAAATTAGAGATTGAGGAGAAATAGTAGGAATCAGCAGACATTAAGTTTAAATCACAGACATTAAGTTTAGTTAGGGAAACTAAAAACAGAAAGCATAGAATTAGAAAAGTGCCAGTTGCCTGGATGTCCTCTTATTGGCTGGAATTTTTCAAACCTAACTAAAAGGGTATTAAACTGAAGATGAAAGAGGAGTGAGAAATACACTTGGAAAACAGCTATAGTAGAGATAGAAGTAAGAATAGCAGTAAATCTCTCCATTAATTCAATGGAGGTAAAATTGAAAGGAGGCCTAACAAAATCCATGTATACATAAGTACAAAAAGTACGAATAACAAGCAAAGTGAACAAGAGATCCCAACACAGAGTAACAAATTTGACTACATTGACTAAAATATAACTTAAAGACTATATTCCATTGTTTTTTTTAAAAAAAGGCAAAATAGGAAAAGAGAGGAAGGACATGGAACATCATTGCATACCAAGAATATATATTTATTTAGGAAATTCAGGAACCAATGGAAAGAAGCATTTGGAGAAAGCATTTGGGAGAAGATTAGTAGAAAGAGAAACAAGTGATTTTGTCATCAGAACATACTGCAAACCATCTGGACAAAAGGAGGAAATAGATGAGGAGTTCAGGAAATAGACCACAAGCCTAGCACATGATATAGTGGGGATAAGGGACTTCAGTTATCTGGACATCTGTTATAATGTTCTCTCTCTCTCTCTCTCTCTCTCTCTCTCTTTCTCTCTCTCTCTCTCTCTCTCTCTCTCTCTCTCTCTCTCTCTCTCTCTCTCTCTCGCTCTCTCTCGCTCTCTCTCTCCTCAAAATCAGAGCACCTAATAATTTCTTTCTCAATCTTCTCTAATGATAATTTCATCCTTCAAAGATAGAAATGACAATAGGAGGTCCTATTCTTAACTAAATTCTGACAAACAAGGAGGAAGCAGTTGCCAAAATAAAAATGAGGAGAATTTTGAGTGGAAGTATCTACTCCATCTTAGAATTTATAATAAAGAAGGAATTGCCTTAGAGAAAACGAATTTCAATAGCTTTAAGAAAAAGAAATGGAAGGACGAAATGATCTAAAATTCCTTAGAGAAAATCAGTCCAAAAGGAATGAAAAGGGCTTAAGAATAGGATTCTGAAGTAAAAAAAAGAAAAACAATTCTGATAATTAGAAAAAGGAGAAATTATCTAAAAAGACCAAAGAGGATGTACAGGGAATTCATGAACCAACTCAATTTCAAAATGATAGACACAGAAAATGGAAGGAAGAGCAGGTAACTAAAGGTAAATATGAAAGTGGCACAGCCCTGCAAAAAGAAAGTCAGGATAAAAATCAGAATGAGATTATGCTGGAAAGAATGCAAAGGCCAACAAAAATTGGTTTTTAGCTTTCTACAGAAAAAAAGGAGGATCAGAGAAGGGAGCTCTGGGTTAGATAAGACAATGAAATCAGACAATGGAAAGAATATAGAACTGATCAACTTTTATTTCTTTGCTTTCTCTGTCAAGGAAAAGTATCTTTGGACTAAAAAGGGTAAAAGAAAAAATAGCTAACAAGGAATTGAAAACTAAGAAAAATAGAGAGATACTGGGGGGTACAAACAGAAAAGACAAGATGCACTCTGCTGTCAAAGAGTTCACATTCAAATGGAGAAGATAACCCAGAAAAGGAAGTTCAACAGTGTAAAGGATGGAAAGGCTTAGAATTCCTAAGGGTACAGAGGTGGCCCAGGAGTCAGGTGATAGAACTAGGTGTCTAGCAGTATGGAAGATAGTAGGATCTGGTAGACCTCCATATGTCTGGAAGAAATAGAGTTGGTTGATTATTTCTCTTGCTTGTGGTAGAAGCAGTCAAGTAGTCTGCAAGGATTCTGGATGCCCTCAGGGTAATAGATGCCAAACTGAGGAAGAGTTTCCAGTGCTCAGATGGGTTCTGTGTGCCAGGTACTGTGCTGTCAAGGAGATTAAAAAAAAAAAAAATCAGGCCTTACCCTCTGGAAACTCATATTGAAATGGGGAAGATAACAAATAAATAATGAGGTACATGGAAGATTGTTTTGTCCTTCATTCATGGGGAGGACCAATGACTTCACGGGGCTGATGGTTTGATTTGCAAGTGAATTAAATAAGTCAGGACTGTGCGAAGTCATCAAAGTCACTCTCTCCCCTGGGGTCATCTGAGTCCAGTGAAAAGACATAGGTCAGGACAAGTAGAAATGAACCCAGATGAAGTGGGAGACCTTGGCCTTTTTAAGTTAAGGTCTTTTCCAAGTCTCAGTTTGTCTGAGGTAACACCCATTCAAGTGATTTAAGGCTAGGTTGGAAAATGAGGCCAAAGGCACAGCCTTGTTTGCCTACTAAAAAAAAAAAAAAAATGGGAGGAGAAGACCCTCAGGGTTTCTGGCCAGAACAGAAACAATTTCTATTTACACTCACTCTGAGCCAACAAAATCCAAACAATGACCAAGGGAGGCTCGGGCTGGAACCTATTATTGGACAATAAGAGAGATCCAGAGTGATTTGTGTTTAAGGCAGGGGTGGGGAACCTGTGGCCTCTAGGCCATGTGTGGCTTTCAAGATCTTTGGGTGTAGCCTTTTGATTGAGTCTAAATTTTACAGACTAAATCCTTTCATTAAGGGGATTTGTTCTGTGAAGATTGAATTTAGTCAAAGGGCCACACATGAGGACCTAGAGGGCCACACATGAGGACCTAGAGGGCCACATGCAGCCTTGAGGCCACAGGTTCCCCACCTCTGGTTTAAATCGTAGTCAAGTAGCTCTGTTTGAATCCCAATGGGTTTTATCAAAGCCTGGTTTTCCAGAGTTCTTTTCAAGAAATCATGAATGAAACTACATGGGACAAAAAAGTTGTCTCATATAGGAAAAAAAGAAGGAAATCTCAAAGGTACAAGTAGTAACAGTGGGGAATCAGGGCATGAAAGGGAGGGACAAGAGAGAAGGCTTCCTGCAAAAACTGAGATTTGAGCTGAATCTGAAAGGAAGCCAGGGCAGGTACAGGGAACAGCCAATGCAAAGACCCAGAGGATAGAGAACATCACATTCAAAGAGCAGCAAGTAGGTCAGTATCATCTGATTGTTGGGCATAGGAAAGGAAAAGTAGAAGAACCTGGAAATTTCTATCCTATTTGATCCTAGAAGAAATAAGAATTCGCTTATCACAACAAAACAACATGGCCTCCCCAAGGACAGGCCATGACTTGCTGACCTCCTTTGCTTCCTTGACAAAGTTGCTAGGCCAGTAGATCAAGGCCATGCTGACAATAACATTTACCTAGATTTGAGCTAAGCTTTTGACAAAGTCTTTCAGGCTGTTCTCATGCAAAAGACTAGATGATAGCACAGTTGGGTGGATTCGGAGCTATTTGGCTGGCTAAACCTAAACTATTAAAAACTTAAGAGTAAATTTGCAAGGTTCTGTCTAGTAGACTGGAGCAGCTAGATGGTACAGTGGATAACATTCTGGTTCTGGAGTCAGGAGGACTTACCTTGGTGAATTCAAATCTGTGCTCAGATGCTTACTAGCTGTGTGTCTCTCAAGAGTCACTTAACCCTATTTGTCTGAGTTCCCTCTTCTGTAAAATGAGCTGGAGAAACAAACAGCAAACCACTCTAATATCTTTGCTAAGAAAACCCTAAATGAGGTCAAGAAGAGTCCGACATGACTGAAAGGACTAAAAATAACATTCCATTTTCTTTTCCAGCTCATTTTACAGATGAAGAAGCTGAGGCAAACCAAGTTAAGTGACTTGCTCAGGGTCAAAGTATGAGGCCAGATATAAACTGAGGTCTTGCTGACTACACAGGGCCACCACTTTACCTACTTTGCTACCTAACTGCCCACATAAGGATATATTTCCTACCAATAAGTGTAATGACCTGCCTTGGAAAAAGAGTGATTTCCCCTTTAAGTAAAGGTTCTATCATAGAGGAACGGTTGGTTAGATATGAGTTGGAATAGATGACTTCTGCAGTCCCTTCCCACTCTAAAATTCTCTAATTATACTGGCAGAGCAAGGCTGGTGTGGGGTCTGCCGCATCAGCATCAAAGGTATGTTCTCGCTCCAAACACCACGGCTTTAGCATCTGGGTAAGTAAAAACCCAATGATCAGGTCCCAGGATCCTGACTAAATGTATAAGCAGAGTCAGCACCAATAGCCTAATTCCAAAATGTTTCTGTGCATGGTTGCTAAGGGTTGGTGTCTGTGGCCTCATTTCTAAACAAAATTCTCAGATGTCTAAGTCTTCTGTCTGAGACCCTAATAATGGCTGGAATCCCAGTAAACCAGAGCCAGCGTCTAAAGCCCTAATTTAAGTTGACTATTGAAACACTGATCTCTTTAGACAATAATAATTCACATTTATATCACACTTTAAGGTTTATAAAGCACATTATCTATATTGTATCATTTGGTCCTTAAATAATGCTAGAAGTAGTCATTATTATGTCCATTTTATGGATGAGGCTGAGATAGATGTCCCTACCAATATGTGTGTGAGATGGTATGTGAAGAGAAACTGGATTTGCTAGTGAACTTTCGGGGGCTGCATCAGCTTAAGACAGTTAATGCAAAATATGGAAGATTTTCAAGGACAAAGCCCTCTGAGGAGAGACAGAAAAAATGACCATAGGCACAGAGGAAGCTTGCTCCTTTCCCTGGAACAACTTAGAGGGGACTGGGAATGAACTGGGCTCAGGGGCTTGCAGTGAATGTAAGCATGGGTGAAATGAGGGGCACAAACAAAGCAAACCAACTAAGAATGTTTGGCAGCAGATAAAGACAGGATTATTGCAGTGAGGAAGAAGTGTTTAATCCATTTTGCCAGTGATCCTGAAGGCTGTACTTTGAGGAGGAGACAAAACTCAGCTTGGGCACCTGAAGGTCCTGAATCCTTCCAACTCACCCAAGTCACAACAGGTTTAGCCATGAAAAGAACAGGCTTGGGATAGATGCATGTTGGGTAGGTAGTTGGCACAATGGATAGAGCGCTGGGCCTAAAGTCAGGAAGACTCATCTTCCTGAGTTCAAATCTGGCCTCAGACACTTACTAGTTGTGCAACCCTGGGCAAGTCATTTAACCCTGTTTGCCTCAGTTATCTCATCTGTAAAATGAGTTGGAGAAGAAAATGGCAAACCACTCTTAGCCAAGAAAACTCCAAATGGGGTCACAAAGGGTCAGACACAACTGAACAACCACAAAAGTACCTGCTAATTTTCTGCAAGAGCAGTTGAGAGAGGGATTGAATTTAATTTTAAAAGGAAAGTGAATCTGAGCGTTTCTTTAAGCTCCTGGGGTTAGCTTACTTTCAGGCAAAGAGTTGGAGTGGCCTGATCCAGTAAGGAATCTGAGGTGTCCAGCCCTAGCCAAGTGTGATATCAGAGGGCTTGGGTTTTGCATCTGACATTCACAACCTGTATAACCTTGGGCAAGTTGCTTGACTTCCTTGGGCCTCTGGTTCCTCAACTGTAAAACAAGGAAGTTCAACTTGATAATCTTTCAGGTCCTTTACAGCTCCAAATCTATAAGCTGATGGGTTCTTAATGAATTTGATTTTCTTCCTTTTTTCCCATTGTTATGGTCAAACAACTATACATTTAGGCCACATTCTTCTGAGTAAAATGCATTGAAATACTGCAAGACTGGGAAGAGAATTAGAGTTCTTTTGGTGGTGGAAGAAGCATTTAAGGTAAGGGTATGATTGGACAAGTTCATGTACTTTGAGCCATGATACCCAGAAGATGAGCTTTCCTAGCTAAATAAATGGTAGACCTAAATGAAAAAGGTAGTTAGCTCTCTGAGAGCCAGAGAAAGCTTGGCATGTTATCCCTCCTCTCCCAGAGGATCTGCTAGTGTTGGATGGAATGCATAATTGCTAAGTATGAGCCTGTGTCTGATTGAACTTGGTCTTATTAGTGAATTGAATAACATACTTTATCAGTGGACCCCCTGGTTAAAATGGTTATAATAGGAATTCAAGAGTTAATTTCAGGAGCAACAGACAAGTCTGAAAGGATGGCTGTTCTGAGAGGTCGTTGACAATTGTTCATAGTATGGAAAAGGGAACCAGAATACTCAACTACTAAAGCAAGAAATGGGAGAGAAGATTAAAAGGAAGGAGATTATAATAACTGTAGTAGTAGTAGTAGTAGTAGTAGTAGTAGTAGTAACAATTTACATTCATGGCTTAGAATTTTTGATAAATACAGAGAAAGACTGAGAATAATATATGCACCATAAATTTTGAAAAAGAAAATGCCAGTATTGAGAGAGAATGGACCCTAAAATTCTTCAAGAGAAGTCAACCCAGGAAGGACAGGAGGCTCTCAGGTATGAGATTCTGAAGATGAATATGCGAAACTTCTATCAAAGAAAAGCAGCAGCTAATGTAGATACCCAAGGACTTCCTGGTTCATTTAAATTTGTGTTTAAAAAAAATACAGAAAATGGAATATGGTCAGGTAACAGAGGAAAAGTACAAAGGAGTGGATTGTTCCTATAGGATGGCTATCCTGAGTGTGATTGCTGATGTATGTGTGATAAGAACCAAAAAAATTTGTTTGGTTTTTTAAAGTTACATTAGGCACAAAATAAAGATCAAAGAATGGAGAGAAATAATTCTGGTGCAAGACCTCAGGATAGTTTTGAAAAGTAAGATAGTTTGCCATGCATAGAACATTAAAGTGAGAATTAAAATTAAAGAAAGAGAGAATGTTCAAAGTAAGCGAAACTTTTTAACCAGCAGAGCAGTGGTAGAGGTGATAGTTACTGAGGCACAGAGAATAGTTTCTAGATGAGAGAGCAGCACAAGAGTGGGACCCCCAGAAAACTGCAGGACTGGAACGAAAGGGTGCCCAACCCACCTTCTGGGGCACACCTGGCAGGGCCTCAGACATGCCTTTTTTTGGTTCTGACTCTGAAGTCTCTTTTTTAAATTTTTCTTTCAATTATGGACTTAACCATTCACAAACACAAATATTGCAACACATCAAGAACAAAAAAGGATCGTAGAAGACACTGTGAACTTTTTGGTGTGTACAGTTTGTTTTTAAAGGGTATATAAAATTTAACAAGGCACTAACAAACTGGCATTTTATACTTGTGTTCCCTTACCTTCATTTGTTTTGTTCTGAGTATTTTTAACCTTTCCTTGATCTTTCCTTTCTGTTTCTTTTTTGTATTTCTTTTACTATTTATTAATTCATTCCCTACCCACCCCACTCCCCAAACAAGGCCTTCTTTGGAACAAAAATAGTGAAGAAAAACATATCAACACATTGGTCATGTCAGAAAAGATATGTCTTATTCTCTGCTTCTAATCTGTCATCCTTCTGAAAAAAGGTGAAAAACGTACTTTATCATCAGTCTTTTGAAGTCTTTCAAGTCTTCCTGGTTCTGCTCATTTCTTTCTGCATCATTTTATACAAATCCTCCCAAATTTCCCTGAATCTGTCCATGTTTGTTATTCTTTTGAGAATGGGTGAGGATATGAGGAAAAGGGAACAAGCATTTATATAGTGCCCCCTATGTGCCAGACCCCATGCTAAGTGTTTTACAAATTACTATCTCATTTGATCCTGACAACAGTCCTGTGAGGTAGGAGCTTTATTATTTCCATTTTACAGTTGAGGAAAATGAGGCAAATAAAGATTAAATGACTTACTTGGGGTTTTACAGCTAGTAAGTGTCTGAGGCCAGCTTAGAATTCAGGTCTCTCTGATTCTCGCACCTGAAGTCTATCAACTGTGACTCCTAAGTGCCTCAATCATAGCAGAATAATATTCCATTACTTTCACATGCCACAATGTGTTTAGGTGCTACCCAGCTGATATGCACTCACTTTTGTTTTTCTGTAATGACAGAAGTTACTATGACTTTATTTTTTAATCATTTGATCTTTTCCCTCTGTCTTATACTTATTTGGGGATATGTTCCTTGTAATAACATCATTGGACCAAATGACATGTGATTTTGGTGACTTTGGGGGCAGAGGTACAATTTTTTTTCTGTAAGGATTAGACCAATTCACAATTCATTCAGCGATGTATCAGTATGTCTGTCCTCCACAGATGCTCCAACAATCTCCATTTTCATCTGATGACATCCATGCCAATCTAATAGATGTGAGATAAAAATTTCATGTGAAATCTCTTCAAACTTGAATTTCTGTGAAATTTTACAAATTCTGTGCCCTAAGGTAGCTTCTACTCAATGGTAGATCAACTGGCTCCTTAGAAGGATAGGCCTATCAGCCCTAGGTATCAATTAGGTGAGCAGCAGTCATAGATTCCTACAGTAGCAATGTATATGCGTTAAGGTGCCCCCCCATTCATGAAGTTCTTTCCTTCTTGAGCAGCACTCAGGGGAGTAATGACTGTTTCATTTTTCATGACCTTGATCATCTTAATTAAGTTATTCAAGTGATTTTAGCAAAGATATCACTATCTGGTCTACTTTCTACATAACAAGAAGATTTCTAGAACTAGCTAAAACTCCTCTTACTAAACTGATTGAAATGTTCAAGGAAATATACCCCATTCCTTTAATCCCGACTTCATTGGCTATAAACAGTTTGCAAAGTTGTAAAATTTAGGTTGTTGTGATTATGTTCCATGGCATTATACATTGAAAACTTATACTTGCCCAGAGCTATCAGCAGTCTCCTCCACTCTATGCCCAAATACAGCTACATCTGGTGGCAAACTCCATATATGGAACCTACAATCAAAACAGGTACCAGTAAACAAAGAGAGCACAGATGAGACATACAGAAAAAAAGAAAAAGGGGAATGGACATAAAGAAGGGGTTCTTAATCTTTTCTTAATCTTAATCTCTTCTGTGTGATGAGCTTCATAATATCTATGCGGTCCTTCTGAGGATAAAATAAAATACATGGATCATAATGGAAGCCAATTATATTGAAAAACAACTATCTGTCTGTCTCAACATATATAGAGATATATAGATATATATGTATATATGTGTGTATCTATATATGTGTATATGTAGATACATATATGTTTATATATGTATACATATATGCATGTATGTATGTGTGTGTATATATATATATAAAGTTCCTGGGTTAAACCCCTGGTATAAAGAGAGCAAGCAAAGGATTAAAAGAGGGAAAGAGATGAGAGGAGACAAGGATGGGGAAAGGT
This sequence comes from Bettongia penicillata ogilbyi, assembly GCA_023548195.1. Taxonomy (NCBI): domain Eukaryota; kingdom Metazoa; phylum Chordata; class Mammalia; order Diprotodontia; family Potoroidae; genus Bettongia; species Bettongia penicillata. The sequence goes on from JAJHZJ010000197.1 coordinate 8,896,800, forward strand.
GGAAGGGAAAGAGAAGAAAATTATAGGAAAGAAAGAGAGAGAGAAGGTAGGGAGGAGTGGACAGGGACAGGTAGAGAAAGGAGGCTACAGTGTAGTATGAAATCTTATACTGGAAGTCAGAAAACCTATATTCTAAATCTGGTTCAGCTAACCCTGTGCTGTGTGACCTTAGGTAAGTCACATCTCCATGGGCCTCATGTTTATCTTCTGTAAAATGAGAACATTTGGCAAGATGTTCTCTCAGGTTTCTTCTGGATCAGACTTCCAATGACTCTAAGAAAGCAAAAAGTATCCAGGATTTCAAAGGTTTCAAAATATTTTCTTCCCTGGAAAAATAGAAGCCAGAGCAAGAACTAGAATGAAAGAAGGAATGAATGAGTGAAGGAAGAATAAATGAAAAGGGATTTATTGAGTCTTTACTAGGTGCAAAGCACTGTGCTAAGTGCTAGGAATACAAACAGGGAGAACAGTCCCTGCTCTCAAGGAGCTCGGCTTCTCACGGTCAAGACAGCACATCTAAGAAGGAGAAAATGCCGGAAACATTTTCTATAAATATCTTCTTTATGCCTCAAAAGGAAGAAATATTGACTGCAATCTACTATGCCTGCTGGACTGAGGCAGAAGCACATGCAAATGAGTAAGCTTTTAAACAGCAAAAACTAATCCTGGAAAAACATCGTAGGTGTCAATGTTGAAGTGAGTTACAGTTTTGGACCATGTTCTGTGTTGACAACACCTTATTTCCCAACTCAGTGAATCCTCACCTGCTAATGATATCAACAAGGTCCTGACCCAGCAACCTCCAGGCCTGCCCTGGAAAATATCTGGAGCAAATCATTAAGAGATCAGGTTCCCAGCCCCTGGAGGATAAGTAGGTGCTAAGTATCAGCCAAACTGGATTTGTCAAAAACAAATCAGGCCAGGTCAGCTGCACAGGCTCCTTTGTCCAATATTCCTAGCTACAAAACCTGGGGAACATTTCCAGTGCATTTGGAGCTAAAAGGGAATGTAACCAGCATTAAGTCCAACTCCTCCATCTTACAGAAGAGCCAAAGAAGGCTCCAAGATGTGAAATTATTGGTCCACAGTCAAATCCTGGGCCAAGTTCATAATGTTTGGAGCCAATAACCCAGTCTAGTAAGGTCTGTCAAATGGGGAGGGAATATCAACCAGTTTCCAGCTCTGGGCAGAAGATTTTTTATGAACATCTTGGGCATAAGGAAGGACATAATTATTGACTTCAAGTATCTGAAGGATTATCATATAGCAAAAGCATCAGATTTCTTCTGCATAGTCCTTAGAACACAGAAGCAGCCACAATGGGTAGAGGTCACAGGGAGGCAATGGGTAGAGGTCACAGGGAGGCAATGGGTAGAGGTCACAGGAAGGCAATGGGTAGAGGTCACAGGGAGGCAATGGGTAGAGGTACTTTCCTTAATTATTTTTAAATTTTCACATTAACTTTATTATCTTTTACTGATAAATATTTTTCAATATATCATTCAAATTCTAGCAAACTCATTAGTCAATTGCATATATCATATAATCCCTGAAAACAATTACGTAATATAGCAAAAAAGAGGGATTAGAAACTAACTGATTATACATGTGACCTAACCCTTAAGAGTTATCCATTTGTCAAAAGAAAGGAAGGATATGTGCCTAAACTTAGAAGTTAGTACCCATATCATCCATTTTTTTATCTGATCTTTGATGTTAAGATTGTTTTCATTTATATAATTGTAATCATTGTGTACACAGGGTTTTATATATCTTAAGTGCTTAAATAAATGTTCTTTTCTTCCTTCCGTCCTTCCTTCCTTCCTCCTCCTTCCTTCCTTCATTCCTTCCTCCTTCCTTTTTTCCTTCCTTCCTTCATTGTTCTTTTGATTCTTTCTTCACTTTATATGATTTTGTACAAGTCTTCTCATATCTCATTAAAAATTCTTTCTATTTGTTGTTCCTTAATAAATTAAGGTGTGTAATGGATAGGAGGCTGGCCTCAAAACCAAAAAAGTCCTATGTTCAAGTTCTGCCTCAGACACTGTGGCTGTGTAACCCTCGGCAAGTCACTTAACCCCTCAATTCTCTAAATAACTCTCTAAGATTCTAAGTTCAGAAAAGATGCCTATCTGTATCCGTAGAGGGAATTTCCTCACCCAGTTGTTCTCCATATCAATGAAATCATAAGTTCAATCCCCATCCAGATCTCTATCCAATACTCTTGCTTGGAGTACTGTGTTCATTTCTAGGTGCCACAGTTTAAGAAGGACATTGATAAGCTGAAGAATCTCCAGAATTACAGAATGTTAGAATTGAAAGGAAACTCAAAGGCTGTTTGGTCTATCCCATATCAAGAGAGAAATGCCACTGTTCAATAGTCTAGATGAGAGGTATTCCTGGTTTTTGCTTAAAGGCTTCCAGTGAAAGGAGTTCATTTCATTTTTATGCAGCTGTAACTGTCACACCCAAATCTGCAAATGGCTATAAGGGCTTCTTAACAATGAGAGCTGTCCAGCAGTGGAATTTATCATCTTGGAAGGGAGGGAGTTCCCCAACATTGGATTTTCTTCTGACATACCCTCTGTCTGAGACATCGCAGAGGGGATTCACTCACCATGTAGTGAGATGGATTTTTGGCATCTCTAACTCTGGGATCTTATTCTCTGGAGAAATCTTTAACATGCTTTCAGAAACTACATGATGGCTCAAATACAATCTGATGGGTTAGCTAGAGAATAGTGTTGATCATATTCATAGGTACCCAGGTCATCAGGTTCAGGATCCTCATCCATTCACACCCCAACCACTCTCAGCTCCTTTTACTCTTTCAATATAATGTATTTGTGTTATACTATGACAATGCTTTGAGATCCTGAGAAAGTAAAAGAAAAAATTAATTCAACAGCTATTGGTTAGATGTTTACTATCCAGGCACTGTGTTAAGTGTTAAGGGTATAATGACAAAAATAAAAACAAGGACCTTGTGTTCCAATAGGGAGATATATATACCCAGAGAGGTAAATGCAAAGTAATTTAAAATAGAAGAGAGAAATAACAGCTATGTAAATCAGGACAGGAGATGCTCCCTAATCTGGGTCTTGAGGGAATTTAGGCACTCTTAAAATGTGGAGGTGAAAAAAGAGCATTTCAGGCTTAGGCAACAGCATTTCAAAGAAATGGGATATGGTTTGTCAAGTACAGGAAAGAGTTGGTAGGCCAGTTTGTTGGGAATGTAGAGTATGGGGTAGGGAATACCTGGAAAGGTAAGAAGGGACCAGATTGCAAAGGGCTTTAAATGTCATTCTGAGTTTGTATTTTATTCTTATGGCTATAGGGAGCCAATGAATATTCTTGATCGGGGTAACATGTCAGTCATTTGTTAGGAAAGAGAGTGATTTCTCCAAAGTCTTATGGCTTATGAGTGAGAAAATGGAGATTAGAAGTCAAGTCTCCTGACTCCTAGAGTTCTTTCTATTATATTGCCCTGTTTCTTCTCCTTTTCCTTTCTATATTTACTTTTATGGACTCAGCTGCCCAATCCCAAGCACTTCCTCCCTCTTCCCAGCACTTCAAGTTTTACAATCCTTGAATTTTCAACCCAGCCATCATATTCTCCCTATGGTCCTGCCCTAGTTTCTCACTCTCACTGACCCTTTACATGTACATTTTTTTCCCCAAAATGCTCATTCCAACCTCTTACTTTTCCTGATGAATGAATGGAAACTGGAATGGGAGAAATAAGTCAATGAGTCTGAGGAGGAGGAAGGAAGGAAAAGAAAGAGTTGTGGGAGGAGAGTAAGAAAACCAAGGAAGAAATGAAGGAGTCTGACTACAAGAATGAGGAGAAATACAATGAGGAAATGATATGAATGAGGAGAGAAAAGACTTCAGGAATAAGAATAATACAGAGAGATAGGACAAGTAGGAAGAAGCCTTTCTGGTGATAAACTTCTGAAGGGCAGGGGCCCTTTGGTTTTTTAGCTTTATCACAGAGGCTCACAGATGGAAGAAAATCAGCATTTATTAAGCACCTATTTTGTGCCAGGCATTGTACTAAGTATTTTATAACTATCATCTCATTTGATTCTCACAACTCTAAAAAGTACCATGCTATTATTATCCCCATTTTATAGTTGAGGAAACTGAGGCAGATAGAGCTTAAGAGACTTAGCCAAGTTACATAGTAAAGTATCTGAGGTCAAATTTGAATTTAGATATTCAAGCCTAGAGCTCTATTTCCTAGCCATATAGCTGTCTATAGGCAGCTCCTTTAAAGTAGTGCCTCATATAAGGCACTTAATACATGCTTGCTCCGTTCAACCAATAAACATCTGTTAAACACCACCAGCTGCCAGGCACTGTGCTGGGCATGGGGGATGTAAAGATTACTAAATAGTCCCTTTCCTCACAGAACTCAAAGAACAAGGAGAAAGAAAAAGGTGAAAAGGACGTGAAATGAGAGCAAAAGGGGGGAAATGTAAGGATAGAATAGAAAGAAAAGAGAACAAGAAGAAACAGAAGGAGGAGGAGAATAGGAGAAGTCAGAATTAGGAAGCCAGAGATGAGTGCAAGAACGATCAATTCTTAAGGATCTGCTTCTAATCTACACAATGCTCAGCTCATTACCAAAACAGAAGGAAACATTCATCTAAGAAGTAGACTCTTGAAGGATCTCCTTGCAGCTGAATGGAGCCCAGGCTGGTTCTCCAAATTCAAGCACAGAAGTAGAGCTTCACGCCCTGTCAGGTGTCTGGACAAGTTATTCCTTTTTCTTGGATGCCTTTTTCATTTGAGTCTCATTAGAGCAGGACCCAGACTTGCTCACACATGGCAGGTGCCAGCTTTCTTAATGTGTGCCGTGACAGACATTTTAAAACCATGAAGTCTATTAGGAAAGTCCCCATGGACACTGGGCTTTGCTCAGCCTATAAATCCCTTTGGTTCTTCCTTTCGTTCCCCCCACTTTTCACTACTGTTTTCCTTCTCAGTCTAACATTCTGAAGTCCAAATTCCAACTTCAGCTCAACTTCATTAAGAAAGCATCCATCCATCAACATTTTTCTTTGAGGAATTGTTGGGTTATTATAAAAAAATAAGAATTCCAAAAACCACTTACAGGACAGAAATCTTCTCCCCCTCAATACTGGGTAGGGAAACAGACACTAATTTAAGCTTCTTAAAAGGAACCCTGTGGTGCCAATGGCAAGTTCAAGGAACTGGTTTTGCCAGAGTTCCTTAGACTTCCTTCTCCAACAGCCCCATTCTGCTCCCGAAGTTCATATTCCCTAATGAATTTCCTCCCAGAGAAAGGTTCTGGCAGAGACTGCTCCAGAAATAATGACATACAGGAAGGCTTAGTCTAGGACCTGATGCAATAATGGAATAAAAAATACAAATATACCTTGGTTAAGCAACTCAGTTTTAGCAAGATGGATGCTGATTCAGCATCCCATGCCAGAAGGGGTACAGTGTTCAATAAGGAGAAAACCTGGAGAGGGTCTCCTTGAAGGCAGTGTACTCCATCGTGAGCAAGGGCAACTGCCTTCTTACCACCTCTCAGAGCTCCCAGCTAAGGGGTACCCAAGTCACAGGAGCAATCTTTTCCATATTACTTTGGTTCCAGAGCACTGTGGAGGAGTGAACATCTCCTCGGTGCTACTCTGTGCACTGGCTGGATGTTTACTTGTCAGAGACGCTGCAGTAGGATTCTTCACTAGTGGGTTGGATTCATTGGCTGCTAAACTTCCTTCCAGCTTGGAAATTTGGGGATTTAATGATTCCATCCCCTGGAGCTACAGAATATCCAAGATACCAAAAGAAGTCAGGAAAACGTGGGAGCAAAGTAGAAAAAATTAAACATATTTTCATACTTAAAAGGAACATTGAAATACGTAGTTATGATGAATACTCAGTGTTGTCACTATTACCACCTTCCACTAGAGGCAAGAACAAAGGAGTTTTGTAACTCTCCAGCCTCCACTGTTGGTTCTGACATCTTTCTCCACCATGCCTCAGGCACTTAATAGCCCTGTGACCCTGGACAGGTCACTTAACCCCTCAGGTCCTTCAGTTTCCTTATTTGTAAAAATGGAGATAAGAATAACACCTACCTCACAGGGTTGCTGTGAGGAACAAATGAGTTAACACATGTCAATCATTTTGCAAACTTTAAAGCATTTTTTTAAATTTAGCTATGATGATTGATGTTGATGAACCCTAAAATATTCCTCTGCCCCTACAGACTCTTCCTTTGATTGGTTGATTCTTTTTAAAACCTTCATTTTAAGGAAGTATCTGAGCCAATCATGTTTCTTCCATTGCTCTCCAGTCTCCACTCCTGACTAAAGACTTTTTTTTCCCAACCCATCTTCCAGGTACTTTCTCCCTCCACCGTCACCCCCATTCTTGCCTTCTGGTTTTCAGCTTTCATTTTATGTGTTGGCTTCCTCCTTTAGACTATAAGCCTATTAAAGGCAGGAGCTGTCTCCTTTTGCTTGTCTATGGATTCTCAGCATTTGGCACAGGGCTTGATATGTAATGAACACTTAATAAATACTTGTTGACTTGATTTGACTAATTACTATTCAGCAACATTGGACTGGATCGAACCAAAGTATTGGTCATTGACACAATTCTGTTATGGTCATATCCTGACAGGAAAAATGAAGCCATTAGGGCACACAATAGACTCTTTCTTTGGTCTAATAGCATGTCAGGGAAGAGGTTAGAAGTATGGACTCCCAGGGCATGCAAGCAAAAACAATTAAAAAAAAAAAAAGACGAGCTTTGGGGAGAGAGATTGATTGAGTAAATCACTTCCTTGTTACTTCCTATATTTTGTTTCTTGTTCTAATACTGAACTCCAGTCCTGAATCTCTCCTCCTTTTCCCCTTATCCTATTCAACATCTTGCCCTGTCAAGCCTTAGCCTTGGAGTATCCCAACCATACTCTGCCTTAGCTCCTACTCATGTACCGCTGGAACAAAACTGGAGAAAATCATCAAACCACAGTGACTAGGTTCGCTACATATTGCTATTACATAATCTCAGCAGGACCCTCACTATGGAAAGGCAATTCTTTTATATCTCCTAATTAATTTAAAATCCCCTTTACCACAACACCTTTTCCAGTCTCCCATTTCTTCCCTCCCTACCCTATCCTCTCATCTGAGAACCATGCCTCATATTTTACTGGGAAAAAAAATAAGATCATCCACCAAAACTCTCTCTTCTCTTCCACTTATCTCATATTATTCAAGTGCTTTCTACTGTTATCTCATCCTTCACTCCTATCTCACTTGAAGAGGTGACTCTTCTTGCCAAGACAAACCCCTCTATATGCAAAAGTGATCCCATTTTGGTCTCTTCTCTAGCAGACCACTCTTTCATCCCAACTTTCTTACTAATCTCTCCCTGTCCACTGATTGCTTCCCTAAAACCTTCAAATTATACTTTGTCTCTTCAATTCCCCAAAATACCTCTCTTGATCCATACATCCCCACTGGTTATCCTATAAAGTTTCTCTTACAGATTATAAATACACCCATTTCTTCCTCATTTTCCAAAAACCCTCACATCTATCCATGGTAACTCTCTTATATCTGCCCTCCTTTTGTTCCTGAACTCCATGAGAAGCTTTTCTACAATGGGTGCCTCTGTTTCCTTTCTTCTCATCCTTTTCTTGGATCTCTGCATTCTGACTTTTGACCTCATTATTCAACTAGAACTCTTCTTTCCAAAGTTACTGGTGATATCTTAATCACCAAATTCAATGATCTTTTCTCATTCTTCATTTTCCTTAACCTTTCTGCAACCTCTGACCCTGTTGATTGCCGTCTCCTTGACTTTCTTCCCTTAGGTTTTCAAGGTCTTATTCTCTCCTGGTGTGACTGTCTATCTGTCTGAACCTGCTCTCTCTCCTTTGCTGGACTTTTATTCACATCTACTCACTCGGGCATCCCTCAAGGCTATGTCTCAGGCTCTGTTCTCTTCATCATTTATTTCATTTTTGATCTTATCAGGACTCATGGATTCAATTATCATCTCTATACTAATGATTCCCAGATCTACTTATCCATCCCTAAACTCTCCTAATTGCCAGACTTGCATCTTCAACTGCCTACTGAATATTTTGACTGGATGTGCCATAGGCAGCTCAAACTCAGCATGCCTCAAATGGAACTCATTATCTAGCCACCAAAATCCTCCCCTCTACCTAACTTTCATATTACTGTAGAGGGCAGCACCATCCTTCCAGTCACCCAGATTTATAATCTAGGTGTCATCCTTGAGCTTCACTCTCATCTAACTTCCATATCCAATTTATAGTCAAATCATGTCAGATTTTGTCTTTGTAACATCTCTTGTTTATGCCCCTTTCTCTCCTCTAATGCTCTAGGCCATCATTGCCTTATACTTAGACTGCTGAAATATCCTGCCACATTAGTCTCCTGTCACATTGATTTCCTGACACATTGGTCTCCTGCCACCAGTCTCTTCCTACTCCAGTTCATAATTGATATCTAAGCACAGGTCTGATCATAGCACCCATCTATTCAATGAATTCCTAACTTTCCAGTTTTCTTACACCTTACTCCCTACTACATACCATTTAATCTAGTGACACTGGCCTCCTTGCTACACCTCATACAATATGCTTTATTTCCCAGTTTGGGGCATTGTCGTTGGCTGTCTCCCACACCTGGGACTCTTTGCTTCCTCATCTCTGCCTCCCTGGTTTCCTTCATGTGTCATCTAAAATCTCACCTATCCTTCTGTTGATTTTTTTCCTATAAATCTTGTCTATATATTGTTTGTACATAGTTATTTGCATAAGTCCTCCCCATTAAACTGTGAACTCCCTGAGAGCAGGGACTCTCTCTCCCCACCCCACTCCCTTCTTTATAATCCAAGCACTCTGCCCAATTCATGGCACATAATAAGCACTTAGCAAATGCTTGTGACTGTGCCCATTACTGCCATTTCCCTTAGTCTTTTAGGCTTTAGCACTTGGAGGATACCTTGATGCCAACCCGGCCTTTCTTTTTGTTTATGTGCATTCACCTTCAAATTCAAACCCTGACCCCTTCCCTTTCTGATAAGGATTGTCTTTCCCCTCCACAGGTGTCTGCCTAATTCTCTGTACATATCAGCCCTACTTTGAGCAAAATGCCATAGTGGACATCCCCATAAGCAAGACAATGAAAGAAGAAAAGACAGTGTGCATCTATTGCCCCCATGCCAAGCCTTTAGCCTCATCCAGCCTTTTCCTCCAATGCACTTCTAATCATACTCTTGTCATCATCACATTCTCACACACAAGTTGAGGCTATTCTCCGTAGAGAGAGAGCAGCAAACTGGTTGTACACCAGCCCTGTTAAAATACACTGGCTTTCCCAATATGAAAGCAAGAATACTGCAACCACTGTCCTTCACCTTGTTTCCTGCAATGGCAAGACTGTGGCAAACACAATAGTGACAGAATGTTACATAGACAGACAGATATATATATATATATATATATATATATATATATATATATATAAAATTTCATAGATATAAAGTTTCATTTTAAAAGAAAAAATGTCACTAAGATTGAAAGTTCCTTACTGAATATGTTGAACACAAAAGTTTCACAGAACACAGTGCAGAAAATGTTGACTTTGCCAAATGCTTTGTGCACTAGCCCAAGGGTCCTAAGTATTTACCAGTGTATGATTATCTCTATCTTGCTCATCAACCCTTTGGGGATCCAGGGTCCTGGAGCACTAAGGCAATATTTTCCCCCCTGGGAATAGGAAGTACTTGAATGTAGGAATTACTAACTCCAAGACATGGCCTGGTAAAGTAGAGTGAGAACTGACCAGGTCCAAAGACCTGGATTTGAGTCCTGGCTCTATTCATCATTAGCTGTATGATTTTATGCATAAGATACTTCACTCATCAAGACCTCAGCCTCCTCACATTTAAAATGGTGCTGCAGAGAGAATTTGCATAAATCCTTATCTAATCTGGTTTCTTGCTTAGGGCTTAGTGACCAAAGCAATATAGTTCAATATGTCTAAGGCAGTGTGGTATTGTGGAAGAAGCAATGGACTTGTATACTTAAATTTAAATCCTGGCCCAGACACTTACTACAATAGCTGGAAGACTTTTGCAAATCACTTAATCTTACTAAGTCTCAGTTTTTTCACCAGTAAAATAGGGAAAAATAATACTTGCACTACTTAAAACATGGTTTTAAGTTGGTTGCTTGATGGGGGAGAGGGATGAAGTGAGAATGGTAGAAGTATCATCTGGGATTGAGAACCTTCTCCAGGGACAAGAGCGGTTCAGAAGAAACAGTGGAAGGACATCATCAACAAACTCTTCAGTAGGGGAATATATTAAAGTTTTCTTAAGGGCCAGTACAAAGCATTCATAGCCTAGCTATCAGTGGCAACTTTTTTCTTATATTCTTCAATAAATCTGTATGTAGCCCAGCTGCCATGTTAGTTATTAGCACTAAAGGGAAGGCAGTGCAGTTGGTAGAAGGAAGTAGGTGTCTCCTTTAGCTTCTCTGTCCATATTTAATCTCTTTCCAGCCCAAATATTTAGGAAGGAAACAGCAATATGAGTATTTCTGATGTTATTTAAAACTATTTCCTTACTACTCCACATACAAAGTAATCATTACATAGTGAGACAACAAAAAAAAGGTAGAAATCTCTTTGAAATGAGGAAGTTTAGCTGCAGTGATTTCAGTTCCTCCTTAATCTCTGTGTGTGTCGTATATTTTGTTGGCATGCCAGCTTTGAGAGATAGGCATCCAGGAGGGTACATGAGGTCTGTATTTTCACCCTAGGTGTCTTGTCTGTCCATCTGAGATACACTGCCCCAGGGTCAGAGTGCAAGGACCACCATCTGGTAGGAGCCTGTGTCCCTGAACTTTTGGGGTCAGCAGACACTAAATACCTATTAAACCCCATGTGAGAAAACTCTTCTTGTTCAAATGATGTCACTTTTTTTCAGTGCCAACATGTGCTGGTAATTAGGGTAAAAATCACAATATCATCCACAAACAAGGGTATCTATGGGACTTTGCTGTTAATAGTATCACAGTGACATGTAGGAACTCCTCCTGTGTAATCTATAATGACATGGACATGTGCCGCAAAGAGAAGTAACATGTCACAATAGATAGATGCTGACTTTGTGAGCAGGAAGAACTGGATTCAAGTTCTACCTCTAACTTGCCTGGATGACCATGATCAAATCCTTGGTTACTTAACCTCTTGGTGCCTTCAGAGAAGGTGGCAATTTGCTATAGAGGAAGTTTCTCACTGGGAGCTTCCTACACCAAAATTACTAATCCAGTCTTTCTTTTTTTCGTATAGTAATAGTGCTGAGCTCCCACTTGTAGTTTGTAATAATAACTTGTGTAAATGGGTTCCCATCTACAAATGCCCACTTGGGGTGCTCATGTAAAATAGTAATTAATAGTCCCAGCATTTAAGGATGCATATAGCAATAATTTTCATCTCTTATGCAAGTTGCCTTGATTTTTCACTATTATTACTATAGCTTGCATTTATTCCTTTTATTTTATTTTTATTTTCAGTTCCAAATTCTTGCTCTCTTTTTAGCCCCTACCCCCATTGAGAAGGTAAAAAAATATGATACACATTATACAAATGAAGTCATATGAAACACATTCTGTGTTAGCCATGTTCTGAACAATGAAATCAAAATATAAAGAATAAAAATATGCTTCAACATGCATGCTGAGTATATCACTTCTTTACCTGAAGGGGGACAGCTTTTTACATCATGAGTACTTTCGAGTTGTGGTGATTCATTCTATTGATCAGAGTTTTTCAAAGTTGATTATCTTAACAATATCAGTGTTACCATGTACGTTATTCTCCTGGTCTTTCTCACTTCACTTAAATAGCTAGCATTTCTAGATCTACATCAAGTAACAGTGGCAACAATAGATACTTGTGCTTTGCCCATGACTTCAATAGGAAGGCCTGTAGTTTTTTTTTCTCCATTGCAGCTAGAGTTAATTCTTGGTTTTAAAGAGATACCATTTTACCATATTAAAGAAAAATCCTACATTAATGTTTTTAGCATAAATAACTATTGTGTTTTGCCAAAGATTCTTTCTATATCCATTAATAATCATGTAATTTTTATTGTCATTAATAGTCTATTATGGAGCTGTCTTGTGCCACAGATGCAGAGGTCTACCTTAAAAGCCAGGAAAAGGGTTATTATCATGAGTAAAAAGCAAAGCAGAAAAGAAAGGACCATAGAATCTTTCTATGGGACAAGGACCAAAACACAAATATCAAAGAGGTCAGCATTGAGACTGTACTCCCATCTGAAACTTCAGAAGGGAATACGAACTGGTCTGAAACACAAAGAGCCTTCTTGGAAGGGCTCAGGAAGTATTTTAAAACACAAATTAGACAAAGAAGAAAAACTGGTCAATGATTTTTAAAATATGAAGAAAGTATTCACTGAAGAGAACAGCTCCATAGAAAGAAAAATTGGACAAATGGAAAAAGAAGTATAAAACCTAGCTGGTGAAAATAACTCCTTAAAAGGAATAATTGGACAGATGGAAAAGGAGATGCAAAAGTTAACTGATGAAAACAATTTGATAAAAAATAGAATCGGACAAGTAGAAGATAATGAATCTATGAGATATCAAGACTCAGTCAAACAGAATCTAAAGAATGAATAGAAGAAAATTTAAAATACCTAATTGGAAAAACAACAAACCTGGAAAATAGATCCAGGAGAGAAAATCTAAGGATTATTGGTCTACAAGAAAGCCATGATGAAAAAAAGAGCCTGGACAATATCATCCAAGAAATCATCAAGGAAAATTGCCCAGAAGTCCTAGACCCAGAGGGCAAAATAGTCATTGAAAGAATCCACCATTTACCTCCTGAAAGGGAACCCATTCCAGAACTATCTAGTGAAGGAGAAAATCCTGCAGGAACCTAGAAAGAAACAATTCAAATATTGAGGAGCTACTGTCAGGATCACACAGGACTTGGCAGCTTCTATATTAGAAGATGAAAGGAATTGGAATATGATATTCTGTAAGGCAAAGAAGCTGGGACTACAATCATGGATACATTACCCAGTAAAGTTGAGCATATTATTTTAGGCAAGGAGATGGACATTCAATGAAATAAGGGATTTCCAGACCTTCCTGATAAAAAGGCCAGAATTCAATAGAAAATTTGATCTTCAAATGAAGGTCTCAAGAGAGGCATAAAAAGGTAAACAGGGGGAAAAAACTCATTACACAATATGGGCAGCAAACAGTTTACTTCCCTATAAGGGAAGATGATACTTGTTAATCTTGAGAATTGTATATTTATTATGAAATGTAAAAGGGATACACATAGATAGAAGGAATGGGTATAAATTAAATGATGTGATGACAACAAATAGTGCAAGGGGATTGCAATGGGAGATGTGAAAAGGAGGAGGCAGGAAAAAATAAATTCCATCACAGGAAGAGGTGCAAAAATATATTGCAGTAGAAGGAAAGAGGGGAAGGAGATGAGCACTGTTTGAGAGGTACTCTCATCTGATTGGATTCAAGGAAGCTACAGCAAACTCAGTTAAACACAGAAATACAATTGTTTCTATAGGCATTAGGAGGGTTAGGGGAAAAGAAAAGGGAGGGGAGGCTAAAGGGGAGGGCAAAAGTAGTAAGGGAAAAGGGGATTGAAAGGGAGTGGGGCAGAAAGAATGGAGGGAAGACTGAGGAAGACAGTAGTCAAAAAAGAAAGAAATTATCAAGGAAAATTGCCCTGATATTCTAGAACTACAGGGTGAAACATATATTGAAAGAATTCACCAATCACCTCCTGAAAGAGATCCTGAAAGGAAAACTCCTAGGTATATTGTAGCCAAATTCCAGAGCTCCCAAGTCAAGGAGAAAATATTGCAAGCAGCCAGAAAGAAATAATTCTAGTATTGTGGAAACATAATCAGGATAACACAATATCTAGCAGCCACTACATTAAGGGATTGGAGGGCTTAGAACATGATATTCCAGAGGTCAAAGGAGGTAGGACTAAAACCAAGAATCACCTACTCAGCAAATCCGAGTATAATATTTCAGGGGGGAAAATGGTCGTTCAATGAAATAGGGGACTTTCAAGCATTCTTGATGAAAAGACCAGTGCTGAATAGAAAATTTGACTTTAATACACAAGAACCAAAAGAAGCAGGAAAAAGTAAACAGGAAAGAAAAATCATAAGAGACTTACTAAAGTTGAACTCTTTACATTCCTATATGGAAAGATAATATTTGTAACTCGAGACTTTTCTCAGTATTTTGGTAGTTGGAGGGATTGTATACATATAGACAGAGGGCACAGGGTGAGTTGAATATGAAGGGATGATATCTTAAAAAAATAAAATTAAGAGGTGAGAGGAGAATGTATTGGGAGAAGGAGAAAGGGAGAAATAGAATGGAGCAAATTATCTCTTACATAAAAGAGGCAAGAAAAATCTTTTTCAACGGAGGGGAAGAAGGGAGAGGTGGGAGACAAAGAGTGAACCTTACTCTCATCAGATTTGACTCAAGGAGGGAATAACATGAATACTCAATTTGGTATGAAAATCTATCTTACACTACAGGAAAGTAGGGGAGAAGGGGATAAAGAGGGGAGGGGATCACAGAAGGGAGGGCAAATAGGAGAAGGAGGTAATTAGAAGTAAATACTTTTGGGGAAAGACAGAGTCAAAAGAGAAAATAGAACATAACGGAGGGCAGAACAGGATGGAGGAAGTATAGTTAGTCTTTCACATCATAACTGTTATGCAAGTGTTTTGCATGACTATACATGTACAACCTATATCAAATTGTGCACCTTCTCAGTGAGGATGAGTGGGAAGGGAGAAAGGGAGAGAAATTGGAACTAAAAGTTTTAAAGATAGATTAATGTCACGTTAAATGTTAAAAATTATTTTTACATGCCACTGGCAAATAAGACATACAGGCAATAGGGTTTAGAAATACGTCTTGCCCAGAAGAAAACATGGGATGGGGATGAAAGAAGAGAGAGGAGTGGTAGAAGGGAGGGTAGATTGGGGGAAGGGGTCATTAGAATATAGGCTCTCTCAGGGTGGGGAGAGGGGAGAGGTTAGGAGAAAAATTGGAATTCAAAATCTTCTGGAAGTGAATGTTGAAAACTAAAAACTAATTACTTAATTTTTTAAAAAAGAATTTTTACTGTGAACACTCATACCTAAAGGAAGAATCTCTCTCCCCAATATCTCTGAGGAATGATCATGCAGGCTCTTCTTAAAGTTCTCCAGTGATAAGAAGTTGTCTACTACTTGATATAGATTATTCTTTCTAGAGAAGAGGTTCTTAACCATTTTTGTATCAGAGACCCCTTTGGAAATCTGGTGAAGCCTATTGACCCCTTCTCAGAAGAATGGTTTGCTCCCTACATTCATATGGAAAGTAAATGCTAAATTTCAGTACAAGATTAGTGAAAATAAAGATGTATTTTTTTCCCTTCCAAGTACATGGATACCTTAAAATCCATCAACCAAATCCTTGGGCCTCCATGAACCTTGGTTAAAAATTTCTGATAGAGAAGCAGTTTAAATTATTAGGAATTTCATTGTTGAATCAACCTGAAATCTTCCCTCCATGTAGCTTCCACCCATTATGTAGTAAGGATGACAGTGAGGAGAAAGATTACCATCATTGTAGAGTACTTCAAACTTAGCAAAATAATTTGCATACACTATCATTTCATCTGTCTGTTAGCTCTATCCATTGAGACTAAGCTGAACAAGATTTAATTTTTCTCCACATAACAACCTTGTAAATAGTTCAGAACAATTGCATTCCTTCCTAAATCTGGTTCTTCATGTTAAATTCCTTCAATCTACTCTTAGCTAGCATAATTTCACAGAGTTTTCTTCCCCTAGATATATTCAAGCTCATCATAATCCTTCCCAAAACACAGCAATGTATATTGGACACAGTGTTTTGTATTACTGGACACAGTAACTGATATGATCTGACAAGGATGGAGTCTTGTGAGATCATCATTTCACAAGTTCTGAACAATGTGCCTTATTTTTAAATATAGCCTAGAATCATTAGCATCACTAGCATACTCCACTGTCCACTCACAGAATCTCAGAGTTGGAAAGTAACAGTGACCTCCTCAAAGGCATGTAGTCTAATATACTTAGCTTAATCTACTTGAGTCCAGACTTGTGATTCCACCAGTACAGAGAATATCCAGTGAGAAACTTCCCTTATCCATTATAGATTTCCATACCCTCTGTAACTTTTAGTCTCAGAGAACCCAATTCACAATGGACTGAAAATCCCCTCCAAAGTATAATGAACAAGTGGTCATTGAGACATCCAATGGAATGAAATTATAACCACCTAACATATCCCATTCCATTTTCAGATACTTTAATTACAAGCAAGTCTTTCTTTACATAATGCCCACATCAGCTTCCCTGTGATTTCCAATCACTGCTCTTAGAACCTCTAAATTTAAACTGAATAAATCTAATCACTTTTCCATGTGATAGCCCTTCAGATAGTTGCAGACAATTATCATTGCCCTCCTAAATCCTTCTTCTCTAGATTGTACATCCTTAGGTTCTTAAACTTATCCTCTCTTATCCTTTACCAATGTGGTCACATTCCTCTGTATATTCTTTAACTAGTCAATGCCCTTCTTAAAATGTGGTGGTGCCCAGAACTGAAAACAATAGTCTAGATGAGGTCTGATCAGGGCACAGTACAGCAAAACTGTCACCTCTCTAGTTCTGGCCGTTATGTTTTGATTAATACAGCTTAATATTGCTACTGCCATTTTTTTGGCTGCCATCTCATACTCAGATTGACTTATATTGAGCTACCAGACTACTAAAATTGGCAGATCTTTTTCAGATAAACCATTATTTAGTATGGGAGAAAAATCTCAGATCATTTTTAGGCAAACTGTCTAGCCAAACTTTCCCTAACTTCTACTTGTAAAACTGATATTTTTAATCCACATGTAAGAATATACCTTAATACCTATTAAATATCATTTAATTAGATTGCAGCCAACATTCTAGGGTGTTGAGCTTTTTTTGAATCCTGACTGTCACCCAGAATATTACTTATTTCTCCTAGATTTGTGTCATATGGAAATTTATTTAAGCAAGACATCTATTCCATTTTCCACAAAACTGGATGGACAGCACAGATCCCTGGGTGCACTTTGTTAAGAGACATCCCTTCAAGTTGACATCAAAGCATTAAAGTCTGTCCCTGATTTTGGCATTTTAACTGATTTGGAGATGATAGATTTGGAGTAGGAAGAAAATTTAGAGACTATTTAGTCCAACCTTATTATTCTGTACATGAGGAAAATGAGGCCTAGACTATGTATCAGAAGCACATTGCATAGAATGTTGGACCCCTTTGTGACTCATTTCCCTCATTTTTAAAAGGTATATATATTACCTATGATATCTCCCTCATACAGTGATAGAGAAGGTCATATGAGATAATATATATAAATCACCACAATAAATGTCAGCCATCACTTTAAAGTGATGTATTCAGTGGTCCTAAACATTTTTAGGTGTCCTTCAGGTGTCCCTGCTTAGATACAACACAGTATGGATTGATTTTCCTCTGCTTATGCTAATTTTGGCCTGACAACACCAAGAAAACAGAAGTTCTCCATCAGCCAGCACTACACCATCCATATATGGAATGATCAATTACAGAAATAGAGAAATTTTGAATGCTGTGGATAAATTCACTTACTGTGGCAGTATACTTTCTGGGGATGTACACATAGATGATGAAGTTGATGCATGCATTGCCAAAGCTAGCTCAGTGGTTGGGAGATTCTGAAGGAAAGTGTGGGAGAGAAGAGGTATTAGGTTGCCTATCAAACTGAAGGTCTGCAAAGCCATTGTGCTTATCTCATTGTTGGATACCCGTGAACCCAGACAGTATACTAGCTCCATGCCCGGAAACTGAATTACTTCCATTTGAATTGTCTTAGGAAGATTCTGAAGATCACCTGGCAGGATAATGTGCCAGACACCGAGGTCCTTTCTTGAGCTCAACTGCCAAGCATTCAAATTTAACTACAGAGAGTATAACTCTAATGGACCGACCATATTTTTCTAAGGCCAAATGTATGTACATAAAAACTATTTCATGGTGAATTCACAAAAGGTGAGAGCTCATAAGAAGAAATACAAGGGCACTCTCAAGGTATCTATGAAGAACTTTGGAATTACTTGTGAGATATAGGAGACCCTATCACAGAACCACCAAGCATGGCATGCCTGCTTCACAGAAGGCACTGTGCTTTATGAGCAAAGCAGAATTGCAGTAGCTCAAAAAAAAAAAAAAAAGGTGAGATGTGCAAATTTAGAGACATCTCCACTCCAAATGTTCATGAGGACTATTTGTGCCCAACCTATGATAGAGCCTTCTGAGCTCATACTGGTCTGATCAGCCACAATCAGATACACTGTAAATGTGCCTCAATCTCAGCATAATGATGTTACTTTGGTTGAAGGATAAGAACCAATGAATCTCCCCAGTAGTTCCCTAGTTTTCTTTCCAAGTATCATGGAAAATAATCTGTAAAACCTTAACGTAATTATAGGATCTAGTTATTTAGTAAACACAAAAATTTGTTAACATTTTTGTAAAGCCAAAAGAATCCATTTGTGATTAGAATGACTCCTTAAATTTACCATTTTGTAAGTTTGGATACTCAGTTGGTGACAATGGGTTTTTTATGACCAGGTGGGAATTATACCAGGAATGCAGGGCCAGTTCAATATTAGGAAAATTATCAGCAATTATGCAACCAGTTATGACCACTTCAATAACAAAACAAAAAAAAATCATATAATTATCTCAAAAGATGCAGAAAAAGCTTTTGACAAAATGCAACACTCATTCCTATTAAAAATATCAGAGGGTTTAGAATAAATGGAGCTTTTCTTAAAATAAGTAGAAGCCATCTAAGCATTATCTGTAATGGGGATAAACTAGACAAGTCTTCCCGATGAAATCAAGGGAGAAGCAAGGATGCTCATTATCACCACTATTACTCAATATTGTACTAGAAATCTAACTAGAACAAGAAAAAGGAATTGAAGGAATTAGAATGGGCAACAAGAAAACAAAACTACCACTCTTTACAGAAAATATGATCGTTTACTTAGACAATAAACTAAAAAACTACTTGAAATTATTAACAACTTTAGAAAAATTGCAGGATATAAAATAAACCCACATAAATCATCAGCATTTATTTATATTAACAACAAAACCCAGCAGCAAGCAATAGAAAGAGAAATTCCATTTAAAATAACTGTAGACAATATAAAATACTTTGCTGTCTACTGCCAAAACAAACCCAGGAACCATATGAACACAATTACAAAACACTTTTCACACAAATAAAGTCAGATCTAAACAAATGTAAAAATAGCAATTGCTCATGGGTAGGCCAAGCCAATATAATAAAAATGACAATTCAACCAAAATTAATTTACTTATTCAGTGCCAAACCAATCACACTACCAAAAATTATTTTATAGAGCTAGAAAATAACAACAAAATTCATCTGGAAGAACAAAAGGTCAAGAATATCAAAGAAATTAATGGGAAAAAACTGCAAAGGAAAGTAGACTAGTTGTAACATCTCAAACTATACCATAGAGCAACAGCTATCAAAACTATCTGATTCTGGCTAAGAAACAGAGTAGTGGGTCAGTGGAATAGATTAGGTACATGAGACACAGTAGTAAATGATCATAGTAATCCAGTATTTGACAAACATAAAGACTGCAGCTTATGGGACAAGAACTCAGTATTTGACAAAAATTGTGGGGAAAACTATAAAAGAGTATGACAGAAATTAGGTATATACCAACATCTTATGTCATGTACCAAGCTAAGGTCAGAATGGATACATGGTTTAGATATAAAAGCTTATATCATAAGCAAATTAGGAGAGCAAGGAATAGTTTACCTATCAGATCTATGAAAAAGGGAAGAATTTTTTTTTTTTTACAAAATTAGAAATAGCATTACAAAAAGGGAAATGGTTAATTTTCATTATATCAAATCAAAAAGATTTTGTACAAACCCTATCCTTTTCCACCACCCTACCTAACTGTTCTAGTCCATATCTCTCCAACTTGTCCATAAAAATAACATGATAGATTTTGTAAAATTCTTTCCTAGAACATAGACAAACAGTAACTAAAGCATTCCCTGAATGTACCAGTCTAGTATTTGGTCAGGAAAGAAAGAAAAGAAAAAGAAAATAAGCTTAGTTTGGCATAATCTCTTCTTGATGAAATTTTTGTGATCTTAATTTCCTTTTCTAAATATTCATGAACCATCATTTTAATAATCCATTCTAGAAGTCGATCCTACTGGCCTATACTTCACTCAATTCCTCTTTTTGAAACCTGGGGAAATATTTGCCTTCTTCTAAATTTCTAGTATCTTTCTGGTTCTTCATAGTATTTCAAAGATTACAAATAGTAATCAACCAAGCTTTGAAAAAGCAATTGAATTTCAAAATTTTGGACATTTGTCTATTGATGCTTGCTTGGTGTCACAATGCTTTTTGATTTAAGCAAATTATTCATATAGCGCTATGTGATGAATTCTATCTTGATAAAGAATTCTGGGAGGAAGCATTCCATTAACTGGGATTTGGAGCTTTGAACAGCAAACTAGAAAGATTACTGAGATTGCTGATTAGAATGCTGCTAAATTCAAAACCTTACACAGGAACATGGTAGAGGATTATGAGCAGTATGAACTCATAAAAGAATGAGGAGGAGGGATGCAGGGTTCAAGTTTGCAGAAAGCTTGGTGTGACTCTCATTTAAGCAAGACTATTTAATACACTTAAAGACAAAACTAAAAAGATTTAAAAATGGAACAGATATATCAGCATTTCCATAATGCTTTTTTTCTTCAACAACAGTGAAATAACCACATTTGGATTCTAACATCTCAATACCCCAAACCACTGAATGAAGAATTAGAAATAGAATTGTAAAGGTATGAAGCAAAGGTCCTGTTAGGCCTTGAGTAGTGGCATCTGTATCCAAAACAGGCAGGAATGTAGCTAAGCAGGGAGCAGAGACAATGACCTTGACCTCTTAGCTCTTAAGCTCTTTCCTCTCCCTGCATTCATCTACATGAGGGAATGGAAAGGACTCAGGATTTGAAAACTGGGAAATTCTGAACTCCAGAGCTAAGATGATCAACCTGGTGAACTCCTGAGTTTTAAGGCAAATAACCATTACTTGGCTTATAGTCTACCCTTCAGAGATAAAAATTGGGAGATTTATGGAGTGCCAACAATATGCTAAGGTGGTTTCTTTTAGAGGGACCCAAACCCTGCATTAAAAAGAGGAGTCCAAAGAAAAGACTGTCTAAAGTCATAACATAGTTGACAGGACCCTGTTCTTAGCTCTAATGCTTTGCACCTAGGGCTGAGAATCTCTTATTGGGGAAGTAAGAAATAGCCAGGATACCAAGATGGCAGCTAGATGATATAGTGTATAAAGTTCTGGGCCTGGAGTCAGGAAGATCTGAGTTTAAATATGGCCTGGGACACTTTCTAGCTATGTGACCCTGGGCAAATCACTTAATCGCTACCTCAGTTTTCTCAGTTGTAAAATAATGATAATAATGGTGCCTACCTCTCAAGGTTGTTGTGAGTATCAAATGAGATAATATTTATAAACTGTTTAGCACAGAGTACAGAGTAGGCACCATATAAATGTATATTCCCTTCCCTCTCTCCTTTCCCCAAGACCCTTGAGAAAATAATACCAGGAAATTTTTAGCTAGTCCTAGAATAAAGGATTTTTCTAAAAGAACTGTGAAAAGATCATATAAGGGTTTTAAAGTGAAAGAGCACAGAAGCACCTATTCTTCTCTTAAAATGATAGTGAAGGACTTTAGCTAAGGCTGAGGCTATGTGCTAATCAAATAACCAAATAATAATAAGCAAATCAGAAGAGGAGCATCTTGGCAGAGATAACAGATTACAGATATGTATCCAGTAGAATAGTATCTAGGAGAAACAGTTAGTCAAGAAGAGCAATACCTAGATGGGATCATGAGACCAATGAGGAACACTGAGATGATATCTCTCCAAGATGCAAGCAGCCTTAAAGCACTAGAGGTATATACTCTTTCCAGGAATGAGTCTTAGCGCCACAAAGGTCCTCCTCCCTGAATGCACCCTGGTGGTATGTATGCCCTATGTGTACATCCCTCCATATACATTCCTTATATATGTTTACTTTCCCCACTAATGTAATATTTTTGGGCAAATATGTATCCCAGTTTATAGGGAAATGTATTGTTGCTTTTCTTACCATTCTATTTCATTAATTACTTTGTTTTGATCAAATTGTGTCATCCTCTTGACTATTAGTGATAAATACATTGGTAGGGGCTCATATCCATTTATATATACATATAAATGTTGTTTCCCTGTTAAAATGCGGGGAATAGCTATTTCACTCTCATTTTTGTATCCCCAGTGCTTAGCTATCTTTTGATTTCACTACAATTTCTTTGTATCTTCTGCTTTCATTTATAGTGAAGAGATTCATGGATACAGTGAAATATTGAAGTATCCACCACATGCACAGTCCTTTGTTAGACTTTAGGGATACAGAGACATGCATCTCTAAGTGTACCAATGATCAAACTGTTCAATGAACTTTTCAATTCCTGGCACTTGAAAAGAATATTAGCAGAATCGATTCATTTAAAAAAAACAAGAAAGACAAATTGTGTATGACATCCGGTTGAGCAATATCCCAAGAGGGGAAGTATTTAGAACAGTAGAATGTTGTGACAAGTTTTGTATATAAAGAAAGTTGATCTGGCAGATTTATGAAGGATGGGCTGGAGGGGGATGGAATGGAGGCAGAAAGACTTCTCTCAAGAGGCTATAGATCCCTGTTCAGTCAGGTAGTAATGACAGGATGTGAGAACAGAGAAGATAGGAACAGATACTCAAGACATCATAGAGATAGAATCAATAGAACTTGGTGACTGACTGGATATGAAAGGTGAAGAAAACGGGGAACCCCTGAAAATTTCCTATTTTTGAACATCAGTGACTGGGAGGCACGTTGGTACCCCTGACAGAAATCATGAAGTTTCAAGGAGAAGCAGGGTTAGTAGGAAAGATGATAAACCTGATTATGAATGTGTTGACTTTGATGAGCTGGTAAGACATCCTGGTAAAGACAGTCTGTAGGCAAATGGAGATCTGGGTCTAGAACTGACAAGATATAGACATCTACATTTGTTTTTTTCAGTTATTCAGTCATCTGACTCTTTGTGACTCCATGAACCATAACATGCCAATACTGTCTATAGGAATTTTTTGGCAAAGGTACTAGAGAAGTTTGCCATTTCCTTCTCTAGTGGATTAAGGCAAACAGAGATTAAGTGACTTGCCCAGGGTCACACAGTTAGTAAATATCTGAGGCCAAATTTGAACTCAGGTCTTCCTGACTTCAAGCCCAGCCTTCTACCATTGAGCCAAGAGTCACCCAGAATTAAAATTGGGAGAGTAAAAAAGATGACCACAGGCAGCACTGTGGAAAGACAAGAATTGAGAGCCAAGGATAGAACAAGTTTATTCCTGTGTTATTACCTAACTGAAGAGCCAGAAAAACATATGATGGGTGTTGCCACATATTTATTTTTTAAAACCAAAATAAAAAAAAAGCCCAACTCAATTGAAGCCAATTTCCCCAAATTAATTTTTAGAATGAAAAACTCTCTCATTTCCCATGCTCTCCAACTTTAAAATGAATTCACTCTCTTTGGGAATTGGAGTGTCTGCCAACCTGCTGACAACTTATGGAGCATGCTAAGCTGTTGGAACAATTTGACCCTGGAGTTTGCAAAATACATCATCCCCACAAATCAGGGGTCACAGTGACCACCTTCTAAGCCACTGGTGCCCCTCAACACATTCCCCAAGGGCACATCCAGCTAAATTAAAGTTTCCAGTAAGCTCTGGCATTTGCCAGGGGAAATGACATAGTATGGTACATTTGAACTAACCCTAGCCTGGGAAGAAGGAGACCTGACCTAGGTGCTAGTCACAACTTTGCCATTACTTAGTTGGGTGGTCATGGGTGAGTTGACCTCTTTGGGTCTCCTTTTATTTTAAAAATGTTTGATTAGAATAGATCTTAAAGATTCCTTGCAGTTTCTAATATGCTTCATTTCTTACATATTTGTAACCTAAAATCCCTTCTAATGCTAACATTCCAGGTCCTAAGCCACCTTTTAGCTCTACTCTTCTATTCCCTAATATCCTGCCTGCTGACATTCTATGTTCTACTACCTTGTTCACTTCTAACATTATATAGTAATATCATCATATAATTAGTTTATAATAGCAAGGTGCTTATCTTCTGTCTAGTGCAATTTTGATTCTTCCTTCTTTGGACTTCAGCTGTAGTTGGTGAACTATCAGTCAGCATTTGTAAATATGAATTCATTCCCTCACTAACCATTGCCAACCTTCCTGAAGTTTCAGACACTATCCTTTTAATTTCTTAAAACTAAGCAGCAGCATCCATGGGCAGGGGAAGGGGGAGAGTTGTTGGTTTTGAGTTTTTAAATTTTTTTTTTGACTCATTCTGAGTGTGATATGTTCTGGAGAATGTTTTTCATAGCAAGGAAAAACTTAATTTTTTTTTCCACATTGGGATGTGTCAAACACAATTTATGCCCATACATAATTCATCCCTTAAAATAAACACTGAAACCCAAGAGAGGAGAGGCTGCCGCAGAATTTCTAACAGGGGAAATTGTCTCCTTTCCCCATCCCACCATCAAGTATATGAAAGCCAAGGAGTGAACTCCAGCTCCAGACCCAGGCCTAGTCTGAGTAATGTAGCAGACTTTTTTTTTTTACGGGCCTCTTTTGTGTCTGTTGAACTGTTGCTCTGTCTTGAGTAAAATCTCTTGCTATAGAAAGTAGAAAGCCTCAATTAAAACCACCTGCTGGCCTTTGTCAGCTGAGCTTAATGCTGTCAAATAACTTTGAGCTCTTTAAGCCAATACAAGTCATTAAGCAAGAGGTGAATTAGAGATTCCACCGATAGGAGCCATCCATAATCAATTGATATCTTCCTCTGCTAGGGGCAGGTATCTGAGAAGAACATTTCCCCCACATGCAGCCCCCAATCTTGCCCCCCCCCCCAACTCCTGAAGCGGGGAGAAGGCGGGGAGACCTCCACCCCTGGATCTCATTAGGCCTGAGGAATGCCAGGTCTGGGGTAGCACTGAAAGGCGGTCAGTAGGCCTATCCATTAATAACTCTCTGGTGCGCTGTGCATTGTAATTGTCAGACTGCAATTTACAGTAATCCTCCAATGCAAAAGCTTAAATAGCTGCAGCTGATTCGAAATTCATACACCCAGTTGAAAGAGAAAAGAACAAGATGCGTGGGTCAAAAGGCCAAACTGTGCAAGTGTGTGTGCTGAGTGACAGACATTTTAGTGCTAGCCTGGGACCATATTTTAAAAGGTCACTGAAAACTTTTGGCTTGGGCCCTCTGACAAACAATGAACTTTCCATATATTTATTTGCCATCTCTTTGTTTTTACAGCAAGCAGAATAAATGAGTTAAATGACGTTGTGCGGGCCTGCACATTGTCAGCACAGGTTATAAGTCATTATTAAATGCCATCAAATCAGACCAAGCCCGGTTGAGGCAATGAGACTAAAAGTTATTTGCATTCCTTCTGTCATAAAAAATCATATCCCCTTACCCAAGACTTTCGTTTCTTTATTAAATGCAGCCACAAGAGTATTTCAGGTCTGGCAATATAAGCTCAGGAAACCCTCTTCTGTATAACTCAGTGTAACAGCTTAGAACCGATTCCACTAAAAAGTCCCAGTTGAGTGTATCTGGGCACTCAATCAAGACATACATATTACTTTTAAATAAGATTAGCTTTTATATTTTGCTGCTTAAGTTAAAACTTTCATGTCGTTCTCTCATTTTATGTAAACTCCCGCATAATTCTGTTTTAGTGAACACTTCAAACAAATTAAAAACCTCAAGCTGGACACATCTTGAACAAAAACTTTCCTAATGGCCTCGCAATCTGTTTGCTGACATGAAAACACTTTCAAATAAGATGGATTTTCCCGTCATCACCCTGGCTTTGTAATTATAGCAGAGGGCCATTAGGCCTTTAGTTACAATGACAAAAGCAGTGTATCTGGGTTGCAAAGCATATTTGACAAATAACTTACAAGTGACCTGGACCATCTGTTTAAAAAATTGTCTTCCTATCAACTGCCAATTGAATTTAGTATTAATTATGAAATGGAAACCAATCAACTAGGGGACATTTGAGGGGTTACAGAGGAAGGGGTAGGTAGATGGAAGACAAAAAACTTGGAATCATAAAATGGACAGTAGTAGAAGGGCCACAGAATTACAGTTTGGAATACTAGAGTCAGAGAACCTCAGGATCAGAACCACATAATGTCAGAGATTTGCAGTCATAGAACCTAGGAGAACAAAGCTAGAATAGGAACTTCAAAACATAGAACCATTGTTAGAGCTGAATCACAGAACATAGAATGTCAGAGTTGTAAGTGGCCTTACAATCATAGGAACACAGCATGTTAGACATGGAAGGGGATCTCAGAGATCATCTAGGTCAGCAGTCTCATTTTAGGATACTATGGTTTCGTTTTAGAAAAATTTAGTGACTTTCCCAAGGTCCCAATAAAAGTTGCATCTGGGTCCAGAACCCAAGTTATCTAACTTCAAATTCATGACTATTTCTACTTCATGTTAGGTTCCAACTATCAACTTTAAAAAAAATCATCAGTTCAGGAAAATCACCAGAAAATAAACTATTATACCTTTCATTTAAATTAGCTTATTCTGTAGATTGTAAAAACTGACCATCATGGTATCCTTTAAGCCTGAAATGTTCACGAGAAGCTCAATGAGTGAACGTAAAATATTAATTATTTCATTCTGTCATAATATGAAAAATATGTCCTTGACCAATATTAAAGTTTGGACCAGTTGAAGAATTTTTAAAAACATGAACAGTAAGCAGTTCTATTCCCCATTCAGAACTCTAATCAAACGAAAGCCATATTCAAGTTTGCTCCACATTGGCTTGGTTTCTTCATCTCTACAAGCCTGTGTGAGAGACAATTCTGGTATTACAGAAGCAGAGATCATTAGGGTTGACAGGGACCTTAAAGACCATCTAATCCAACTCCTTCATTTTACATAGACCCAGGGTGGCTAAGTGATATATCCAGGGTCACAGAGCAAGTTGATAAAAAAAAAAAAAGGTCAGGATTAGAAACAGAAATATGTTCTTATGATTTAACATATGCATTCTAGCATCCTGATCAAGAGGCTATAAGCTAAAGTTCACTTAACTATATGAATCACAGTGTCAGAGCTGGAAAGGACCTTGGAATCATGGAATGTAGAATGTTAAAGTAGAAGGTACCTTAGAGAAAATATGGCTAACCTCCTTTCTTGAATTCATTGATGAGAAAACTAAGGGCCAGAGAGGGGGAAATGAATTATCTATCCAAGGTCATATATGGATTAGAGGCAGAGCTAAAAACCACAGTTGTTTCTGCTATGCCATATTGCCTACTTTAAAAGAAAAACTGTACTTATTTCAAAACCTGTACAATTAAATCAATTCTTACATTTATTCCAAATCTATTTTTCTATCCAATAAGAATAATAATAATTTATATGGGGCAGCAAGGTGGCTCAATGGATAGGATGCCAGACCTGAAGTCAGGAAGACTCATCTTCCTGGCTTCAGACACTTACTAGCTGTGTGAACCTGGCAAGTCACTTAATTCTGCCTCAGTTTCTTCATCTGTAAAATTAGGTGGAGAAGGAAATGGCAAACCAGTCTGATATCTTTGCCAAGAAAACCCCAGGACATGACTGAAGTGACTGATCGGTAACAGCAAGCATTCATACAGCACTTTCAGGTTTGCAAAGTACTTTGCAATTGTATCCTCACAATAACCCTAGGAGGTGACATGCCATAATTATCTCCATTTTGCAGATAAGGAAACTAAGTCAGAGAGAGGTCAAGTGACTTGCTCAGGGTCACACAGCCAGAAAGTGTCTCAGTCCTTCCTGACTCCAAGTTCAGCACTCTATCCAGTGTACCATCTAACTGACCTAGCCATTAACGTAAGTGTGACTGAAGACCTAGATCCTAATTGTTTTCATG
Source organism: Bettongia penicillata ogilbyi (assembly GCA_023548195.1). Lineage (NCBI taxonomy): Eukaryota > Metazoa > Chordata > Mammalia > Diprotodontia > Potoroidae > Bettongia > Bettongia penicillata. Next base: position 8,925,150 of record JAJHZJ010000197.1, read on the forward strand.
CCATTAACTAGCTGTGTGACTTTGAACAAGTTACCACTCTCTGTGGGTCTAAATTTTCTCATCTATAAAATAACTACATTAGAATGGATTATCTCTTAGGTCCCTTCCAGTTTTAACATTCTCTGAACCTGTGAAAAGCCAGTTTATTTTACCATGTCAGAAAAAAAAATTGGCTAAAATGAAGCATTTTTTTTCACTGGAAAGGTCAAATGCAGCAGCATACTTGACACCCATATGAAATCTCCTTGTTAAGTCCAGCAAAATTAGTACCTTATGAGAAAAACTGGACTTTCCAAAGCACCTGACCAAATATTTCATAAATGCTACAAACAGCAAATGCCTCCAGTAGATTCACTGGATTTACAACCATCAAACTATATTAAATTTACAATATCAAGATTTATCACCTATTAAATGGAGTCTTGTTTTAGTAATATCTTGCACTTGATCCCGAAGGATTCAAATGCTTTATACCCGTCACCATGGTGCTACCCCATCATTCAGAACATAGAAGTAAAAGAATCCATTACACTACAATATCTAGGACTTATTTCCCCATCAGGAATGAATGGCAACAGCTGTTCAGGAACAGTGGAGGAACATCCAAATCCAGTTCAGGAAAGGAACACAGAACTTTAGAGCAGGGTAAAATGTTGAAATGTAGCCATGGGACAGGGAGGAAGGGGGACATGCCAGGCTCTGTGTCTTACCTGTGCAACCTTCTACAAGTTGCTTCATGTCTCTGGGCCATGGTTCTTCGTTTGTAAAATTAGAGGCTTGGTCTAGATGACCTCGAAGGCCCCTTAGAGCTCTGAATCTATGGCACTTTAGTTTTATGACTAAATAGAATGGTTATAAGTTGATGTGAACCACAATAGAAGGTGGGGGGTAGGGACTAAACTTTATACAAGGATCCCTGCAGGCCACATATTGAGTCAGAAAAACCACATATAACATTATCTATATTCTATTGCATTTTTATTTATTTTTGTCAAATATTTCCCCAGTTATATGTTAATCTGATTTGGAGCATGTGTTTGACTTAAAATACATACTGGAACACTGGATTTCAGAGCTGAAATGGACTTTAGTAAACAGATTCTTCAATCCTGGACTGCTGGAGCTAGAAGAAGCCCCATCCTTCTACAAATGTCCAAAGAAGATAGGTAGTTTACCTAAGGTCCTAGGACTGGTAGAACCCACTACCATTTTCTCTGTTCCAAGTTCTTATAAACCTTAAAATACTATAGAAATGCCAATTTTTTTAAATTGTTCTCAGGAATAGAATCTGGAGCTATCATTTCACTGGCATTGCTGGATGAGGTAACTTCCTTTACCAATGCAGGATGGCACTTTCTCTGAAATTGATATATGGTTCTAGAGTGTCTAGATGTCAAATTCAAATGGAAACAGTTCCCTTGTAGGCTATATATTGACTTAGAAAATCACAAATTAACATTATGTTGTATTGTATTTTTGTTTATTTTGTTAACTCATTTCCCCATTACACGTTAATCTGATTTTGGCAGCCTTGGGGTTTTTCCAGCAGCTTGGGCCCAAGGGTGGTGAGTTCGACACCTCTGGCATAGAACACTAAATAGTTAAGAGATCTGCACAGGGTAAATAACAAGTATTCCTCAAAAGAGGGGCTGTTGTAATTATCAAGAACACAATTTTACAAATAACAAAGAGGGACATAGGACTGGGGGCTCTGGATACCTAGGTTCTAGTCCTATCTTTTGTTACTCATTAGCTGTTTGACAATCACTTATATGAACTTGGAGTTTCCTCATTTTCAAAATAAAGGAATTAGAACAGGTGGGCTGTGAGGTCCTTAACAACCCTCAAACTTGATGTTCTAAGTCTCTCTAGCTATGACATTCAAAGTATTAAGTCCTTTTCAGTTCTACCATTCTATAGTCTCTGTTCCCTCCAAGCACTAACATTCTAGGGTTCGGGGACTAAAGTGAGACGCTGGAAGAAACTCTAAGAAAGCACAGGCATTTTTTACACTACAGCAGGCTCAGGCCGTTGGCAGCACCTACCCTTTGTCAAAGCAATTGCCGTTAGCAAGTCCAGCTCTGGAAATGTTAGCTTGTGATTTTATATGTATATAACCACAAATTCCAATCCTGGCTTCTTGGGAGAACTGAATCAGCCTGTTATCCCCAAATCGGCGAAGTAAAACCTAACCACCAAATGAAACACAGTCCAGGCCCCGGGCTCTTAGAAGAACTTAAAATTCAAGCAGACTTTTCCAAAAAAGAAACCAATGTCTGCCTATCAATCCATTTCTGAGAAAAATGGGCAGAAAACCAGGAATGAAAGGGACTGAAAAGGTAAGATGGCACAACAGATAGCATATTGGATGTAGAGTCAGAAAGAGCTGAGTTCGAATCTGACATTGGACTCTCTAGCTGTGTGACCTGGGCAAGTTATTTAACCTCTGCTTGCCTCAGTTTCTTCATCTGTAAACTGGAGATAATAATAGCGCTACCTCCTCAGACTGTGATGAGGAGACATTTGAACATATCTTTGTAAACCTAATATAAATGCTAGCTATTACTGTCATTATTATCAGGCTGACCCCAGTCACTTGAAATCTGTGCTCATCTATGGTCTCATTCAATTTTATAACCTTATATAGTATCTACCGACTTGACAGACTGGGAAACCAGACTTTTACCCAGATCAGCTGCTTATCAAAAAATCAAGTTCACAGGCTCATTGTATTTAGAACTGGAAGGAACCTTGAGATCATCTAATATAATAGTTGCATTTTACAAATAAGAGAATTAAGGTCCAGAACATGCAAGTAACTTGCCCCAAATCATTGGTTGGTTGGTTGTTGTCCTTCTTTCTCAAAGAGGACTAAAATGACATCACCATGATAACGTGAAATTTCAGCATGTCCGACTGTGGCTGATCAGACCAATATGAGCTCAGAATTCTCTATCACAGGTTGGGCACAGGTAGTCCATGTGAATATTTGGTGTGGATACCCTAAATTTGTACATCCTATGTTTACCTTCTGCTGTCTCAATTCTGCTTTGCTCATAGAGCACAGCACCCTTTCTGATGTGGGCATGCCAGGCTGAGTGGTCCTGTGCCAGGGTCTCCCATATTGTACAGTCAAATCCAAAGTTCTTGAGAGAGACCTTAAGAGTGTTCTTGTGTCGTTTCTTCTGGCCACCATGTGATCACCTGCCCCATGCGAGTTCTCCATAAAATAGTCTTTTTGGCCAGCGTACATTTTACATTCACACAACGTGGCCAACCCATTGGAAGCATAGTTTGAATGCTTGGTAGTTCAGCTTGAGCAAGGACTTCAGTGTCTGGTACCTTATCCTGCCAGGTGATTCTCAGAATCTTCCTAAGAGTTCAAATGAAAGTGATTCACTTTCCTGGAACGGTACTGGTAGACTGTCCATGTTTCACAAGCAAACAGCCATGAGGTCAACTCAACAGCTCTGTAGACCTTCAATTTGGTAGTCATTCTAATACCTCTTCTCTCCCATACTTTTTTTCGGAGCCTCTCAAACACTGAGTTAGCTCTAGCAATGGATGCATCAACCTCAAATAGTAAGGAGGATGTTTAATTTTCATTCTCAGTCCTTTGACTACAAACCCAGCACTTGTCCCTACAACTAGGCTCCTATGAGTGAGAGTAATGAATCCCTTGAAGTTGTCACATACATTTGAATTTACACTATTTGAAGTTTGTTGTCATTGTTTAGTCATTTTTCAGTTGTGTCCAACCCTACATGATTCCATTTGGGGTTTTCTTGGCAAACTGGTTTGCCATTTCCTTCTCTAGCTCATTTTACAGATGAAGAAACTGAGGCAAAACACTTAAGTGACTTGCCCAGGATCACACAGCAAGTGTCTGAGATTAGATTTTAACTCCAGACCTGGGTCTCCATCCACCGCACCACCTAGTTGTCCCCCAAGTGTATTTGAAGTTATCATTCTGTAAAACATGGCCCACTGGAAAGATGCTGTCCAAATTCAAACATGTAATGTGACCACTCATTGGGACCTAGCTGGACACTGCTTATTTACTAGAAATAGCAAATAATTTTTCCTATCATAATGGTAACAAATCTCCTCCAGATACCATTGGATATGACTACTTTGAAGTGCTTCTATGCAGCAAGCAGACTAGGTCACAGGTGGCTGGAATCATGAGATATCTTTTACCTAATAGGCTTAAGAAGAAGGAATTCCTGACTGCCAGAGAGTATGTGAGCGAGCATAAGATTTCTCAAGGAAGTTTTCCCAACTCAACATCTCCTTGTAGTCTTATAGTAGGTGTACAGGTGTAGGTGCACAGAAACTAGAGGTGCAGCTTTTCAGGAAATGATTGAACCTTATTTTCATTCCTGAGAAACAGAAAAGGGCATAATAGGAAGACTGGAGCCAATTCAAATCTTATCAAGGATTTTTTTTCAGTAATGTTACAGAAGTTGCCAAAGCAGTAGACAGAAAGGATCATCTAATCTGGATGTGGGCTCCAGTTCTGCCACTTAATCTTAATGAGGTTTCCTCACCTGCGAAATGGAGATGCTACTATTCTTTGCCTCTTAGGGTTGTAATAATTATTCATATGAATATATATATATATACATATACACACACATATATATATACATAAAGACCATTCATATGAACATATACAACTATACATGTATATATACATGTGTGTGTGTACATATATATACATATATATATATATATATATATATACACATAGATAGATAGATAGACAGATAGTAACTCCTCCCTCTCGAGAGGGGAAAATGAGAGGTACTCCTCATCCTAACGTTGTTTCATAGTCAGCCACGGTCCTCAAATTAGAGGCATTTGTAACCTTTTTCTACTTCCTTCTGTGACTATAATGAATCTTTCCATTTCTAGAAATTGTGCTAAATTTCAATTATAGATACATGCTTTGATGTTTGTCGTTATCACTTCAAAAAATGTGTTCCAATTCCAATATCACCTCCTCCATGGTTTTCCTCATCTCCCTTTCCATCCCTCCCCGGATTTCATAAAGCACTGTGCTCTGCTCCTCTATTGCATTTAGCCAACAAGTATTTACTGTATTATTTAGTATGTGCTAAACTGGGGATGCAAAGCAGGACAAAAACACAATCCCTACCCTCAAGAAGGTTATATTCTAAGAAGGTGGGGAAGTGGGGAGGAAATCTCCATCATGTATTACTCATTGGACCTAGTTGGACACTGCCTATTTCCTAGAAAAAGCAAATAATTTTTGCTTTTTGAAATGGAATTAGGTGTTTGCTTTCTTTTTCTACTAGACAAGCACAGGCTTAAGTAAACTTTCTATCTTTCCCTCCCCTCCACCCTATCCAGTATAGTACTTTACACATAGTAGGCACTTAAATCCAATTGAACTGAATTCCTATTATTGTTTTACATCTAGCTCTCATCATACCTTTTGTCTGACAGATACAGATACAAACAGCAGAATAGTGAGGTGGGATGAGTTCTCCCTGTGTAAGGCCTGAGGTTGAATTCTGGCTTTGCTGCTATCTGTAGAAATCTGTGAAATTGGGGATTGAATTAGAGATCTTTAATGTCTCAGCTCTAAAATCTCATGAGCAAGAGTTAAGATGTTCAATCAATCAACAGGTACTCTTTAAGGACCTATATTCCAGATGCTCTATGCTTAAGGATACATAACAAAAATGAAGCTCTTTTGTCTCTTAGGGCTTAGCACAGAGCCTAGCATACAGCAGACACTGAATAAATGTTTACTGATTGATTGAAACAATCCCTTCTCTCACACAACTTACATCCTGTGGGGGAATACAAAATATATGTATAGAAGCTTATACAGAATAAAAACAAATACAAGGCAGTTAAATACAAGGCAATTAGGGAGGAGAAGGGACCAATGGTTGGAAGCAGTAGGAAAAGCCTTGTGGAGAAATATGGTCCTTGAACAAGGTTTTGAAGAGAGGGATTTTGTGGCATGGAGGTGAGAAGGGAGCATATTTCAGGCACTACGGGAGGACAGGCACTACAAAGGCACAGAGACAAGACAATGGTTGCCTTATGTAGGTTAAAGAGAGGCCAATATGACTAGACTGGAGAGTGTGGGAAAGAGATTCATGTATAATGAAGCTGGAAAGATGGGTTGAGAGGCCAGTTTGTTAAGGCCTTTAAAAGCTAAGCATGAGGGGATTACATTTTATCCTAGGGGGCAAGCAGAGTCCCCAGAATTGAGCAGGATAGTGGTAAGGACAGATGTACACTTAAGGAAAATCAATCACTTTGGGGAAGTTACTTGGAATAGGACAATACTTGAGGCTGGGAGACTGATTAGGAGGCCATTGTAATTATTTTAGGCAATGATGATAGAGACCTGAATTAAAGTGGTAGCTCTATAAGCAGAGAAAGGCAGTCTGACACAAGGTATGTTGGAGTGGCGGGAATAGCAAGATTTAGCAATGGTTTAGCTATACAAGGTGAAGGCAAGCGAGGAATGGCAGATTAAAACAACAAAGGTGTCTTCAACAACAATAGGGGAGTTTTGGAGAGGTTTGGGTTTGAAGGTGAAGATGATAAGGTTCCGTTTTAAGCATATTGAGCTTGAGACGTCTGTGGGATATATTATTTCCCTTGGTAAAAAAGAAAAAAAGATGCCACTAGAAAAGGAAATGGCAAACCACTTCAGTATCTTTGCTAAGAAAACTCCATGAATAGTTTGGTCCATGGGGTCACAAAGAATTGTGTGTGTTTGTCCTTCATTGCCGAAGAAGACCATGCCATCAGAGAAATGGTGACATGACTTGCACTTGACTTTGTTTTGAGTGAGGGAGGGCTGTGCAGGTCACCAGCCTCACTTCTCTTCCAGAGCCATCTGGATGCAGTGACCAGATATTCATCAGGATGACTGGAGATGACCCAGGATGAGGCACTTGGGGTTAAGTGACTTGCCCAAAGTCACAGTTAGTGAATGTCAAGTGTCTGAGGTGAGATTTGAACTCAGATCCTCCTAACTCCACCACCTGGCTGTACATGACTGACGACTGAACAACAACAAAAAAGGATTCATCAAAGTGGGAAATCCACTGGATTGCATATAGAGGACTTGCCTTGGTCTTCACAAGAAAAGTATTCAAAGGGGCAGCTGGGTGGTATGCTGTGGAACTGGCCCTGGAATCAGGAGGACCTGAGTTCAAATGTGACCTCAGACACATCCTAGCTGTGTGACCCTGGGCAAGTCACTGAACCCCGATTGCCTCAAAAAAACAAACAAACCAGGGATAACTAGATTGATCATATTAGGTTCAGCATTTTTTTGTCCCAGGAACTAGACTTAAGTTCCTTAGTAACAGGGCAAAACCAAAATTGAACTAAATAGTAACTCAGGTAATAACCTACAATTCTATAGCCCTTCAAATTTTCTTTCTTCACAAGTTGATGAAGAAGAGCAAATCAGGGTGGTATAAAGGAAAAGGCACTGGATTGGGAAAGCCAAAGGATCTCGGACAAATTCTGACTTTGTCAATAGCTATTTGAGTGATCTTGGGCAGCTCACTTCACCTGAATCTCAATTTCTTCATCTACTTAAAAAAAATAAAGGTGGAGGGCAAGCAATGGTTTGGCCTTCAAGGTTCGTATTAACTACATTTTATGGTCCCATGACAAATGAGGAAATAGACTCAGGGATGTTATGTGTCCTGCCCATGGTCATGCAATTAGTATCATGGCCAAGATTCACACATCTAGTCTCAAAGGATTTATAGGTGGGAGAGATTTTTTAACTCAGCTAGGGAGTCCAATCCTCAGTTTGTTTGTTTTTTTAAATAGATGTTTATGGGTATCTCTTGTTTTTATATCACCTACATTTCTCTGTACATTACTCCTCCTTCCCCTCCAAGACAGCAATATCCTTTTATAAGAATTTTTTTTTTAAATCAGCAAAACAAAATGTATTTTTAAAAATAATCTAATGTAATGTTTCACTTGCAGGGAAGCTTACCTCTGGCAAAGGAGAGAAGATGAGGCAGAGGGTCTTTTCATAGCTTTGTTTAGATCAAGTTCATTTTTTACAATTTTACATCTGAGTTTGGCTGTTTTATAGTGGTTGCACTTTTCTATTTATACTTAATTACCATTTAGAACAGCATTTCTATGGGAAAATGTGTTCTAAGTCCAACTCCTAGACCCTAGAAATACATTAGTATTAATTCTATCCTGGGAATGCTGAGGTGGGGTAGATATTATCAAGCAAGGAAAACAACTCTATTTGCATAAGAAAAAATAACATCTTAGGATACTTGCTCATTTCTTGGCTCTTTTGACTCCACTATGGAGTAAGGAGTTTCCACTCAGCGTGCCCTACTGCCCATACTTACTCACAGTACTAGTTGTTTGGGGAGTTTAGTGTTCCCTCTTGAGAGTACATCTCTGCCAATCAACACAAGATTCATCTTACTTCACATTGGTTCAGAAAATGTGGACCTTAAAGGGACCTTAGAAACTGCCTAAGTCCAACACCCTCACTTTATGGGAAGGAAAATGAGGTCCATAAGGCAGATGACAGGTGTAAGGTCATGCAGTTTAGTTAACCAACAGAACAGCAATTTGGAAGATCTCACCGTAGAGATCTTTACATCAGATACATGATCAGACCTGGTGCTAAACCTTTAAACTAAAAAGTGATTTTAAAGCATCAGCTTACCTTATGAAATACCTAGTAGGACATGATTTTTATGATTTGCATCACAATTGGCAAGTTTTACCATATTAACTTGGCCCTCAAATCTGGTATAGTGGAAAGAGGACTTTGAGTCAGGAGACCAAAGTTTCAGACTTGTCCTAAGGCTTAACCTAAGTCTCAGTTTCATGCATAAAATGGGAAAAATACACTTTCCTATCCACCTCATAAGTTTGAGGAATTTGAAATAATTTCCAATTAGTATTATTACTTTCTCTGGATACCAATAATTAGTTTTTCTTCTGTAAGCCAAGTAATTATCATCTGCATCACATTTAGCAAATCATTTTTCAAGTTTTAAAGGTAGCCAAGATCATGATCTCAGCTGGAAGAGACCATTTAGGCCAACCTATAGTTGTCCAAGAATAACCTTTATGATTTTTTCAACAATTGGTCCCATAGCCTATACTTTAAAACCCACAGTGAAGGGATGCTTATTGCCTTTTTCTGAGTTATCCAGAAAAAGGAAAAGGCACTGGATTGGGAAAGCCAAAGGATCTCGGACAAATTCTGACTTTGTCAATAGCTATTTGAGTGATCTTGGGCAGCTCACTTCACCTGAATCTCAACTTCTTCATCTACTTAAAAAAAATAAAGGTGGAGGGCAAGCAATGGTTTGGCCTTCAAGGTTCGTATTAACTACATTTTATGGTCCCATGACAAATGAGGAAATAGACTCAGGGATGTTATGTGTCCTGCCCATGGTCATGCAATTAGTATCATTAGTCCTGCCCAGGGTCACACAGCTAGGATGTGTCTGAGGTCACATTTGAACTCAGAGCTTAGGAAATCAGAGCTTATCCTTTTTCTGGATAACTCTATGTATAGGGAGTTTTTTTTTTCTTTTATCAAGCAGATATTTATGTTTCCCTAAAACCTCCTACCCATTTTTCCTGTTTCTACCATCTTGAGCCAAAGAGAACAAGTCTGATGCCCAATATATCCAGGGCTCAAAAGACAACTAAGGTTGTTCTAATTCTTTTCTTCTCTTAAGGAAAACTTCCTATTTCCTTCAACTTATATGTGCACTGATCAAAGTCCTTCAAAATGGTCACCATCCTCCAATCCAGCAAATATCCATCCTAAAATATGGTACAATACAGCGAATGAATAGTAGCTCTCCTTGGAGGCTGGGAATGGTATTCCTTTTGGCTTTGCAAACCCAGTATGTAGCACAAAGTAGGCTCTTACTGTTTACTGAATTCAACTGGGATAAGACTGAGCCAAGGATATAACAGAACTATCATTCACCTCATTCTGGGAGTTACACAACAAGCATTGTACGTAGGAGAGAATTAACTTTTTTTCTTTTGTCTGCCATAGCAGTTTTACTTGAAGTCTGCTAAAACTCTACCTTCTCTCAATGAGCCCAGGATGCCTCCTTCATCTTGTATTTGTGGAGTTGATTTTTTGATCCCAAGTGTGAGACTTGACACTTATCCTTATTACATTTGATATGATTAGATTTGGTCCAAGTCTAGGCCTCTGAGGTCTTTTGGAATCCTCTGTATCTATTGTTACAGATATCCCTCATAACTTTGTGCCATCCACAAATCTGACAGATGTGCCATCTAAGCCTTCATTGCTGAACTGATAAAAATATTCACAAATCCCAGGTTCCATTCCAGGTACACTGATCTCTTTGCTGCTCTTTGAACAAACGACTCAGGTCATTTTCACTGGCTCTCCTGCCTACCTGGAATGCCCTCCTTTCTTACCTACACCTCCTGGCTTCAAGTCTCAGTTAAAATCCCACCTTCTGCAGGAAATGTTCCTTGGGTCTCACATATGTATATGTATGCATGTATGTGTATGTGTATGCATATGTGTGTACAGATGTAGATAGATATAGACAGATATATGTTCATACACGATTGTTTCCATCTTGTCTCCCTTATTAAATTGTGAGCTCCTTGTGGGCAGGAATTGTCTTTCTATGAATCCTCATTACTTAGTGCAACACTTGGAATGTAACAGGTGCTTAATAAAAATGCTTCTTGAAGGTCATATGACCAGTTAGTTCATGGCAAAATTAAGAGTGGAGATCAGGTACATCTTCCAAATCCTGAAGTTACATTATATCATGTTGATACTCTCAAGTAATTTAAAACTACTTCATTTTCCATGGTTACAGGAGGAATTCAAAATTTAGTAAATTAGTGCTTTAGAAAATTTAATCATCAGGTGGCAGAGTAGAGAGAACACTGAGTCTTGAGTCGGCAAGACCTGAGATCAAATCCAGCTATGTGACCTTGGGCAAGTCATTCAATTTCTGCCTCAGTTTCCTCATATATAAAATGGGAATATTAATAGCACTTGCCTTACAGGGTTGTTGTAAGGATCAAATGAGAGAATATTTGTAAAAGCACTTAGCACAGTGCCTGGCACAGAGTAGACACTAAATAAATGTTTTTTCCCTTATTCTATGCTTATCTAATTTAAATGAGTTTTATAAAGAAAATTACCCAGTTCGGTGGATTTATATTCAAAAAGTCTAAAGTATAAGCACTTTAAATAAGAACAAGTCTACTTTATTTCAATTCTGAAAATTTTAGTGCTTACAATAAAACAAATAAAAGGACTCAAAGTGAACAGACCATAACTTTATTGGAGATATACTCAGCTACAATTATTACATTAAAAAAACTATTAAAGGTAATTGTGATCCATAAGGTGCAGACTGCAAATTTCTGCAGCATGATTACAGTATGAATGAATTACATTTTATGTCCCTTAGAGACAGCTGCAGCATGTGATGGTAAATATTTTATTGTCCATCAAATTATATTTGTTATTAATTCTACTTGATTTTAACCATCTTTTACATCAAAACTATTTACAATTTTAAAAAGCCTGCAATTTTCCATTCCTGTTCACAAAACGTTTGCGCTTTTTGCTACACAACCTGCTGCTGCAGTGAATATTGAGTGCATTGACAAAGCAATGTAAAATTGTCTGTGGTTGCTGCCCATGGAAGTGGGCTGGGGAAAAAATCAACACAACGAATGATTGAAATGTATTTACAAGTTACCTTTGAAAATTTCATTTTAACTGCTAGTGGAATATATAATGGCCTACCGCAATGGAAATTTCCCAACTGGTGTAACCACAATTTTGATATTTATTTTTAATAATAGTCTTGGTCTTAAAATGGCATATCTTACTTAAAAACACTTAATGTACAGTATAAAATAAAGGAATTCATTTGGAAATAAATTCCTGAAAATTAATCAGTGGTTGAAAAATATACACATTTGAACATACTTAAAATCACTTTATAAGGTAACAAATATGACAAGTGAATTTTCGTTCTGTATATACGAAAGCCCCATGAGGGCTGGATTTTAAGTATACTGTAAATAGAGGTCTCAGGATCTCAGCTGGGTGGCACCGTCTGAATGTGAAGGAGCTGAAGCCTTAACTCAGCATTCATAGTCTTAAGTCAACCGGGCCTTTCAATGAGTTCTGAGACTGTACTGTGGTTGGCTTAAATTTCTATTATATTCTGTACTCTGAAGTCACAGCGTAATTTCCAGTAACAATGCTGAAAAAACAGGCTGTTATGTGAATAATAGCAGTTATGAACTGAACAAACAGAACCAGAGTTTCTCGATATTTAAACAGGGTATATTATTTCAGGCGCTTGACTCAGAAGCCAATCTAGTATACCAGGTATGTAAAATATTGGTTTGTTCAGAGATAATTACAGGAGTGTCAGAGGTCATTCTAATTTTAATCACTTCACATAACAATAAAAATATAACCAACAATTTAAAAACATAATTAAGAATTTTGTTAACACATCTTTGTTGTATTTTCACAAACAGTAAAAATGCCACAGACATTACAAATGACCTATTTAAGTTGTGCAAGTATATGACACATTGCAGGCATTATAATTATCTTTTTCAAATTCAGTAAATCAAAACAGCAGCAAGGCCAAACCACATTTTTTCCTCTCTGTTAAGCATATTTTCCTTGAAATGAGGTAAAGCATGGTACCAAGTGCAATGCTTAATTGTGCTACATGAACAGAACAGCGCAAAAAAAAGCTATTAAAAACGCAGCATAGTTAGAACTGTTGAAAGTACAGTATAATAGAAATAAGAAAAAATTTTTAAATGTTTGGAGGTTCATGCCAACTAAGCCCCACACAATCCTCTCAGGAGTCTGTGCAGATCCTCTCAAGATCGGTTGCAACAGTCTCCAATGACTGATTATTCCTCAGACTAATAAGTCTTTAACAGTATTTTCCGTTCAACACTGCAAACACGTGAACAGAAGGGAATACAAAGTTCTATTACATGGCAACATAGGATGAGCTGTCTTAATAGATGGATGCAAAACATTTCAATGAGGTTACACTGGGAAGAAACTTACAGGATCAAAAACATATCAGCAGCAGGAACTATAGTTTAGCAGTCACAAGATACCTATTTTCAGATACCTAAGTCGTAGTCTCGCCTAGTAACAAGGGGATCATTGAACGCTTCGGAAAGGCAAGATACAAATTAAATTAAGCTCTTTCTCCCCCAACAAAAATGGAATAGCTATTGATAAAATATTTTGATGGCAGCAGGAAAATTTGAACCCCTGAGAATTCTATGACCTAATTTTGTTTTAATATCAACTGAGAGTACTAATTTTTTTAAGTTACAAAAGATACTGAGGACTGTTTTCTCCAATGTCGTGTCACTTTGAAAACATTTGATCTTAGTGCCAGGAGATAATGGAATTTCTATTAATTTGTCTAAAAATTAGCATTTCTATTCATTTCTTTAAAATTATCCTAAAACCTTAATTTTTGGCATCAGGTATTTTATAAATGACCAAGGGATTGTTGAAAGGACTGCCACATATAACCAATGAAAATAAAATTAATATCAATCCTTATTTTAGCAGCTGTAAAAATTTATGGTAATATAGATCAAGATTGACTTGGTTTTAGCATACTATGGTATCTTAGGTTGAGATTTAAAAAAAACATCACCACATTAAAATTACTTTCCTTAAAATTAATTTTTTAAAATTCATTAAATAATTTAGAATTTCAATTTAAATTTTAAGACATTTGAGTCCAATAAATAAGCTTAATTTCTAAGAAGCTTAATCTCCCCTGTCATTCAGGCTTCTTTGAAAGCTGGAGCTGACAGTTCTCTTCGTGTGCATGCACAAAGGGTTGTTCTCTGGAGCAGTTAAAAGCAAGGAATACAGTATTCAATTGTGAGTTAACACATCAAAAACAGCATTACATAAAGCATCAAGTTCAGATTGATGACTGGAAAACATCAAATACCTCTGCTCAGCTTTCTCAAACTTCAAGCATAATTAATGGAGCAAAATTGCAGCAAACCTCTACTGGTATATTGGTGGGAGTACAAAATTGACCCACAGCTTTTTAAAAGGTAAATTAAGAGGTATTATAGTTACAGTGCAAAAAAAAATTAAAATTTCAAGCATAATACATAAACATAGCACCAAACAGAAAAAAAAATGCATGCAAAAGAAAAATAAAAGAACTGAGGTATTTAAGTGAAGAGTGCCTACCAAATCTAATCGAAGAAATTTAGGCCCAAAGCCTACAAATGCAACTTTTTTCCTCTTTTTTTTTTTTTTTTTTTTCAAACAGACTGAAACAGCAAGGAGCTAGTTTCTCTAAATCAATGACCGAAATCGCAGGCGTCTCTAACATCGGACTTTCCTGGCATTTAACAGCAGAGCTTTGGTAGGTGACACACGCATGCAACATTGTGAAAAGCACAGTAGAAATTCCTATGAGAAGTCTAAGTGTAAAGGTGCTCTGGTTTTTTTTTTAATAAGTAACCAATCAATTATAAAATCTGCAGCATATTTTAGGTGTGATATGTCTAAGGTTATTTTGTTAGAGCAACGGCTTGGCTTCCATGGCAAAATTTTTCCCCATAAACATTCCCTTAATTAGAACTATCTAGCTGGCATTTTTCAAAGAAATTAAAGATTTAGCCAAAGACCACTTGTATTTATGGCATTAAAAAATTCCATAGATTAACCATATCTTCTGTGTTTTCTCTTCAAATAATTTATGTATGTTCACTATGAAGGTAAAGTGTTAATAATCCAGCTACATTAATGAATTGTAAATATTGAGCTGTTTCATCATATGACACAAGATAAAATGCAGGGAATGAAAAATAAACTTGTTCTAAAAAGATTAGAAATAAAAAAGCACATCCATGAGGGTTTTACTTTTTAAGGCAAGAACCTTTTCTATGCAAGATCATGTGGCATCAGAAAACTGAAATTTTATTCTAACAGTATGCCAGCCCAGCCATTTCAATTATAAATCCGTCCCTAACTAATAAGTGCAATAATGATTGGGAACATCATCGGACACTAAGATAACATGGAAATAGAGGACAATACTGACTGGCACACTTATTTTCTCTCATCTCATATCATTCAGTACGGTTTATAAACTGTTTCATAACTGGCACTAGTGCACAGATGGAGGAATTTCAAGATTACACTATAGAAATCTAGCAACTGCTTTAGTTGTATGCTCCCTGGCCTTCTAACACTAAGCAAAGCTGCACTGACAAAAGACCTGACAACAATGGTTTTGGAGACTTGCTCAATGTCATCTTAAAGCACTCTTGTGATTAAGCAAAGCAGAAGTGAGGAAAGAAGACAAGATTGTGTTTGCGCAAAAGACTAAAACTACCATTAGTTCCAACATTTTTTATACATGTTAAATGTTTGACTCTGCTACTACTGTTTTCAAACAAACTTTAAATTCTGTCTTCAATTTGTTCCTCTCAACATCAACTTTAAAATTCTTTTAAAAATGTGTTTTACTCTCAGTTTTGCTCTTTGTTTCCACGTGGGCGTCTCAGCTGTTGGGAACCTGAGGCTGATTTGCTTTGAGGCTTCGTAGTGCTCTCCTTGCAGCTGCAGATTTGGCAATTCTGTAGCTCCGGCCAACGCCTTTAAACTTTCCCTTCCCCACCACTTCCACAGTAACTCGGACCTTCCCATCATAGGTTCTCTCTGCAGGGCTGAAAAAAAACCAACATTCCACATGAGAGCTCCAATCACAGTCTGAGGAGACGACACAAAAGAGAGATTTTAGCCTGGCCTTGGTTCCTTAGTTCAGCATAAAATGATAAAAATAAAAAATGTTATGGGCAAATAAGCTAGAAGACATAAATTACCAAGGAATTTGGTAATTGTTGAAATGCTGAACTGTTGAAATGACAGAATCCTTGCAAATAAAATTACTATCAATTCTGATTTTTTTAGTGACTATAAAAGTTTACAGTAATAGAGACCAAGATTGATAGATTGATTTGATTTTAAGCTACATCTGATAATATGACCAATAATCAAATTAAACTGAGTTCCCTTAAAACCAATTTATTTTTTAAAAATCATTAAATTTAAAATCTCAATTTAAGTTGCCTATGTTTATACGTAATAAATATGCTTAATTTCCCACAAGCTTTCTCTCCCATAAGCTTTCTCTCCCATTCACTCAGGCCAACAAATCTTAATACAGAGTAAATATTAATTGCAAAGATATAGATATATTTGTTTATATGGATAGAACAATAAACAGGTACAATTT
Organism: Bettongia penicillata ogilbyi; assembly: GCA_023548195.1. Lineage (NCBI taxonomy): Eukaryota > Metazoa > Chordata > Mammalia > Diprotodontia > Potoroidae > Bettongia > Bettongia penicillata. The sequence goes on from JAJHZJ010000197.1 coordinate 8,941,505, forward strand.
AACAAAGTATTTCTCAGAGAAATCCTATAAAATCAAAACAGAGTTAAAAATCACCTCTGTTCTCTTTATTATATATGTGGGATTTTAGGCAACTTACTTAACTACTCTGGGCCTCAGTTTCCTCATGTGTGAAGTAAAGGGATTGCACTAGATGATCACCTAAAATCTATTCCAGCTTTAAATCTTATAAACAGATCTGTGGTACCATATAATTATCCCAATTTTATAAATGGAAAAACCCAGGCTCAGAAGTATGACTTGCCCATAGTAGTGGCTAATAAAGACAGGATCAGGACCAGTACTTGGGACTTCTAACTCTCTTGCCTAGTAGTGATCTTTTTACTCATCCATGGAGTTTCTACATAAAAAGGTATCATTTTCCCTTTAGGAATCATTAGGTATTGTTACTGGTGTCATTTAGTGAACTATCACATAGGAGAACCGCCTATGTGCAGCAAGAACTTAATGACTGCTGAATCGACCTGAGTCTCCATGTGAGATTCTTCTTACCTAAATTTGGCAGTTTCTGGTTCCATCTCAAGCAATTCTCGCACAGGAGAACGGGGCACGTTAGCAGAAAATTTTTCTATAATCAGATTAAAAACATAACATGAACAATGTTTCCTGAGAGATCAATTATTTTACAATTCATCATTTCTTGAAAGTAAATAATACCTATTAATGGTCGCATCATTGGATAGTAGACTTGCCAAACCATTTCTAATGACATTCCACTATCCATATAAATGGCACCAGCAAGTGATTCAAATATATCTCCCATGGCCTTCGGTACTTCTATATCTTCCTCTTTCTCTTCATCCTCTTCAGATCGTCTAAGCTGTTAAAAGAAAGAACAGTTATGTCATGGAGCATCAGGGGAAAAATAATATATTTTTAAAATTAATCTTCACACAACAATCATTTCCCCTGATGTTTCATTTCAATGAAGGCCAGGAACTTTCTCAACATCCCAAATAAAACACAAATCTCAACATTCAATGCAACTAAAGAAGTCCCTAAACTCAACTAAAGCAACTAAGCAAAAGAACTCTTGCTATAGGAAGACAACTTTTATTTAGAATATCAATTATGGAGATACTTCAAGCCAAGACAGATGCCTACAAGAGTACCAGCCCAGCTCCTATGTATCTACTACAGCAAAAACCCAAAAATCATACTGAATTGAATAATAATCAAGAAATCCAATGAAAAATTACATTCAGTGATTTCTTCAGAATTTCAGAATTTCTTCAGAAATGCAGAAATACTAGCCAGAAGGCCATGGGCAAGTCACTAGAAATAGCCAACAGCAGAATAAGTAAAAAAGAACATAGTCTCCTAGTAAGGCCAGAAATGTGCCAGAAACATGTAGTCTCCAAAACCATAACCAGTCAGTGAAAGCAAAAAGGCTCCCACGAGAAAGCATCAAAGGTGTAGCAGCGACAAGTATGGGCAGCATAACGTTATGGTCTGAAAATAAGGCTAAAGAGATGAGTAAAGGCAGAAAGAAACACCCCACTATAAGGAACTGTAACATCCAGAAATATCCAAAAACCCAACTATGAGCTTATAAAACCCAGTTTGAGTGGTTCAGTTCCTGCTCCCCCTGAATGCATGGTTAAAGCTTAATTGACCCAGAATGCCTCCTTCCTGACCCTCCCCTGCCACCATCAACTTTTATGCTATGGCTCAGAGTTAATTTTCCTGGCTCCTTCCCTTCATTCCTCATTTCTTATTAGGCAATTCAGAGAATGCCCTCATTTTAATGATCCATAATCCCCCACTGCCTCATCTCACTAGTGACAGGACAGTTTTCTATATGTACCACAGCTGCTCTTTGTTTAAAAATTTTATATAAATTTGAACCTCAAATGGCTCATGGCCTGGGCCTCTGATCAATGTGCATTCCACTGCAACCTGAACCAATAGCCTCATACGTTTGTCTGCGGAACTAGGGACAATAGGGTCCACATAACCTATACCATTCTCCACTGGCATCCCTTTCCGTAACTGCCACTCCTGTCTATCAATGTCACCTTTTGAGACCAATTTTCTACCTTTTCCTACTGCAGCTGGTGCCTGAAGTTGAATGGAAAGAGCATCACCATTAAGATGGCTTTTTAGAGGATAAATCCCCTGGAGGACAACATCCATGGGAGGGGGAATACTCCCAAGAAGTACAGTGTCTGTATCCTGAGAGTCGAAGATTGCAAGGGTAGGGTATTCAGTAGTCAAAGGATTTAACCCCTTAGACCTCCCAGAATTTCAGAGATGGGTTACCTAGGAACAAAAGATTGACCCCTGAGGTTACTAAGGGGACTAAGGATTCTATCCCTTGGCTACTCCTCAGGATAACAGAGAGAAGCCCTCACAATGAGAAGGCAGGAGCAGTGGTACAAAATGTGGGGCGGCTCCAGTCAGCCTGTTGCAAAACAGTTGCAAAACAGACAGTCAGCAACCAGAGGTGTAAAGGTACAGTGAGAAAGAACTCACACAGTGTACCTGATTCAAATGAGAGCAGAGACAAGTTGCTCTGTCAGACTGACTTTCTGCTAATAAGGAAAGGTGAAGAGTCTTATAGATAAACAGATACAGATATACTCATATAAACATTCTAAAGTAATCTCCTCTTATACCTCAGAAAAAAAGTCCACATTTTTGGTGTGGGAAGTTTCTTTCCACTGAGGGAGGGAAGGGAAGAGGAGAAAGGAAGCAAACAAAAAACATACTGGGGGTAAAAGTGTAGGGTTCCTTTAAGAGGACTGGAAAGTCAGGAAAGACTTCCTCTAGAATCTCTTCCCAAAGGCCATGTGCCTGTGCCTCTGGGAGTAACTCTTTGGTGTGGTGAAAATACCTTTCCACATCCCCCCAAAAACCCTCAAAGCCAGGAGTGATAAGGGAAGTGAATGTCATCTTGCCACCTTTGCAACATATGGAAGGGGCACTGAGTACTTCCGAGGAGGAAGAACAGGAGGAGGAAGTTAAGGAAGTTTATGTTCTTTAGGACAGAGACCCCCTATCTCCATCCAAGAGAGCTGGGGGGGGTTTGGTTCTGTTCTGGGGATTTTACATGGGGAAAGAGAAGAAGGTAAGAGAAACACAAGTATAGAAACAAGGAAGAAAGGGGTGGAACTTATTATTTCTTATCATTAACTGTGGGGGGAGGGTGAATGGAGACAGGTAGAAGAGTCTCACTCTTATCTGAACTTTACAAGGAAAACTGAATGTATGTGCACCCACACACACGGGTATGGTATAGAAATACAACAAATTTGACAGGGAAATAGGTGGAGAGAGGAAAAGGTAGGATTAAAAGGGGAACTGATACTGGGGAGTAAATGGTTATAAGCAAAACATACTTCTAGGTCCTGAAGGGGAAATTAAAAGAAAAAAAAAACAAGCAAAGAACTAGAAACTAAGTAGATATTCATTAGTTGGGAATGGTTAAACAAACTGGAATAAATGCATGTAATGAAAGATTATTGTACTGTAAGAAATGCCAAGAGACAAATTCAGAGAATCCTGGGAAATAAGAACTGATGCAAAGTGAAGTGAGTAGAACCAGGAAACAATGTATACAATGACAACAATGTAAGGAAAAACAACTTTCAACCAACCAAGTCTCTAGGATTACGAAGAAGCATGTTAACTTCCTCATAGAGATGATGGATTCAAGGTACAGAAGGGAACACATTTTTGGACATGGCCACCATAAGAATTTGTTTCACTTGACTATGTTTATTTGTTAAAAGAGCTCTTCCCTTCCCACACTCCCCCCGTGCCATCCTGTTTGTAATTAGGGAGAGGTTGGGGGAGTGGAGGGTAAAAAAAGACTACAAAGGTGGTGCTCCTCAAAAGAAGAAAAGTTAAAGAAAGAAAGGCCAAGGGGACATTTTTTTTTTACAAAGTATACAGATGTGTAAGAGGAAATTCAGAAGAAAGTATAATCACAACAGTTTTTTTTTTTAAAGTTTGGATGTATTATATGCTTAAAGAAGCAAGTAGTGAAATCAAGATTCACAGTTCCTTGTACAAATTTTATTTTGTGTTCTACTTTTACATATGGAAATGCTCCTTTTGGGGGGCACTTAAGTTCAGATTTTTTAAAAAATGTAAAGAATACAAGTCATAAACTAAAGAGCAAGAATAAATCAGATTTAAATTATATAATACCTATATGAATCAAAACAATAATTACCTTATGTGAGGTGCTACCCTGAGGAGTTTTCCAAATTGGTGGGGGAGGCAGACAATGAGAGTATATGGGGCTCTCTGGGATTCAGGTAGATTGCAAGGTTCTGAGGTAGCAGGTACTTGGTGCCTGGGTTCAACTGGTATGGGGGTAGGGGTAGGGGGATAGAAGTGGACTAAGCGGAAAGGGAGTAACAACATTCCTTCCAGCTCTAAATACCTGCCCCCTCACTTGAACTACCTATGGCAGGATCCACCTAGAGAATAAACTCCTAAAGACAATTAAAGTACACCTAAAACTCACTCTTGTAGAATTAACAAATTACACCTTTGGTTGTAAACTTCCCACCCTAGTGATTCTGAACCCCTAGAGGTCCTCATTTAAACCCCCTTCCCTGTCCCATATTACAGCATCATCCCTTATTTCCATTCACCTCAAATGAACCCTGTACATTCCACATGCTTTCCAGAGTTTGTGCTCCATAGGTGACAAATACGTTTTCATCTTGTATGTTTTCCTTTCACACTCCATCTTCTGTCTCCCTCTCGTCTCCAAAGGAAGGTAAATTTGGATAGCCAAGGCTTGCCCAGTGAATTTTGGGTTTACTGGCTAGATATCTTTCTTCTGTCTGTCTGTCAGTCTATCTATCTGTCTGTCTCTCCTTTTCTTTCCCAAAAACATTAAACCCAGTGCACTCTGAAGCCCACATATTGGACAACAACAGGTCTCACCCAAGCTTCACTTAATGACTGTTCTTGGGACCCTGCTGGCTTAAAGTGATCATCAATAGTAACTTTCCCTTCCCTTCCAGCTTCATTTAGCTATTTTTTCCTTTGCTCATTAAAGGGGCCATTCCCTGACTACTTCTTAAAGAGGTCTATTCACTGAATGTGAGTTATCTCCCTTAAGTGAGTACCTGAAAAGGCCAAAGTTTTCCACTGCATCCTGGGCCTTCTCCAGTCATCCTGATGAATATCTGATCACTGGATCCTGATAGTTCAGAAGGAGAAAGTGAGGCTGGTGACCTTACACAGCCCTCCCTTACTCTAAAAAAAGTCAAGTGCAAGTCATGTCATCACTTCTCTGCTGTCATGGTCATCTTCGAAAATGAAGGACGAACACAACAACCACCTTCTGCCTCTCGCTAAGACCTGGCTCCCTAAGAGAATCTATGATAGTGCAGCCAGGTCTGGAACGAGAGGCCAAGTAGGAGGGAGTTTTGTTCAAGTTGTAGCAAGGAGGCCAGTGTTACTAGATCACAGAATATGTAGGGGAGAGAAGAGAGTACATGGTATAAGAATACTGAAAAGGTGGGAATGGCAGATTATAAAGGGTAGAATTCTCCTGAAACACTAGGTGAAGTGGGAGAACTGGAATACTCCTTGGCTCCCCATTGCCATTTGCAGGTTTTGCCTCCCTCACCATCACTCAGTAACCTCTCCTTTTTTGAGATTCACTCAATCCACATCTACCATCAAATTGAAATTCTGGTAGCTATTGTCTCCTGATCCCCAAGACTAGCCACCTTCTTTCTTTAATGAGTTCAGTGTTTGACTCAGTCTTTTTTCTCCTCCACTCCTGCTCACATACTAAGGGGCTTCAAAATATATATAGATACTCCCTCAAAACCATAACTTTACAATTCCTCAATTTACTTATTTCACCATAACTACCTTTCCACCTCTCCTCAGCTACACACAAGGATGGCAATACCCTTGGTCTTGCCATCATTCGCAAATGCACCATTTACATGCTCATGAACTCTGAAATTCCCTTACCTGATCATAATCTCTTGTCATTCCACATCTCTCTTGCAACCCCAAAGACTATTCTTTGTCCACACCATGACCTCCAATCCCTTGAGCCATTAGTTCTTTCCTAGGTCATCATCCATGCACAAGCCACTCTCTCCTCCCCTTCTTCCCCATCTTGACCCTTTGATAAACCAGGTTAACCCTATATTTTCTTCTTGATTCCCTTGCCCCCTTGTGGAGCAATAATAGAATACTATTAAAGATCTTTCCCTGCCAAGCCTCAGTTTTGGATCATTCCCACCTTTGCTCCTACACAGGGGCTGCTAATTGATGCTGGAAGAAAATTAAAAAATTGGGTCTACCACATATTTATGCTACATAACCTCTCTGTCAATGTACTCCTTTTATGTCTCCATAATTAACTATCCCACTCATCACAGCAACTCTTCTTTTTATTCTTCTTCTAACCTCCCAAGGCTCTCCAATACCCTCCACCCCACTCTCTTAGAAGAAACTTCCCAGATTCCAGAAGCCAAGATGGCAGAGTGACCAATAATTGCTATCTCCCTCCCCTTGTTGACCTTGATAAGCCCAGAGAATACCTCCCTGGGAAAAACCCTAGAACAGTGGTAGCAGCAGAAGGGGTAAACAGACTCTTAGACCACGAGGTTAGGAAGATCGCTAATGAGGGTCCCTCTTGCTGTGGCTGAAGAGGACCAGTGCAGGGTCAGAGCTGTGCCAGACAGCCCCACCTCAGCAAACCAGGAGAAAATCCTGACCCCAGGGGGGTGAAGTCAGCAACCGCCAACACCAGCACCGCACATGTGCCTCAGCAACCCAGGGGAATCAGGAAGACACTTTCGCAGATGGGATCACCAACGGCTGAGGTTGCCTATGCTCTACCTCAGCAGAGGAGAACTCCTGGGGCTAGACCACCCCTTCCCCACACTTAATGAGCTAGCTCCAGGGTAACTGTGGGGAAACTCAAAAAGACCTTACCTGGCCTCTGCTTTCCAACACCAGTCAGATCAGCACCAAGTAAGCTGCAGCATTTTAGCTTCCAGCTGAAAGAACCAGAGGTCACAACACACAAAGCCTCAAGTTCTAGGCACAAAAACTGTGGGACAGAGCCCTTTGTGCCCCAGAAGCAGAGATCTACTTTAAAAGTCAGGAAAAGGGTGATCATCATGAGTAAAAAGCAAAGCATCAAAGAAAAGACCATACAATCTTTCTACAAGGAATGTCTAGAAGGGCAATTGGACAAATGAAAAAGGAAGTACAAAACCTGACTGGAGAAAATAACTCCTTAAAAGGAACAACTGGATATATAGACAAGGAGATGCAAAAGTTAACTGAAGAAAACAATTTGATAAAAATTACAATCAGACAAGCAGAAGCTAATAAATCCATAAGACATAAAGAAACAGTCAAACAAAATCTAAAGAATGAAAAGATAGAAGAAAATGTAAAATATCTAACTGGAAAAACAACCGACCTGGAAAATAGATCCAGGAGAGAAAATCTAAGGATTATTGGTCTACCAAAAAGCCGTGATGAAAAAAAGAGCCTGCACAATATCATCCAAAATCAAGTCCTACACCCAGAGGGCAAAACAGTCATTGAAAGAATCCACCGTTCACCTCCTGAAAGGGACCCCAAACTAAAAACACCAAGGAATATCGTTGCCAAGTTCTAGAACTATCAAGTGAAGGAGAAAATACTGCAAGTTGCCAGAAAGAAAACAATTCAAATATCAAAGAGCCACAGTTGGAATCACACAGGACCTTGTGGCTTCTACATTAAAAGATTGAAGGAACAGGAATATAATATTCCATAAAGCAAAGGAACTGGGAGTACAACCAAGGATTAATTACCCAGCAGAGTTGAGTATAATATATTAGGCAAGGAGATGGACATTCAATGAAATAAGGGATTTCCAGACCTTCCTGATAAAAAGGCCAGAACTCAATAGAAAATTTGATCTTCAAATGCAGGGCTCAAGAGAGGCATAAAAAGTTAAACAGGGAAAAACACAAATCTTGTTACTCAATATGGGCAAACTGTTTACATCCCTGTAAGAGAAGATGATACTTGTTAATATTGAGAATTGTATATTTATTATGAAATATAAAAGGGATATAGATAGATAGATAGATAGATAGATAGATGGAGTGAGTATAAATTTAATGATGTGATGATAACAAATATGATGGAAGGGTGTGAAGGGACTGTAATAGGAGGTGTAATAAGAGGAGGCAGAAAAAAATAAATTACATCACAGGAAGAAGCACAAAAATACATTACAGTAGAGGGAAAGAGGGGACAGAGATGAGCATTGTTTGAGAGATATTCTCATCTGATTGAATTCAAGGAGGGTACAAGAAACAGTTAAATATAGAAATTCAACTAGATCTATAGGCAGTAGGAGGGGAAGGGGGAAAAGAAAAGGAAGGGAGGGAAGAAGTAGTAAGGGAAAAGGAGATTAAAAAGGAGGGGGGTGAAAGAAGAGAGGGAGGACGTGGTCAAAAATTAAAACTTTTGTGGAGGGGAAGGGATAAGGGAGAACTAAAAGCATAAAAAAGGGGAAAAGGAAGAGGGAAAGACTCAGACAGCAATCATAACTAACTGTGAATGTGAATGGAATGAACTCTCCCATAAAATGGAGACAGATAGCAGAATGGATTAAAAACCATAACCAACAGTATGTTATTTATAAGAAACACATCTGAAACAGGGGCATAAACACACGGTAAATGTAAAAGGTTGGAGCAGAAAATTTTGTGTTTCAGCTGATGTAAAAAAAAGCACGGGGAGCAATTCAAATCTCAGACAAAGCCAAGGCAGAAATACATCTAATCAAAAGAGATAAGGAAACTAGATCCTGCTAAAAGGCACCACTGAAAATGAAGCAATTTCATTACTAAACCTATTTGCTCCAAGTGGTACAGTATCGAAATTCTTAGAGGAGAAGTTAAGGGAGTTACAAGAAGAAATAAACAGCAAAACTATACTAGTGGAGGACCTCAACCTCCCCCTCTCTGAATTAGATAAATATAACCTCAAAAGAAACAAGAAAGAAGTTAAGGAGGTGAATAAAACTTTGGATAAAAGAGATATGCTAGATCTCTGGAGAAAACTGAATGGGGATAGGAAGGAATATACCTTTTTCTCAGTGGTACATGACACATAAAAAAACTGACCATGTGGTATGCCATAAAAACCTCACAATCAAGTGCAGAAAGGCAGAGATAGTCAATGCATTCTTCTCAGATCATAATGCAATAAAAATTATATGTAAACAAAGGCCATGGAAATATGAACCAAAAACTAACTGGAAACTAAACAATCTAATCCTAAAGAATGAGTGAGTTAAACAAATTACAGAAACAATCAACAACTTCATTTAAGAGAATGACAAAAATGAGACAACATACCAAATCTTATGGGATACTGCAAAAGCAGTTCTTAGGGGAAGTTTTATATCTTTGAATGCCTACATGAATGAAATAGAGAAAGAGCAGATCAATGAATTGCGCATGCAGCTGAAAAAGCTATAAAAAGAAGAAACTGAAAATCCCCAAATAAATACTAAATTAGAAATACTGAAAACCAAAGGAGAGATTAATAACACTGAAATTAAGAAAAGTATTGAACTAACAAATAAAAACTAAGAGTTCATTTTATGAAAAAAAAAAACCCAATAAAGTTGATAAACCTTTGGTCAATTTGATTAAAAAAAGAAAATCAAATTACCAATATCAAAAATGAAAAGGTGAACTAACCTCCAATGAGGAGGGAATTAAAACAATAATTAGAAATTACTTTGCCCAACTGTATACCCATAAACTCAACAATCTAAATGAGAGGGATGATTATTTTAAAAACTACAAATTGCCCAGATTAACAGAAGAGGAAGCTGAGCACTTAAATAATCTGATCTCAGAAAAGGAAATTGAACAAACCACCAATGAACTTTCTAGGAAAAAATCTCCAGGGTCAGATGGATTTACAAGTGAATTCTATCAAATACATAAAGAACAGTTAATTATAATACTATACAGACTATTTGGGAAAATTGCCAAAGAAGGAGTCCTACCAAATTCTTTTTATGATAGAAATATGGTTTTGATACCTAAACCAGGAAGAGCCAAAACAGAGAAAGAAAATTATAGACCAATTTCTCTAATGAATATAGAAACAAAAATTTTAAATAAAATATTAGTAAAAAGAATATAGAAACTGATCATGAGAATAATACATTATGATCAGGTAGGATTTATACTAGGAATGCAGGGCTAGTTCAATATTAGAAAAACTATTTGCATTATTGATCATATCAACAACAAAACTAACAGAAATCAGATGATTATCAATAGATGCAGAAAAAACTTTTGACAAAATACAACACCCATTCCTACTGAAAACACTGGAAATCACAGGAACAAATGGAACTTTCCATAAAATAATACACAGTATCTACCTAAAACCATCAGCTAGCATTATATGCAATGGGAACAAGCTAGACGCATTTCCAATAAGATCAGGGGTGAAAGAAGGATATCCATTACCATCACTGTTATTCAATATGCTATTAGAAATGCTAGCTGTAGCAATAAGAGAAGAAAAAGAAACTGAAGGAATTAGAAAAGGCAAAGAAGAAACTGAGATATCACTCTCGACATACTTAAAGAATCCCAGAGAATCAAGTAAAAAACTACTTGAAATAAAACAACTTTGGCAAAGTTTCAGGTTACAAAATAAACCCACATAAATCATCTGTATTTCTGCACATTACTAACAAAGTCCAACAGCAAGAGATAGAAAGAGAAATCCCGTTTAAAGCTATAGTAGACACTAAAATATCTGGAGTCTACCTGCCAAAACAAACCCAGGGATTATATGAACACAATTACAAACCACTTTTCACACAAATACAGTCAGATCTAAATAAGTGGAAAAACATTAGTTGCTCATGGGTAGGTCAAGTTAATATAATAAAAATGACAATTCTACTGAAATCAGTTTACTTACTCAATGCCATACCAAAGTACTAGATAATTATTTTCTAGACCTGGAAAAAATAATATCAAAATTCATCTGAAAGAAGAAAAGGTTCAGAATATCAAGGGAACTAATGAAAAGAAATGTTAGGGAAGGTCTCCTAGCTCTACCAGTTCTCAAACTGTATTATAAAGCAGCAATTATCAAAACCACTTGGTACTGGCTAAGAAACAGAGGGGGAGATCAGTTAATGAATATAGCAATTTACGTTTGATAAACCCAAGGACCCCAATTTCTGGGACAAGAACTCACTGTTTGACAAAAATTGCTGGGAAAACTGAGTAACAGTATTGTGGAAACTGGGCATAGACCAATGCCTGACACCATACACAAGAATAAAGTCCAAATGGATACATGATCTAGGTATAAAGATTGATACTATAAACAAATTAGGGGAGCCAGGAATAGTGTATTTGTCAAGATTTATGGAGAATGAAGAAATTTACGACCCAACAAGAGATAAGAGAAGATTATTAAGTGCAAAATGGATAATTTTGATTACATTAAATTGAAAAGTTTTTGCACAAACAAACCTAATGCAACTTAGGAAGGAAGTAGAAAACTGGGAAAGAATTTTTGCAACTAGTGTCTGTGATAAAGGTCTCATTTCTAAAATATATAGAGAACTGAGTCAAATGTACAAGAATACAAGTTATTCCCCAGTTGATAAATGGTCAAAGGATATCAACAGGGAATTTTTAGAGGAAGAAATTAAAGCTATCTATAATCATATGAAAAAATGCTCTAAATCTAAATCTAAAAAATGCTCCATTGATTAGAGAGATGAAAATCAAAACAACTATGAGGTACCAGATTGGTACCTATCAGATTGGCTAATATGAAAAAACAGGAAGATAAATGTTGGAGAAGATGTGGGAGAGTTGGAACACTAATTCATTGTTGTTGGAGCCGTGAACTGATGCAACCATTCTGCAGAGCAATTTGGAACTATGCCCAAAGGTCTACACAAATGTGCATACCCTCTGACCCAGCCATATCACTTCTGGGACTCTATCCCAAAGAGATCATAGAAATGGGAAAGGGTCTCACATGTACAAAAATATTTATAGCAGCTCTCTCCATGGTAGCCAAAAACTGGAAATCAAGGGGATGCCCATCAATTGGGGAACGACTGAACAATTTGTAGTATATGAATGTAATGGAATACTATTGTGCTATGAGAAAAGATGAACAGGAAGACTTCAGAAAAGCCTGGAAAGACTTATATGAACTGATGCTGAGTGAAAGGAGCAGAACCAGGAGAACTTTGTACACAGCAACAACCACAGTGTGCAGGAATTTTTCTGGTAGACTTAGTACTTCATTGAAATGCATGGATTTAAAAAATTTCCAATGGACTTTTGAGGCAAAATGCCTCCATATCCGGTGAAAGAACCATGGAATTGGATCGCAGATAGAAATAGATCATTTTCTTTTTTTTTTTTTGTTAAAGAAACTTCCCTCATATTTTACTGAGAAAAATAAAGCCATTCATCAAGACCTCCCTCTCTTCTTCCCTCCTCTCTCATCTTACATCATCCAGGTCCTTCTGCTACTTTCTCCCCCTTCACCTGTCTCACAGTGGTGGCCCCCACTCTCCTTGCCAAAATAAAACCATCTGCAAGCACCAAGTGATCCCATTTTAATGCATCTTCTCAAGTAGATTGCTCCACCCATCATTCCCATTCTTACTTATCTGCAGTCTCTCCCCGTCTACTCCCAGCTTCTCTATTGCCTACATATTTGTGTCTCTCCAATCTTCCAAAAAACTTTACTTGACCCATCCATCCCTGCTAACTACTATCCTTTATCTCTTCTCCCTTTTGTGGCTTAACTCCTTGAGAAAGTGATCTACAGAGGCTGCCACCACATCCTTTCCTCTAACTCTCTTATTTAATCTCTAGTCTGACTCTTCAGACCTTATCAGTCAACTAAAACTACTCTCTCTAAAGTAAGTAATGATTCCTTTTTTGTCAAATATAATGTTTTTTTCCCTCCCCTCATTCTCCTTGCCCTCCTGCAACCTCTGACACTGAATAATCATCTTTTATCTGACACTTTCTTCCCTACTGTGACAGTCTTCTCTCCTGGCTGTCTTCCTATCTGACTATTCCTTCTTTGTCTCCAGTAATGTTAATGCAAGGAACAGTGGGTGGGGAGAAGAGATAAAGATCTTCCAAGCCCATTAACAGGCTTCAGCTACCTTTTGTCAATTTCTAAGGGGGCACTGGGTCACAAGGGTTGAAGGCTGTGGCCTCCAGCCCAGAAAAGAGTATATATACCCAGATAGGAGGTTTTGCTTCAGGGCTTTTCTCTCTGGTAACGATGTATGTGTTGCCTATCGTCAGACAGTTGGAAGCCCTGTCTGTTGGTCTTGCTTATATTTTCTCTGTTGGTATATGTGTTTGATTAAGGTGATTGTTGACACCTCAAAAGCAGCTTTCCTTTTAGAAAAGCTGATCTAAGAACACGCACAGCAGGCCCTCTCATGTATTGCAGAGTCCTTGCTGTTAGGCCTCCTTGGCTGGATCTTTATCCAGGTCCTGTTTAACTACAGGTGGTCCACAGAGTTCTGTCCTGGTCACTCTTCTATTTTCCCTTTATACTACTTTTATTCTACTTCCTTTGGTGATCTCATCAGCTCCATGAATTCAGTTATCACCTCTATGCTGATAATTCTCAAATCCATGTATCCAGCACTAACATTTCTACTGACCATTAGACTTGCAAGTTGTGCTAATGATTCCACCAATACAGATGGAAATGCCATGAATTAAGGGTAAGGTAATTAGAGGGATATAGGTTTTATTTAGGGAGTAAATTAAGTTTTCTTGACTCTTCAAAAGAAAATTAAGTGAAGATAAAACTAAGAGAAAGGACAGGAAATTATTTCTAGTATTAAAAAGTTTGTGGATGACTTGCCAAAAGATTGAAATGGATACAAAAATCTGAGATACTGGATATTTAGTATCTTCTGTTATAAATCTAAAATTGCAGCCACATCACAAAGATAACAGAATTAGCTCCCACGTGAATCTTTTGAATTTAGTGCTGTCAAATGTCAAGCATGAAAACCAAACTGTGATTATTTTTTTCAAAAAGATATCTTCCCTTTCCAAACAGAATCAGAATTGTTTAGCTGATATAAAACAAGTATGCAAAGAAAAACTATATAACGCTATGGGCTTTTTCCAAATTAAAATTTGCTAGCACAGTGCCAGCTACATAGTAGGTATTTAATAATTGTTTACGGACTGATTCTTTTGGTCATTATTACTTTTACCATAGTAAATAGAAAAAAAATCTAAAAGTTAAGTCTAATAAGAATGGTAAGAAAAAGTCCTTTGACATGAAACATACCCTGATCACTGTGCTCTCAAGGACTGAAGTTCCAAAACAGAATTTGAGAGGATTCTATTATTGGGCTATTTGCACTCTGACTACCACACCTGTAAAAGGGCTATCTGATGAGGCAAGTTCAGAAAATTTCCCCTAAAGACATGGAATATACTCATGCACCACTCATTTCCAATGGCATTCACCTGTTCTTTAGGCTACTATAAAAACACCAAACTATAACATTACAAATATAGTGCAACATATGTTAAATTCAACACTGTACTCAGAAACACTAACCTCGGAATCCATTCCTTGCATTTCATTCTTCTCAAGCTGAAACTGCACAAAATCATCAATAACATGGAATAGTTCAGGAGAAACAGCTTTGAAGTACTTGTGGTAGTCATACTTGACAGCTAATGATGCAAAGATAGTATTATTGACAAGAGCAGATCGTAGGTCAGTTAGAACTCCTGGGGAGTGCTGTCGTGGGTCTTCATAAAGGTGCTTGGTTATGAGGTAGTCCAAAATTGCATCTCCCAGGAATTCCAAGCGCTGATAACAATCTGTGAGGGAGGAAAATTTTTTTAAAGCAGTTGCTACAGCAAATTCTTAACATATCACCTGTCTGGCACTTTTTGTAGCAGCAAAAATCTGGAAATAAAGTAAGTGTTTATCTTTTGGAGAATAGCTAAGTATATCATAACATATGAATAATGGAAAATACTGTGATCCTTCAAATCACTCATATCAGAGTCAGCACCCTGTTATGTAGCATTATACTGAATGAAAATTAATTACAACTCATACCAGAAGTAATGAATATAAAGAACTGACAGAGACCTGGGAAGACTTATGAACAGATGTACAGAACAGTGAGGAAAACCAGGAAAACAATATTCACTACAATAAAAGACTAAAAAGAGTCAAATGATTTTTAAGAAGCAATCTTGCCCCACCACTTCCAGTAGAGAAGAGAGTAAAGGTGGTAGGAATTAATATCTATCTATTACTGTGGTGTCAAAACAAAAGGTATAATGTTATCTTTAAAGTATCTATATGTACAAGAAAGAGTCTGTTCTTCTATAAACAACTTTAAGGAATTCATGAACTGGTCTTACGTAAAGAGATGTTTTTTAAAAAGGTACTTGTATAAAGTCATAGAATGAATGATCTAGTAGGGAACTCAAAAGAATCAATCCAACTTCCTTATTTTACTTATAATAAGAGAAGTTGACTGAATTACTTAACATCACACAGCAATTTAACTGGACTTGTCATCATGAATTTTTTTGGGGAAAATTGTTTTTAGTGCTAACATTTCAGAAAGATACATTAATTTAAAGGATTATATACTAAAAGACATTAGGAATTAAAATTAACAGGCAAAAATTAATATTATAAAATGAGTCATTTATTTCATCAGTTATAAAAAACTCACTAAGGAATAATTACCAGTTTGACACTGTCATATATTCAGGCACTGACTTGACCAAGTGGTCCTTGGGTGAATTACTCTAATATTAATTTTCTGTCAAATATCATTACTTCAGTATAATCAATGTTACATTACTCAACAGGACTTTTGGGAAAAGGAAGGTCATTTCCTAGGTACGAACTAACAGGATGGGATTCTGACACCTGTCTATGGACTTGGAAAGTAAAGATTTGTGAGATGAGTAAAGATTTGAGACATACCTAATTTGTCACTGGATTTTCAAAACTTTCATAACTATCATTTTTATTTTTTTTAGAAATTATTAAAAGACTAATTCATTAAGAGTCTTTTGAGTTTTCAAGTTTTATAATGAATAAAAAAGAAATATGTGCATAAAACATCAATATTTTCCATCAGTTTTGTTTCCAGTAGCCTTAGCTATAATAATTGATAATCAATTTACAAGCATTTATTAAATACTTACCACTGGGTATCTAAATGAATAAAATGAAATATCCCCACTCACAAGGAGCTTATATTCTAAAAAGGAGAGGCAATAACATAATTATTACTCACTGAACAAATATAAAGAAAATAAATAGAGAATAGTTAAATATGAAGTAGTTTGAGAGGAAGAGCACTAGTTGTTGGGGGGAACCAAGAAAACTTTTCTGAAGATGATGGTATCTGATCTGAAACTTTGAGAATCAGAGGGATTCTATAAGGCTGAGGTGAGGGCAGGAATAGGGAAGAGTAAGAACAAAGACAAGGAGAGAGGATGTGGCGTGGCGTGGGTGAAGAACAGAGAGAAGTCCAGTTTGGCTGGATCAGCGTGGTAGGAGGAGTGATGTCAGATGAAGCTGGAAATTGCTCAGGATCAGACTGTAAAGGGCTTTAAAAGCTGAGGTCACAAAGGGCTGTGTTAGTAAAAGATACAATAGACGAGTCAGTGAAGGATAATGCCATCGTTATGAAGCTGAGAAACTAGAAGAATTGAAGTGACTACGACAGAACAACAGAGATGGGTTTTGGGGAAAAGATGAGTTAGGTTTTGAACATGGTAAGTTTGGGATGCAATTTGAAATATTTAATAGGCAATTGCTATTGCAAGACTGAAGTTCAGTAAAGAGACTGGTGCTAGTTACACAGATGTGAATCATCTGCAAACCAACGACAGCTGATGACATTGCCTAGAGACAGTGTAAAGAGAAGAAAAGAGACTGAGAAAAGCATCAGATTCCACAATTGAGAGAGAAGTGATAACTTTGAAGAGAACAGTTTCATTTAAGGGTTGAGGTTGGAAGACATATTGCAAAAGGCCAAGGAGAGAAGAAGGGGAAGCATCAACAACTTTTTCTGGAACTCACTGAAATAATTTAAATAACTGTTCATCTAAATTGAATAAAAATTTCAACCTCACTTTTGGGTTCTCTGCTTATAATCACCCAACACCATCAATTTCAGGCCTCTAAGCTCCAACTCTTTCATGTACAATTGAACCTTATGTTGATTTTTAAAATTTCCCTGCTGGGTGGGCAAGACCTTGATAACTCAAAAACTCTAAGAATAGTCTCTACCTATGTATCTCGATTCAAGAATCATTGACAGCATCAATCAAAAAGCATTTATTAAGCAAAAAATCTGTCAGTCACTGAGGAGACAAGGACAAAAATGAAATAGGTCTCTGGTACTCAAGAAAATTATACTCTTTAGAGGAGAGGGTACAACAAATACACATGGACAGGGAGGTGTCACAGTAGATAGAGCATTAAACTTGACATCAGGAAGACCTGAGTTCAAATCCAACTTGAGATACTAGCTGTGTCATTCTGGGCAACTCACTCAACTTCTGTTTGCCTCAGTTTCCTTATCTGTAAAATAAAGGTAAACAATAGCGCCTACCCCCCAGGACTGTTGTGAGGATCAACTGAAAGAACATTTGTAAAGCACTTAGCATAGTAGACCCTGGTACATTACTAGGCACTATATTTAACTATTACTAATTTTTTATAAAAAGCAAATACAAAGTAAGTAGAAAGTGAGGGGATTGGAGAATGGGACTAGCTGGTCAAGAGATAAGAAAGTTCTCTTGTAAAATGTAGCACTTTGGATAGGCTTTGAAGAAATTTTAGTGCTTTTTTTCCCCTGAAGATCAGACAGAACAAAAGGGTATGAAGCCTCACCCAAAGTACAGGAAACATTTATATGGATAAAGTCATCTTGAATAGGCATTACTGGGAAGCATACAACTTTCAGATCACATGACCAACAAGATGGAGGACAAGACATTTTCTCTGATCTTCAAAACTTCTTAAAAACTCTATAAAACAGGAATTATGCACAAGAGATAAAGCAATTCCAACTGTCTACATGGTCCAAGAGTGTGAAATATCCAGCATGGGAAAAAAGCTTTGAGGTCCAGATCCAGAATTATAGTACTACTTACCCCATAGGAAGGAGATGAAAAGTGATTGATAAATAACTATAAAGGGGAAAAAAGACTAAAAATTATCAAAGATCTCAGGAGGAAGAAAATTTAATTAAAAAACTTGAGCAGATGCAAAGTAACAGAGAAGAATTAATATCAGAAAGAAACAAAGCCATGAGATCAACTAAAAGGGTCCAGACAGCAATAAATAAATCCTGCAAAGAAGGGAAAATGAATCAGCACCTGGGGAGGCAGAGGACCTGGTGGATTCCAAAGAGGACACAGATCACCATAGGGTGAGTTTGAATAGTTTTGGAGAAAAATAAGAATTGCGAAAATAGAATTTGTGGCCCACAAAGCAGATAATTGGCAGAATAAAAAAACGTGAAGCCATCATGGCAATGCTCACCAAGGAAATAAATGATGGAACAACTCACTGGGGATGCAAACACACAAAAGTGAAGCATAAAATGGAAGAGAAGCAATTAATATTAACATTAACATCTCTACATGCAAAATAAACTGATCTCAAAGACAGGATGCATACAGACAACTTAAAGATCATAGGGTTCCCAGAGGAACATAAATCAAAAAATTTTAACACCACAAGGCAAGATATAATATAAGAAATCTGCATATAACTTCTGAACACAGAAAACAAAGATCAAAAGAATCCACAGACTGCCTTCAGAAAAAAAAAATCTTTTTTGCAAATTCCTAGATACACTGTAAATTATTTGCTTCTCAAAAACCCAGACAACAGAAACATAAACAGAACATAAGTTAAATAAAAACAGTAACCAAAAATAATAACAACAGAAAATCATTAAGAGATTTCTTTCTAAATGAACAGGGGACAAGAGTGAAAGTAGAAGATAAAAAGAAGTGATGGTGGAAAAAATATCACGAACTAAACATTACAATGCTCTGCCTACGGGTGAATCAATGCGGAAAGCACATAAATAGAGGAAAGGGAGGAAGATGACAGAGGAAGATGTGATATACCCTAAACAATTCAAAGGCTAACACTAAGGAGAAAATAACTACTGTAGTCTCTCAGGAAAGAGAGAGCCTACAGGAGAATGGGTGATTGTGCAAAGGGAGAGACTAAGAAAGGGGGAAAGAAACAGGGAGATCTTGTTTTGGTGGTGGAAGGGGACACCACTGATGAATGGTCCTATGAGAGAAGAGAAACATAATACAAAGAAAGATGGAGACCTTACATTGGGTAATTGGGTATGATCTGCAGGGATTTGCTATCTAAAGAGAACATTGCCTTGTCTCAAGAGAAAAGGAATCTAAGATCCTAGGAGCAACTGACACCAAAAGAATGGAAGGACATGGACCCAGAAAGCAGATTTTAAGGCAAATGGGGGAAAAAAATTATGGAGCGGAGGAAGCAAAGTTCAATAATGAACTGCATTATTAGGGATATAGGAAAATTCCCACTATAGGACAATATTCTCTCTATCTCCTGCAAGAACTGGTAACATAGAAGCTCTTTAGAAGAAGGAAACTAAAAATAGGTATCACAGAAGCTTCAATTCAGTGAGGAATACAGACACTGAAGAACAGAAGTCTACAGTAGACAGGAAAGGAAGAAATATAACAGAGAATGAAGGAAAGAAATTCTTTTTTTTAGAAAAAGGCATAGAAAATGAAATTTCTAAAACTAATAAACTAGTTGGAAGGGAGGACAGGAAGGGAGATTCTACAAGACTACTTGACTCAGAGTAAAATAAAGAAGGAAAGAAATAATTAGAAAAAAGCAAGGGGGAAGAAGGAATTAACAAGTTAAACAAAACTAGGAAAAAAGATAACAAATAAGAAGGAAAACAGGCTTGAGGAAAGCCAGTAAAACAGGGTTACCTTAAAATAGATTAAGCTAAAATTACACAGTGTTGTGTTTATAAAGGGAAAGAGAAGCTTAGAGATAGGTATAATTCTGTTCTAGGAAGTATAGATTGACATATAATTTATATAGTCTATAAAAATTATCTATTACATACAATGGCAATACTGTCATTCCTGAGCTGTCAAATTATCAAATTTATCAACACTGGTATTCATCATTGGAAAAAGGCTAAAAAAGGAGCATTTTCTGCTGCAAAGGTAGAAAAAACAAAGCAGATATTTTTCTATTAGGGCAATGGTTGAATAAACTGTAAAATATAAATATAATGGGATGTTATTATGTAATAAGAAATTAAAAATATGAGGAAATAAGAGAAACATGGGAAAATTTTATGAATTCATACAGATCAAAATAAATAGAACCAAAAAAAAATATGCACAGTGACTATAATAACGTAAATGAAAAGAATAAAAGGAAGCCAACACTGAGCACCTAAAAAAAGCAATCAAAGTGCTGGAGAACAGATAAATAAAATGTACCTCCTACCTTTCTGCTCAGAGGTGAGTGATTACTAAGCTAGAACATATAAACTGACAGACAGTGTCTGTGTCTGGGTGTCTTTGCTTAACTGTATTCTTTGTTATATGGGAAGTTCAAATTTGGAGCAGTGAGGTGAAAAGGAGGCATGTCCAAACATGACCATATATGTTAAAAAAAGAAGCTGATCAATATAAATATTGAGAACGCCAGCATGGACAAAGATAAATATTTTCATGTTTTCCAAAGAGCTTGGCTCTCATACAAAGTAAACATTTGGTATAAACATAAAGGTATAACTCCCTATAAATCCAAAAGGTAATCAATGCGAAGTGTCATTTACAAAAGAAGAAGACCGCATTTTAGGAGGCCTTACCAGTGATGGTGTTGTAGTGGTAGGAGGCATGAGTAAACGCCTGAAGAAGATAAGCTTTATTCTTGAAATTGTAGTTAATTTTCTTTTCAAAATTTTCAAAGCCTGATATAAGGTGGTTCAGTGTTTTTTCAGCATCTGGATGATCAAACATGCACCTTGGTGGAATCTTCAAACAGCCATATTCTAAGTCTTTATACAAAGAAGACTGTAAATTGGCTACAGAGATAGAAGCACAGTTCACCGAAAGATTCTTTTGTTGACTGCTGAAATTATCCTTGCTGGGGTACAATGTGTTCTCCCAATCACTCCTTTTAATTACTGGGAGCACCTTCAGCCCCAAAGAACAGAGGAAAAGTTGAGCAGCTCTCTCACCACAGCTGGTTAAATAGCAGCCCAGTAGAGCTTCCACACAGTCTGCAATGCTTTTATCAGCAATACACTGCTCTGTATGCAAGTCATAAGAAATCGACTGTTTTCCTGTGTCAATGCCACAATTTTCTTCTGAAGGATTCCAGAACCCTACTACAAAATCATCCTCTTCAACAGCTTTGCTAGGATCCAAATAGCACATTGCATCCCAAGAGCTATAATCAAAATCATCAATATCAGATGAAAACGGCATATTACCTAGAGATGATTTTTTGGGCATTTTCCATTCATAATTTGAATCATTGGTTGAAAATGGAGAAAGAGAAATTTTCTTCACAAAAGCCCCTGATCCCATTAACATATTATCTATAAACTTAATATGTTCCTGATCATACTCCAAGAAATCATCTTCATAATCCACTTCCTCCTTTGGAACCCTCCACATCAGGTCTTCATCCTCCTCCTCATCATAATCTTCATCCAGCTTACCATTTGCCAACATGTTGTCTTTTGTCTGAAAGGAGAAAAACAGCGCAGAATGAAGGAGAAGTATAACTGCCACTTTAAAAAGCAACTTGATATTCAATAAAAGCAGGGGGTTATGGATAATTTCAAATGACAACTTCAAATATTAAAAGTCAACTTAAAAATCAGCCATTTGTTTTCAATTAACATAAAATAAGTTACTTAACCACATAAACAAAGATGTTCATTTTACTGTTTATTTTCAAGTTACACAGTGACCTTTATCCACTAAAAACTAAGATTTTGTACAAGAGTATGAATTTGTAATATTCATCATGCAAAACTTAATCTGAGCTTTCTAACTTTTACAGAATAAATAAAAAAGAATACTTTCACATAGGGTGTTCTTACACCCTTATATAAAAGATTCCTAATACTCTTTAAAATATGGCAATGGAATTAAAACAAGGGTTTGCCCCGTCACTAAAGTTAAATTTTTGATGTAACAAAATGGTTTGATCTCCATACACATCAAGAAAAGTTATACCTACTAAAAGACAAAAGATGACAAATGTTTTCATGAAAAATGTAAAGCTAGTATTTTATTGATGTTTCTGGCAATGTTTACGCATGTGGATAAAAACACATAGGAAAGTAAAATTCCTTTTCTTTAAAAGGAAAAATACAATAATCAATGCATTTTCAGAGTAGGCATTAAATAAATCTTTACTGTATTTCATCTGTATCTTTAAAAATGTTATAATTATTATTAGGATACCATAATTTATCATTATAACTAAGTAAAATCAGTGAGGAATTTAGATAGACAAACAGAACAATCTACTTTGTCAGGAAACTTGTGCTAAATCCAATTTCTCTGGCCAAAGCTTATTTGGGAGATGCTAAGATTCAATAGTGATGTGCTTTTACTGAAATGCTAGATATATGCCAAACAACAGTTTCCTTTTCTAACAGTAACAATCTTTAAAAATGATTTTGAGGTTTTTTTACTTTTGTTTTCAAGAATTTCAGAAATTTAAAGTATTAGATTATTGAGGAATTCTACTACGTCTTTGAAAAAAGTGGTTAACGAACTCAAATATTTGCAACCACATATATTTAAATTTCAATTATTACTATGTTTGTAAAGTATAGAACAGGTAACGGTGTCAAACTGTGGCTATAATGATAACTTTCCCAGAACTCTAAGACCACTTCTAATTTAAATAAAAAGAAATGGACTACAGC
The DNA here is from genome assembly GCA_023548195.1 of Bettongia penicillata ogilbyi. Classification (NCBI taxonomy): domain Eukaryota; kingdom Metazoa; phylum Chordata; class Mammalia; order Diprotodontia; family Potoroidae; genus Bettongia; species Bettongia penicillata. Next base: position 8,964,567 of record JAJHZJ010000197.1, read on the forward strand.
AGCCCTCCTCCTTGCTACAAAGTTATGACCAATGCAAACTAGCTTCTAGTATGATATAAAAATTAAATACTTCATGCTGAAAATTGTTGTTTTCCAAGTTATAATTTCTATATCAAATATAAGATCAGAAATAAACCTGCCAGTCTTTGACCCTCATAATAAACAATGTTGAAAGATCAAACTGGCAAAACAATTAGTTTTGATAATTTTAATTAAAAACCAGCTGCATAACAATTATTAAATTTTCAATATGGGCATTTATACCTTGGAAATGGGCAAATTCTATAAATTAGGAATTTATTTATTTTGTTGATTATCTCTAGACTTGACAAAGTAACAGAGAAAATGTTAACGCAGATTAAACGTAAAAGTATGACATAGCTTTTAGGAGACCTGGATATTAAACCATTTACCAGCACACCCCTGGTTCCAGTTGAACTAAAGTTGTTTGGGGTTTTTTTACATGTATGTATACATACATACAAACGTATACATATATATTTATATTAATGTATGTACATACACACACACGTATATATGTGTGTGCATATGTTATGTATGCATGGGTGTATCTATTTCTGGAATATAAGAAGTATTTCCCAGTAGATCTTTGAGGACAAGAGCAGTACAAGGGGGGAAAAAGTAGTGCTCCGCAAACAATAGAAGGTCAATAAAAGTTTGTCATCCAATTCATTTCAACAACTCTTTAAAATGTAGCTAGTGTGTTCCGAGCACTGCACTAGGCTATGAAAGTTTTCCTCTAGTTTGAATAAGGCATGGTCCCTGTTGTCATGTAATATATGTAACTGTAAGTTATATAAATCAAATCTGATGAAAGAGATAAAATTTTTTAAAAGTTTTCATACTTTTTCAATGAAAGTTTGTGTGTGTGTGTGTATGTTCATCCTTCGTTGCTGGAGAAGACCATGCCATCAGAGAAATAATGACATGACTTGTACTTGACTTTGTTTTTAGTGATGGAGGGCTGTGCAGGTCACCAGCCTCACTTCTCCTCCAGAGTCATCTGACTCCAGTGACCAGATATTCATCAGGATGACTGGAGATGACCCAGGATGAGGCAACTGGGGTTAAGTGACTTGCCTAAGATCACACAGTTAGTGAGTGTCAAGTGTCTGAGGTGAGATTTGAACTCAGGTCCTCCTGACTCCTGCACTAGTGCTCTATCCATTGCACCACCTAGCTGCCCCCAATGAAAGCCTAAATATTATGTAAATATTCAACTCGGATATCCTACCTATGACTCCACTGTTCTTTTGAAATGCTTATTACATAGCATTAAAATAGGAATTTACTAAATAGGAACAGGAATTCCTAAATAAATAGGAATATACTAAATTCTTCAAATAAATAGATTTCTTGTATTATTTCCAGCATAACAAAAAATGGATGTAGAAATGTCAATGACTAAAACTAAGCATGAAGAACAGTGAGAAGCTGTGGAGTTTCACTCTACTAGCCAAAAGGCCAAATGAGGAAGGGGAGAAGAGTAAGGAATGACACACAAAGTGGGAGAGAGTATGGTTAAACCCAAGATGGCACCTCGTATTGCACTGTTCAAAATATAAAATTAAAAGTGACTTAACACTGGTTATCCCTATATCAAAATAATGTAGTAACTTTATTCAATATAGAACTTTACAAAGCAAAGTAACTTGTCTGTGTTTTTAGGACAAAGCTAACAACATTTTGCTAAAGATTATCCAATTAATACTATTTTTCAACATTCTTTCAAATCTGAATTAAATTTTAAGTACAAATTTTGAATTTCTCCATGCAAATTAAATTTTCCCTTCATTATTTTCTTTATGTGGTTGTATTTGATCTGCCTTCTAGGTAACTCAATTTTTTGCTTGTATTCTATGACCTAGAATTTCAGCATCATATAAAATGCTTTAGTAACAAGCAGCTGAATACTATATTAAACCTCTGTTCCTCTCAAGTAAAAAGAAAATTTAATATTTTAACAAATTTATTTCAATTTATCTAATGGGCTTGGACCTGTGATTTCATTGATTTAAAAAACTCCCAAATGTAGTACAATCCAAAAATCTTACAGAAAGTTAAGTGACTTCCCAAGTATGTGTCAAATGCCTACACCTGAATCAGTTTTTGCTGTGTCTGAGGACAACTCTCTATCCACTCACTACACTTTTCAAAGAAGCAATTATGCCATTTGTATAGCTAGACTACAAAAAGTCATTCATGGAATGCATTTTTTACAGAAATAGTTGTCTATGAAACTGTAACAGGAGCTAATGGAGGAAAATGAAAAATCAGTCAGTAAAAATAATTAGTAAAGGTATATATATAAACTAGTATTTTGTTAGCAATGCAATATAAATCTGTGAGAGATGAATTTATCCAAAAGAAAAATTCTGAAAATTCAGCAAACTCTTTTAATCAATCAATGTTTAGTGTTATAAACTCCAGTAACCCTGCTAAGTGCCCTCTGGTGGCCTGGAAGTTACAGATATATTTCTCACTAAGACTGAAATTTTATTTTCTAACAAACCTACAACCTCCTTATACTGAATTTTTGCTTGTTTGACTGTTTCTATTAAAGTTCACAAGATGAAGAAATGAACTATTAAAAAAAAAGACTGGGGAAATTATAATATATTTATTAGAACTATGGAGGGGAGATTTTTTGTATTAAATAGAAAAATATTTAGGAATATTAAAGACAATAAGATGTGATGGATATTATATTTTAATTTTTATAGAACAAAAACAAAAGAAAAACCAGTAACTTAAGATGACAAATGTGAGCAACAAAGAAATGTAGATAGAAAGACCTTTATGTAATAATGCAAAATGGAAAAAAAAACAAAACCTGAATCACAGTAAGAGAATACAAACTATGACTACCTAAGAGGAAAAGCGGACAGAAGTAAAGAAGCAGGAATGACTAAAAAGTTATGTATGACCCTTTAAGGAATGAAATTCATTCACTGGCTGCACTGATGTTTTATTATCAAATTTACCATAACCATTTAATTTTTAAAAGTTTACAAGATGAAAAACATTCTAAACTTGAAAACTAAGTTTCTAGTGGAGATTAGTAATTTCTGAATTCTGCTGGCAAAAATTATCTGGCTAAAAATGGTATTTATTTTACAGACAGTACAGAAACTCATGGTTAGAGATCACAAGCCATTTTTCATTCTGTTTTTAACAGTTAAGATTGTATATTAAACCAAAGAACCATTTTGAGAAAAATGGAATGTTTTTTTTCTCCCATTTCTTTTTAAAAAGCCATTTGCCATTGAAAAAAGGTACTCTCTGAAAGAGAATCATGGACCAAAGAGGGAAAGTTCCTGGCTTCAGTGGAAACAATTACTTTTAAGTAGTGAATAATGGACTGAAAATTACTACAGTTCTACCAGCAAAGGAGAAATGCATAGAAATAATTGAATAATAAAAGAACATGCAGAAAGTCTCCAATGAAACTCATTTCTATTGGGCTCCTAAAAACTAGTTCTAGTGTTGCCTCAGTGTTATCACTGGACTGGATTCAAATGGTTATTTTCATTTAAAACGTAACTAAGAAGTTAGTTCTCAGCAAATTTTGAAAATATTTATGGACATTTTGTCCACAGGGATTAGTCAATTAGTCAACCAAGTTTTCATTTACACCTTTTAAGAAAAAGCTTTATTCACAAGAAGAGCCCCTAAGTCTTTACATATTACTGGTGTACCGGAAAATGTTAGTAACAGAGAAATACACACCTAGCTATATAAAAATCAAATTATAATTCATACAACAAAGAGGTTAATAAAAACTTACCATTTCATCTTTCTCCCATTTATCTGCATTACTTTTGTCTTGATTTACTATGTAACCAGGAGGAAGCCAATTTACAGGGGGATCAAAAATTGATACTACCATGCGACTGGGCAGACCTTTCTTTTTCCCAAGGCGATAAAGATTACAGTTGCTGACCTTCAACAGAAATGTTCATAAAACACCAATACTCAGAAAAGTACAATAGACCTCAAATAAGGCAAAACTGTTCTTTGCTTTTTTTTTCCATATTTTACTTTTTTCCAAATTCAGGTCAAGAACTGTCTATTAAAAACATCATATTTTCTCTCATATTAACTACTTCCATCTATATATTTCTCCACACCACATATATTTATGCATTTTAAAAAATTAAATTATTCCCCAATATGTATCCTCTTCCCAATTCTCCATTGTAAGAAAATCCAATTAATAAAGAAATCTGGTTAGAAAGTATATACATCATTTCATATTGATAGGGTCCTGCCTGTCTAAGAAAAGGAGGGAGGAATATTTCCTGCTCCTTTCTTGGGGACAAAGATCAGTCAATGAAACTAATCTGAGGCAGCCTTTTTGTTTTTCATTAATACTGTAGTCAATTACATACTGTATTTGGAGTTTAATCTTCCCTTTGCATCAGTTCATATCAGTTTTCCCAAATTTTTCTGAATTCTTCATATTCATCATTTCTTTGTACTATTATCATATTCCATTAAATTGCTATACTTTAAATTAGTTTTCCATTCCCCAATTAATAATACTCAATTCCAGTATTTTCCTACTACAAAGAGCACTGCTATGCAAATCTGGCTATATTATGGGCCTTTTACTTTTGTAACTTACTTTCTCGAGATAGACTGCAGGGGAAGGGAATTGGAGGGACAAGAAGTATGAACAGTTTAGTAACTTTTCTTCCATAATTCCAAATTGTTTTTTCAAAATAGCTGATAACAGCTTCAACAATGTGCCTGTTTACCCCTATGTCTACCAAACTTTACTCTAACTATCTTTTATCGTCTTTGGTACCTCAGAAGCTGAAGTGAACCATTAGAATTGTTTTAATTTTGACTATTAGGAGCAATAATTTACAAAATTCTTTTATACAGTTGTTATTTTTAAACTTTTGAGAACTTTTTTACTCATATCCTTCGCTCACCTATCTTTTGGAGAATAACTCGAACATAATTTTATCTCAGATGTTGGGTTTTACTCAAATGTATTTGAAGCAAAGACCTTCTTCCCCCATTTAGGTTTTGTTCCTTATCTTAGAAGCACTGATTTTACTTATGCAAATGCTTTAAAATATTACATAACTGAAACTGTTTTGTCTTGGATGATCACCCTCTTATAGCAATTTGGAACAGTGTGGTTGAGTGACTAAAACATTCATTTGACTCAAAGATTCCACTATCAGGCATATACGCCAAGGAGGCAGATAACAAAAAGAAAGCCCTATGTACACCAAAGCAGAGTGTGTGTGTGTGTGTGTCTGTGTGTGTGTGTCTGTATGTGTGTATGTGTCTGTGTGTGTGCGTGTGTGTGTCTGTGTGTGTGTCTGTGTGTGTGTGCGTGTCTGTGTGTGTGCGTGTGTGTGTCTGTGTGTCTGTGTGTGTGTCTGTGTGTGTGTGTGTCTGTGTGTGTGCGTGTCTGTGTGTGTGTGTGTCTGTGTGTGTGTGTCTGTGTGTGTGCGTGTCTGTGTGTGTGCGTGTCTGTGTGTGTCTGTGTGTGTGTCTGTGTGTGTGTGTGCGTGCGTGCGTGTGTGTGTGTGTGTGTGTGTGTGTCTGTGTGTGTGTGTCTGTGTCTGTTAGCAAGGAACTGGAAACAAATGGATACCCATCCATTGGGGAATGGATAAACAAACTGTGGTACATAAAAAAATAATAAAATATTACTGTGGTATAATAAATAATGAATACTGAGAAGTATGGAAAGACTTACATGAACAAATGCAAAATGAAGACAGTAAAACACATACGATGACTATAGTATAAATGTAAATAATAACAAAACAATTTCAACTAAATTCCATTAAATTATAATAACTAAAGTTTGGCCCCAAAGAAGACATATGACAACACATCGCCCCCAGTGTATTTGCCAAGATGGGACACAAAGAGTGAGGAACATTTTGTATGTTAATAGATTGATATGCTGACTACTTTTGCTAAACTTCTTCCCTCCTTCATTTTTAAAAGTTTTCTATTAAAAGAGAAAATCTTTGAATGAGAATTGGGGGTGGGGGGAAAAGGTACGTTGGCAAATAAAGGTGACATAAAAAAATTAGCAATAAACATTTTTAAAATTCTTTCCCTAGCCACAGATTTTCAAGGTACTTGGGTTACCTCTTTCCATTCTTGTCTTTTAAAAATATACAGAACATATGCAATCATTCTTTTATAACTTAGGTTTTGTACACATTTAGAACTTATGGTGGTTTACGGAATATGCTGGTCTACACCTGTTTTCTGCCAAAACACTTTAAAGTTCTCCCACACATTCTTGTCAAATAGCCTGTCTTCTTACAGGATTGTATTTAATCATTTAAGAGTTTTGCTGCTTAAGGTCCACAGGTTTATTTTTCTATTGTTTAACTGGTAGCAGACAGAGCTGATGATTATAATATGGTTTATTACTATAATATATAACTTGCAATCAAATAACGCTATACTCTTCATTTCTTCTTTCATTATTTCTCTTGAGTTTCTTAATATTTTCTTACTCCAAATGAATTTTTTAAATATTGAGTTCTATAGGTAACTCCTTGAATTAATTCAGATAGCACTAAATCTGTAAATTAATTTAGTCAGCATTGTAATATTATATAGGCTCAACCTAACAATGAACAGTGACTGTATCTCTAACTCTTTGATTCTTCTTTTTCTATAAAGAATATTCTATAGTGATATTTATCTAAGTCCAAAGTGTGTCTTGGTAGATTAATTTCCAGATATTTTATGCATTTTGTGGTCACTTTGAATGCAATTTCTCTTCTTTTCCTTCTATTTTTCATTAATACTGGATGGATATTTAATGCATTAATAGAACTTCCTTCACTACAAGCTTTCATTGATGTCTCACTGTGACACAGAAGTGTTCTTAGAAGCTGTTTCAGGGGAACACAAATCTGACAGCTACTACCAGGCTAAAATGGCTTCAAAGTATAGCTCAGTCAAAAACTGTATGTCTGTTGTAGAAGGACCAGATTAGTAAATTTTGAAAAACTCTTCACCAGAATGACCATAAAGTGACAAGTTTTTCCAGTCACAACACTCTAAAAACTAGCTACTAATTACAGAGGTGCTGTAATCTATTGACAGAAGTACTCCACTCTTATGAAACTACAGATCTTCTGAAGTACTGAAGTAATATATTTTACCTGTACTTTTTTCTTGCATTATCCTTTAAAGTAGTAGCAAGACATTAACAAATCTTCTAGTGATTTTCAATATTCACTAAGCACACAACTTGAATAGAAAATGAAAAATATTACAACATGCAACTAACATTCTATGTACTTTAACCTGTTAGTTTATGAATACTGAACTGAAAAGTACCTATTTTTCTAATTTTTCAGAACATGGAAAAATTAACAATATGCTTATAATACAAAGACACTAAATTTTAAGAGTAAACTTTCAACACTCACAACTTAATGACCTAATACTTTTGATGATCAGACTAGCAATTATTTAAAATAAATCCATATTAGAAGTCATTAATGTCATAATATACCCAATTACACATACAATGGAGTATCACAAATTCTTTATGTAGAATGAAATTTAGTATTAAAGTTAAAACTGAAGTTTCTTTAAATTCAACCACAGATATAATATAGCTAACAACACATAAGGTGGGCAAACTTAAATGAGTTTCAACATTGAGATCAATGATATCATGGATCCATTTTAAATTTCTGTGCATTTTTTAGCACAGCTTAAGTATTACTCTTTAATCTCACAAAGCATATAAAAAGTCTGTCTTTCAATTCCATAAAGAGAAAAAGGTAATATAGAAGAAAACTAACTTATTTATATTCATTTGATAATTTTAATCCTCTTTGTTCTCTTTTTCTTACAATCTCTAAATTCTCCCTTTGCTTGCTAATATAGTTACCTAGGAAGTCTGTATCCAGAATTGATGTACTTATTATTATCTGCAAGGAAATTGATGATTTCCTTGAAATATTATTCAAAGAATGACTTGAGCTTTAGCTCACCATATTCTACCTGCCTGGAACAAATCTTTTTCCTTTCTTGCTAAATCCTACTTACTCTCTGAGAGTTATATCAAAGGTCATCTCCTTTATAAAATCTTTCCTGATCACTCTCAGAAGTTCTCTCTCCGTCCTCTGAATTATAATAGTAATTATCTGTATAATTCACTTGATAATTGGGAATATACAGCTTTATGACATTTCTTATTCTGCAAATTAGTACCACTGCTTAAATATTTTACTGAAATTTAACTTCTCCCCTATTCATACTACATCTCTTTAATAAGACTGCATGCTCTCAAGGACAAGGAAGGGTACGCTCCATTTCATATTCACACTCTACCTCCCTTCCCCTCAGGGCCTAGAATAGAGCTCTGTATATGTTTAGTCAACAATCAAAAAGCTTCTTTTGATGCTTCATCTGAATTCAAGCAGTGAGAAAAGCAGTGTCCCTAAGGAAATCAGAAGAAATTAAAAGAAACTTCTAAATTTCAAGGCTGAAAGAGAAGCTTCAAGTCAAGAGTTGTGCTGTTACTGCTAAGATCTTTGCTGGCCACTGAGGGAGGAGGGAAATGCATACTGGAGCGAAGTGATCTTCAGTAGATACTGCCAAGTGCACAAAACAGTTAAATGGTATTTCCAAAAATGATAATACATTTGGCAACACTAATTGAAACTGATACTATGCAAAAAGTGGAGTCTGATAATTATTTCTGAGGAAGTTTTGAAAGTTTAAAGTATGTTACTGCTTACCTTTTTACTTCTCATGTAAGAAAGGCGGCCCTCATGAGCATCAGGGTAAGTGCAAAACAGGTATGTGGTGATTGCATGCTTTAAAAAGGAGTCACCAAGCATTTCAAGTCGCTCTAAGTTAAATCCATCACTAGCATTAGAAAGGGTCAGAGCCTGAAGAATGAGTCCAGGATTTGGGCCAAGGGTTTTCGAGGAGTACCCACTGGAAGGGCTCTGTTCAGAATCAATTCTCCCTTTTGAAGTAATACAAGTTTCTGAAGTACTGGTGGTCACTGTCACTGCCTTTGTGGGGCATCCATCTGAGGTAGATTTGTTAGCATTTCCATCAAGGTATTTATTACTCAGCAGAGTACATTCATTGTTGGGTTTGGGCTGGTTCTCACTATTGTATAAATTCTGAATGGGATATGAGGTAGTTGGTTGTACAGGTATTTCCTGCCTGTAGTAATTGAGCTGATTTCCTTGGCAAAAGTCTCTATTGACTAAATCATAACTGCCATTGGCAAGATTTTTATTGTATGAAATACCATTAATTGCTGTGAGTTCTGTGGAAACTTCAATTTGGATCTTACTGGGTGACTCATTAAATAATGATCTGCAGGTCACAGACATCTGGTCATGATTTTCTAGAGAGGAGGTTCTATTAGTGCCTTGATGTGCAGCATTTTCAGGGACTACAATTGTGCTGTGTTTACAGTAATTTTCATTTTCAGCTAAAGAGGAGTTAGGAATTGAGATGAAAGATTTACTGTCGATAGATTTTTTCCATCCAAAGTCCAAGTTAGGATATCTGTAAAGACAATATGATTGTTGAAAAGGTATTATTCCAAAATATTAAATGCAAAAGATAGATGAAACATGCAAACATAAACTTGTACATTTTCTCTTTGCTTAAAAGAGAAACTTTCTTCTTATCCAGCCAGACCTCATTGTAAGAAGACAACTTGCTAAATCTACTACGCTATAACTTATAAAGGATTGAATCTAGTGCCAATGGAGATGCTAAAACATAGTAGAAAGAAGACTCACCGGTCTTGGAAGTCAGGAGGGCTGAACCTGCATCATGGATCTGACATTTATTAGTTATTTAGCTTTGGGGAAAATTGGCCAAGCTCCCAAAGCTTTACATTGTTATGAAGAAAGCTAACTCTGTGAATCTTAACACACTACATAAATATGAGCTTTTATTACTTTGATATTTACACTAAAAATATTTCAGATCCCCCTAATTATTTTGGTTCATCTTTATGCACTGAAAAATAAATACATAGGGCTTTCCCTCATTTGCAACTAAAGTTAAGAGGGCACAGGGTAGCAAAAGGATGCAAGAGGAAAGAACTAAAGATTATGATATGGATTTTTTTAAATGAAAGAAACCTTTGGAATATCTAGAAATTAATGCCAGGTTTTCATTTCAGAATCTCCTACAGAATCTTTCCATCAATGATCAATAGTTAAATCTTCATGGGACTCTATCTTCCTTTATATAATGAAAAAAAAGGATTTAAGTTACAAGCAAAGAATCTATTCCAAATAAGAACACATGCTAATTAAAAAAAAATTTTTCAGAACAACTTACTAAAGGTATAACAATATGAAGGTAGAAACTTCATTTATTCAATTCCTTTATAACTAGAATTTCAAACTAAGGAAGTAAAATTTTTTAAAATAATGCAAAGAATTTACCTGAAATCAGCAGGGAGTGATTTGACCCCTACACCAGCATCAATGGCTGTTTGGGCTCTTAGTTCCTCTGCTGTCAAAAGGCAGTGCAGGCGATAAAGTATGCTAGGGAGACAAACTGCTTTTCTCCACAATGATGCAGGAATTGGATGAATTGCACAGAGCTCAGGAACCAGTATCTTTGAACAAGGGGAAAAGTATTAATCAGGTAATTTCTAATGACTTTAAAAATTAGTCACTTTGATAATATAAAAAAATTATATCTAATCATATAATATTGATGTAAAAGCAGTACCTGTTTATTTTGCAGACTTTCCCACTTGGCTTTCCTTTTTTCAGCACTACTTAGTGGAAGGGCTTTCCCCTTCTGATTCAAATGGCGAGGAGTCAATAGATTAAGTCTAAAATTAAGAAATAAGACTTCTTTTACTATACCAAACAGTAAAAACCAACACAAATTTTAGTTGACAAAAAAATAAACATATACATTATTATCTCTAAAAATAAAGTCATTTGTGTAAATTGACTTTCATACATAGGTTTGGAGTGGAAGGGACCTAAGAAACCACCAGTCCAACCCTCTCATTTTACAAGGTCACAAAGGTAGGGATAAGGTAGCATTAGGTGAGATTTAAGCCCAGTTCCTTTACAGAAAGTGGTCCCTGCAGCCTTCCCACATTTCAATGACTTCTTACCTTGAAGATGTATGGTCCACATCCAGCAGAGGCTGGTTTAGATTGGTCAAGTCAAGATTGTACTTTGTTTTATAATATTCTGCAAAAGTTTCATATTCAGGGGATGGGAATTTACTGAGTGGCGTAAGATCAGTATATACATCAGCAACATAAAATCGATGAGGCTGATCAAAATTCCGATACCTAAACAAAAAAGGTGGAAAGTTGGGGGGGTGAGGGTGGGGATAAGACTAATTACTTTTAAGTATAGATTATCACAACTAATAGAAAATTATTTTAAAGGCTTATTAGTTTGAAGTAACAACTCTAAGGATGAAAAATTAGATGACAATTATAAATTTCTGATAATATATCTTAGATGGTTCATTTCATAAAGAACCTAAAAACAAGATATACACCCAACTTTAAAAAAATTAAGAACCGAGGCAGTTAGTTGGTACAGTGGCTAGAGGACCAGAGTTTAAATCCAGCTTCAGACACAGATTAGTTGCGTGAACCCAAAGCAAGGCACTTAACCCCAAATACCTCAAAAAAAAAAATTAAGGACCCATATTATGTCTTTTACATGCCCGATTTTTAAAACTTTGGCAATTCACACCTAAATCTTATTGTAAATCCCCTTTAATTAATCCCATTTATTTCTATACCTTCCAAATTTACACTGTCTTAAAATGTCAGGAATAATAATAATTTTTAAAATTTCCAAATATCCTTATTTTGAGGTAGGTGAATGGAGTAATTACAGAAAAAAGAAACGTGGCCTCAAATATATAGACAACTATATCCTGACTGATTTCTAACTCTCCATTCATTTAACAAACATTAATTAGGTACCTATTATAGCTATGCAAAACCTTGGGTGAAACAATATGATAAGTAACAACAGATGGTTCAACAAGAAAAATGTTATAAATGAGGGACTGACTTAGGAACATTATAACAGAATTTCATGGCATTACGGTAAAATTTGGCTAGAATGTAATAATGACATTATTTCAACACTTGGTGAGGACACAAAATACATGATGTTCCACAGCAAGAAAAATTCATTTCTTTAAGCATTTGACTTTTTATTTCCCCTTATTATCTTCATGATAAATACTTGTGCTTTGGTAAAAATAAATGTTTACTTGTGCTTTGGTAAGACATATATCCATGCCTTTTAAGAATATTATTTCCACTTAGTTTCACCAAGGTGAACAGGGTAGAAAATTTCTAAAACTGAAAAAATTACACAGTAAATATTTTAAGTACAACCAATCTATCCAAAAAGGATACAAAAGTAAAAGTTAGTTTAGCTTGATTCTGGCTAATCTACAGGACAATGATAATAATCACAAGGCATAAAAAAATATTGCAATGTTTTTCGAGTCACAGAAAGATTAAAATATACTCAATATTTTTAGTATTTTAATTCTTTGAAAACCGTAAAGTTGTTCGGTCTACCTAAATTACATGATATTTGTTATTCCATGAATGAGCTGTATAACAGCTATATTTGCCACTCTCTCCTCAAAAAACACCCCACTCCATCACTGTAATTTACAATTTTTAATGGATTTTTCGTGGCAAAATTCTTAGAAACTATACTATTTCCATAGTAGAGATCTGAGGATGTGGGTGAACAGATAGAGGGAAGCAAAGAAAACAGAAGTTCTACAGAAAGGAAACATTTAAATTTCTCTCTGCTTTCTATATTGAGATCCTTCTACCATGAAATAATTGTTTGCAAACATAATTAAATAGATTAGAGGGAACAGGGTTCTTGGAAATAAAAATAATCATGTTTCTATATTCATTTTTCAAAAATCAACATATAAATTTTTGTGCTCATAAGTATACTCACACAAATATACTGAAGCCATTTAAATGAGCAAAGATGAGATATACCTACCTTGGAATGATAACTGCATCCTGGTAATCTTCTAGTTTGAAAATAAAAGGTGATTCTTTTGTATACTGAGTACTGGGAATGCCTGTACGAGCTTCAGATTTTTCAATATCATCCATAAATTTAAAGTCAATGTCCAAAGTGCTGGAGTCATTAACTTAAGAGGAAGGATAAAAAAAATCAAATGGTAAAGACAAGAGATTTGCAATTCTGCCACAAATTACCAGATTTGTCTAAGTTATGAATAGAAACATAAATTTTTACATCCTAGATTTAAATTGCTTCAATACTTCAAGGACCTGTGGTTTCACTGAGGAAGTCCACTTTTCACCAATGCACACTGTCATTCCTCTATGGCTTGGAAGACAATTTCTAAAAGTTGCTACAGATGAAAAATTCATCATCTCCCTGTTACCCACCTAGCCATGGCCATCTTAGGCTGGTGCTCAGACCACAGAAATATTGTCCATCATTGGGTCCATAGTTATCTCTTACAATTAATTATCAAAAAGTGGTTTTGTGGAATACTGCATAGGATATTTCAAGCTGAATTTCTGCTCTATCTTAAGACTGAAGCCTTACCAACATTAAGAGGTAGAACACAGTAGGCTGAATCAGCTTCTGTGGGTTTGAATTCTAGTGCAGGTTTTTCAAGCCGAAGAATATGTGAGAATATGTACTGGTGAAGTCTTGTGATCAGCTCAAGCATTTGTAAGGACAAAGTGAAACCAGATTTCTTCAACTCAATAGATATAGTAACCTCTCCAGAGCGTGTGTACACAGGAAAGTGAGGAATCTAAGCACCAACACAAAAAAGCCCCCAGCCAAAAGTTAATGATTGCATGGTGAATATAGAGTTACATCACCTATAAACATACAGAAAGTACAGATGTGAAATACTTAAATAAAAGAGAAATAACACTTTTCAAACACTGAATTTAATTTTGGGTTAATAAAAGATGCCATATAAATCCCATCCATTCTCTGGAGAAGAATAAAAGAAGGGGAAGAGAAGGTAATGTAGAGAAGAGGTAACAGGAAATTGGTACCTGAGGTATAGGTTTGGCTGTCAGTATTCCAAAGCATCTTGTGGTATCTTCTGGAGGATAGAGCTTTCGTCTCCTAAAGTTAAGCTCATCAGGTAAAGGAGTAGTTAATACCATCCCAATTACATATAAGTAACAGGGCTGATCAGGCTTAGGATAACTATTCCTCAAACATTCTGGAATCTATAATTGGAGAGAAAAAAATCAGAATCACTAAAACAAGCCTCACATTTTTTTTAAAATAACCTCACTGACATTAAGTAATTTTTCTCAAATTACTTAAAAAGCTACAAAGAAAAAAGCTTAAGAAATAAATATACAACACAAGATCTATAATAAGTAATCAATCAATAAACATTTATTAAGCACCTACCATGTGTCAGGCACTATGCTAAGTACTGAGATTACAAAAAGAAGGAAAATACAATCCCTGCCCACAAGGAGCTTACGATCTAATTTGTTAATGTAATGCTGAAACTTGTTTTTTACTGCCTAAAATTTATGCATATAGTCTTTTAAAGAACAAGACACAATAAATTCTGTTATTAAAAAGTCAAGAAATTGAGTATTCAGAAAATTTGATACTTAGATTGGATTGCCTCAGTAGCCACTGAATCTAAATCATACATGAAAGAAATTCCCACTATGACAAGTGGTCCTCTACTCTCTGCTGAAGATTTACAAAGAGGAAGAACCTAACAGCTCTCCAGAAAGGCCATGCTACTTGTGAAGAGCTCTAATTGTCATACATTCTTTGTGGCCTTGGGCCTAAATTTGCTCCTTTCCAACTTTCATCTATTGCTCCTGGTTCTGTCCTCTAGGGTTAAACTGAAAAAAATCTATGTCTCCTCTCCAGATCTAAGCAATCCTCATGTGACATGGTTTCAATGCCCTCTACTATCTTGCCTGCTCTCCTCAGACACTTCTCAGCATAACAATGTCCATCTTAAACTTGGTGCCTAGAACTGAACACAATATTCCACAAGGTCTAGGGAAGGCAGAGTACAATGGCACTATCAACAAGAGTACAAACTGACCAAAGTATTGAGACAAATAGTATTACTGAATTTTGAAGGTGAAAATACGTACAGCAAAAGCAAAGCAAAATAAAATCTCAGAGAGTAGGATGCAACTAGGTAAGCAAATAGGTAAACTGGAAATTTTAACAAAATTTTAACAAAAATCCTATGAAGTTCTTTAGACCAGTGCTGCTATATCTATCAGATCCCTGTCCCCAAAGACCACAAAGCAGTCCTCAAAAGAATTACACAGACTAGGTTAAGCACAGTTCATACATGCAACTCAATCCCTGAAACTCTGACTGTAGGACTCCATATCTAGAGCTGGAAGGTAGATTATTTAGTTTAACTCTCTAATTTTATAGTTGAGGAAACAAGGCTCAGGAAGGTTAAGAAACAAACCCAAGGTCATATCAGGTAATAAGCATCAAAGGCTCAAACTGCAGCCAGGTCCTCCAACTCGAAAGCCACTTTTACTCAGTATCACTATCAGTGCTGCCCTAACTCTTCTTTTTGCTCTTTCAGCTCCTCTCTATCAAACCCTCACCTTATATTCCAAAAATATGTTTTCCCTTGCCCAGTCCATTAACATCATACATCTGTTTACCACAGCTAAGTAGTAAGTAAAAGATGTTATTGTTACTCCAAAAATCACACCAAAGGTCAGAGGAATCTTGAAGATAGTTCCAAGAGGGCTGATTATATAAAAATGTTTGAGAACTAAAGTCATAAAGTAGGAAGAAACTGGGATGTGGGTCCTACAAGAATGAATAAAAATGCAGGGTAATTCAAGTTCTCTGAATTTCTAATAAAGATGCCCTGGGAGGGGCAGAAAATGAAATCATGTATTGAAAGGCAGTTACATAGTGAAAACTGATATGCACACATTTATTTAACACATGATTTTTTTTTAATCAAGATGGCATACTATTCTTGCAGTTCCTCTCTAATTACACTCAGCTTTAACCTATAATACTGTTGTGGGAGTCACTAGTGTCATTATTCAACTGTTTAATGCCTAACTATTAAGAATAGGAGCAGTTTCAAAATCTCTTACACCAGAGGTGGGGAATCTGTGGCCTCAAGGCCACTTATGGCCCTCTAGGTCTTCAAGTGCACCCTTCTGACTGAATCCAAACTTCACAGAACAAATCCCCTTATCAAAAGGATTTGTTCTGAAAACCTAGACTCAGTTAAAAGGCTGTACCCAAGGACCTAAAAGGCCATAAGTGGCCTTGAGGCCATAGGTTCCCCACCTCTGTCCTACACTTATCAGTCCCCAAACTATAGATCATCATTTTCAAGATCCAAGAGATAATTCCATAAAATCTAGATTGCAGAAAAATGTGTTAGTTGTACAGCTTATCTTACTATATGATTTTAAAAATATAAGTACTCATCTGTCTGAAATGACTCAGCAGATACATTTGACATTACTAATACTGTCAAAGCCTGTTTACCTAGTACCAAAACAAAGACAGACCTAAAAAAGTTAGCTGTTAATTACTGGTATAAAGCCTCCCACTTGCCCTGGGCAAGTGCACTGCATATAAGTTGAACTCAAAACAAAAGAATTTTTCCCTACCCAATAAATCAACCAAGTACTGATTTATTGTCTACTTAATATGTATCCAAGAGCACAGTACTGTAGGAGAAAGAGGACTGACTCTGGAATCAAAAGACTTGCCAAAGTTCAAATCCTGCCTCTGATATTATCTGTATGTGACCTTCTGCAAATCACTAAGTCTCCATGGACTGCAGTTCTCTAACCTGTAAAAGGAAAGGTTTGCATTAGAGGATCTTTGAACTTCATTCCAGCTCTAGATCTGTACCTATGTACCTAGTCTTTGTGAAAGACACAAAAGCACAAAATATAATCACTTCCCTCAAGGAATTTGTACTTAAGACACAACAAATACATGTGTAACAGGAACACATGACAACAATAAAGTGTGTTGTTAAAGTGTGTGGTATAGAACACAATGAACATATAGATGTTCAGGAGAAGGAGTACAGTCAACAAGACAAGTCGACAAGCATTTATTAAGCACTGGCTTGTGGGTCACTGTTCTAAATGCTGGGAACATGCCAAAAAAAAAAAAAAAAGAAGAAGAGAAAGTTTAAAAAAGTCCCTAGTCTCAAGGAGCTCAGTCTACCTCAGAGACAAAATGCAAACAGCTAGGCATATACAAGTTATACACAGGATAAACTGGATAATCAAAAGAGGGAATGTACTAGCATTAAGGGGTATCAGAAGGGGCTTGTTGCAGAAAGTGGGATTTCAGCTGGGGCATGAAGGAAGCCGGGGAAAGTCAGGAGGCAGAGATGAAGGAGGAGAGAATTCCAGGCATGGGAGACAGGAAGGAAAAATGCCTGGTGCAGGGAGATGAGCGTCTTGTTCTAGGAACAGACAGGAGGCCAGTGTTACTGGACTGCAGAGTACAAGGAGAAAAGTAAAGTATAAGATGACTGGAAAAGTAGGAGGAGGCCAAATTATGGATAGCTTTGAATGCCAAGAGGATTTAATATCTGATTCTCGATATAAAAGGGAGTCATTGGAGTTTACTGAAATGAGGGGAGAGGAAAAACGAAGGGAGGAAAGAACCACCCTTTAGGAAGATCATTTTAATAGCCGAGTGGAGGATGGCCTCAGATGGGGAGAGAATGGAGGCAGGGAAGTCAACCAGCAGACATTCCTCCCCAGACTCCCCCTCCCCCTAACTGGCTCCTCCCAGAGCCTCCACATTTTAAGAAGGTCTGAGGCAACTATGTCTTCATTCCTCTCCAGGCTGCACCACTGACTCATCTCTACAGGACTTCCTCTACCCTCCACTTTCTTTCAACTCCTTTTTATGTACTTATTGTCTTCCAGTGCAAGGGCTACTGGCTATCTTTCTGTTTATATTTCATTTGAAAATATATTTGTGTTCTCAGAACTTGGCACAGTGTCTGGCACCCAGTAAGTGCTTAAGAAATGCTTACTGACTTGATTTTACCTAATTTCCTGTGTGAAATGTGAAGCTTAACTCCTCTGAATGGTCAAAGACCTCATTAAAGATACCCTGGTTGTCCCCCCTGCCTGGAATATATTCTTTTCTAACTACCTCTTGTCATCCTTAGATTTCATCATGGCTCAGTTCAAATCCCACTTGCTTTTAAAATCTTTCCAATTCCCTGCTGGTTGCCAATGCTTTTTCTATTCTCAAATTACTTTGTATTTATTTACCTGTTTCTATAGATGAAAATATAAACTTCTCAAGAAAATATAAATACCCTGAGGACAGGGACAAATTTTTTCATTTTTATATGTCTATTTCCAGTGTCCAGCATAACAGTGAGTGATTAATAAATGTTTGTTGAATTGAATTGCTATATTGTTGGGCCTGGTGCATTATCACATATAAACAGAAACAACTGTAGAACCTGATCATGTACAGGGGGTATCTCTTCCATTTGGGTGGCACAGCTGGGTTGCATAGTGGATAGAGTGCCTGGCCTGGAGTCAGAAAGACTCTTCCTGAGTTCAAACAATAATCATCTAGTGACAATTTCTATGAATCATGGGACACTACAATTTCAAAAATATCAAAACTATGAATAACCAAAAGAGTGGGCTGGGTAGATCTTCTGTGTGACTAAGGGAAAGCCAAAGATAAGAATAACTTAGGATGAGCAGTTATGAATAGCTTACAATCTTTAACTACTGTAGAAACTGCTTACACTCATGTTCTACAATGAAGTAAGAAGAGTAGCTAAACACTGTAAAGTATTCATTCCCTCATACTCTGTAATCCAGGGACACTGGCTTTTTTACTGTTTCTCAAACAAAATACTCCATCTCCCCATTCTAAGCATTTTCTCTGGCTCTCTCTCGTGCCTGGAATTCTCTCCCTTTTCATCTCTCCCTTCTGGATTCCTTCAAATCTCAGCTCAAATTCTAGCTTGTAAAAGAAAACCCTTTTGATCTCCTCAAATGTTATTGCCTTATCTCTATTGATTACCTCCAATTTAACCTGTATATAATTTGTTTGTACATAATCATTTGCCTATTGTCTCCCCCATTAGACTATGAACTCTGTGGGGGCAAGGAGTTTTGTTTCGGGTTTTTTTTTTGTATCTCTAGCCTTTAGCACTGTGCCTAGCACATAACAGATGCTTAATAAATGTTTATTGTGTGAATAACTTTAGGTACATTATGTTATCTTATGTGGTCCTCACAACAACCTTGTACGTAGCTAAGAATAACTATTACTTCCTTTTATAGATGACTGGGCAGGACCTCTAGATCAAAGGAAAACATGAACAAAGGAACAGAGCTAGGAAGGACAATAATTCCTTGCTTTGTCTCAGGGGCAGAGAGGGGTGTGGCTGAAGCAGAAGGAAGGCGCTGGGCAATAGCGGGATGTAATCAAGGGGGAGGCGTGGATCCTGACTGCCACCACTTACACTCTTACACAGGTATGTGGCTTTGTGCAAATCATCTCAAATCTCAGAACCCATCCTCTCACCTTTAAAATGGGGATAATACTCCTATAGGACACGTCACAAAGAAAGCTATTTACAAACAAATGCATTACACAAATGGAAGTTATTATCATACAAATGTGAATTATCATCAGAAGAGGCTCACGCTACTGAAAGAGAAATAAAGGGATTTAGACTTGATATTGTAGGAAATAAGGCCCCAAAAGATTCTATATCTTTATCCAGTTATAATCAATACTAACTGCTTTGGGGTAACACTGCCTTCGTTTTGTGGAGCCTGGTCGACCTGGAACGCTGGTTTCTTCTTCATCGTGCAAATCAAGCTCTTCCTCATATTTAACAGTCTCTTTTCCAACCGGCATCAAATGATCATCTAATTCACCTTTTCATTAACAAAAAATGAAAAGAAAATTAGCATAAATAACCTAAACCTCACTTCTCTAATAGTTAAAATTGTACTCTCTAAGTAAAGTACATTTTGTACTTTTGCTGAGTACATTTACTAATGAGACTCTAGAAAAACTTAACATGAGTTCACCATTATCAATTACATTTTTGAACAAAGGATCCTAGATTCAGAACTGGAAAGGACCTTAGAGGTCAATGAATCCAACTCCTTATTTTACAGAAAATGCAACTGAGGCATAGAAATGTCAATTGACTCACCCACGATCAAAGAGCTAACAAATGTCTGAGGTAGGATTTGAACAAGAAACATTATCTTATTCCCATAAAAATTGCAAATGCTAACATTAAATTTTGCTTTTCATAAGTGGGTGGCTGTCACAACAAATTTTCCACAGATATCTAAAGAAGAAACATCATCTGGCTGGATCATGGCAATGACAATAAGTGAGATGTCTGGAATACATTTATAATTATGATATTCCTAAAATGATACAAATCAATGGCGGGCATTTTTCCACACAAAACAGTCAGACTATCCCTATATTAAGTCATTTTTTAAGGATACTAACTAATGTACACCATCAACAGTAATAACATCTCTACAAATTTGAGTCCCTATAAATATTCAACATTTCGATCCAAAGGGGTTTATTCATCCATTTTCTGTGTTGATGCTGCCTTTCACATATCCTTACCAATTTTGTGCAGTTTTTCACAGCAAATGAGAGCTACAACTCTTTCAGCCAGTCTTGCACAACTCATTGGTGGACCCTGAAAATAATGAGACCTTTAATTTGTACATGAATATCACTAAATTTTCAATTCCATTAATTTAAAAGTAGGCAATACATGTTTTGCCTGAAAACATTTTTTAAAGTTTCATTTATCTGACATTAAAAATTCTGTATTTTAAGAAATACTGGAAGGTCTCCATTTAACAGAAGATGTATTTTAATAAATTCTTATGGAAGGACAAAAGGAAGTTATCATTATTACAGTTTAAATTATGATTCAATTAATTAATTTTAATAAAATTAAATAGCTTTTATACACAGTGAGAAGAAAATCTTCATTCCAACCAAAAATTATAAGTATAACAGAATCAATTATGTAGCTATAGGCCTTTTTTGAATATATGTAACTATAATACAAATCATTAGTGATGATACCTAATTTTTAATGTGGAATAGGGAATAGGCTTTATCTTTGCTGTTCTAGATAGCAGGTTTAGGTAGGAGCAATAGGTAAAAGTTAGGCAGATTTCAGCACAGTACAAATAACCATTTACTTTAAATTTATATTTGATTTCACGTCATAAATTTAACCATAAACAAACATGAATATTTCAGGATACAAAGAAAAGAACTGTATATAAAATCATGAACTTCTGCTATAGAGGTCATTAGAAAATACATTAAAGCAAATTATCACTCATAAAAGAGGCAAGAATAAACTTATTCAATATAGGAGAAAAGGGAGGAGGTGAGAGAAAAAGTGAAGCTTAATGTCTTCACATTTGGCTAAAGGAGGGAATAACATGCTCACTCAATTTGGTATGAAAATCTATATTACACTACAGGAAAGCAGCGGAGAAGGGGACAAGGAGGGTGAAGGAGATGACAGAAAAGAGGGCAAATGGGAGAAGGGAGTAATTAGAAGTAAACACTCTCAGGGAGGGACAAGGTCAAAAGAGAGAATAGAAGAAATGGGGGACAGGATAGGATGGAGGGAAATATAGTTAGTCTTACACAAAATGACTTTTATGGAAGTCTTTTGCAAAACTACACCTACATAGCCTGTATTGAATTGCTTGCCTTCTCAGTGGGGATGGGTGGGGAGGGAGGAAGGGAGAGAAGTTGGAACTCAAAGTTTTAGGAATGAAAGTTGCGAAACGTTCTTGCATACAACTGGGAAATAAGAAATATAGGTAATGGGGTATAGAAACCTATCTTACCCTACAACAAAAGAGAGAAGATGGGGATAAATGGTGAGAGAGGAGTGTGATAGAAAGGAGGGCACACTGAGGGAAGGAGTATGCAAGGCATTAAGGGGTGGAGGAGAGGAGAAATGGGGAGAAAATTTGGAACTCAAAATTTTGTCAAAATAAATGTTGAAAACTAAAAATAAATAAATAAACCTTTAAAAAAAGAAAGAGCAATGATAAAATTTAAAAAAAAATACATTAAACAACACAACTGTGACAAAGTTACTATCTTTGCATCCCTTCTATGTGATTTGTATGTGTGGTGGCATGATACTACTACTTTTCTGTATCTCCATCTCTACCTATTGCCATAGCCTTGCCCCAATAGATGCCTACCCTTAAAACAAATTGGTATGACTGAGCAAATAAGTATTAAACTACTGGCCAATTCTGAAAATGTGCATGTCATTCAGCACCTCTAGTTCATCATCATTCTGCCAAGAATTGAATAGTATTCATCACTCATCTTCTGAAGTCACAATTGGTCACTGCATTTAAAAAAAAAAAATTAGAGCCATTCAACAACTAAATGTGGTGTTTCAGAAACACAAATATTCATGCAGAAGGTGGATGTACTTGTCAGAAATACTGAAGAAGGGTCCTCTGAAATGGTTACGAAGTAGACTAAATGACCCACAAGAGTCTTTCCAGCTATAAAATTATACATATGATACAAAAATAATTCTTAGCTATTTCTGCTCCTCTTCCACAAGGATGTTTTTGTATGCATGGTGTCCTAATTTTTATTTACCTCCAACAAACCACATTAGCTATTTTAAAACTACAAGATTTAATCACAGAACAAAATAATTGGAAGCATGAGGGAAAAGAAAAAAATGAAATATAACTTGTATGGCTTCCTCCATAATAGAAATTGCAATAAAAAGAAATAATACTGAACAGATTCTATACACAAAGGCATTCCTAACTTTTCCATACTTACAACAATGGCAGCTCGGAGAGGTGAGTTAATTGGCAGATAAAGAGTTGAATAAAATGTACCATCTGGCAATTCTCGGGTTTTACATTTAGGAGCTAGATGAGTAAATGGATCACTTGGTAATCTTGCACAGTATCTGTGAAGAAAAAAGAAATTTAAAGTTGGGAAATAGTGGGGTAGAACAATAATGGTGTTTATTTTCATTACCTTGAAAATGAATTTGACTTGCAACTATAAAAAGTACTGAAGGGAGTGTGATTTTTAATTCCTGTATACAGGATTATATCAGAGTTTTATTTTAATATAATGATTCTGCTATAAACTTGAATAGGAACACATCATACTACAAAAGCTAGGTATGTATATTCAAACCTTTTTCTAGCCAAAATGAGAAAACTACTTGCTCAGACCAAAATAAACAGCATCTCAAAAATACAAATTGGCATAAAACTCTGGTGTCAATGCTTTGAAAAAATACAATTTCACCTGACATTTATACACTTTAAAGAGGAATTACTATAGATCAAGGACAATAAAATATAATCAAGCAGACACATGTATCCATTAATCCAGAGTTGCCGATGAATGCTTATACATTAACTCATCTTTTCTTTAAACTTCCTGACCAGAATTTGAGATTTTTGTTTAAAATGTATTTTTTGCACATGTAATGGTTTGGCTTGGTAGAAATAGCTGACAAATATTTGCAAAAGTACATCACTCAACTGGAATAGGATATTTCAGTATAATTTAGGAGAATCTAAAACGATATTGCTCACTTTTCAAAATACAAATCCTGTAATAGTGATAGATTGTCAGTCTTAAAATAAACACAAATGATTTAGTACCATACCTGTTGATGTGTCCAATAGCTGTATTAATTGTGACTCTTGGACTTCCATCATCTGGCCTCAAAACATACGGTGGGAAAATGTCATCATCATCCACAATAGGTTCAGTTTCAGTCTCACCAGTATCAACTGACTTTGAACATTTGTTTCTTAAGATCTGTATGTTTTAAATGAAGAAGTTCTGATGAGAATAAACCCTCTTTTGGTCACTTCTCTCTGCCTTTATACATGCTAATCTTTAACAGGAATTCATTTCTTTATTCACCACCCTTTCTCACTTCAAAACCCTAAACTCACACCTCCAAAAAGGCTTCTCCAATCACTCCCACATCAGATTCCCTCAACACAGAAGTACAAATTCTCCACTATAGCTGCATTTGTATTCCTCTATAAATGTTCATATATTTTTAAATAAATGCAATTGCTAAACTTTTCCAATTATGTTACAGGTTTATCAAAGATAGTCTCCTAGGAAGCAAAGGGGCTAGAATTAGAGGGCCCAGGTTTAAGCCCTGATTCTGTCACTTATCAGCTGTGTAATCTTAGGTAAATCATTTGATCTGAAGCTGTTCCCTCATCTGTCACATAAGGATGAGAACAGCAGTACTACCTACTTTACTGAGTCTCACAGAACTATGAGAAATTGGAAGAAATCTTAGAGATCTAGTCTGGAAGAGCTTAACCTGAGGTTCATGAACTTGTTTTAGTTGTTTTTTTGATAACTACATTTGAATACATTTCCCTTAAAATACATCAAAGTATTTTGTTTTACACATTTAAAAATATTATCTGGGAAGAGAAACATAGGCTTTACCAGATTGTCAAAAGTGTCAATGACACAAAAAAGATTACTCCAAGTCTTTCATTTAACAAATGAGAAAACCTACTCAAAAATGTGGGAGAAGCAGGATTGAAAGCCAGGTATGGTGCTTCTTCCACCAAACCACTTTCCTTTCTTTGTTGTAAGGATCAAAGTAAAATAAAGTCCATGAAGAGGTATGTAAACATTAAGTTGCTAAATAAATGTCACTTACTACTATTCATTTATCACACACTCCTACACTAATGCAATCCATACCCAGTGAACCCTTGAAGACAACTCAAAACTTCTTCTTTCCCAGAAAGCTATTCTCAGTCAAAACACAATTTCAATTAAATCATCCACTTATTCTCGCTGATTTCAGAACCTCCAGTTTACACTATTACTGTGCCATACCTCTTATGCTATTTCAAGGAACCTGAAATCCACTCTAATGTGTAAGACTTAGCTCTTCATCATAATAAACGGTTTGTTCCCTCTATACCTTGGTTATGCTCTATAACAGTGCTGGCTACAATGCTCAACATGTCATCATATTCAACAGAAGCTTATCACTATACACTGAGTTCTCTACAAGTGCTGCTGATGAATACTGCATTATTTATGAAAATCTACCTTTTCAATTGCTTTGTAGGTTTTAAGATCTTCTTCAAAACTCTTGATTTTGTCTGAATCAGCTAACATGATATAATTAGAGATGGGAGCCCTTGCTCTTCCCTTGGACTGTACATAAGATCGGTATTCCATTGGCAAATCAAAACGAACCACCAAGTTGCATTTTGGTATATCAACACCTTCCTCTACGATACTGGTTGCAATCAGTAGGTTGGTCTCATGTGCCCTAAATTTCCTAAGTACCTGCAAACATAAAAAAGTCCCAAGATAGAAATAGTTCTTAAACCGCACAACCATCAATATAGAAGTCAAAACAAGAATAGGTAGTTAAAACAATTAAAAAACAGTGAGCAAATTGATGCCATTATTTCTATACATGTGATTCAGACAACAAGCTAAAAACAATAACAGCACAGTAAAGGAAAGAAAAGCAATCTAAACACACTAAATACCTTCCAAATGAATACCTTAATGTGGCCATAAAATCCAAGCATTTAGTTGGGCTGCAGTAACATAAGTTTATCCAATTAAGTGACGAAATGCACCATAAAACTCTTGAAATATTGCTAATATAACAACCTTCCTAATTTCTTTTACAAATAGTTTTTCAAATATATTGATCTCAATATTCTAAACCTGTCAAATCATTCACAATTATATATTGCAGGGACTTGTTTATTTTATTTTTTGGAGGCTCATCAGTTACTAGCAATTGTGATCAGCAATGACAGAAGGAGTGTTCTAAGCAAAAACATTCATTCCATTTTTGTATAAAATTTTCTAATATACCAAGTTTAACAGTTCCATTTTTTCTCTTTACTGGAAAAGTTAAATATTGAACCAAGTTTCAAAGAGGTGAAACGATGCAATTGGTACTGAACAGTGCTATAAAAGTTTCATCTGTAAAAATGATTCCATAACTATATCACTCTAAGTTCTTTAATTGAAAACAAACTTAAAAACCTGAAAATATTTTATTGTTTTTCCAACAAGAGTATTTTACCTCTAGTTTAAGTTTCTTTACAAGGATATAACTGAAACTTGGACATTAAAAATGGTAATAAGAATCAAGTCTGCAAATTCTGTAAATGTAAAGTGTCTTTTAAAAAGCACTCAGAGAGGTGGCAAATGTTTTTTGAGTTAACCAAATAAATTCAATGTGGTATAATTTGCTTCAAAAGTCTTCAGCTACAGTTTATTACTCTAAACAAGAACTAAGAAGTTCATTTTTTTCTTTGAAACTGAAGTCGAAATCTTCATCAACCCTCTGAAGAAAAATGAAATTGCTGATAAGTCTTTTTGGACAATTTTTCAAATTCAGGGTCTGATTCGATATGGAGCTATTAAATGATAAAAATGTCTTTTGTGCAAATAAACTATTTCAAACAAATGCTAAAGTTCTGAATAAAATTTCTAAAGACAGAGCTTGCTTGTCTGTGTAAATCCTAAGTTAGTTACTAAAAAATGATTTTTTGTTTAAATTACCTCTTCCTGTTTTCTGAATTCCACTTCCATCTGTTTGTTACGAGGCTGATTCTTTCCAATGCCATGCCCAGTTATAAAATTGCTGCTAATATAAGCCAGCTCTGGATCTTGCTTACCAGCTTCCTTTATCAACCTAAGAAAATTATACATTAATTGGAAAGTTAAACATACGTAAGGGTTTTTAAAGAAAACTTTCTGCTTATAAGGTCCACATGAAAAATATAAATTAATGTCCATCCCCAACCCCTCCCAACACACATTAGATGGCCTTGGCATTCTGTACCTCCTCTTCCCAACTGCTTTGTTTGTTAAAAAGAGGTTTATAAAGACATCAGTGGGGCTAATTTCTCCATGAAATGTTGGAAAATAACTTATGTAACCCTATAGTGGACAGTTTTACATAGTGAAGAAAATGCCATTTATACAATAGTAAGCTGGCATACTGATGCTAAAGAATTTTCATTCATTCAATAATTTTTTTCAAATATTTATTTAGTTTTAGTTTTCAAGATTCACTTTACAAGATTTTGAATTATAAATTTTCTCCCTTTCGCCTCTTTTCCTTCCCCAAGATAGCATGCAACGATGGCCATACATATAAAATCATATTAAACATATCTCTACATTAGTCATCAAGAAAAATTTATTAAGTGGTTATTATGTACTGTGTTAGATGCTGAGGAAAAACAAACAGTGCCTACCCTCCCAGGGCTTAAATTCTATTGGGGAAATAACATATATACAAATACAAAGTAATTTCAAAAAGAAATGAGTGCTCACAAGATCAGGGAAAGATCAGGAAAGACTTCATATAAGTGGGGGCTCTGAGATGGTTCTCTGAAATAAGCTATAAGGATTTCACATGGTAACAATGAATGGGGAGAACAATGCAGGTATGAGGGAACAACAACTTAAAAGCAAGAGATGGAATGCAAACTTACAGAGAACAACCAGCAGGCCAGCTGGATTATAACAAAGTATATAAAATGGTAGTAATGTGAAATGACTAAAGGAGTAGGTGTGAACTAAATGGCAGAAATCTTTAAATAAGACAAGTTTTCATTTATCCTAGAGATAATATGGAACCACTGAAAATATCTATGTAGGAAGGTGACATTTTAATAAGAATTATAACACCTACAGGCTCAAATGTTTAGGTTGTAAGGGGTTACAAGAAAATATTAAGACCTGAAGAATGTGCAGTCTAGTAAACTGCATTCTCTAAGATTTTCTAGAGCCATCAGAATTCTTGAAAATAATGTGGATATTTTATTTCCTTTAACTTGGGCATTTTACCAAAAATAAAAAAGTCAACTCAATCTATAACTTATTAGGTAGTACTAGTATTTCAAAAGTTTCAAGGATCTGTGATTTAATTAGTTCTATATATCTGAAAAATAAAAACATCTATCATTCAAGCATATGGATACTGTCTCGTCCTGGTTTCCATCAGTACTACTCAGAACAGTGATTTTCAAAGTGTAGTTTTTGAACCAGACAATAATGAAATGTTTTAAAATCATTTTATTATACTGCATATTGAATTGAAATGAAAAAGCAGAAATTAATATTTTTATTAAATATCCCCATTTTATTGTCTAAATATCCAGAAAGAAAAAAATTTGAAAGAATTGTCAAGTCGGCCATTAATTAGTCATGTAACCTAAGTAAGTCACTTGGCTCTGAGCTTGGTTCTCCCTTCCCTATAAATTGGAGAGTTTAAACTACAGGATAACACATGAATTCTCTAATTCATGCATTGTTTGTTCTTGAGGTGGTCATAGCAAATAAACTCAAAGAGTTCAAAGGGTGTTTCTTTGTGACTTGCCCAGGGTCACATGGTCAGTAAGTGCCTGAGGCCAGATTCAAACTTAGGAAGATGAATATTCCTGACTCTAGACCTAGCACTCTATCCACTGAGCTTCCTAGGATGCCCAAACATCCTGTCAACGAACTGCTAAAGAAAATTAAACACATTACTTTTTTATTACTAATCCACCAAAAGCAATATGTATTTTTAACATATATAAATTAATTTTTAAACATTCAGCTATAGATCTCTAATCCATCTAGTTGAAAATCTATTTTGATTAAACAGAAGCAGCCCAGAAACCACAAGTTTGTGGCAGACAGTTCCTGGAAGCCTCCAGTGACTGAGATTTGGATCCTAGAATCATCAGCCTACAACACAATCTACTGTAAGAGATACATCATTTTGAATTAGCTTTATATACTATACCTCTTGTACTCATTTCAGATTTCCCAAAATGTACTTTTCCCCCTTTTCAGCTGTTTTTTAGTAATTAAATAAAAATGTGATGTTACCACATTTATGTAATTCTTATATTTGCTCTCAAAGGCTGTTTATCATGTTAAAAATGCAAAATACTTCCTTTTTCTACTACAGAAAAGCTATTAATCATAAAGTTTTACCTGTTTAAAACAACTGCTGTATATCTTCTCTCCACAAAAATAATCCCACATAAAATATTGGTAAATGGAGAGGGAAAATTTGTCTCTGGCTTTTCTTTTTCTTCAATTTCTTCATCTTCATCATCATCTTCAGAATCACTCCAAGATACATAATTATCTTGATTTCTATTATTATACCATTCAACGCTCTCAAACTGCTGCCGCTCATATGGTTTATATTTGCGTAAAATTTCAAGCAGTTTTATTACTTTCGGGGTTACAAATTTCAGGTCAAGTGAGGCAGGTGAGAAGTGCTCTTCACAGAGTGCATGTATTTTCCTTAGGAAAGTGTCTGTAAACAATAAAAATTTCCTGTGCAGCTCCTCTTGTTCGTGTTTGATATATTTCTGAAGTTCTCTTACCATCATTCCAGCTACCTTATCTGTACACCAGGGTCCCAGAACCACCAATACTGCTCGGCAGTCTGAAAGAATCTATAAAAATATATAAACTTTTTTTAAATAATGAAAAAGGAAAAAAGTCAAACAGAAATGATCTGACAATTCAGTGTCAAGCCTCCACTTCTCAAACTATGCAAATAAATTTATCTCACGACACAAAGATTAATTACTTAAGAATTAAATCCCCCCCTTCCAGATTTACTATTCCATGATTCTATTCCATCCTACAGATGAGTCTATTCCGTATCATCTGACTTCAGGCTATAAAATCATAAAACATTAAAAATAAAAAATTCAAAATAACAAGCTTTTAAGTTCATGCAGTAAGAATTATAATCTCTTCAGCTCATTTCTAAGTAAATAATACAGTAAATAATGAGGAAGGGTCAATTTAGTTTAAGAAGCAAAAGAAAAATATTTCCCCTAAATTTTAGTACACTATATAAATACTATAATGCAAATATAATTATTCCAGTGATGATGATGATGATGATGAGAAAAGTCAGTAACTCTCACTTGTAATATGCTTTAAAGTTTACAAAACATTTTGCTCAGAACTTTGTGTTAGGTTTTATAATGACATTCCCATTTGACACATGAGGAAACTAAGGCTTAGAGAGGCTATTAGGTTATTCTTCTAACAGGACAAGATGGGATCAGACCCTGTTACAAAGTGAATGGATGAATTCCAGAGGGAGTTCCAAAGGGCAATGAGTGTTCCCCTTCCCCAAAAAAGGAGGACTATTTTGGAGGAGGGAAGAGGAAAGTTTCCCACTAGTCACACATTTCCCAAAGAAGCTTAGGTTTGTAAACTTAAAAGTCTAATCTAGGACTTTAAACTCCTTTGCCCTTACCCAGTCCTGCCATCTCCCACATTTGGTATGTTTGGAGTGCAGCAGAAATCTAAACAGTCTTTAAGAAAAACAACACTGAAGGAAAATTTTAGATTAAATCTATCCATAGAGAGAGTACTTTACTACAAGTGGTTTCAGTAAGATAAGTCCAGAGCATTTCTACCCAGGATCAGTATAATATTACTATTATGTTTGCATGTGTTTTGACTTTTCTGAATTAGAACAGGGATTCTTAACCTGAAGTCCATAGACCTCACCTCCCCCAAGGCTTCAGGGATATGTATCAGGGGATCAATGAACTCGGGTGGGAAAACAATTACAAATTTATTTCCACTAGCCTTAAATGAAATTTAGTATTTCTTTCAATTATTCATTTTAAAACCAAAAAATATAAATTATCCTGAGAAGAGATCCACAGCTTCACTTAACTACGAAGAGTCCACCACACACACACACACACACACACACACACACACCAAAAACCCCTCGACCAGATGAATAATTACTGAAATGAATAAGAAGTATTTGCAGGGATTGGCACAAAGACTAACCTTGATTAGAAAGTATAAATGCAGATTGCAATCACATTTGACAGTTAAATCCAACTTTATCTCAGTCATCACCTGACCTTAGGAAGCAAATTCCAGAAGTTGATTCCTTGGTTTTTTATGGATTAGTCTTTTTACTTTTTAAAAAATATGCTTAACAGCAAACCCGTGTGGTGTAGCAGATATTCCACTGGATTTTAGAGTTCAATGACCTGTATGTGAATTGTGCTACTATGTCACCTAGGCAAATCACTTCTTTTTGGGTCTCAGTTTCCCTACATGTAAAATAAGTTAGTAGGATTCTATTAACTCTAAGGCCCCTTTCAATCGTGGGTCCCTATAATCCACTATAATCAGGAACAACTTAAAGAACCATCTTAATCCAGGTAGTTAACACAAGTTGATAAAGATCTTTTTTTTAATACTGAACAACATGTATACACATATACATGTTACATATACACATACACATATATAAGATAGATAAGAATTAATTCAGTCTCAGAGCTCAAAACTAAGAACCCAGTCATGACATAAGTGGTTGGAAAAAATTTACTACAAAATCTTGCAGCTGAGGAAGACCAAAGCTGTTCTGAAGCTATTTCTCTAAAATAAATATGCTCGGCCCAAGACTGCCATTGACTTTCTAATTTACAAAAAGCTATGAATTCAGGAATTAGGAATCCCACTCAAATATGATATTAACAAGAAAAATGTTGAAAAGAGAAAAAGATTTATAAATTTTAATTTGAGAAGATAAAAAAGCTGCTTTAGAAGAATTGTCTTTTTTTGTATTAAAAAATTATTTATTAGCTTTCTATTTTCCACTCCTAGAATATCATTGAAAATTTCTTTGCCTAACTTCTTAACCATAAAATTGAAATGTTTCAAGTCACAAGGTTATAATATTCAGTTTAATGCAAAATGATTGACAAAGAATGAATTAGGAAATAATCAAAGCAGTCCTTTTCTATTACCAAATATTTATGCTCTTACCTGTTTAGAAATTAATATAGAATCTTTTTCTTTTGAATGCACAGATATGTTGCAGTCATTGAGAAAATTAAGTGCTTCATCCAATTCCTTTAGCAGCCTTTCATAGAGCCCACTAGTATCAGTATATGGTCCACAATCTACCACAATCTCACATGGCTGAGAAGTGTATCTTCAGGATTAAAACAAACAAAAATTTTCATCGCCAAAGAAAGCACTGCTGAAAACACAACTTTACAATTTTTCTTGACAGTCACAAAAATTTAAGAACAATCATAAGCTAGACTTATTGTTTGCCCACCATAGAATTTGTCTGACAGTATCATTATGGGGCATAATGTGAGGGAACATGCCTGCTCTCCATTAGTGTCAACTTCAAAAGGCTAGGCATTTAACCCAAAACTTCTCAAGCTTCTCTTAATTACTCATCAAGGGGGCTTTCAAATATAAACCTACCTGCAAACTTCTTGAAACCATTTATACTATCAGCACGTATCACACTTCTTTGGATTACAACTCCTCTAGGTTTACTATTTTTCTTGATCCAAAAAAGAGGTTCTTCCCCAAGACTGGTCCCAGGAATTGAAATGAAGATGAGACTAAGCTAGATTCCATTTGTAAAAATTTCCCATTTGGTAAACTGTGCATGGCTTTTAACAATACCAAGCACAAAAATTAGCATCTCATTCAAATGTGGTCCTGGATAGCCTTTTAGGCCAAGATTCTTGGAATACTGCGATCTCCAGAGAATCAAAGTTCTGAGTGACATAAAGGGCAGTCGCATTAGATCAGAAAAGTATAAGAAGGCCTTGAGGGGAGCGCAGGTTATGAAGGGCTCTGAATATCAAATGGAAGAATTTATACTTGATCTTGAAGTTGATAAGAAGTCACTGGAGTTTACTGAATGGAGTGGGGGAAAGGTGGAGGGATAAAAGAGATAAAATGTCAGACATGCGCCTTAGGAAGATCAGTCTGACAACTGAGTAGAGGAAAAACTGGAATGTGGAGGAAAGATTTGTGGCAGGGAAACCAACAAGCAGACTACTGCAATATTAGGTGATGAGAGAGCCTATATCATAGGGATGGCATGTCAGAGAAAAGTGGAGGTTCCATTTGAGAAAGTAAAATTGACAGGCCTTGGCAAGCAAAAATTTATGTGCAGGAAGTTATGAACAGGGGAAAGTTTTGGGGGAAAGATAAATAATTCAGCTTTGCACATGCTGAGCTTAAGCTGTCCAAAGGAAATCCAGTATGAGATGTGAGTCTGAAAGTCGGCAGAGAGGTTTAGACTGGATAAGTAGATTTGAGACTTATTAATATAGAGACTATAACTGAATCCATGAGAGCTGAGGAGATCAGAAACAGTACAGAGAGTGAAGGGAAAATGGCCCAGGACAGAGCCCTGTGGGCCATCCACAGTTAACAAGCAGAATCTGGAAGAAAATCAAACAAAGGAGACTGGAAAGGAGCAACAATAAATAAGAGAGGAAACAAAAGAAAGTAATGTCTTGAAAATCTATGGAGAAAAGAATATTAAGGAGAAGAGGCTGATAGCATCAAAGGCTGAAACTGGGGGAAAGAAGGATAAGGATTGAGAAAAGGCCAGTAGATTTGCCAGTTAAGAGATTGTTGGTAACTTTGGTTACTAACCTTTGGTTGAATGAGGCTAGAAGCCAGACTGTAGAGAGCTGAGTTGGAGACAACTTCCTCAAGGATTTTAGTCAAAAAAGGAAAGAGAGATTATGGGATAACAGGTAGTAGGGATGAATGGATCATATGAAGGGGTTATTTTTGGATGGGGAAGATATAGGCATGTTTGTAGACAGTATGGAAGCAGTAGATAAGAGATTGAAGTGAGACAGTGGGGAATGATAGAGGGAATTTTATGCCAGAGAAGTAGGGACTTAAATGGGATTATTTGTACATGTTTGCTTAGGCAAGGAGAAGGATCACTTCTTCATCTGAGATAGGGGTAAAGGAGAAGATAATGGCAGAAGGGCATCTGGTTGATGTGAGATGAAGAGAAGAAAGGAAAATAGGGAATTCTCAACTGATGGCCTCAATACAACTTAAGGGAAACACCAGAAAGCTCTTCTATTTAGTTCAGAACTGAAAAAAAG
This sequence comes from Bettongia penicillata ogilbyi, assembly GCA_023548195.1. Taxonomy (NCBI): domain Eukaryota; kingdom Metazoa; phylum Chordata; class Mammalia; order Diprotodontia; family Potoroidae; genus Bettongia; species Bettongia penicillata. The sequence goes on from JAJHZJ010000197.1 coordinate 8,998,651, forward strand.
ATACCTAGAAACATGGAAATGTTCAGAGAACATGGATTGCCAAGAAAGTCAAAACCCAAACTGAATGCAGTAAATGGGGATCAAAGTCAATTGGATTTCAGTTCTGACCTGATGGAGCTACTTTAGGGGAAAATCCAGCTCCCAGTAGGTCAGTGAGAAAGGAAACTGAGAGCACTCCACTCTGGGTCATACCTAAGGCTGAAAGCCAGTTTATGTGACTGCCCAAGGAGACACATAAGTACAATACCCATAAAGCCTATTCTGAGAAACCCTCCAAGAGGCATGAAGTGAATATAATTTCCACTATTTGGCAGGAGTCTATTAATGCTTCAGCAGAAACAAAGTCAACTCCCACTTGGTGACTGTGCAAGGAAATGGACATGGAGATAGGGCTAAGGTCAATACCCAAGTTAAGTCACCAGAATATGAATGACAAACTAGGAATTTCAGCAGATGGCAAGCCTGGTCCCAAACCTGCCTATTCAAACAGACAGGAAGGGGGGCACCCAAGAGCCAGATACATGATCCTAAACTATATAAGGGCAATGGCAGTCAAAACATATCAAGGACAGAACTAAGTAAGGCCTGGCCCAACACAAAGGTCCAGTCTACAAAGGGAGGCTTGGCTGTATGATTTTAGGCTTCAGTTCTATCTTTCCTCAGCCACTTTTTTATGACTTAATATTACTAATTTTTTTTTAATAGAGTGGTAGGCAGAACCTCCTAATTTCAACTAACTTCAAATCCTACCCCAGATACTAGTTGTAGGGCCCTTATCTCTCTGCCTCATTTTCTTTATATGTGTATATGTATAAAAACATAGATGTACATATATAAACTATATAGATATGCAAGTATACACACATATATATGTCAACATATTTGTATATGTATGCATGTACTTTGTAGCCACGTTGATATACATGTAGATATATGCGTGTAAGTGTATATATAATAACATTACTAATTTTAAAAAAATATTCTCACATGCCTTACTCATTTTAGCTATCTTCTATTCTTTCTGTAACTCCATTATATTTATTTCAAAAAATTCTTAACAATATCCTTGACCCTTTCATGAAAAATCTTGAACTCTAAAACAGTTTCCATAACTTATCTTCATAAGCAAGAACAGAAAATAGAAGGATCTTAATTACAGATTTGGAGTCAGTAATGGGATAACTGACAAACAATGGGACTAAATTCAATTATTTGTTAAGCACCTACAAAGTACAAGGCACTGAATTCAGGGTTGGAGATACAAAGAAGGGATGGGAAGGCCTTCAGGAAAGGTTTAACAAAAAAGTGACTGGTTAGGATCCTAAAGGAAGAGGTAAAGAGGAGTGAAATTCAGACATAAGTAAGGGAAGAGCAGTAGATAATACATAAAAAAGTGTGCAAAGGTAAAGTGGAGCTATATTGCTCTTTAATTCAAAAGAAAGAAGTTGATAATTTATCCTAGAAGTAATAAAGAACCATTTGAAGTTTTTAATTAAAAAAATGACAAGATCAGATTTGTACCTTAGAAATATTATTTCAACAATAACACAAAGCACAGATTAGAAAGAGGAGAAACTGAAATCAAAGAGGCCAATTAACAAGAAATTACAATAATCCAGATAAGAGGAAATTTTTAAGAGGCTGAACCAGGGCAGTAGCTATGTGAGGAGAAAGGAAAAAGATGCAAGAAATGTTGTTGATGAAGAATCAACAAAAGTTAGCAATTAAGCGGATAAAGAAGGAGGGCGGAAAGGGAAGAAGAAAATGTCAAATATGACAAGAATGATGGCAGTGCCCTCAACAGGAAAAGAAAAAAAGGTAAATTTGTATGAGAAATGAGTTTAGGGAAGGAGATAAAGAGTTCCACTACAGACACACTGAGTTTAAGATGCTAGGAGGAAATTCAAAGAGACAGTAAATGGCTAACCATCAGTCCATGTGATAATCTCAAAGGGATATATAAATAAAGGTGACAGGATTGCTGTAGCCCCTATAATAGCTACTTCCAAGTAAAGATTAACTCCAGCTGAACCACACTCAAATGACTTAGGCAACTTTAACAAAATCTTTCACTGAAATTGAGAATTAATCTAAGAAACTAAGATAGAGGAGAGTTAATATCTAAAAGAATTTTTTAGTTAGGTCTAAGGACTTTTGTAAACCAGGGAGGTTCTTAAGGCTGTGTAGTTCTGGAACCTCCATTCATGAAGACTTCAATAATTCCTTGACTTCTTATGCTATGCAATTTTTTTATGTTCTATGAATATTCCATAAAAAATCTATTTCCACACATTTATTTTGAAAGCACATGCCATATGTGACAGAATGTGGATTTCAGTACTACAGATTAAATTATAGTAGGCTCTATAATTTATAGATGAATGAAATGTATCTGACAAGAACTAGTTAAAAGTATTTGTCTGCAATCATGCAAATCCCATCAAAAGGACTTTAAGTTAAAAAGGAGAATGGAGGGTGAAAAATTGTCTAAATATATCTACCAAGTAAGATGCCATAAGGAGGAAATATAATGTAGGTAGAAGACTGTAGAGCAATAGAAATGCCAAAAAAAAAATTTAAGAAAAAAAAAATCAACAAAAGAGCCAGCAATACAACCCAGACAAATGCAAAGTGGATACAAAGGGAAAATATTGCCCTCCTGCAATCAGACCCATGTTTTGAATACATCTCTAGAAAGGAAAGCCCTATTTCAAAAGAAAAAAGAGAGATTAAAGTGAAGTCAAACGGTTTGGGATTTAATATATATCACAAAAGATGTACTCATGTGAGGAAATCCAGAGAGGAACCAAGGTAGAAAATATCTGGGTGAATAAGTTTACTGCAGATCACTTGTACAAAAAGGCAAAGAAGATCAGAAGCTTGGTCCTGAGGAATGGGATACAGCTAGTGAAAAATACATCAATTACCTGGATGATAGAGGTTTATCTTTACACAAGGGGAACAGCAAAAAATTCCTGGTTTAGTCTCAATAATTTCATCCAAAAAAAAAAAAAGAGAGAGAGAGAGAGAACTCAAAAAGAACTCAGATACTTACCAAGGACAAACTGACAGAGGAATTATGGGAATCTTGGGACTGATGGGAACCATTCAATTTTAGAATATGTAACAGAGGAGAGGAAACAGGCATATTCTGAAAAAAATATATCCTAAATTTTGACAGAGCAGATTTCAAGTACTCTAGAGAAGGACAAGTAGGAATTCATGATCTAAAATCCTACAGAGAAGTCAGATCAGGAGGCATGAAATAAGAAGTTATTAGGGATGCATTTCTGAAGATAACAAGATAAACAATTCCAACATGGATCAACAAGACATGATTAACTAACTTCAGTTTTTAAAACATAGAAGGACAGGTAACAAAGGATGAATACAAAAGCATGACAATGTTCTGTAAGAATACTGTGAAGGAAGTGTTCATTTCACCACCAGCTAGCCCTGTCCACCTCCACTAGCTGCCTGATTCCTAAGGGTCAGGATCGGCTATCCAAATGCTACAGGCCACGCCCAGGGGCACACTCTACATGGGAGGAACTAGAATCATCTACAATCGAAAATTCCTGCTGGAATGTAACAATTAACCCATTGCCCAGACACCACCTTGCTACCTCCCCCAGATCCCTGGGGTCACTGTCCCACCACAGGCCACACTGGCCAAACTTTAGGAATTAAAGGAGCAGAAAGAAACTGAAGAAATCCTAAATAAAGCACAATTTGAAATAGATGTCTGACCTGGAGTACTTGACCCTGTAAACACAAGCATTCTGCCCAGCCTCTGTATGCTACTGCCAGGTGGCTCTTCTTACTGAAACAAGCAGGGCCTCAACTTCCCCAGGCATGAGAAAGGCTTGTTATTTCTAGTGGCACCTACAGTTCTCAGAAGTGAGTGAGCCCAAGGTGATGGGGGAGGGTAGGTTCAGATTTGGGGTATGGGTAGAAGGTGCTATTCTACGAATGGAGGTCATGTGGATTTGGAAATTCTTTGCACAGCCCTTAATATCCACTTTTTTCTACTGGGTTGTGGGACTGGAAGTTGAACCTTCTCAATGCTTAATAAACACAATGAAAGGCTTAAAAAAGAGAATACTGTTAGGAGTACTAAAATTTAGAATGAACTGAGTGCCTTGTCAAATGCTAAGACAACAAAAAAGGTTTTTAAACCTATCTGGGGTATGAGGAAGCTCAAAGAAGAAATAGTACCACAGATGATGGTGGACAGAATTATGCCAAATGAGGGCATAGAGAAGGCAGAACTACAAAACTCATATTTTACCAGTTTTTCCCTTCCATGGAAATTTATCTCTTATGGTGCCTTTGCAGAAAAGTATTCTCCCCATGTCTGGGATCAATCAACAAAGCATTTTTTAAATGTGTACTATGTTCTAGGTACTATTAGCCAAAGCGAATACAAAGTCAAAATGAAACATTACCTGCCCTCAAAAAACTTAGTTTCATTAATAGAGAAAGCATGTAGATATGAATATATACAAATGAATACTAACTCAGGCATGTAGATATAAGTATACACAAATGAATGCGAATATACAAATGAATTCACAATGAAAGAGGTACTAGTAGGGGAAATGAGAAAAAGGTTCATGTAGGAAGTGGAATTTGAGCTGAGTTCTAAAAGAAATAAGAGATCCTAAGGGCAGAGGTGAAAAGTGAGACCATTCCAGGGCATAAGAAAGAGAGAAGGCAAAATAAAACAATAGTATATTCAATCAAGCCAAATAAAGGAGAAAAAACTTTTCAAGAGGGAAATTCTCCCATACTCAGTTTATCCACAGAAGGCTTCTGTGTAAGTATAATGCCAAATATAGAGACCTTCATTCATTCAATAAACACTGAATACTTACTATGTTTGAAGCATAGGATTAAGTATTAAAAACAAGAATAAGGAGCTTGTCCCAGTAACACAAAGTATGCTACCAAAGCATACCTGTCTAAGACTACCAAATCAGTTGCAGTTTCAGCATTACTCTTAAGAATTTTCTCCAGTTTCTGAATCTTCTCCTCCAATTCTGCAGGATCACACTTTCCATTTAAAATAGAAGCAGTTAATCCCAAAATTCGAGGACACGATGGACAATCTTCACAGATCTAATATAATAAAAAAGTTATTAGGAATATCATTTTGCCCTACCACAATTACTACTGATCTTAAATCTGAAAATGAAGATGTAAAGTCTGATCTGAAAAAAGAATATAAAGATTTATGTTGCAGGAATTCTAATAAAAATTTTGGTGCAGGTTTATTATAGGACCACCAAATTATTATTCCCCCTGATTTTTGTAGTGTATTTAAATGATTTGTGTATCAAATATTAGTTTAATTATATATTCAATAGACAAATACTGTTCCTATAGATTATCTGAATTATGTTCAGTAACATTTCAAATTATTTAGATACCCATACAATTAGAGCTGGAAAGGAACTTAAGCTATCTAATCTAAATTCCTCAATTTTAGGAATTAAAAACTATTGCCCACAGAAGTGAAATGATTTTTCCTAGGATACCCCATCATTTTTGGTAATAGCATTAAGTCTAAAATCAAGAGGCCCAAATTACTGTTTTTGAAATCTGAAGAGAAAAGGGAATTGTTATTGTTATGGTTCATAGTTATTGTTATTTGGGGAATAATCTGTCGCTGTATACAATTACTTAGGTATACAACTGAATTTCAAGAATCAATGATGCTAATAATTTAAAACACTGACAGTTGAGCATCTTTTAAAGCCATACCTTCATAATTTCTCGATAGGGATGATCCAGGATTGCAAGATGACACTCATCAAATACCAACAGGTTAATGTTGAAAAGTGATAAGTAATCATTTTTTAAAACATTCAAGGCGACTTGGCAGGTCATAACCAGAACCTAAGGTAAAATAAATGTAGATATATAAAGTGCATCATCCACTAAACAGATTAAATTATACAAAATAGCAACTGGTTTCTTTTTTTAAAGGCTTCTATTTCAAAATTTGGTACCCAAACTTAAACAAAAAATTTTGAACTAATTCATGTACTTATTTTACATGAAAAATATAGTTATGAATTACATGGAAGCAAAACTGTAATACAAAGACCCAAGGTCCCAGTGATGGGGGCTTTGTCCATGTGATTACATCCATATCAGGATTTCTGGGCCTTTTACTGAATTTACTTATCAAACAAATAAAACACCAGCCAATTCAATCTTCTAGACCAATTTTTTTAAAAAAATAAACAATAAGCAAGCCATTTGCTTTGGTGTTAGTATACCAAATTATTTCCCATCTAACTTCTAATATTCATTTGATACTTAAGTAGAAATTGAGGAATTACACCAAATTCTAATAAAATTGTTATATAAGCTTTTTAACTTGAGTCCTTCCAAACTCAAGAGTTAATCACAGTAACATTAATAATAACAATTTATAGTGCTTTAAGATTTGCAAAGTATTTTATAAATATTATCTCATTTTAGCCTCACCACAATCCTACAAGGCAAGTGTTATTATTGTCATCCCCATTTTACAGATGAGGAAACTATGGCACAGAGAGGTAAAGTAACTTCCCCAGCTAGTATGTATCTAAGGCTTGATTTGAATCCAGGTCTTCCTCACTCTAAAGCCAGTGCTCTACCCACTGTAACACCTAGATGCCTCATTTTATTTCCTACACTACAAAAATTCTAATTTAAAAGTAATACTTTGAAAGTAGTTTCACTTTTTGTCACACAAAGCTGTGGAGAAGAGGCATGATAATAATTCATATTTCTCCAACTGCTCTTTCACTGCCTAGAATTACAGGGTTAGAATCCAGTAATTAAGAGGCAAGTGATAGGTAAAACACCCTGGAAGTTAGAACTTCAACTTTTCTTTCAGGAGAACTGGTATTTAAATACTGCTTCAAGGTTTGCAAAGAGTTTCACATATGTGTCCCATCTTGGCCTTAATAGCCCAGTGAAGTAGGTACCACAGGAAATATCCTTATTTTACAAATAAGGTAAGTGAGGCTTAAAGGGGTCAAGTGACTTGTCCATGGTCACACAGTTATTAAGTGTCAGAGGCAGGATTTGAACCCAAATTGTCCTCACTTGAAATGTAGTACTTTGTGTACTAAAAATCATTATTACCACTCTAAACAAACTGTGATATCTGACTTCAAGACTGATATTTTAATTTAATAATCATTAAGTTCCAATGTATACAAGAGAAAAAATATTTCAGTTAGACATTATTTCTGCACTTATTCAACTTACTATCTAATCAAAATACTGGTTATATTGATAAAATCAGGACAAAGAAACTTTTAATTATATATTTATTCTTTTAATTACTAACTCAGGCTAAGATCACTTTGTAAATGAAATTCAAAAAATACTTAATGATACATATTTTAACAATCTCTCTACATCTTACCTGATGTTTAATAAACTCTTGGTTCCATTTCTCCTTTGTCCAAGATGCACTTGTTTCTAAGCTTGAATATTCTCCAACCTTGAGATCTGAATGTGTTCTGACAGCTGATGCTTGCTGAGCAACTTGGTTTGCTGAATACCAACATATAATTTCATGTGAGATAAAATTAACACTTCCAAGCTGATTCTACTACCTAATAATATATATTTCAGGGCTCATAACTATGATTTTTATCAGAACGAGGAGCCTCCCAATGGCAAAGCGCAATGTACCTTTGCAGACAGCCTTGCGCTATCTTAGAGAGCAGGTTAAAGGCACTGAAAGGGTTTAAGTGTCTCATCCATGGTCACATAGCTAATATGCTTCACAAGCAAACTTGAACCCAGGTTTTCCTGGCTACAAGGCCAGTCTTCTTAATTACTATGCCAAGTTACTTGTTGATAATAATATTTATTTTTCTAGACTGAACTACGTAATTTCATTAGCCCTGGGAGCTTCCAGCGAGATCCTCCTGGTCCAAGGCCAGTCTAATACTTCCCATGCGAAGGAGAACTTATCTATCATGTAAGAATTGCCCAGAGCATTAAAAGATTAAGTGACTTGCCCAGGTTAGAAGAATCAGGATGTGTCAAAGGCCGATCTAGAACATATGTTTTCCTAAAGCCAGCTCTCAAAACTACTATGTTAACAGTACTAGTTTTAAAAATGTGGAATCAAACTTTATACACTAAATTTAAAGAAAGACATATATAAAAGAGCTAGTATTTAATCAATCATACAAAAATATCAATGTTCTCAGACCAAATACTTCTAACTAGTGTCATTTTTCTAACTATTCTCATTCACTTGGTCACAGCCTTCAGTCAGAGAAATCTTTTCTTCCCAACTTCCACAAATGAATTCTACTTTCCAGAATTCCTAGTCACCAAAGATTGCCTTGAGCTAGCCTAAGGGAGCAGGAATGAACTTAGGCAGAAATGACAGGGATTCTACACTTAATAGTGCTATTTTCAAGTCTTCTGATCACTTATCATTTCATCACTCAACAAGAATTTCAACTTTTAAAGTATTATATAAAGCATCTTGAGCATTGCATATTTAGTTAAGCTAGAATATAAAGAACCTTACCACCCTTACTTCAATTAAAAAATTTCTTTGTACAACTTGAAAAGTATATTAATTGATTGTGTTAAAAATAAATGTCATCCCTAGTCTCTAAATGTCAAAATCTTGGGGACTATGTTACTTCTTTTTGTAAATTTTGTGTCAGGAAAAAATAATGTAAATCAAAAAGTTACCAGACACAATCATTTGAAATGGCAAAGCATTTATTTCAAATTAAATACAGGTAAATTTAAGAGGAAAACCAAAAAGTAATATGACTATTCTTAGGAATTTGAAAACCCATTATTAGTCAAACTCCTTCTATCAATAAACACCAGAAAAAAATTCTTTATGAAAAACTTACACCATTTTTTACTCCATACATTTTTTTAGACAAAAATAACATTTTTTAAAATTACCAGAGTTGACCAAGAACACCGTCCTTTTTCCATTTCTGTTGAAATTTCCCCTGATCTGATAGGACAGCTCTTTAGTGAGTAGTACTGCAATAAACGTCTTCCCTGAGCCAGTGTTTAAACAGACTATTGTATTATGATCCAGAGCTGCTTCAAGCAGTTCAACCTAGAAATATGTTGGAAAAAAATAAAGCTTTTTAGTAGTTAAATGTAAAATGTAACAACAATAAAGAACGCAAGAAATGTATAATTGTTTCCTGCAGAAATCACAGAACAAATTTAAAAAAAAGATTCTAGAATGATATGTAAGAATGAAAGCTAGATTGAGATGCTTTTGAGAATTATCTGATAGAAAGTTTTATATTTCATATAACACTTATAGCTTACCAAAGGTTAAGAAATTTTACTTCAATACTAAAAACACTTACTTCTAGACAAGAAAATCTAAAGTTAAAAGGTAACTCTTCTGCCAGTTTAATGCAAGTTATTTTAAATAAAGTTAGATTCCTGAGTTATTAGGACAAAAGTAAGGCATCTACCCAAATTATCTAAGAAACGGATGTTCAGGTGCAGTGAAATCTTTAAACTGACAAAGAAAAATGAGGAACTTAGGAAATAATATCAAATCAACTGAACACAAATATTAATGGAAAATGGAACTCTGGAAAAAAGGCATTTTGAATAAGAATTAATCAGAATAGGATTGCCTAACAGAAGTAAAACGAGATGTACATAACTCATGTCAAGCAAGTTTATTCCACGTAAGTGAAAAATGCTTAACTATTAGCATTAGTACCTGATATTTTCTTGGGGTGTAAATGTTATCATGAATTGCTTCTTGTTGCCATGGTAGTCCAAAAAAAGGACCCATTGGTGAGGAAGCAGGGGTCATGAGCTGCAGTCCCGCCATGCTGAGGGGTTGCAAAGCAGGGCTTTTCATTCATCCAGTGTTTCTTTCATTGCATTTTTGTTCTAGCACAGCTTACTATAAAGAGAAGAAGAATACCATTACACAACCATGCATTATTAAAAACATTAAAAAAGGAGATAAAGAAAATCTCACAATAACATGTCTATGGATCTTTTTCCACTCTTTACCAGATGTATCATTTCTTCAATCTCCAAAGAACATGTTCAAAAGTCAAATACAACATTCTACCTAAATACTACATAATAAGGTACTAATACTAATAATAAGGTACTCTATCAATACACTATAAAAAGTCTTTGAGTGTCAGATCAACCTCAAACCAAAAGAGATTACCACTTTACCTTGTTGTAGATAAGAGCCTTCAAGCTGACCAACCATTTAACTATTTAAACAACAGTATGTATATGAGTGCATATATACAGGTATGTGTGTACGGATACACACACATATCATATATGTATGTATATAAACATTATCTAAATGTAGGTTTTAAAATACTTTTTAAAAACTATAAGCAATGGCAAAACTTAAAAGCGGATGCAGAGCAGAAACACAATAACATACACAATGTTTCTATCATATATCGTAAAATGTAATACTGATCAATATAAAATTTTTAAAAAGAAAAAAGGAATTAAACTCTTGTATAATTGTAATAACAAAGTCTGACCACAAAGAAGAGATGAGAGAAAGCACCTCTCTTCTTTGCAAACTACGTATGGAATGATACACAGACTATCAAATTTGGTTAATATATTGGTCAATTTTAGTAAAATTTCCCCTCCTCTTTCTTTTTTATTGTTATAAGTAAAGATTAACTATGTAGACAAGTAGGGAGATATAATTTCCAAGCAAAAATGATATAAAAGTGATGGAAAATTCAAAACTATAGGCAAAACAAGATTAATAAATTGCATTTCATCCAAGTATCTAGAAACCTACCTACCAGTGATACACATGTTGGTAACAATGTCTACATATTCTTTTCAATGGACTTGACTACTTAAAATCATAAAATCTGAAAAAATTATTGATTCTAATTTTCCAATCCATGGACAGGAACTCGAGTATCACTGGCTTTATAGTAACAGAAAGGAGCTGCCTACTCAGTGTGGGAGAATCCATCTCTTCTACCATCATTCATAACAGAAGTGGTCAGAAGAAGACTTTTCTCAATTACACTACTGGTTACCTTCCCCTAAAACCAATAAAGAGAAAATAATGTCTTTGTTCTGTGACAAGAGCAATTGTGCATACCCTGATATTAAATTTACAATGCTAGTGTAGCATATTGACTTGATTTTTTTCTACTTAATTCAACCAAGTACATAATAACATTTTTATACAGGGTCACTTAAAAGCAATTCACAGGTATATTAACACTGAGTTCAGAAACAAATTCAGCAAGGGAGGAATGTTTATTCAGCCTCTAAACCATTCTTTTGAAAGTAGATAATGCAATAGCATCAGCACTGGGAGTTGAGGATATCCAAGGAGATAAGAACTGTGGATCAGTATTACTTCAGTAGTCATTCTCAGAGTATTTTTCAAACTGTGGTAAAATAACAGAGCTTTACAAAGGGCATCCATGTTCTTAAAAAAGACCAAGCACTTGTTCTGTCTATATAGAATAGACAAGTGTCCTACACGAAACATAATCTGTCCATTATTCACTGGAATACAACCAAAATGACCTTTGTCTTCCCTGAGACATAGATTTTATTATTTATGTCATTTGGACACAAAGTATATCTCATATCTATCATCTCAAGACTACCCAACCAACAGTTCGATAATATTACACAGACTTTGTATGTTTCTTATGTAAGAAGAGCAGTCTAAGGCAGATAATGCCAAGGAATTCTACTTCTCTCCCTGCTGGAACCCTTGAGATTTTCCTCCTTTTGTCTCTTCCAGTCTCATAGGGACCTCCCAATGTGCCTCAGGGTCCTCAAAGCAGAAAAAGTGACTATGATAGGATGCTAAGAAAAAAAAATCCTGGAGGAGTTGCTTCACATACCCTCAGCCCTCATGCCATCTTCTCCTTCCTCCTTTATACTCCATTAACATTTTTTTGCTTCTTAACCTAGAACCCTCCTACTTTCTTTGATTAAAAACCTAGATTAGCCTCATTTTGTAAAGTGAAACCCTTAAAGTAAGAGTCTGGTTTTCTCTGCTCCCTTTTATACTCCCTGCCTTCACATGCTCCCCTCTCATTCAGAACACAATCCTTTGCAATACAGCTTCCAATCTGATCACAATCAAAATTTCCCTCTTTAAAGTTAAGGGTTTAACTATTGTTTCTAGGCCTTCCAGAGCCATACATCTAACCATACGCTCTCCTCCACGCTTCAGGTCACCAATTATCTATTTGTCCTTTCAAACTGGATGTCTCACAGAAATCTTACATTCAATATGTCTAATAATAATAATAAAGAAAAAACAAAACACTTCTACACAAGGATGAGGTCCAGAGGGAGAATGGATGACTTGGGAATTTCTTTTGTTTCTATATTTTTATGGCTGGCATCATGAACCATCCAATCCAGTCACACTCAGGCTTGCAATCAAAAAGACAAAAAAGTGCTTTCCTTATAATAACTTTATGAAGCAGGTAGAATAAATATTATTGTGCCCCAGGAACTCCCTTAAAACTACTGCAGAACAGATGCCATTTGCAGTGATAGAAGGGTATCCTTTGCCAAGAAGTTGCCATTATCAATGAAATCACAGTGCTGACATACTATTTAAAGTATAAAGTTCCAGTCAGGATTGTTCTCTGTTCATTCACTTTCCTTTCAAAAGACTGTAGTTAGTATACACTCTAGCAGGTAATAACAACAGCTAACATTTATTATCAATATGGAGGTGAAAATTGGCAAGGATGACAAAAGATGGGAGTAGTTCTTGTTGAACGGGATGCAGGAAAATAACAATAGCTAGCATTTATAGCATGCTTTAAGGTTTTCTGAACATTTACAAACATTAGTTCCAATAAAATAGGTGCTATTATTACTTCCATTTTAGAGATAAGGAAAAGGAGGTTAAGTTAAATGACTTGTCCAGGGTCACAGAGGTAGGAAGTATCTAACAGGATTTGAATTCAGATCTTCCTGACTCCTAGTCAAGTATGCTATCCTCTAATCAGGGGTGGGGAACCTGAGGCCTTGTTGTGTGGCCTTCCAGGTCCTCAAGTGTGGCCTTTCAACTGAATCCAAACTTCACAGAACAAATGCCCTTAATAAAATGATTTGTTCTGTAAAACCTGGACTCAGTGAAAAAGCTGCATTCAAGAAACTAGAAGGCTGCACACAGGCCTTAAGGGTGCAGGTTCCCTGCCCCTGCATGACTAAGTCAAGCTCCCTTCTTTCCTCTACTTTGTTTTAGTTCTGTTTTTATTTTGCATTATTTTACTGAAAGTTTTGTGAGATTTCTTTATGTAACATAAGCTTCAATTGCCTTTTCTACTGAAACTATAAACGTAGTTACTGTCTATTGAAGAGTCTACACTCTTGACAATTTAACTACCATTCCCTAAAGCCAATCAGTGGGGCTGTGTGAATGTTTTATGTGACTTATGCTATGAGGAGACAAACACATGTAATTGCTGTTTGTAAAGGGTCTTAATTATTTGTAAAGAGATAAGAGTTTTAAATCTTATCTATGAAGAGATTGCTAGCTATCATGGCTGAAGAGAAACTGAGGTACAGAGGGAAAAATAAAGAGAATTTCTTTACCAAAAGAACTGTTTAACTTTCACCTCAGACTGGAACACTATAAAGAAAAAAATTTAAGGACTCTGGTAGCTATCCTGAGAGCTGACCAGTGGGACTATATCCCAGAAGTAAGAAGAACTCAAGGGTGGCTGTGATGGTTACAAGTGATTTTTTTTTTACTGCAATTTCACAGCTGAAATGTAAATTAATAATTATGCCTATTTTATTTGCTAATTGCTAGAATCTTCTAAAGCAGGGGGTCAGCAAACTATAAACCAAGAGCCAAATTTAGCTGCTTCCAAGGCCAGGCGCTAAGAAGTTTTTTTACATTTTTTTTTTAATACAATAGGACTACAATTAAAAAGTAAAAACCATTTGGCCAAATCCCCAGGCTATAGTATGCTGATGGAGCTTGCATTCCACTGTCACAGTCTTCAAGACTCAAGGATCACTACCACAGTAAATCAGAACAGGAATTTTGTAAAGGCATATATATACATAAATATATACATGCATATACGTACATAAATGCACACAAAAATGTATATATTTATTATGAGACAGGAAGATATATAAATACACATATATATCTATATGCTGATTTTTGTAATTTAAGTCATTTATAATACTAAGAATTTATTAGCCTGTGTATTTCAGTAATCCATGGCTTTACTGATGTTATCACACCCTCCAACTACATAAACTGCAACCAGTCCACTAGTAAGTATTTTTTCTACGACTGAAAAATTTACCACCCTGCAGTGATGCAATGAACCTTTCCACATCTTGCTATACTGATCCTTGGACAACAAATATGTATGTATATACAGTTTGTTGCTAGGTTAGAATCCAAAGTCACACTGGTTCATATGGCCTATCAGAAGTTTGTACTCCATCTAAGAAACCAGAGGCAAAAAGTCATTCCCTAATAGACAAATGGTCAAAGGATATTAGTAAATAGTCTTCAAAAGAATTATAACCAATGACCACATGAAAGCATATTTCAAATAACTAATATTAAGAGAACTGGCTGGTCCAGATCTGTGATTTCACTGGTACAGAAAATTCCCAGTACAAAAACTTCCTTTAACAATGCCGACCAGCACCTATTCTGAATTTAATAATCTTAAAGAACTACTTGAGAACACTGAAATGTTAAGTAACTCGGACTTGCTCCCATTATCAAATAGGCCATGAGTCAGAGTTAGGCTGTGAGGCTCTCTGTCAATCCACATCACCAAGCATCCTCTAATAAGAGAAATACTACTTAAAACAACCATGAAGTTTCACCTTACACCAAGTAAACTGGCAAAAATGACAAACAAAAAAAACCAAACAAACCAGAAACAGTTAATACTGAAGGGACTTATGAGAAGGGCAAATTAATAAACTGTTAGTGGAATTGGTTCAACTGTTCTTGACTTCAGTTTGGAATTATGTAAGAAGGATGATTAAACTTCATTCTCTTTGGCCCAAAGACCTCCAATTAGTAAGGATATACCACAAGGAGTTTTTGTTATTTTTTAAAAAGAAGTCTAAAGAACAAAAGCAGCATTTTATTTTGTGATGGTAAAGGATTGAGAGGAAAGCAGGTTGTCATTTATTGGAGAATGGATAAAAAAAATATTGTATATAAACATAATAGAATATTGTTGCATGTAAGAAATGACAAATATGAAGAATTCAGAGAAACACAGGTTTTGTATGAACTTCCAGATCCAGAGTGAAATAAATAAATCCAAAATAATATTAAAAACAAAGTAAATGAAAAGATTCTAAAAAAACGAAGCCAAACTGAGCAATAACAAAAACAGCAATGGTCCTAGAGAAGAAGCAGAGAGACAAGAATGGTCTATTTATTGTTTTTGCTTAACGTTTTCTGTTACAATGGTGAATTCACTTCGAAGGTAGGGTGGGGATAGAAAGGAAAAATCCCCAAATGACTATGAGGTAAAGACAAAAGGCATAAATAAAACATTACAACAAAATTAAAAAGTCAAGACTACCACTGTACAATACTGAAAAACTGACAACCAGAAATAAAGCGGCCTTCTGTCTTTAGATGCTAAGACTAAATTATAAAGTACAAATTATTAGCACTACACTGCAGCAAGGCATGTTAATACATGAATATGGTCATACCATGGGTCAATATCTTATACCTTCAAGTTTAACACCAAAAAAACAGTATCTTGATATTATGTGATTGGACCTAGGAGTATGCTTGTGCCAACAAGCCTGAAATTTCTAAAATTTCATGAAATAATCCCTATTATAATAGCTTTCAGAAAACAATATATGAAAGGTGGGGGGAAGGAGCATTTTGCCCAAGACTCTCCTGAATACCAAAAGAGAATTGAAGGCTACATGTCTACCTGAACTAGCATCTGGCATGAGAGCTTTTAAGCTCTCATTAAAGCTTCATTCCTGCTTTAAAAGACTCATGTGGTTCCAGATTTTCCAGGAATCAACTCGTAAGGAGAAGGTGAATGTCCTTACACATAACCTGATTTGTAGTTTGCCTCCATAAAGACTTTGTGGGAATTTCCCCTTGGGTGCCTCTCTTCTGGCTGAGCAAGGTCTTAACTTTTTCTTATCTTTCCTTGTATTGCTTAATCTATAGAACCTCTCCAATTTCTATTTACTATCTGCTGGAATAAATGGATTTACTCACTATTCACCATTTGAGATGGTCTTTTGTGTAACTAGCACTTGGTGGGAAAGAGTCAAGCTTTGGTTACCTTTCTCCTTTAAGAGATAATGTTAGGGAAGCAACTGGCTTTGCTGTTTTTGAACTTAAGAAAAAACATTACGTCCTCAGACCAGAAATATTTGGGGTAGAGGTTGGAAGGAGGCTTCAGGTGCAATGAGATAAAATTTCTATCCAGTACCCCATTTAAGAAGACAACTGAGTAGTCAATTCCATGGTCCCTTCTCCTACACCTTTCTAGGAAGGTGAGACATCTATCTACTCATGAACTGAATTTAGAAAACCTATGCTGTCTACACGTGACATGCACATCTTACATTAGCAACACATACTTTTGCATGTATATGTATATAAATGTACATATATATGTATGTGTGTATGTGTATATATGCATATACATAATGTGCGTGTGTGTGTGTGTGTGTAGGAAAGGGAAAGATGTTCAATTTTTAGCATTCCTCTGGTTAAGAAAATTTACTTCCAAACTATAGCTTTATCCTAACAGACCTAAATGGTGAAACTGAATCTGGCTGCATGAATTGTGAAGAATATGAAACAAATTAGGACATGCTTAAAACTTTTAATTTCTAACTTCATGAAGCTTTAAAAACATAAAACAAATTAGAGTATACTTAAAACATTAAATGATAAGAGTTGAACTGAACATAGAGAGCATTAATTGCTTTAGCATAGATAGCAGATATAGTCATGTTACTTGCTACTTCCCCCACAAAATTTTAACTTGTCATTAAAAAACTTAATGAGAGCACAGCTATGGTATATTACATTTATACTGTATAATATGCCGTATACACAAAGCTAAATTCTGAGCATGAAGTGAAAATCATTTCGTTAAAAATATCAATTCCACAAACTTTTAGATTCATCCTCTTTTTTCATTTTACAAGTCATACGTGATTGTGGCCAAGTCAATCTCTTTTAACTTCAGTTTCCTCACCTGGACCATAGATCACAGAGCTAAAGGTAGAAGAAACTTCTGAAGTCAGCTAGTCCAACTCCATCATTTTAGATAAGGAAACTGAAGGAAGCTATGATTTGTACCTGGTCGCAAAGATAGGAAACTGACATGGGATTTAACTCAAGTCCTCTGATTCCAGAGTCAGTGTATTTCTCCCACTATACCATAATGCACCTGCAAAATAAAATGGGGGCAATACTTGCAGTACCCACTTCATAGGGTGGTTTATTTTTGTGAATTTTAGATTTACCGTTTTAATTTCTGAGAACTCTGTGTTGCTGTTGGATGAACTGCATTTTTGACACTGATAGTAGATTATAGGGAAAAGTCACAGCATGCCCAAGCTTCTGCTCTAAAAATAAACAAATACTGAAGTTTGAGACTTGCATGAAAATGAAAAATCCAAAAGGAATGAACATCACTGGTATAAAGGGATTAATAAAAGAGCACTCTATGGGTCAAAATCAAACAAAATGATCTGTTGATTTTTAGTTAACTACATTTCAGAGTTCTCTATAAACAAATAAGTTAGTTATAATAAAAAACTGCCAAAAATGAGAAAATGAGACCATTCAATACAAAATTTCAAAAAAACTGTTGGGGGAAGAGGTAACAGGGAAAGGGAAGATAAGTTTTAAAGACTGAGGTTTACACTTTTCTTCATATAATTTGCAAAGATAATTGTTATGACATTCAGAGACGAATTCTAAAGGCATTTAAATTTAGGTAAAAAGTACAACTTTAAAAAGAAAGCACAGATGACTTCAGTCAATAAAAAGTAAAAAGATGTTAGGATAAAAAGAACATAGGTATGGATGCTGGCTGCCTACATTTACTTCTTAATTCTCCCTTATTAACTCATGGTTATTAAAATTTATAATTTCAAGATGTCAAGGTTACATGTAAAATTATTTTGGTGTCTATGTTTACCTCAAAATGCTGATTCTGAGCTCTTCCAGAGTTCCCAAGTTTGTAAATTAGTTTCACCCTAGGTAACCTAAAAGGTAATATAAAAAGTATAATAGAAAAAGTAATAGAAAAAGAAAGAACATTATTTTCAAACATGGCAGCATCCTTTGCTGAATTTTAAAATTTAGATCACTAAGAATCAACAAAGAGGTTTTTAAAAATTAGACACTCTTTTTCCACTAAGACAACGGAAAACTTCTGTAGGGGCTGTTTTTCAAAAAGGTTCAAAGAAACTAATATTTCCTAGCATACCTTAAAAAGAAGCTAACAGACCAATTATATTTAAATGGCTTTCTAATGCCACCAAATTTAATAACATAATTTTCAAAGCACTTAACATATGCAATCATATTTTGTTTTATAGAGTATTTAAAAAACAAGAACTAGTTCTTAAAATTCGCTAAGTGTTTGATTTCATTTCTAATGCATGCCACCCAGCATGATTCAAAAATAATACTGCCTGATATTTTGCTTAGTTTAAACTAATCTCTATTCTACAAACAATCTATGAAAAAAGAAAGGTCACAATGCTATAATATTAAACTATTAAATAAAAACAGTTGGTCTTAATAATTCTATGGACAATTCTACTGATGACAAAATACTAAAAAGACAAGTAAAAATCTATTGCTAGTTTTGATGTTACAAAGCAATAAAGACCCAAGATTCTAATTTTAACTAATGAACATAGCTAAAATTATAAACGTGCCAATTTCTGCCAACTCGGCCCTTTAAAAAGCAAAAGATAACCCTAAATCCTGACAGACCACATATCAGACAAATGTCTGTTCTACTACAAGTCAAGTTCTACTACAAACCAGCCTGCTTAACCTACATTAGCATCTAAATTCTCTATCTTTGATGCTATCTTCCAGACAAAGGCTTGTGGCAGCTAACTCTACCCAACTGAAAGCTAAAGGCATCTGGGGCTTCCCAAAGAGATTTTCTCAACAATAGTCTGCAGTGAATGGCTCCAACAAATTTCTAATTCATCTGTTTTACTAGTGTCACATTCAAATACCATTAACTTCACAAATAAAAGTGTCAAGATTTCATTCCCACTCTCCTTATGGCAAAAAATGCTCACCTCCCACACAATCCCAAGGTAGGAAACACAATATAAAGATCATGACTCTTAAAAGAGCAATAGAAAATATTTCTGCCTAATAATTTAAAGAAACTAAAAGAACTTTCAGAATCTTTAGGTTCCTGAGGAAAAATGCTACAGAGATTCAAGCTGTCATTTTAAATATAAGAAAACTATCCTAAGAAAATTTATAAATAAATCTTAGAAATTAAGGGTTTATATGAATGTAAAAGCATTTGTTAAGCACTTACCATAAACCAGTCACAATACTAAGCACTGGGGACTGTCCCTGCCCTAAGTAGCTCCCATTCAAATAAAGAGAGACAACACATATATGGTGTTTTAGTCTGGGAACAGAATATAATGATGAGTTGAAGAAAAGGGAGTTGATGGTCAGTTTCTAGAAACATTGATAGTGTGGGTATGACTGCAATTACCAGAGCAAGAAACGTAGCAACGACTCAGTGTCTTTAAAGGTGACCAGGAAGACTTCAGTTCAAGTTAGGCCTCGGATGTCTGCTGGCTATGTGACTCTGGGCAAGTCTCAACCTTTCAGAACTCTAAGCAAATTTCTAAGACTATTAAACTACAGAGGACTTGCAATGTTACAGGAAGTTTGCTCACCCAGATGGTTCCCTACACCTATGAAATCACAAGTCTAGTCCTTACCCCTAATAAATAAAAGTTGCAAAAGGAGGTTGGGGACGGGAGAGAGAAAGGCCTGGAGATGATCAGGGTGAAGAAGTATAGTTTCAAGGAATTCAGTCTTGACACTCTGGCAATCTAATTCTCAACTAGGATTTTAGTCTGGATTATTGTATTCCTTGCTCTTTAAGTATCAGAGATATTTTAAGATATCTACCAAATCATATTACTGCAGAAGTGGGAAATACATTATAAAGAGTTCTGGTCTTAGATCAAGGAGACTTGGGTTCAGATTTCAAATATCCTACTCTTTAACTGTGTGTCTTGGGCAAGTAATTTCATTTCTCTGAGGCTGTTGCTCTGGCTATAAAACAGGGACGAAATAGTTATATTAACACTACCACAAAGAACTGTTGTAAGCAAAATGCTACATAATCCATAAAGCAACATAGAAATTATTTCTAGAAGAGCCATTCCCCAATAAACAGTCAAATATTATGAACAGGCAGTTTTTTAAAAGAACTAATTACAAGCTATTAACAGCCACATGAAAAAATATTCCAAATCACTAATAATGAAGTGTAATTTTTTTTAAGCTAAGACTCCACTTCAAATTCATCAGGCAGACAAAACCTATAAAATGAAAATACCAACTGTTGGAGGGGTTTTCAGAAGACAGGCATTAACACACTGCTGGGGGAGTTGTGAACTGGTCCAATCATTCTAGAAAAGAATTTAGAGCTATTTCCTACAAGTCACCAACTGTGGGTGATTTTTATACATTATTATGTACCTCAAAAAAGTCAACGATAAGGGGAAGAGAACCCATAAGAACAAATGAATTTATAGCAGTACTTTCTGTTACAGTAAAAAAATGGAAACAAAGTATTACCCATTAATTGAGAAATGACTAAATAAATTATGGATAATATTGTGTCATAAGAAGAGTCAATGAGAAACATCAGATTCCCCAAAACTTGAGGAAATTTGTATGAACTGACAAGGTAAAGAGAACAGAACCAAAAACAATTTATATAATTAATGAAAAAATGTAAAAGAAAGAAATTTGAAAGAATTAACTCAGATTGATGTTAATACCATCTAAAGATTCTATATGAGTGAGGAGGAAGCATGTTTTCCTATCTCATAGTTAAGATGGGAAGAATAAGACACACATTTTCGGATATAGCCAATGCATGAAATTTGTTTTGCTAAACTATGAGTGGTTTCCGAGGGGGGAGGGGGAGTAGTAGAGTGGATGGGTAATGAAAAAAAGAACATCAATGAAACATTTTTTTTTAAATACACATAAAGAGCGGAAGTTCAAAAGGTGATACATAGGAAAGGCAATTTTGGTACTACTGTGCTGATTTTGGAAACCAAACTGTACAGTATACAAGTTCTGATTCACATTTTAGCCTTTTTTTGTTTGCGGCTACAATGACTGACGTTTAAATTTAGAATAAAAATAAAATAAATTATATTTATTATATATAATAGAAGATATTGAAGTTATTTTTTTTGCTTTTATTGAGAATACTTATTACAGAATTATTCATATACGCTAATAAATTACATCTGGAACATTTACAAATCAGCAGATATTCAAAACCTCCATAATTCTGCATGCATTGGACCTCATTCTCATATTGCAAGGTATAGTTATTAACGAGGTATTAAAATTATTGATACTGAAATTAGTCATGCTATATGACTGCAATTCAAGAAACACCACAACCTCCCAAAGTAACCCAAATGTTGCGGAAAGGTACATGGAGGTCATGAGTAGTCTGCAGCACATTACCATCAATGAGTTAAAGGTTAAAGTTTTAATCTGGAAATTCTCTACATAAATGAGTATCAGGCCTCTGGTGGCACAGGGGATAGAACACTGGGCATGCAGTCAAAAAGATCTGAGCCTAAATTCAGCCTCAAGACACTAGCTGTGTGGCTCTGGGAAAGTCACTTAACTTCCGTGTACACCTCAGTTTGTAGTTGCTGTTCAGTTGTTTTTCAGTCATGTCTTACTCTTCTTGATCCCATTTGAGGTTTCTTGGCAAAGATACAGGAGTGGTTTACCATTTCCTCCTCCAACTCACTTAAAGAAGAAAAACTGAGGCAAACAGGATTAAGCGACTTGCCCAGCATCACACAATCAGTAAGTATCTGAGACCAGATTTAAACTGTCTTCCCGACTTCAGGAATGGCGCTCTATCCACTGTGCCACCAAGTTGCCCATTGTCTCCATTTCCTCAAATGTAAATTGGGGATAATAACATCACCTACCTAGCAGGGATGTTGTGAGAACCAAATGAAATAATATTTGTAAAAAGCTCAGCATAGTGCCTAGCACACAGTAGGTACATACTATTTATTCCCTTCCCCTTTACCAACCCTTGTCTTTTCTTCCCTATCAGCAACTCTTCTACCATGTCTAGTCTTAAGGAACTGCCTGGGAGCACTAAGAGGTTGAGGGATCTTCCCAGGATCACTCAGCGAGTACTGGTCAAAGGCAAGACTTCAATCAACCAACCAACCAACAAGCAACGGCAGTTTCCTCACCACTGGCTCAGCATCACAGTTATAATCCAGCAAATAAGCAACTGGAAAAGGAGGTAAACTAAGCATGTATTGAGTGTACGTAACTCAGAACCACTATTTAGAGAAATGAAAACTAAATCACCTGATACTGGGAGGGGCTAAAACAAAAATATGAACCTACTGTTTGTGGAGCCATGAATTTGTCTGGCCATTCTGGAAAGCAATTTAGAAGTGGCCCACCAAGTCACTGAACAATGGTCCTTTGACCCCAAGTCCAAAATGCAAAATCAGAGAAAGAGGGAAAATACCCATAAATACAAAAATATTTATAGCATCTCTTTCTGGGGTAGTAAAATAACTAGAAACTAATTATGGTATATGAATGTAGTGGAATATTATTGTGCCAGGAAAAAAATGACAAAAAAAGGTTTCAGAAGAAACTACAAAGGCCCTAACTAACTGATGTGAAGTAGAGTAGAGTCAGGAGAACAATTTATACAATGATAGCAATATTAAAAAGAAAAACAACTTTGAAAGATTATATAACTCTGATTAATGTAATGTAATGTAACATAAATTACAAACTATAACTCCAGAGGACTGATGAGGAAGACACACACTACTTATTTTCTGCTAGAGAACTGATGTATTTAAAATGCACAATGAAACATGCATTTTAGGATAAGACCCGTGAAAAATTTGCATTATTTGACTATGCTTATGTTAGGAAGGTTTTCTTTTTCTTTTCTTTCTATTTTTATTATTGTTGTTCAGTTGTTGGGAGTTCATAGAAGCTGGGAGGGAGAGAAAACAATGACTTAATTAGAAAAAATTTAATCAAAAAAAATTAAATGAATATTGACATTTACCAAACTTCAAATTCTCCATGGAGGATGCAGGTATAAAAAAGAATTCCATAAGAGGGCAGAGCATGTGTTGAGATCTGTATCAGTGGAGAAAGAACGCACAGTGATGAAATCAGATCCAATGAGATTCACTGAAGTGCTGAAATAAAAGGGATATGCCACTGAAAAGTTGTACATGCATTTTGTTTATTAATACTGCAATTAAACAAAGGCAAGTCATGTCTGAACAGTCAAGGATGCTCAAATGATTTTCCCTTTTTTCTTCAGTAATCTTTTCCTAATGGACAAAATTTATAATATTTCCAATATAAAGTTATATTTTAGATGTCAACTTTCCATCTCATCATAACTCTAAGTTTTCAAAAAGTTAATAATTTGTCCAGAAAATTCATGCCAGAAGGATGAAAATAAAAACTGAACAGCATAGCAATATGCGTCCAGTAAATAATATATAGTGTTGGTCATCTTAACACAACTGACCATCCCCTGGTTCTGGATATGCTCCCCTCTCCTAATGGCTGAGGAACCACTTGATTCTTCTCCTACCTCTCTCTGCTTGCCTATCTGCTTCAGTGAATTTTTATACTCTTCCTGACTTTTCCCCCTGAAGTATTATATTCAGTTTCGCTGGGTAAGTGATTCTTAGTTTGAGTCCTAGTTCCTTTGACTTCTGGAATATCATATTCCACACCCTTCTATCCCTTAATGTAGAAGCTGCTAGATCCTGTGTTATCCTGATTGTATTTCCACAATACTTGAATTGTTTCTTTCTAGCTGCTTGCAATATTTTCTCCTTGACCTGGGAACTCTGGAATTTGGCCACAACATTCCTAGGAGTTTCTCTTTTTGGATCTCTTTCAGGAGGTGATCGGTGGATTCTTTCAATATTTATTTTGCCCTCTGTTTCTAGAATATCAGGGCAGTTTTCCTTGATAATTTCCTGAAAGATGATGTCTAGGCTCTTTTTTTGATCATGGCTTTCAGGTAGGTAGTCCCATAATTTTTAATTGTCTCTCCTGGATCTATTTTCCAGGTCAATTGTTTTTCCAATGAGATATTTCACATTCTCTTCCATTTTTTCATTCTTTTAGGTTTGTTTTGTGATTTTTTGGCTTCTCATAAAGTCATTAGCCTCCATCTGTTCCATTCTTTATCTTTAAAGAGCTATTTTCTTCAGTGAGCTTTTGAACCTCCTTTTCCATTTGGCTAATTCTGTTTTTTAAAGCATGATTCTCCTCATTGGCTTTTTGGACCTCTTTTGCCAGTTGAGTTAGCCTATTTTTCAAGGTGTTATTTTCTTCAGCATTTTTTTGGGTCTCCTTTAGCAAAGTGTTGACCTGCTTTTCATGCTTCTCTCTCATTTCTCTTCCCAGTTTTTCCTCCACCTCTCTAACTTGATTTTCAAAATCCTTTTTGAGCTCTTCCATGGCCTGAACCCACTGAATACTTATTTTGGATGTCTGGGATACAGAAGCCTTGACTTTTATGTCCCTGATGGTAAGCACTGTTCCTCCTCATCAGAAAGGATGGGAGAAGATACCTGTTCACCAAGAAAGTAAACTTCTATAGTCTTATTTTTTTTCCTTTTTTGGGATTTTTCCAACCAGTTACTTGACTTTCGGGTCCTTTGTCAAGAGTAGGGTATACTCTGGGAATCTATAAGATCTCAGTTCCCCCAAGGTGGCACAATCAAGCATGTACTGGTCTTGAGTGTAGGAAGGGTTTTTGTGCCCAGAATCTTAGCAGTTACCTCTCCACAGCCACCTGTCCTCCAGTTCCACCAAGTCAACACTGGGGGCTGATTCTCAGATAAGCTGGATGGACAGGGCCACCATTCAGTATGAGACAAAGACCAGCTCCCCCAGGGCCTCCACACAGGGCTGAGGCAAGAATCAGCTCCTCAGTGCCCCCAAAGTTGTTATGCTCCAACAATGGATGCAGCTGCTGAGCCTATAGATGTGGCCTCTATGGCGGCTGCCTATGGCTGGAGCTATGAGAAGGCCATTCTCCTTTCCCGGTCAACTGAAAGAGCCCTGTCACTGACCTGTGGCGCCTGTGGTTTGAGGGATCTGCAAACCCATTGCTGCTGTGACTGGGGATTCCACGGCTAGAGATTCTGCCCCTGAGGGCTGTTCTCGAGCTGCACCACAGCCAAGGCTGGGCTGGGCTCAGCTCCACATCCCATGCAACAGATGTTTCCTGTAGGCCTTTCAGGTTACCCTGGGCTGGAAATCTCCTCCACTCTGTTGTTCTCCACTTCTGCTGCTCCAGAATTTATTGACAGTCCCTCTCTACAGGTATTATATGGTCTGTGTGGGGAGAGCCTCCGTATCTGTCTTTCTATTCTGCCTTCTTGACTCCATCCCCACTCTTCCTGACTTTGAAAGGATATTTTCCACAATTCTACCTTTGTACTCTTCCATCTAACAATCACATTCACTCTCATATTTCAAGCAATGACATAACTGACTTTCTACGTTAACCCTGGTATTTACTCTGCATACATACTGGTAGATAGGTGGTCTTACTTGTTTCTAATCATTTAATAAAAATTTTTAGAAAAGAAAAAATTTTGCAGGTTGAAGTATACTTTTTTAAACTATTTTTCTTGAGTGGTTTTTTTTTGGTATGTTTTCTTTTACAACTTGTCTAATATGGGAATATGTTTTGCATGACTGTACATGTATAATTTATATCACATTGCTTGCCTTCTCAAGGTGGGAAAGGGAAAGAATTTGGAACTCAACATTGAAAAAGAAGAATGTTAAAGATGTTTTTACATATAATTAGAAAAATATCAAAATTTTAAAAATTTAAAAAAGAATTCACAGTATGTCACACAAATGACAAAACCTGAAGATTAACTATTCATCATTTTAGAGACTTTCATAGGATCAAAGATTTAGAATTGGGATTGCAGAGATCATCTAGACCAACTCCCTCACTTTACAGATGTGAAAACTGAGGCCCAGAGAGTTAAATGGCCTATATAGGTTCATAAAAGTACTAAGTGACAGAGCCAGGATTCAAACCCAGATCTTATAATGCCAGTCCAGGACTCTTTCCCTTCAAAACCACTAGTAACTATTCAAAACCAATAATCAATGCCTGCCAAGTAATATGTTTACTGGGTAGATTATAATAAACTAGGAAAAATTTGAATTACTCATTTAATTACAATTTTAAGATATAAGCATAAAAATTTCACTAGGCCATAAAGAATTCAGGTTACATTGGAGAGGTTTATATACTTATATATATGTAATACTTATACCCTACTTGCAAAGACAACAGTCACAGTATATCAAAAGGTTTTAATCTGAAAAAGAGAAAATAAATAAGAAAATAAATAAATCAATAAACAAAACCTAAGATTTCAGGATAACTATTTCTCAGTGTCAATAATAGTCCCATCACTAAGAACTGTCATATATTCCATTCCTCCCTGTGCTATTCCCGGGCCATAGATTCTCCCTCTTCTGTCTGTCATTCAGTGACCACATTGCTCCTAAGATACTCCCAGCAGGCTGGCCCTGTCACATATTGCCTGACATTAGTGTCATCCCTCCACATATTACCATCCTGACTACCCTTAGTCTAGACCAGCAGGTCCCATGAATAACCAATCACCTGGTTCTTTCACTATCCTGTGGCTACTAAAATTCCACCTCCTTACCCATCTTCCACCATCTTTGACTTCCACTGTGCCCTCTGGAACAAAGTGCAATCTACAAACTCCCCTTCTCTTTTTAGCTTGTGAGTCTCCTAAAAATCTAAATTTCACCACATGGTCCTTATGTTTGTCTACCTTTCTAGCGGTCTGCTCCTCTCCTGCCCTGCCCCTACTCCCAATTCACATGTCCCAGGAATACCCAAAGTGCCATGCAGAGAATCTTTGTGCTTCCTCCTACCTGGCTCTTCCATACTCTTCTCTGCTTACACTATACTCTGCAACTTCCAACATGACAAATTTCACTTTATCCATATCACATAACCTTGCCTAGTCTCAGGCTATCATGCCTTTTACCAGTCTCTTCATGGCATGCCACCATGAACATGTTCTTCTTGCCTTCCTTTCCAACTCTGGCTCTAAAAACAGAAACCATGTCAGCACTATCATTAATAAAGGGACAAATCAATCAGCTGACCTATTATTCATATCGCCATTCTGTTTGATTTCCCTCACCAAAACACTCTTCCCTGGCCAACACTCTCCTGGATATGCTGTTGTCCCCCCTTAGGATGTAAGTTACTTGAGGACAGGATCTGTTTTGCTTGCTAATATTTTTATCTCTCAATTTAGCACAGTGGCTTTCACCAAGTGAGTGATTCATAAGTTTTTTCTTCATTCATTCATTTATATCAATTTGCAAAATGCCCAGGTCACACTTTCTTCTTTTCTCAAGATACCCAATACATGGCTCGGTCTTTCTCTCACAAATCTTTCATTTTTATTTTTTGAACTTCAACATTCAAGTTGATATATCATATCCTGATCTCTCCTTTAGCCTCAACTCTCATGATCTATATATCCATTCTTACCCTCTACCCTCTACAATGATGATCATGCCTTAGTATTCCCACCATCACCCCAAACTGTGCCATTTTCAAGATTCTGAACTCTCAATTTCCCCACTATTTATAGCACCTTTTCCTTGAAACTGTCCTTTCTCACGCCTTCTTAAAACTATCCCTTTCAACTCAACATGACCAATACTCACTAATAAGTCATTCATAGTCATCAAGTTATTAAGAGATTCTTAACCTTTTTTTGGTGCTACAGATTCACTTCAAAGTCTAAGAAGCCTATGGACTCCTTTTAAGCATAATATTTTTACATGCATAAAATAAGACATAAAGGAAACAATTATATTAAAATACAGTTATCAAAATATGAAAAAATAAAAGTTCACAGACCACAAATCTTGCTCTAGTCTCATTTATCTTGATTTTTAATCTTGGTGACAAATTAACCAATTCAACTCAACACTATCATCTATCCCTCGATCCCCTGTCCTTGCTTCATTCACATTCTGGCAATAATCCTCAACCTGGGTTGCTCCCATTTTACCTTATCTGTGAGTGCTACTGGAATAAATATTTGTGAAATGAAGGGGTTAAGATTGGATGACCACTAAATTCTAATCAATAAAACAAAGAAACCATTCAGTCTAGGTCTACTACAAATTCATGTAATCTCATTTCAAATGCATCCTTGCTGCTGAACAAAAACTCTTTTATTCCTATCAGATCTTTGTTCCAAATTTCTATATCTCTCAAACTATCATAATTCTATCTCTCCTGAGTTAGACTACTTTTTAAATGCCTAAAATTTCACTTTTTTAAAATTAAATTTTACTTTTCAATTAACAAGCATTAACTTTTTCTCCTTCCTAAGTTTACCCTGCCCCTGAGGGAAAAAAAGAAAAAAGAAAATCCCAGCAACTAATACAGTCAAGCGAAAATGCATTCCTCTACTGGTCAAGTCCAAACTTGTGTATCTCAATCTGTACATTTAGTTTTCCACCTCCCTCTCAGGAAGTGGTGAGCATATCATTGCTCTTCTGAAACTAACACTGATTATTACATTGATCAGAGTTCTTAAGCCTTCCACAAAGAGCACAACTCCGATGGGCTGGTCATGTTGTTCAAATACAAAATATACCCTTGCCAAAAAAAGTGTTTTATGGAAAACTTACACAGGGCAAATGTTCACATGGTGGTCAGAAGAAGCAATATAAGGACATTCTCAAGGTATCTCTTAAGAACTTTGGAACTGATTGTGTGACATGGAAGACACTGGCACAGGACCACTTAGCATGGCAGGCCCACATCAGAGAAGGTGCTGTGCTCTATGAGCAAAGCAGAATTGAAACAGCTCAAAAGAAACGCAGGATGCACAAATTCAGAGTATCCACCCCAAATGTTCACACAGAGTACTTTGCCAGACCTGTGGTAGAACATTCCAGCTCCTACTGGTCTGATGAGCCAGTCAGACATACTTAAACTTGACTCTAGCACAGTGATGTTATTTTGGTCCTCTTCCTAGAACTAAGGATAACAGTAAGTACTCCACTTTCTAACTCTTGGTAAAAGGTGACAGGAGGTGCTAGTCAAGGCACGGTGATGAGATTAGAGGTGATGAGCTTAACCTGGAAAGGGCATCTTGTTCCTTAGAGTTGAAACTAAGCATCATTTCTTGGAGAAATTCTAAATGATCATGTGAGCACCTTACATTTTCTTGAAGATTTTGCTTATAGGTATTTTGGAGTTATTTTCTTCTTCTGGCTTTATGTCTTGGGCATCTCTAATATCATAACAGCTCTTTATTTTTTTTTATTTAGTCATTATTCCAACAATGTGCTCTGGATGACCTGGCAGACCTAAATGGGGAGCTCTTTCAGGTGTGAATCTGTGATCCTGGCACCTCTGGAAGATCCTTCTACAATGCATTCCTAGGTAGGGGACCAAGTCCACGATCTGTTTTGAATGATTCTGTGCTGGCAGCCACTAGGTACTGTGTTTGTACTGAGTCCAACTCAAGGCCCTGAGCTGCTTGGCTGGGTCAGAGCTCAGGGCACTGAGGAGCTGTTGGCCCAAGGAGACATGGGGTACTAATTACACTACACGCTCTAGGCTGTCCTAACTCAGAGCTCTGGCAATCCTGAGAAATTTCTTGTGTTGGGCCAGGGTCAGTGATCATCTCTGGGTGTCCCTACACTACTGCTAGAGTTCTGAGCTTGGGAGACCAAGTCCATGTTCCCAAGCTGTTTCATAGTTATTGCCCTGGTCACTTGCTTATAGGTCAAATTTATAATCTTGGGCTGGAAGGATGAACCTCTGAAGCTTCTCCTTTAATTTCTCATTCACTACTCAATCTAGCACTCTCAGGTCATTGCTGTGAAGTAGCTGTGGGAAAAGCTGGGCTATATGGCTTCCTCCTACTCTACCATCTTGGCAGACTTTGTGACACTTCAGACAGGATATCCCATAAGTATCTTAAACTCAATGTGTCCAAAACAGATTCATTATCTTTCCTCACAAAATCTTCCTCCCTTCTAAAATTTCCTAAATCCTCTCAGACACCCAAACCCTCAACTTCAGTACCACTGACTCCTCACTCTTACTCACCTAGCACATAGAAATCCATTGCCAAATATTGTCATTTTTACTTCATATCTTATGTATGCCATCACACAACTAACTCCCAGAGCCACTACCCTAGTTCAGGCCCTCATCACATATTGACTGGACTATTGTTAATAGCTTTCTAACTGGTCTTCCTAGCTTGAATCTCTCCCCATTGGAATCTATCCTCTAATTAGCTGCCAAGATGACTTTTTTAAAGTGTAGCTATGACTCCCTATTACCTCCAGGATCAACCATAAAGTCTCCTGTTTGATATGTAAAGTCTATGATAATCTAGTCTCTTCTTATCACTCCAGTCCTCTTATACTTTACCTCCCTCCATGAAAAGTACAATCTGACTACACTGGCTTACTTTCAGTATCTCAAACACTAGACTCCCATTTCATATCTTTCATATTTGCAGTGGCTTTACCCCATGCCTGAAATGCTCTTCCCCTTCACATTGGCCTCTTAGCTTCCAAAGCTTTCTCAAGACTCAGCTCAAATCTCACCTTCTGCAACTTGCATTTCCCCATTCCCCCAGCTACTAGCACCTTCCCCTTTGAGATTACCTTCCATATACTCAGTATGTATCTACTATGTACCTCCTTATTTTCATGTCTTCCCCATTAGAATGTAAGCTCCTGAGGGCTGGGACCGTTTTTGGCTTTCTTTTTATCTCCAGAACTTCCTGTGGGACACAGTAAGTGCTTAATAAATGTTTACCTTATTTTCTAGCGCAATACCCCCTTCTCAGGAGATAAACCTACCTCCTATCTCACTGAGGAAAGAGACTTCATCCTTTGTGGTTTCCCCAATCACCTCTATTGTTCAATTCAAAACACCTCTACAACATCACCTCTCTCTTTCTTTGCTAGTCTTTGAGGGAGAGGTAATTCTTCTTTCCAAAGCCTCTTACATACAACCTTGAACTATCTACCAGATCCATCCTAAACATGATCAATTCTTTACTCCATTCTGAAAAAATTTTCATTTGACCCTGATAGCCCTTCCAGTGATGATCCTGTAGTTCTTCTCTTTTACCACAAAACTCCTAAAAAAGAATCAATCATCTACCAGAGTTCTTATCCTGGGACACAGGAACTCTTAAAAAAAAAAAATGTGTTAACTGCACTTCAACATAACTGGGTTCCATTATAATCCTATGCATTTAAGAACATTATCTGAAAAGGGTCCACAAGCTTCACCAGATTGCCCATAGGGTCTATGGCACAGTAAAAGTTAACCCCTGATCTTTACTCACTGTCTCTACTTCCTCAATACTTACTCATTTCTCAATCTCTTGCAATCTACTTGGCAATCCTACTCTACTGAAAGTACTCTTTTCATCGATCTCTTAACTGCTAAATCAAATGTTTGTTTTCAGTCTTTGTTCTCCAGAACTTCTGTAGAGCTTCTGACATGTCTGCTCACATAATTCACCTGGATGCCCTCTTCTCCTTTCAAGCAATCTACAACCATTTATTAATTGCTTATTATATGCCAGACATTGTGTTAGACATGGAACTACAAATACAAAAGTGAGACCATTCCTGTCCTCAAAGAGTTTACAATCTACTAGGAAGACATGATATGGTCACACATAAGTTAACGTAAGATATATACAAGATATATATATATATATCTATATATATGAGATATATACAATATATATCTATATATATAAGATATATACAAGATATATATATCTATATATATGTATATAAGATATATACAAAATACACAGTAAATGAGGAGACAACAGAAAGACTAGCAACTTAAAGAATTAAGATTGTTCTTTACAAGAATTATCTGCTAACTTCCCTTTCTCAGTATCCTTTGCCCCATTATACCTGTTACCAGGTTTGTAAATTCTGAGTAACTCTTGATTTTTTTCTCTCTCTCATCCACCACACTCAATTCCTTGCTAAATTTTGTCAATTTTACTTCCAAGATATCTCACTCAAGCCATCATCACTACTCCTCAGACCATTAATAGCCCTCTAATGGGTTTGCCTGCTTTCAGTCTCCTCCTCTCCCATCCATCCTCCAAATTGTGTCACTCTCCTACCCAAAAAGTTTCAGTAGGTCCTTACTTGCCTAGCGGATAAAATACAAACTCCTCAGTTTGATATAAAGAAGGTTGACAATCTGATTATCAACTTACCTTTCCAGCTTTGCTTTACCTTACACTAAAGCACACTACCCAAACTGCACTACTAGCTTTTCTCCACAACTGACATTCCACTTCCTATTTCCATGCATTCACCAATCATCCCCAAGTCAGAAATTCATTCTCTCCTAGAAATTATATATGCCTCAAGCCTCAGCTCAAGTGCTATATCCTTAGTGAAGCCTTGTCTGATCCTAGCTTTCTGTCAGTGATGTCTCTCCTCAGATTATTTTGTACAAAGGTAAAATACAGTTTACCCATAGTAAGAATTTAAGCATTTACCGGTCAAATCAAAATGCTTAAAGATATCACTCAGATCACATAAAAGAAAACTGCCTATTATATGTTCTGTTTTTAAAAACCATTTTTTTTTAATCCTAGTCTATCTCTTCAAGCTATTCTATTTCTTTTCCTCTTTTATTTTCTGCCTACTTCCACCCACTTACAACTTGCCTTCAGTCTTTTCCCTCTTTAATCCAACCTATAAAAAACCAGTACACTAATCTTTCTAAACTTTACTTTCATCGCTCACTCTCTCTCTATATATATATATGTACATGTGTATACATATATAGACACACACTGTCTCAGAAACAGGCCTAGTTCATTTTTACTGGTATAAGGTAGCTCAAACTGATCTATGTTCCAAATCAGAATATTCTTTATCCTTTCCCCGCTACCAAGTCTATTCATCCTTCAAAGTCCACCAGAATTTCCTACTCCTCCATTATCCCTCCCAGGGTTATGCTAATATATGCTTAATAACTGACTCTACAAGGCGAAAAAGTACTTTTTAAGTTTAATATGCATTACTAACATTTTCTCCATTATTTTCTTCAGCCTAGACAATCAACAAAACAATAAATCAAGCCCTTATTTGGGGTGTTTGCCCTTTTCTGAAATATAAATGCTCACAATGAAAATGTAACAATCAATGAGGTCTGGTAATATCAAGCTCCAGCATACCCACCCCTCCACTTCCCCCACACACTTAAACACCCTTCCACAAAAACTCTAGCACCTTTGATCTCTCCCCTTCTTTGAACTACTAAAGCCCTTATTAGTAAGCTTACCATTCATTCAATACAATCACATCTTTCTTGTATTGTTAATTTTTCATGTGTTTCTCTTATCTCTTCAAGTAGACTCAGGGATACTGGGGAAGACAGGAGGTATGTTGGTACTACGTATCTCTCTGCAGTCTATAGATATTTGCTGAATATATAAAAGGACCCAAGATTCAAAAAAACGTTTTTACAAACTACGACTGGAATACACCTATATGCAGAAATAAGGCCAATGGATCATAGTCATAAAGAGGCTAATTTTCATTTAATAGGAAGTAAGGAAGTTGGTATTACAGGTCTTTAGGTAAAAGCCTGCTTGTCAAGTATACTATAAAAGGGATTCACTCTTCAGGTATGGTTTGAACTCGAAGATCCCTTCTCCACTGAAGTCTGAATCTTTATTTAGAAGAAGGAACAGTAGGGATGAGAAAGAGAGGTATTTCTGTAGCCCTCAGACTTTTGGGGACTACCATTTTTAAGGGACACAAGGAGTCTGCCTATGTTGTAAATCAAGTTATTATACAGCAATCTTGCCCCACAGATATCAATATCTCCAAAATATGCAGGGGTATATTCTCATTATCTTTTTCCTATCTGACCTACATTGTTTAGAGTAATCAGAAAGAAGTTACAATGGCAGTCAATATATACATTTTAAGATCTAAATATCAATTCCATGAGGTAGGTATTACCACCACTACTTTACAAATGAAGAAAGCTAAGGCTTAAAAGTTAAATATATTGCCAAAATCACAAGACTAAAAACAACTCAGCTTTAAATTTAATTTGAGGTATGATGGATAGTCTAGGGAACTAGCAAAAGAATAACAGAGTAAAAAGCTAAAAAGTAAAAAGAGCTCATAAGAATAAGGATTACTATCTTAGGACAAAGCTGACAGGCTCTCTGATCTCTCCCTCTACCCTGATTCTATTTTGCAACCACCCTAAGGAAATCAAAGAAAGGAACCACTGCAATAAACAGAATAACAAAATTGGCAGTTACAGTATTTTATAAGCTAGGTTAATTTTAATTTCCTCCATAGTACTAATATGAATATAGGCGACTGGAAACAAGACCTGGCCAGCTACTGGAATGGTCTTTAGAAGCATTTAAGAACATTCTACTTCAGCAGCTGCCTTCCTGGCAAAGGGTCAGTCTTTTCCTTTGTTTTCAATAGGACACACTCAGGGCTATGCAGATTTTATACATTCAATGAATACTAATCAAGCACCTACTTACTACATGCAACGTACCGCACTGGAAGAGCTACAGAGACAGACCAGTTTCTTGCTCTCAAAGTGGGCATTTCTACTGAAAACCAAATCAATTACTATGCTAGAAACCAAATCAATTACTATGCTAGGCACTGGAGATACAAATACAGAAAGAGTCCCTGTCTTCACAGAGCTTACATTCTCCTAGGAGAATGTAATATCTATTCACATACAAGTAAATATAAGATAAATATACAGGGATGAGGAGGAGATTTTGGAGGAGGGGGAAGTCCAGAAACCCCTTGAATGTGGTTCTTCAGCTGAGACTTAAAGGCAGCCAGAGGATCCAAGGGGCAGAAATGAGGAGAATCTGAGCAAAGGCTAAGATGGGATGGCATTTACACGGAACAGAAAGCAAATCAGTTTGTATGGACCAGAGAATGTTTGAAGGAGAATATTCTATAATGAGACTGGAGAAATGGGCTGTAATCAGATTGTGAAAGGCTTTAAATGAAAACAGAGGAGGACTTTTCTCAAGATCATTGAAGGGAGCTACTTAAGTTTCTTGAGCAGAGGAATGACATGGTCTTTAAAAATCTCAATTTGGCAGCTCTGTAAACCACTGCTCAGATGGAGGATAGGTTGAATGCAGGAAGACTGTTGTAATTATCTAATCAAGAGATCATTACAGCCTGAACTAAGGGTGGTTTTGTGTGAATAGAGGCAATAGGACAGATGTAAGATATACTTTATTGGTGAAATCTGTAACACTTGGCACAATTGATTCAATAAGAAGGGTGGAGGGAGGAGTGAGTGAGAGTGAGAAGTGCAGATGACAGCTAGGTTGTGAACTAGCATAATTGGAAGAAGGTTGGTGCCTTTCAAGTAAAGTCAAGGAACACTTATTAAACACCTAGTGTGTATCAAGCACTGTGCTAAGTGCTGAGGAATACAAAGAAAGATAAAAACAGACCCTGCCCACAAGAAGCTTACAATCTAACGGAGGAGACAAAATGTAAACAACTATGTACAAATAAGATAAATGTTAGGATAAACTGCAGGTAATGACAGAGGGAAGGCAATAGCATTAAGAGGTCCAGGAAAGGCATCTTGCAGAAAATGAATTACAAGCACAGAGATGATATTTGGATCCATGAGATTAGCAACAGTGTATGCAAAGAGATAAGGGCTCAGGACAAAGGCCTAAGACACACAAAAGGGATAAAACGTGGATGATGCTCCTGCAAAGGAGTCTCAGAAGAATTAATTGGTCCAACAGGCAGGAAAGGAACCACAACACAGCAGTAACAAGAAAAACAGGGGAGGAAAGAGTGCCCAGTGGAGCAAAGGTGATCAATAATGTAAAATGCTAAAGAGAGATGATAAAGTTTGAGGACTGGAAAAAGATCACTGGATTTAGCAATAAAAAGATCACCACTGACCTTGAAGCGAACAGTTTATATTGAATGGTAAGGAGGAAAGTAATATAACAAGAGGTTGAGAAATGAGTATAACATGTAATAATCATTCTTCTTGGTTATAAAGAATGTCAATATAATGGGCTCTAAGTAAACATATGCCATTGGATATGAGATATAAACCAACTTGCCCTGTCAAGAACCAAAGGCTAAGTATTAGCACTAAAGAAACCAAGGGCAAAAACAATGACAGTCCAGATAGGGGCTATGGGTTTAGTTAACTCTTAGTATTAAAAAAAAAAAAATAGCCTATGATGACTTAACTCTAGTTTCAGCATTATTTGCCTGCCCTGCAACTCTCATCATTGCTAAGAGATGACTCTGAGGGTAGTCTATTCTGCCATGGACCAAGAAAAATATATTATGCCCAAAGAGTGCATATGAATAAGATTTTTCAAGACGATGATTCACTGTAAGAGACACTGAAAATAGGACCTATCTAAAGAAACTTTTCATCCTTCAAAAGAAACATCAATGCTACGCGTTTGGATTAATTTGTTTCAAAGATGAGATTATTTTTACTAAAGTACTAATATTTCAAATCCAAATCAAATTACATTAGTGTTTGAGTTTCCTTGGTTTCAATGGATTAATTTTGACCATGTTAATCATTCTTACACCTAATGCTTAGAGGTATAAAATTCCATTTAGCACTTGTTACATACATTATATGGCAATAAAAAAAGATTTATCTTAAATCACTTCCAAAATGACCCTTGTGTAAACGGAGAAAATTATTTTGATAGAAAAAAAAATCACAGTCTACCTGTTAATTCCAGATCTATCTATAAAAACCTTAAGAAGAAAAATCTACGCAGGTAATCTAACTTTTGTAGTTTTGTCATTTCAGTTATGTCCAACTCTTGGTGACCTCTTTTGGGAGTTTTCTTGGCAAAGAGATTGGAGTAATTTGCCATTTCCTTTTCCAGCTCATTTTACAGATTTAGAAACTAAGACAAATAGGGTGAAGTAACTTGCCCAGAGTTACATAATTAGTTAAGTGACAGAGGCTGCATTTGAACTCAGGTCTTCCCACCTCAACTACACCACATAGCTGTTAGTTAACTTGACATTTTCACATATCACTCCTGGTTTTATTAAATAAATAAGCTTTCAATAAAGAAATAATAAAGATTAGATTTCAATAAAGATTAGAACATTATTTCTATAGAGAAAAATAAATTTCATCTTAGATTCTAAAACCCTTTTCTAGATATAAGACAAAGAAGAACTATCTAAAAACACACCTCAACTAAACGACCTCCACACTGCACTTAACTGGGGTTTTTCCCCACAGTTCTGATTTTCTGGAAAAAAGAAATCACAAGGAAATAAGTATATGTAAGGAATTTTGCTTAAACATATACACAAAACCATCAAGGCTATCCTAGGGACAATTCACAAGCTATTAATAGACCTTCAAAAGACTCCAGTGAGGGCATCATTATACCTTCTTTGAAATTTACAAAGCTGGGCTCAAAGAGAAGAAGTGATATGCCATAACACTGTGACTAGGAAAGGGCTGGGAATTAAACAAGGGTCCCTCTGGCTCAGAGTTCTTTCCCATACATAACTCAGCTTCTTGAAACATGCAAAGGAACAAAAAACAAATTACAAGGGAAGATGCAAGGAACTGAATGCTACAGACTGACAAAACTGAAAGAAGAAAGAAATAATAGTTCACAGCATAAAAGAAAAGAGACATATTACTCAGTACAATAACAGCTATCAATAATGATCTTGAGTTGCTAAGAAAGGGTCAAACATTCAATATACTTTTTAAGGAGGCTGGGAAGTACTGCCACAAAATATATATATATTGCTGCTTAAATTGATCAACTTTCAGCTATCCAGAAAAAATTTCCTAAAAATTTCAAATAGCTAAGATTTTTCTTTTAACACATGGACTGGTATTATCAATTGAAATCAAATTAATCCATTGCTACATTTAGCCCAGTAATAGACAGTATACTGACATGTAAAACACACCGACCCCTGACAAAGTTAGTTTTGCAATAAATCCATTAATATATTATAACAGTACAACCAAACCCTATTGTGAAATCATGAAATTCTATTGTAACATCTTTTGGCCAAAAGTCCAAGATAGAAATCAGATTACAAGATCAGATACATATACTTATTGGAAAGGCGCTTGGGACATCACAGTCTAAGCTCCTCATTTAAACGATGAAGAAGCAGAGGTCCAGAGATGTGAAGTTACTTGTTCACAGTTACACGGTCACTCAGAAGCATAGGCAGGATTTGAGCCCAGACTCTTCAACTAAATGATCCAAAGTATTCAAAGCACTAGGGATCAAATAATATTTTAGGTCATAACTTACCTATCTCTGAACTCTTAAGACAAGATTTACTACCAAAATTCAGTCTCTTTACTACAAATAAATGGAAATGGCCATAGAAGAAAGCGTACATGGGGAAAAAAAAGCTTAATTTTAAGTGAAAAACTGCAGCAAGGATTTAATATCTGTAATTACAGAAGTACAGTCATTCATCTTGGTAGTTTCTTGAAGGTAATCTGTTTTATTTCTACTTTTGTAAACAGTGCTTGTCACATGGGGGACATTTAAATGCTTGTTAAATTAAACCAAACTCTACAACATAATAACTATCAATACTTTAAACTGTTTTAGAACAATATGAGGGATTTGAAAATAAGTCTTCCACAATCAAAACCACGGAGGCTGAACTCATCAAAAATAATGTTATAAAAGAATACATGTACCATAGTGATTAATTATATTTATCAGTAAAGTACAGTAGTCAAGGGAATTAAATCTTCAGTAATGTATACTATACTCACAGAATTTCAGAATTAGAAGCAACTTTAAAGAGCATCTTACTTACTTTGATGGATCTGTGATTTCATCAGTGTAGGTCTTCCCTCCACCAATGCAGATCAAAACTCTTCTCATCCTGCATGATTCTTATGCTTGTCTTTCCATAGATCCTCCAGAGAGTCTACTCAACTCACTGGAGGCCTTTTTCTTATTCTTTTAATATCTTGAAAGGTACCAACGTACCACTACTTGTAATTTCAGGAGGTGGAAGTATGAAAAGAAAAACCCTAATCTGCACAAGACATTTGCAGAAAAAGGAATGAAAAAAATTCTTCTCTCAACTATTTCACTTTTTCCAAACTCTAATTGATCAAAAAAATGACTTGGTTTAAGAAAAGGGCAATGTAAACTTGGCTACCAATCAATAAAATGACAGTAATTTGCAAAATTATCAATAATTTTTATGCTACTTTCATCCTTGAGACTAAAATGGTTTATGATTATTACTAATCTTCAAAATAAATTCATGAAACAATGATCATTAACTGTATACCATAAAAAACAGTCAACTAGCATTAAAAAACTCATACTGCAAAATAAATTGAGGATTTCAGTTTTGACATCAGTCTCCAAAAATATGCCCTTCATCACAAATAGGTTTGTTCTTCACATTATTTAAATTATTTTAAGGAACACTGAGGGCTCAGTTCTTTTTTAAAAATTAGTTAATAAATAATGTTTACTTCAGTACTATCAACATCACTATTTCAACTCATCAATAAAAAAAGAGAAAACTGCACATACTGTTTTTCTTTTGAATTTACATTATTCCTGCCTATTTGGGAGCTTTTATTTCCTCTGTAATCTACTCCAAAACAATGGCTATCCTAGACCAATATGGAAAAGGAGTAATTTTAAATATTAATAAATTCCAATTAAATTTTAAAAACCAAAGTGACAAGAATAGAAGAATAAGGCACTGTATAAAAGTATATCCTAAATGTTTAATGTTCTGGTCATAAAGTTAATAAATATCTGATGATTCAACTATATTTTTTTCAATCTATCAGAAAAATATTATGATATGGTATACGGTTCAATGGAAAGAAGATTAGAATCTAGCTCTACTTGCTAAATGACTTCATTTAAATCACTTATCTCCTTCACAAAGTCTCAGTTTCATCATCTGTAAAATGGAAATACTTTTTCATAGAGTTGTTCCTTGGAAGCAATTTGAAAACTAAAGAGTTATGTAAATATGAGTTACTATTATGAACATAAGGGATCACACATAAAAGGTAGGTGTCTACATATTTCCCTAGAGGGCTTTTTCATAAAGGTTAATTAACTATTAGTATACTGATTATTCTAATTAAATGAATATATTAAATGTAATATATTAGAATTTATTCAGTCAAGTATTTTAGGAGAGCATAGTATGTAGTTAACACTGGGTTGTTTAAATAGCCAGAAAAATATTAATGATGCACTAACTATAGGACAACATGATCAAACTGATCACTTAAGGTAATCAAATCTAGTTTTTCTGAAAAAAAACAGAAACCAAAACTGATGGGCCTTCTTTACTTAAAAGTATCCATTTCCCACCAGGCCAAAAAAAAAAAAAAGGGGGGGGGCCTCCTGGGATTCAAGACCCCCACCAGCTCCTAGCAGTACAAGCCATGCATGGAAACTGATAAGAGGAGGAGGGGCAA
The DNA here is from genome assembly GCA_023548195.1 of Bettongia penicillata ogilbyi. Taxonomy (NCBI): domain Eukaryota; kingdom Metazoa; phylum Chordata; class Mammalia; order Diprotodontia; family Potoroidae; genus Bettongia; species Bettongia penicillata. Next base: position 9,039,621 of record JAJHZJ010000197.1, read on the forward strand.
AAGATGGCCTCTACCCACCTGCCAGTCAGGACTGGGCATCTGCCAACAAGCACAAACAAGCTTCTCACTCTAAGTGATAGCGCAGCCTCAACCTCCCCTTCCTGCCCGTTTGGGGAAAAAAGGAATAAAACCGAGGCCAACAACGGGGAGAGAACACTCGGGGGGCGGGGGAGGGGGTGGACTGGAACTCGCAGCAGGGGACCACGGGGACTGGCTGGGGGGCAGTGTTTCGCTTCCACCGTAAACAGGGTTTTTCCTATTATTTGTAGCTGACTTTACGGTTTGCAGTGCTTTAACAGTGCGCATCCCGGAGGGGACGAGGGAGAACCGAAGCATGGTCTGGGGTTTTGTTTTTTGGTCTCCCACTCCCCCTCGTGTAATATGCAAAGACATTCGGCAGAAAGGCCGCGGGCTCCGTCCCCGGTGCTTTTGTGTTTCTCTTCTTTTCCAGGAGGTGGGATGGAACGGGGGGATGGGGGCCGGGGGGATGGATGGACCGCACGGGGAGAGGCGGCGGGAGGGACGAGCCCGGAGACAAGGCCGCCAAAGAAACGGATGGCCGCTCGGGCTCGGCCCGGCCCGAGAGGTCGCGGCCGGCCCGAGGGAGGCACGGAGCGGGCCCCCGCGCCAGAGGCGGGGAGTCCGCGGATGGCGGCCTCGCGCGGCCTGGCGCGGCCTGGTCCAGCCGGCGGGAAGACGGGCCGCTCCTACGCTGGCTGGCGGGCAGGCCCGGCTGCGCGGCGCTCTCGCCCCGCCATCGTGGTTCATCCGGGGGCCGGCCTTACCTGCAGGATGGGGCGCAGAAGGGCTCCGGGAAGCATCGGACCCCGATCTCCAGACTCCCCCCTCCCCTGGGCCGCTACAGCCCGAGCCTCATCGTGCCGCTGCCCGCCGCCGCCGCCGCCGCCGCCACCGCCGCCGCCATTTGCTCTCGCTCGCTCCCTCTCTCGCTCGCTAGTCGCCGCCGCCTCTTCCCCCGGCTGTCAGGTTACTCCATTCACCTGGGCCTGGATCAGCCTCCGGCCGCCGCCGCCGCCGCCGCCACCGCCCCTCCCCGCCGCACTTGCGGAGACAGCGCAGCGGCCGTACCCGGCTCCCCGCAGCTCCCCGCGCTCAGCCTGCGACAGCGGCGCAAACAGGCTCCGAGAATACCACTGGCTCGCAGCCACCCCCCCCACCTCCTACTACTTCGCTTGCTCCCCTCCCTTATTCTGCAGCCACTCACAGACCCCCTGACTTCCCTCCTCACTCACGCAGTCACCCTCCTTGTCCTTCTGAGAGCGAGCCTGCGATTGGCCGAGGCCCGGGGAACCGAAAGGTTAACCCGAAGAGTGGCGAGACAGAAGGGCGCGAGGCTGGAGTGGAGGGGGAGGTGTTTGCGGCCCTGAATGAGACCGTGGGCTAGCCTAGCGTAAGAGCCCGGGGAGCGAGGGCTGCTGCTGGGCGCTCTTCCCCTTGAGGGTTCGGGAACCTCGGTCTCCTTTCTCGCTCCTTCCACGTCCCTCGAGTGCTCAGGAGGACAACGTAGAATCGTGGGGGAGAGAAAGAATCTCAGAGATCAATCAGCCGTCATTTATTAAGTGCCTACTGTGTGCCAGGGAATACAGAGAAAGTCCAAAGACCCAGCCCGTCCGCCCAAGGAGTACCCACCACTCCTGGCATCCGTTGTTAACTTGTCTTGATTTCTTATAAATGTATTTGAAAAATTAGTTTCCCTTCTAATCGCATATATTTTATTTTATTTTATTGACTTAAAACATTATTTTGGAGTCCATAAGATTTGCAGACTCTTAACAACCAGATGAAAAAATGCCCCAAATCTCTAATTAGGGAAATGCAAATCAAACAGCTCTGAGGTTTTACTTTATATCCAGCACAGATGGCAAAGATGACAAAAGATGGGAGCAGTCGATATCAGAGGGACTGTAGGAAGATAAGGACGCTGGTGCCTTGTTGGGAGAACTTGTCAATCAACATGTTCTGCACATAGCATGACTTAAAATGTCTGTGGCCTTTGAATGAGAGACTCCACTGCTGGCCTGATACCATAAGGAGACTGTCCCTATCTACAACAAAATATCTATAGCAGCACTTTTGGTGGTAGTAACGAATTAGTTATGTAAAAAAAAATCAAAATAATTTACATTTTAAATATAGCAAAATTTATTTTAAAATGGAAAACCCCTAGACTAATCTAACCTCTTCACTTTATATATAAGGAAACAGAGTCCTAGAGAATTAAAGTGATTTGTCCCATAGCCTAGAAGTGGCAGAACCAAGTTTCAAACTTAGGTAGGCCCACCTTATTCCAAACCCAACACTCTACTATACCAGCTGCTCCTTCTTCATGCAATTGATTCATCCTCAAGAAATCAGAATTTTAGAATATTAAAGCTAAAGGGAATATGGAATGTCAGCTGGAAAGGACCTTAAAATCATTAGAGTCATACATAGAATGTTAAAGTGGGAAGAGATCTTGGACTTATAGGAAGTAAATGTTAATGATAATAAGGCACTTTAGAGATTCCTCTCCCAATCTCTTAATTGATGAAGAAATTGAGGTTCTTCAAGAGAAAGAGACTTGTCAAAAACTACATGGAAAATTAATAGTTGGGCTAGGTCTTCAGATTCTAAATCTTGTGCTCCAATTAGGCTGCCTCCCTTGAGTCATTATTAGATGATCTTACCTGCTACCTACCATCTTTCCATATAATGCCATGAAAATTTACCCTGGTTGTAATCAAAATATTTAAACACTATCAGCAAAGCTTTGACCCTTCTCCTGTATTCTTTCAAATTTTATTCCCCCTTCAAAAACACTCTCTCTGACCTTAGGTACTTCATGTTACTTCTGTGTGTCTTAATTTCCTCTTCTGTTGCCTTTGAGAAGCCATAGTTATCTTCATGTAGGAGCACATTAGTGTAGTATGTTGATTAAATTTGCTTTGTATTTTGAAAATAAAATTTTTTGTGTGTCCCAGAAGGGTTGGGAGAAACCAGAGAGGACTGACTTCATACTTTTTATAATTATGTACCCCTTTATATAGGATTGCATACTAAGTTTGCTGTTGTCATGACTTTCTTGGAGTTGTGACTTCTGAGATGTGTTTATAAAAGTAAGACTAAGGGCTTTTTTTGGTCTTTATTTTTACAAATATCTTAAAACTTACAAATCCAAATGAATGTAATTCTTTACACCTTTCACTTTGGGAGACCATACATTTACTTCAAGGGGAAACCCATTTTACTTGGAGCATCCTTTTTTCAGTATTGCCTTTAAAGCCTATACTACATTTTTAAAAATAATCATTGGGATTAGTGTGAGAAGTAAAGTAGACTTAGACCAGACTGAAGAGAAATTTCATGTACAACATGTAATACTAAAGGTCAGTTTCAAAAAATATATTTGACTTCTTCCCCTGATAAAACTTTATCACAGTTACTGATAAACTTTCTCTGCCTCTTTCTATATATATACCTCTAAATGGTGGTGGTGATGAGCATTTAAACAGGCAAGAGAAACAGACAAGAAAGGGAAAAGGAAACTCTCAAAAATCCACAAGCTGGATAAATTGCAGTAGTCTCATAGACTACCAAAGCTGAAGGGACTCTTCATTTAGTCCAAATCATTCATTTTAAAGATGAGGAAACTAAGGCTCAAAGAAATGAATTGACTTGTAAAGGTTACACATCTAGTAAGCAACAGAGCTGAGCGAGACTCAAGGGACCCAGCCAAATTACCCAGACTTACAACATAGTTTAGGAAGTGTCTTCTCAGAAGTGATTGGCTTATAGAAATTCTCCCTTAGCCTTTTTCCTATTGTTTCCTATAACCAACTAGACATTTCATTAAAAGTGGTAGATTTTAAAATTTAAAATATATCCTCCATGCAAAGATGAGGTGAAAAAAAATCCAGAGCATTCTATTGTTATCTCTAGATTTACAACAAAGGGCAGAGACTCAAGAATTCAAACATATTTATCCATGCACACAAATAATTTGGTATCATATGGTTTTGAAACTATGGCTCATCTTTGAATTAGTCCCAATTGTATAGTAAAAGGAAATGTTCAAGCCTAACTTTGCTTTTTCAAGGGTCTTAAATAACAGTGAGCTCTACACTTTCACATACCAAACCTGAGTCAGATTGAAGTTTGAGGTAATAGTAGTATTAGCCTTCCTTTAGTATGGAAAAGTCAGGTTTTTCAGGCCTAGTCTTTCTCTGGCCAGCAAATGGTTTATACCCTATCCATTCCCCTTCCTGCTGTCTGTTACCTCCTCCCTCTAATTCTAACTTTCCTTTTCATACCCTAGTGTCTAGCTCTTGTGGGCTTGGAAACTTTCAGTAAGGAAACATACTGTGCTAGACTATAGGGACAAAGACAAACAGAACTAGTATTATCTAAGATTCTACATTTCATTGGAGTGAAAATATATATAGAGAGAAAAATTCAAAGTGAATACAAAGTTATTTGGGATTGGAGAAGCACTACCTTTGCTGGTGAGTAAAGTGGGTCTCGTGGGAATTGGCACTCGAGCTGAGCCTTGGAAGTTGTTCAGGTTCCAAGAGGACAAGACAACCTCAAAATGTATTCCAAGCATAAGACTAAAGATGGTCCTGGCTAAGGTTTGCTGGCCTGGCAACATCCCTGATTCTATCTCTTCTCAACTCTCTCCTGTACTGTTTTAGAGATATCAGTCTCTACCAAATGTTAAGGGAATCATCTTTCTTATACCATTACTGACTTATTGATCAGATGGGATTTTCCCAGAATACCCTTTTTACATCCATAAGGTAATTCTCTGGGCCTTTTTGTTAGCTCTGAGCTCCCAGCCAGAAATAGTACCAAAAAGAAAAATGACAACAAGAATCCAAAAACCTTCAGTGTTAAATCTCTTTCTATCCAGAAATGTCATAAACAAATACAAGCAGAGTTAGGAAGAAAGAAAAAAAAAGAATTTTCCACTAAATGAGTCCCTAGAAGAAACAAAGTAAGAGATATAAAATAAATGCTATAGAGGAAATAAATGGAAGAAAAATAAATAGCTTAAAACAGAAAGTGGCAAAGCTTATCTATATAAGACTCCCTGAGAATTAAAATACACCAAACAATCAGCCAGCTAGCATTTATTAAGTGCCTACTATAGACCAGAAGCCATGATAAGTGGTGAGGAAACAAAGAAAGGCAAAAACAGTCCCTATTCCCAAAGAGTTCACAATCTAATTGGGAAGACAACATGCAAACAACTACATGCAACAAATCATGTAAAAACAAGATCTATCTGGGGTAAATTGGAAATAATCTCAGAGGGAAGGCATTTTCATCAAGGTGAGTTGAGATGGTTCAGTATGTTTCTAGTTCAGCCACATGGCCCTCCCTGAAACACACCAAAAACCCAGCCTAATAATTTCAACAATGATTGACCCGTCTAACAATTCCACAAAGTCCCATTGGTCTTGGTAATGGATACCAACTAGATTTTTCCAAAATTATTAATTGGTATTCATCATTATGATAATAGGATTCAGAGCAGAAAGGGACTTCCAAGATAATCTAGTCAAATCTCTTATTTTACAGATGATAAAACTGAGGTCCACAAGAATTAAATGACTTGCCCATGGTGGGAAATAGTGAAGCCAGCATTTAATACCAACTCTTCTGACTCCAAGTCAAGGGCTGCTTAAAGCCCAGAGTTATCTATCTGTATCTTACTTTCTCTTAAAAAGGACATAGAAGAACAGCACCCTTTTAAAAAGGACAACTTGATTAGACTTAATTATTACTCTAGGAAACATGTCTTTATGCAATGAAATGCATGCTTCTAACATCATTTAGGTCAGACTTTGTCTACATCTACAAACTGATGAGTTCTGTTTATCATTCTGTTAATTTGCTCATTGTTGCTATAGTTGCTATTCAGTCACTTTTCAGTCATGTCAACTCTTCGTGGTCCCATTGGGGTTTTTTAGGCAAAAATGCCAACTGGCTTCCCCTTTCCTTCTCCAGCTCATTTTACAAATGAAGAAACTGAGGCAAACAGACTTGCCCAGGTTTACAAAACTAATATGTATCTGAAGCTACATTTGGGTTGTCCTTTCTCCAGACCCAGCACTGTGCCACCTAGATGCCCAATTTAAACATTTTCACTTGACAAAAATGATACTTGAAGCAAATAAGAATTTTGGTAGTAGTTCATAGGGTCCAATAGATATTTACGTAACATTTATTATTTTGTAAATATTATATATGTAAGCATACATATATACATGTTACATATATAATTTGTATATATATAATTTATAGTGTTATATATAATTTATAGTATTTATATATAATGTATGTAGTATTTTTATATATTTATATTTCTATATAATTTATAATATTATTAATCTCATTTTGCAGATAAGGAAACTGAAACCCAGGGAGTTTAAGTGACTTGCCTAAGATTGCTTGCCACTGCCACTTGATTCAGTTCAATTCACAAATGAGTGCCTGCTGTGTGTAAGGCCCTGACATCTAGTATTCTGTGTCTAAAAAAATAGAGAAGTGTGTAGTGTATAGTATCTTAAGAGTTCTACCATACATTTCATCAGTTAAAGGAATATACATAAGGGTGGGGTAAGAACCACCAAGTTTAGCTCTGATGCCTTGACTAGGTGCAAACACTTTTTTAATGAGTCAAACAATCACAACTGAATGGAATGTGAACAGGGCCTATATACTACCTTGAATTATCAAAAGTAGTTGTGTCACAGACTGGGTCATATCATCAGTATATTTTTATAAAAGGGAGATGCTATCTTAAAACTGAAGGGGAAGAAACACTAAGGGTCTGGATCCCAGAGGTTGAAATAAGAATGAAGCACAGAGAGGACTGATCTGGGCCAAGATGAGAGCTATTAAGGAGAGTCATTGGCTCTCCAGGTATCTCAGAGTGGAGAATCCAGGCTGAGAGAAATCCCTGAGAAAAAGTCCCTTTCCCCATGTTCCCTCCCAGCTTGCTTATCCACAAGTCAGGCACTAAAATTTACTTTGCTGTTTCATTACTCAAATTTTTCCTGTAAATTGCATTTGTCTTAACCACAGAGAGTCCAGGAATTAACTAGAGAGTGATATAAGTGAGACAAAGAGCCCAAGTTGTGCATAGATGTTAGAAATTTTCCTATTTGGGGGATTGTGACTGAACACCAAACTAAACTAAGGATCCTTAAGCTGAAAAGGGGACTAAGTGAATTCACAGACCATCTTATTATCCCCTAAGCTTAAAATAAGTTAATTACTATAAAGGTATTATATCTATCTGAAAAATTTGTTTATGGATAGCAATATACAGGAAGAGCACAGTCTTGTAAAGAAAATAATACTAAAACATGTCAGAATCCATATGTTGACCAATCTTGACTCCAAAAGTCTAATAATGAATCGTATCTCCTTTTTTTATGCAGACAGGTGGTAGACTAGGTGTGGAATAAACCATAAGCTGATATATTATCAATGTGTTGGTTTGTTTTGCTTCACAGGGCTCTTTTTTCATGGGAGGAGAGCATAATGTATTGGGAAATAACAGGGATGTTTTAAAAAGCATCAAAAAAGACATTTCACTTTTATGGAACAGTTCATTCACCCTACAGTCTGACATAAACAAAGTGTCACTGAACTATATATTCAATCCTTCAGCTTTTTGAATCCTAACAGCAAAATAGAAGTATAGGGGTGGGTTAGAGAACCCAGAAAGAACAAGACAAAGAATGGATATTCAACAGACAGATGGATATAAACAGACAGCATGAGCATTTGTTAAAATATTTACAATGTAGCAGACACTGTGCTAATTACTAGGGATAGAAATAAAAGTCATCAAGATATACTGGGTATGTCTATGTTAAAGGAGTTTACATTCTAATGGGGCAAGACAACACACAAGCTAAGTAGTTGTAAAAAGGAAAGAGTGTCGGAGAGTGAGTAGAGATATCCTAACAGTGCACTGGAAGTCTAGAACAAAGCAAGATGGCTAATCATAGCCAGATGAAATGAAATTGTGAAAATTAAAGTGTAATCCTTGGCTTACAGGGTCAAATATATGAGAATGTGTCCTCATTGATGGAGATATTACCCTAGCCTGCTATTCTCCCTTTCTCTGAGGAGAGCATAGTGGCCAGCCACTGGTCCCCAGCCTCCTTTTTCTCTCTTGGCAGGATTCAAGGTCTCCCTCAGAGAAGAGTGAGGGTAAGAAACAATAGAAATATCTTTCCTTGCCTCTCTTCAACACACAAAGTCTCTCTCTCTCTCTCTCTCTCTCTCTCTCTCTCTCTCTCTCTCTCTCTCTCTCTCTCTCTCTCTCTCTTTCTGACTCTCTCTCTCTCGCTATATATGGGGACTCATTCTTTACGACTATAGCTATAATTTCTGCTTATTCTTATAAAATATTGTGGGTTTTGTTAGTTTTCTAAAAGCCTTGGACTTTCCACTCCCCCCGTTCTTCAATAATCAATATTCTGCCTTAAGAGTAGCTGATTATTTTCTAAATGGGGCTACTTGAGTTTGCCTTTTTACCCAAAGCAGCTTATGCTTTTATTGAATAGCTATTGAAATCTCCCATTTCTATACAAACTGGTTGTTTCAAGTTTATTTATACTTGCTGAAATTAATTTAAATAAGAATTATTTCTACAAATTCTCTTGCTTACAGTTTGTATTTTAGCAGTTTTTTGCGAGCAACTTTGGATGCAGATTTTTTTTCCCAAACCATTTTTTTGTGTATATTGATGAATTCTGAAGTCATCTCTTTTGCCTCAGTTCTTAGTTAGCCCTTTGTAACTGAATGGGTGTTGCTTCAGTCTAAGTGGCTGGGAAACTTCTTTGACTTAGAAAGTTTTAGGCAACTAACCCCCACTGTGGTCAATTCTATCTTAGAAGGAGTTTGTCTTCCCATACTAGAAAATACATTTTTTCAGGAGTTGTTTTTTTTTACTTTTTTCTTCATAAGAAGATTTTTTTTTAAAGAGTCATGGGTAATTTTCTTTCCCTCTGGTTGTATCTTGGAATTGTTTTTTAGTGTAATTATTATGTTTGTTTTATAGGGATTTTTTTTGTAAGTGCAGCAAGTTTATCCTGACTTAGCCTCATCCTACCTGAAATCAGTGTTTATTGATATGCTGTACTTCTTACAATTCTGAATGCTATTATTATACATAGAATTGTTATATGTTGATACATGGGAAAAGTCACTTGAATTGTTTTCATAATTTGAATTCATGACTTTTGTTGCACTGTTGTATTGCTTTGTTGCTGTAATGTTGTATATTTGCTAATTATATTAACATTTGTATATTAATGTGGACACATGCAGAGTGAGCTCCAGAAAAAATGGAATAATTTTGTAATTGTCATGCTTCTGCAGTTGAAAAGCATAGAGGTTTCCGAATATAATGAGTAGGCCTAAACTTTAAGAATAAGGACATTTTAAGAATATTGACCAGAAAAGGCCATTGACATAAAGTCAGGTAAGATGACCCAGGAAGCTTTTCAAGTCCTATCTGGGAATTTTGAAATCAGAGATATGCTTGAAGAATTGACAGTTATGTGTTGTTCCAAGACTATCCACCCTTGGAAGGTGAAGAATTGTTTGAAGAGGTAAAAAGCCCTTTTAACCAGAGGAGTCATTTATATAGAGAAATAGAAGTCCAGGAATTCTACCTCATCTATGAGTAAGGATGAGGCCACACCCCTTTGGTAGAAAGATATCATAGGCATATTCTCTCATCTTGAACTATGTCCCTTTGGAAAAAACCTTGGGAGACTTGGATTGGAGAGGCAAGAGTACACCTGGAATACGAGAAAACTCCTACGTTAGACAAAATGATGAAACTGACAGCCTAAGGAGGATAGCTGAAGTGATCGTGAATAACCTTATAAATGCAAAGCCACATTTTACCTGACATGAATATATACAAACTTTAGCTGAGATGTTCAAGGAGGGTGAATCAGAAGGCAACTATGCTACTTTTGTCTCCAATTCTGTGCAGTGAAAAGGAGAAAAGCCTGCTGAGTTCCTTCTCAGGATGAAGCAATGTGTGCAGAGACAGGTGTTGTGGAGGAGAATGCAAGAAAAATTGCACTGCAGAAGTTGTTCCAGGACTTAGCACATGAACTTCATGCACTTGATGTCATTAGAGGTATACAGACACAAGAACCAACTGCAATAATGTCCATGTTGAGTTAAGACAAATATTCTTGAGCTTCAGGCATGAATATAATTCACAGGGCTCAGCCTCAACAAGCTCCAGGCCTTTTCAAATATGGCACAGAACCATCACCACTGCTGAGTTTCAGGCACAGAACTCAAGATTATCAAGTGAGAGATGGAGCAGTGCAAAATACTATTTTTTTGGAGAGGGAGAGGAAGAGGACTAGGAAAATGGAACACATGAAATGAAACACCTTCTTCAGGTAATCACCACAGTAACAGATTTACCTTTTGTTATATTTGTAGATTAGATGACCTGACTTATATTGAATGTACTAAAAAAGAGAATGCAGCATTGGTCATGAAAAAAGTTAAAATCTTTTGATTCAACTTTGGGAAACTAGAGTGGGGTCAGAGACAGAAATTCTGTCCTGTATAGTAGATCTTAAGTAACCATCATTTTCCAATATTCTTATGACTGGTATTTGGGTGAAATAACTTTAAAGTCTATGATAGGACTAGATCTCAGTAGCCAAAATAATTAAGATCATCTATACCTAGTATACATTCAGGTGAGCTTGAAATTTCCAAAGGAAGTTGTTGATGTTAACAGAAAAGTGGACACTGTGGCTCAAGTATAGCCAGACCCTCCAACACTCACTGGAATATCAGCACTGATTAGAGTTAATTCTCATCTTTTCAAAGTTCTAGCAGGTAAGCAACAAAGTTGGATCCAATACCTATACACTTGGATCATCCATGCAGATTGCTGAAACTTACTTGAACTTAGAGTCACACCTTTCTTTTCCTTTCATAGACACCACTACTATGGATGGTGCCTAAGGGCTGCTGGATTCTGTGATGATTCCATTAATCAGTAATTCTTTGAGATGATTTCTGAGATTTCCATTATAGATAGAGGAATCCTCTGAGTGATTGGGAATGGGTCAGTTATTCACTCTTTGAGCTGGATCTTTGGAGCTAGACATCATGATGTCATGGTCTAGCACAAGTTGGGTACAAATGGTCCATTTCAACATTTGAGATAGAGATGCCTAGATTTGTGCATCTTATGTTTCCTTTGTGCTAGTGCAATTCTGCTTTTCATAGCACCTTCTTTGATGTGAACATGCCATGCGGGGCAGTCCTGTGCCAGCATCTCCCATGTCTCACATCAATGCTAAAGTTCTTCAGAGAGACATTGAGAATGTCTTTGTACCTTGAGTAGAAAGAGAAGTTGAGACTGGAACTCAGCAAGAAGCATGTTCTCCTTGCACAAGTGGAATGTGGGATGTGCTCGGTACAACACAGAATCCAGCTGACCCATTCCCAATCACTTAGAGGATTCCTCTGTCTATAATAGAAAATCTCAGAAATCTTTTCAAAGAATTACTGATTAATGGCATCATCACAGAATCCAGCAGCCCTTAGGCATCATCCATAGTAGTGGTGTCTATGAAAGGAAAAGAAAGGTGTGAGCTTTGAACAAAAGAACTTAAGTGAAGAAGCACACTATATCATGGGTGCAAGATGCCCTGGATTGTCAACTAGGCAGCCAATGGTTTTCAGTCTTGGACGGTAGATAATATCAAATTTCTGTCTGACGAAAACAAGGAAAAGATTGCTTTCCTCAGTTGATGGGCGTATAAATTAGTTGACCAATAGAAAACTAATTCATACAAAGTTATCGACAGATGAGTTTACTTGCCTATTTGCAAAATACCCTCAAAGAATGGAGGAGACCTTATCAGGACTATTCACTGAAACTTCCTATGGCCCATAGGAGAGTTAATTAAAATTTCTGACAAGCAGGTATACTTATCAGGATGGATACTCACCTAGACAAAAGATGAGAAAAAGAGACTGTCCTCCCATTATGCAAATACTCTCTGCCCCTTTGAGCACTGAAAGTGATGCATCCAGTGAAGGAGAGACTGTGTACATTACTATAAGGCAGGAAAATTGAACCCAAAGGCTTTCTTGTCCAAAACCACAACAGAGACTCCTAGGGTACAAATTCAACCCACAGAACAGGAACATACAGATAGCCAACCTGGCATGGCTACCAGAATAGGTGTAGACAAACAAATCTGATGGTCAACCCATATTAACTACTAGCTCTGGCACAGGAGCAGAGAGATCAGCCAATGACAAGAGAACAATGATCAGACCTATCACTAGGCTAAATTATAGCATATAGGTAAATCTAAAGATATAGTTACACATCTCTAAGCTACAATTCTAGAAATTGCCCATGTGAAATGTGTTTTATATGTGATTGAATATATTTACTGCAGTCTATGTGAATTACTGAATGTTTGAGTATGCTTTTTTTTATTTTGTTGTTATGTTCATTTGACTATTTTATGTTGTGTTTGTGCTATACTAATATCTTTTTGTTCGTCGTTTTGCATATACACTAATGTTTATAGTTAAGCTGTATTTTATATGTGAACTATAGGTAGTTTTATTGTTACACCTAGATAGCTTTGCTTTGTTAGCCATACTTGTTACTTTTGATTGATTGCTGTGTACTCTGGATATGTGTGTACTTTCAAAATGTGCATGTATTATGCCCTCTATGTAATTTGGCATGTTGTTACTGTACTATCCTCAAAGGTGATGTTCTATACAATGCCATGTCTATTGTATAGACAGATAATGGATACAAAAGGTAGGTTTCCTGGAACTCCAAGAAAATTCCCTTTGTTCTAAAGTGCTGATGTTTTTGTAGAGTTACAAATTTTGAACTTAACCTATCTGATCTTCATAAGGAACTGCTCATATCTCTTAGAATTATAGAGAAAAGTGGAAAGAGAATCTTTCAGCCACTTGCTGAAAGAAATCCCAAATGACCAGGCCTGGGAGTAGTTCTGTTATATCTTGAGGACCTTAGGCAGCTAGTCAAGAAGACTTGAATTAAAATCTGACCTCAGATATTTACTAGCTGTGTGGTTCTGGACAAGTCACTTAACCTCTGTTTGCCTCCAGTTTACTCATCTGTAAAACTGGGTTAATAGAACTTACCTTTCAGGACTGTTATGAGGATCAAATGAGATATAAATTATCAAGTTCCTCAGACACTGTATGGCATATAGTAAACACTATATAAATGTTGGTTAATATTATCATAAGATGGAAAAAAGGGAGGAAGAAGAAGATATTGGGGGAGGTAGGGCTGGAGGGAAAGGAAGGTTATGGAAAATGATCCTACACAATTATTGTACGCAAGTAGACATCTGTACAAACAGGGAGGAAGAAATGAAGGGAACAGCTGGCACTTCATTTGAACTGATTAAGGAAAGAAGGAATACATGCATGAGTGGGTGTAGAAATACATTTCATTCATCTAGGAAACAGGAGGGAAAGGGGAGAACAGGGGAGGGGAAATTAGAGGGAGGGTAGACTAAGGGAGGGCTTAGTACTAAGCAAAACAAACTAAAAGGATGTACAAAAATATTTGAAACTCTCTGATGTGGCAAAGAATGGGAATCTGAGGAAGTGCCAATGTATTGGGGAATGGATGAACAAGTTGTTGTATATAAATGTGATGGAATACTATTGTTTTATAAAAAAATAATAAAGGGCATTGATTTCAGAGAAGACAAATGAACTGATACAGAGCAAAATAAACAGAATCAAAAGGACAATTTACATAATAATTTGTATATTTATATACAGTGTTATATATAATATATTACACTAATATATTATATATAATTATTAAATTTTATTTATTTATATAAATATATAATGTATAGTTACATAATAATTTATGTAATAATAGCAATATGGCAAAGACAAACAACTTTAAAGAATTAGGAACTCTTATCAAGCATAAAGACCAACCACAATTCCAGAGAGCTAATGATGCAACATACTACTCACCTCATGATAAAGGTGAGGGTCTCAGAGTACAGAATGATATATGTATGACATATATGGATATGCCTGTATACGTGCATGTACATTGATACATATGTGTATCTACATGCATAGACATAAATATAATTGTAAGTGTGTGCATAGAATATATATGTATATATATGTATACACATGCATGTGTGTGTGTATGTGTACATGCATGAATGCCATGGCCAGTGTAGAAATTTGTTCTGAGCCATTTTTCATATTTGTCAACAAGTTTGTTTTTCTTTAGTTCTCAAGTAGGGTGGTGTATTGGGGTGGAAAATTGAAAAGGCAGACTTTTGCTGTTTGAAAAAATAAAATATAATTTAAAAAAACCCATGTAGATATGGTAAGCTAATAGAGAACCCCTAGGTAGGGACACACATTGCCAGAGTACATGTATGGCTGGAGCAACTTCCCTGTCTAATGCTTAGAGAACCATCTTTAGTGATGGTATTGTGGCACTCTGTATTTTTGTTTAATAGACATCATATTTTGACTCTCTTTGGGTGCATTGTATCTTCTGGCTAGTTTCATTGGTTTAATAGTCACTGAGCTACTACTACTATCTATCAGTTTTCAGCTATTTAGCCTTGTCAGGGCTATTAGAATCATTTTTTAATTTTCTGTTACTATTTACTGAGGATATTGACTACAAAGAATCTTCTTAGGAGAGGAAACTATACAATGCCAAGGGCCATAAGTCATAAAAATTATGGAAATATCTCTGACCAAGATTATCTATCTTTTTGATTGCCTTACTTCTGGTGCTGATTAGAGTTTCTTGATTTCAGACAATTATCTGACTTAAAGTTAGGACTTTCCTTTTAACTTCTATTGGATCCCTGATTACATGTACCTCCCTAAACCCAATTTGAGGGTTCCACAGGATGTGGGAACTAGGGACATTATGGCTTCCTTTCTATCCAGAAGTTATTCCAGATTATTATGTAAAATAAATTGGGATAAGAGCAGAAGACAACAGTGAATTAGACAAGACAATCTTTGTTCTTTTCTGGTCCACATTCCTGCTTTTATTATGTATACTTGCCAGTGACTTTGTACTTCCTTTTGGCCAGCACAAACCTCAGTGTTTTCCCTAGAATTACAAACAGAGCAAAACACATTCCCAGAATCTCTCAGTTGAGAAGCACTGCCAAAATCATATAATCCAACTTATTCTTGAGTAGCATTCTCTCTGTACCACCAAGGGACCACAGAGTTACTGATTTTCTCGATTGCTTTATAAAAATTTGAATTTTTCCAAGTGTTGGGCATCTTCCCTTTTCATATAGCTCAAAAACTGATTCTCCCAATCCCCTCAAAGCTGTATTGCTTCTAGTGTAAATTATCTTTGTACATACCTGATCTAATCCAACTGTTCTTCCCATCTTTTTAAAAAGTTAGTGTTATTTCTACTTCCTCATTTTGCAGGCTGGAGACTGTAATGCTAGAGTCCAAGTGTCTCTGATGAATAAAGGAGTTTGTTAAAGAAATGATAGATTTTTTATTTTTTATTTTGTTCCTTGTTCTTCTAGTTCTGTCTTTAAAAGTCCTTGGGGTTTTCTGGTGCAATTGACTCTCACTGAAATTTTGGTAAATTTGTTTTTTCCTCCACTTCTTTTTACAGTTTTATGACCTGATAATGCTACTAATCTTCCTTCTCTGAAAGATGTTGCAAATGAATTTTTATACTAACTTAGCATTACTCCTAGCTGCCACATCTTTCTATTTGGTAAGGAAATTAACTGTTCACTAGATGAGGTGTTCTCTGGATTCTTCACGTCTTTTTCTTAGGAAGTTTAATTTGTGTCAATTCATTTTGCTTAGAAAATAGTAATAGTCTATGTCAATTTCTGTTTCTTTATTCATCTCTCATTCTCTTCTACGTCAATAACATATTTAATAATTCAGATTAGAATTACCTAAATCACTTTTTATATCTTCTCATTTTTATTCTTTTTAATTTGATATATATCTTTGATTTCTATTTTAACAATTGTACTAATATTTTCTGTCATGGACCCCTTTAGCAAGCTGGTCCCCTCTCAGAATTAAAAAATGCATAAAATGAAATGTATTGGATTATAAAAAAATATAATAATACTGAAATCTTTGCCAAAATATTTTTGAAAGCAAGCTCATAGACCCTAAGATAAGAATCCCTGCTAGGTTATCTCTACCCTGAGATTTCATTGGCACCACATTTTCCATCTATCTCAAAACAAGCTTATCTTTCCACCGAGTCTGTTCCCCGTTCTGGTCTTACTATTTCTGTCTATAGTACCACCTTACTTGTATGGGATGTGCCTAAAGACTCCTGGGTTCTTGTTGCCCCATTGATGAAGAATATATTTTTACTTTGATGATGTTTCCTTTTGTTGTTCAGTCTTTTCAGTCATGTCCAGCTCTTTGTGACCTCATTTGGGATTTTTTGACAAAAATACTGGAGTGACTTACCATTTCCTTCTCCAGCTTATTTTACAGATGAGGAAACTGAAGCAAACAGGGTTACATGACATGCTTAAGGTCATACAACTAGTTAGTATCTGCAGCTGGATTTAATCAGGTCCTCCTGACTCCAGGCCCAGCACTCTATCCACTGCATCACTAAGTGATGTCTCCAAATATAAGATCAAAAGACTTTACTGATCAAGATTTTGTTTTAACATTGATGATGTACCCTTAAGAAAACACAAAGCAATGGCAAGTGTCCTGTGCTCATCTGGGTGAATCTGAAATATAAGTTTATGGACTCCAGATACCAGTTGTATTTATCCTTTCTGCATTTTTTTCTCAGTTTAGATCAGTGACTGGAGTTACTGGGGAAAGTTTTCAATGCAAATTCTAAAACTCTCAAGATATTAAGAGTTCCTGAGTTTAAGAATTAGGTGCTATACTCCTAGAAGAAGGTATTCCTGTTAGTTTCTTAACAATGCAGGTCTGAGGTGAGCAAGTTGTACTTGTTCAGTAGGTCCACAAATGACTTTATCCACTTAGCAGTGTCTAGTGGATTTGAGTACTTTATGTTTCTGAATTTGTGGACTCCTTTGTATCCTTTAATTCTCATACATTCTTTGTAGTGGGTGAAATAAAGGCTGTCCCATGCCTAACATTCATAAGACACAGCATCTGTACAGGAATTGGGTACTTACTAACCAAATGTAGAAAAAAACCCGAAACCTAGACATTAACTATATACTTGAATTTTATTCATATTTCCCCATAGTAAACCTCTGGAGGCAACAAGCCAAAAAGAGAACTGATTGACCCAGGTCTGTGTGAACCCAGAGTCACTGGAGGGTCCCTGGCTCACATTTCCTGACTCCATTCTTTCCTCTTCCAATACATCCCTTGTATCATTACTAGAATAACCTTTCTTACTCTTGGATCTGGCCATGTCACTCAGCTGCTTAAAAATCTTCAGTGGTCTATCAAGTAAGGTTCTTATTTCTTTGCCTGGAATTCAAGGTCCTCTATACTCTAGCACCACACTATCTTTCTACCTGTTTATCCTATTCTTTTCCTCTGTGCTCTGGCTATATTGAACTCCTCTTTCCCAAAGTATTTATCATGCCCTTCTAACTTTGTTTCTTTGCTCATAATGTTACCGACCTTTTAAATACCCTACTTCCCATTTTTGGCTTGTTCAATTCCTATCCATCCTCTAAAACATATTCCACTATGACATCCTTGTCCTAGAGGTTGGTAATGATTTTGCCCTTGAAATTTGCATAGCAGTTTGCTTTCTGTCTAATACATTTACATGATGATATATTATAGTTGTCTATGTTTGTGTCTTATTTTTTCAAGTAGATTATAAGTTCCATGAAGGCAGAGTTTAAATTTTATCCAAATTTGGTAAACATTTAATATCTAGCAAAGTGTCATGCGTGTAGCAGATCCTTTAAAAGGGTGGTTTTAAATGAGTGAGTGAATGTGATGTTGGGGAGTGAGAGGAATTTGAAGGGGAATTGATTTTAGTATATTAGATAGATAGATAGATGATAGATGATAAATAGGTAGAGATATATAGATATGCACTGTTTTGTGAATAGATGCCAAGAATGCTTTATTACTTTAAAATCCTAGATTTAGGGACCTAAGAGGCCATCTAGTCCAATCCTCTCATTTATAGATCAAGAAATTGAAGGCACAGAGGTTAAGTGGCTTGCCTAAGGTAACCTAGGTGATAAGTAAAAGAGTCAGGATTCAAACCCAATTCTTATTTTAAAATCTATCACACTTTCCATTGCACCACACTTCCTTTCTATTTGATTGATTCATTATTATTTATGATGCTATCTGAATTTGATGGGGTGCTTGGGTGCATGTGCTTGGGCCCCAATTCTAAAATCACATTTCTCTTTAAAAATCACATTTCCCCCTAGCCTCAAAATACTATCCCAGGCAGTTTCTCCCCAGTCTCCCCACACAGCTTGCCCCAGCAACAACTGTTATCTCCCTTCCTGCCGTAGTAGCCAGCTGCCCCTATAGAATTCATTAGTTTGAACCACCTGTGTACTGACTTAACAAGCTGTGCACCGGGTCATAAAGGACATTTACTACTCACTGACCATATGTATCCTAGACTTAGACATACGTATACTCCCTTATATTTATCTTGTCTAACAAGACATTGATGAGAGCAACTTGGTATTTCTGAGCCAGTCCTGATCGCTAGTGGACTTAGTGACATTTCAGACCTAAAACCACACCTCCAGGTAGCCCTCCCCACCTACCTATTTCCCCATGAAATTTGGGTAAAATACCTATGCACTAGATACCAAAAGGGCATGTTCCTTTAAGAACTGACCACTCCCTAATCCCACCCCAAACACCTAGTTAGCATATTTGGCATCTGTTTCCTACAAAATATCCTATATAAACTTTCCCTGTACCCCTCTAAGTTTGCAGGTTCCCTAAGAACTCTCACCTGCTGAAAAGCATAATAAATCTTTACCTTGACCTCAGCAATGCTTGACTCCATGAATTCTTCTCCAGATGACCTGCCCCTGGTACCCTGGTCTTTGTGGGGGTTTCACAACATCCCCCTTCCAGCCCTCATCAAATTAAATGCTTTTGTTATTGGATTTATAGATCTCTGGGATATTCAGCCATAAACATCAGATGAGAGTTCAAAAAGTTTTCACCACAAAAGAACCATGTGGGAGTACCAAAAGCTCTATGCCCATTTTTAGTGCTGGAAAATGACATTCTCTACAACATATAGGGGTTGATTTGCGGTAAGTCAAATTGCATGTATTATTGTGAAGATACGGAATTTGGGGTAAGTAGTAACACAAAGGAAATACAATTTTCCAGCCTTGCACAGGATATACATTATATTCAAGGAATGCATTTTGTTTTGTCAAAGCTTATATGTTAATGAAATAAAACACAGAACTGTAAGGCTGGAAGGGACTCAGAAATGATCTAGTAAGAATCATAAATTGCTAGAGCTAAAAAGGACTAGAGGTAATAATTTAGGATCATCTAGTCCAAATCTCTATTTTTTAAATGGGGAAACTAAGGTCCAGAGAGGTGACATTACTTGTTAGTAGGACTGTTGCAATAGCCTGCTTGTTGGTCTCTTTGCCTTACATCTATCCACAAGTAATCACAACTTCATGAAACTTCCGTGAAAACTAGGTTAATTACAAAGAAATGAACATGCATGTAGTACCCAAAGAGTTCACAGTCCATACAGAAGTTTGCATTTCTATAATAGTGGGGCAAAGGGAAATATCAGAAATTTCCATCTAAAGAAATGTGGCATGAGAGTGGGGAAAAGGTGTAGTAAAAGTGAGAAAAGAACAAAACCCTCCCAAAGAGGAAGAGCAAGGCTATTGCAAAAGCCACATTCTTTCCCTTGGGAAGTACTAGACTATGAAGATAGGATGCTCTGTTTATCTACAAGGGCCTAGTAGCACAAGCAATTTCTCAGCCTAGTGCAGACTAACTGGTACCTGTCTTGACTCCCAGGGACACACAAGGAGTCCAACTTGCTATGCAAACAACACATTATATCAGCTGAAGGGGCTCTTTGTTGATACATTCAGGATTCTTACATACCCTGGATCCTGTGTTTCTGGAAAATATGGCAATTCAAAAAGAGAAGTTCAAGGGACTCCTTAACATTTTTTGACAAGTTTTACCCCATTCAAAGCCATCCTCCACTCAGTTTTTAAAATGATCTTCCTAAAATTCAGACCTGACCATTCCACTCCTTTCCACCCCACACATTCAATGAATTCTAGTGGCTCCCTATTGCTCCAGGATCAATTATAAGATCTTCTATTTGGCTTTCAAATGCCTTCATAACTTCGCCTCTTTTTACCTTTCTAGTCTCTTTACACCATATTCCCTACTATGTACTCTTCAGTCCAGTGACACTGGTTACCTTAATGTTCCTCAGATAAGCTTCACCATCTCCAGAATTTGAGCATTTTCTTCTCCTTCATACATCTCACTGACCTTATCTCTGCCACCTGACTTCCTAGTCTTGACCTTTAAGTCTCAGTTAAAATCCACTTTGTACAAGAAACTCATCTCCATCCTCCTTATTGATTTTACCTTCTTCCTCAGACTATCCCAGATTCATATCTTGTTTGTACCTAGTTTGTTGCATGTTGTCTCCCTCAATTAGAATGTAAGCCCATGGACAGTGGGGATTGTGTTTAACCATTTTTTGTTTTCTCAGCATTAGCACAGTGCCCCGCCTATAGCAGGAGCATAATAAATGTTTACTGACTAACATAGCAGGTGATTAATAAATGCTACTTGATTGAATGACAACATTTATAGTTTGTGACAGAATTCAGATTACCACCTAGGCTTTCATGTCACCTCTTTCTACTATACCACTTTCTTGTGGGCAACTTTCAAGTAATTGTCATGGCTACTTTCATACACAGCTGTTTCAGATCAGCTTAATGAGGGATTAAAAGCAAATCAAAAAGTACATATTAAGAAAGAGAGTGATAATTGCATGTTAATTAACTGAATTGCTAACAAAGACCCCATTGCAAGAAGTGGAAAAAGTATTAAACTTGGAGTAAAAAAATTGGGTTTAGGCATTGAGCTGTGATACATGCCAAGTGACTTTAGGTTATTCATACACTCTGAGTTTTAATTTCTTCATGATGGTAGCTCAGCGACAAAGTGGATAGAGCTCTGGGCCTGTGCTCAGATAGGCTGTAATTCAAATCTAGTGTTAGACACTTTGTAACTGTGTGATACTGGACAAGTAGTTTATCTTTTTAAAAATTATTTATTTTTAGTTTTCAACATTCATTTCCACAAAATTTTAAGTTCCAAATTTTCTCTCCATCTCTCCCCTCCCCCTACCCCAAGACACTGTGCATTTTGATTACCCATTCCCCCAATCTGCCCTCCCTTCTATCACACCCCTCCCTTTCGTTAGCCCCATCTTCTCTCTTTTCTTGTAGGGCAAGATAGATTACTATACCCCATTACTTGTATTTCTTATTTCCCAGTTGAATGCAAAAACAGTTCTCAACATTTCCTCCTAAAATTTTGAGTTCCAACTTCTCTCCCTTCTTCCCTCCCTACCCATCAGTGTAGGCTGTACATGTGTACTTATGCAAAAGACTACCATGATAGTCATGTCATGAAAAACTATATTTCCCTCCATCCTATCCTGCCCCCATTTGTTCTGTTCTCTATTTTGACCTAGTCCTTCCCAAAATTGTTTACTGACAATTACCCCCTTCTCCCATTTGCTCTCCCTTCTATCATCCCCCCTACTTATCATACCCTACTTATCACACCCTATCATCACACCCTACTTATCCTTCTCCCCTACTTTCCTGTAGTGTAAGAGATTTTCATACCAAATTGAGTGTGTATGTTATTCCCTCCTTAAGCCAAATGTGATGAGAATAAGCTTCACTTTTTTCCTCTTACCTCCCCACTTTTCTCCTCCATTGAAAAAAGCTTTTTCTTGCCCCTTTTATGAGAATTTGCTCCATTTGATTTCTCCCTTTCTCCTCCCAATATATTTCTCTCTTGCTCCTTAATTTTATTTTTTTAGATATCATCCCTTCCAATTCAATTCACCCTGTGCTGTCTATGTGTATATATATATATATATATATATATATATATATATATATATATATATATATATACACACACACACATATATATATAATCCCTCCAACTACCCAAATACTGAGAAAAGTTTCAAGTTACAATATTATCTTTCCATGTAGAAGTGTAAACAGTTCAACTTTAGTAAGTTCCTCATGATTTCTCTTTCCTGTTTACCTCTTCATGCTTCTTTTGATTCTTGTGTTTGAAAGTCAAATTTTCTATTCAGCTCTGATCTTTTCACCAAGAATGTTTGAAATTCCTCTATTTCATTGAATGACCATGTTTTCCTCTGAAGTATTATACTCAGTTTTACTGGGTAGGTGATTCTTGATTTTAATCCTGGTTCCATTGACTTCTGGAATATCATATTCCAAGTCCTTTGATCCTTAATGTAGAAGCTGTTAGATCTTGTGTTATCCTGATTGTATTTCCACAATACTCGAATTGTTTCCTTCTGGTTACTTGCAATATTTTCTCCTTGACCTGGGGACTCTGGAATTTGGCTACAATATTCCTAGGAGTTTTTCTTTTCGGATGTCTTTCAGGAGGTGATTGGTGGATTCTTTCAATGTTCATTTAACCCTCTGGTTCTAGAATATCAGGGCAGTTTTCCTTGATAATTTCATGAAAGGTGATGTCTAGGCTCCATTTTGTCATCATGGCTTTCAGGTTGTCCATTAATTTTTAAATTGTGTCTCCTGGATTTATTTTCCAGGTTGTTTTTCCAATGAGAAATTTCATATTTTCTTCTATTTTTTCATTCTTTTGATTTTGTTTTATAATTTTTTGGTTTCTTATAAAGTCATTAGCTTCCAACTGCTCCATTCTAATTTTTAAAGAATTATTTTCTTCAGTGAACTTTTGAACCTCCTTTTCCATTTGGTTAATCCTGCTCTTTAAAGTATTACTCTCATCATTGGCTTTTTGGACCTCTTTTGCCATTTGAGTTAGTCTATTTTTAAAGGTGCTATTTTCTTCAGCACTTTTTTGGGTCTCCTTTAGCAAGCCGTTGACTCGCTTTTCATGATTTTCTTGCATCGCTCTCATCTATCTTCCCAATTTTTCCTCCACCTCTTTTACTTGATTTTCACAATCCTTTTCAAGCTCTTCCAATGCCTGAGACCACTGCATATTTAATTTGGAGGTTTTGGAGTCAGAAGTTTTGACTTTTATGTCTTCCTCTGATGGTATGCCTTGTTCTTCCTCATCCAAAAGGATGGAAGGAAATATCTGTTCACCAAGAAAGTAACCTTGTATAGTCTTATTTTTTTCCCCTTTTTTGGGTATTTCCCCAACTAGTCACTTGACTTTTGAGTCCTTTGTCAAGTGGAGGATATACTCTGGGGACCTGTAATTCTCAGT